>CM072068.1:14952774-16190967 GCA_036785405.1 Coenonympha arcania | reverse complement strand
ATATCCAAAAACAGATTTTTGATAACCAGCTTAGTTTTTGAGTAATTAGGTAAAAGGTCGTTTTTCTGTTATATTCTTCCGCGACGCTGCATGTCGCACCTACCAAATCTCCGTGAGAGTGAGAAAGACAAAAATAAATTCAATAAATCCCCTTAAGGTGATCATCATTACGTCGCAACGGACCAACGCAGTGGAACACTGTCTGCTGTCGCACCGGAGAAGCAACCACAGCGCATCACCTTCCCCCCGCGCTTCATCTCCCATCCGCCGATCCGTTAAAAATTCGCGTGCCTCGACACAATTTCTAAGAATATTTCAAAGGAGTCGCATACAATTTACATAATACAACACAGTCCACATTGAATTAGTTGGCTTTCAAGTACTATATCATCATTCCCTTACAGTAGGCTCAATGAAAGAGTTAGTTTTTTTTGACGTTACAACGTCTTATAATTCGATAGAGCCGGTTGCACGCACGAAAAAACATGACTCATCCGGCGTTACCGGCGTTACCTCGCTCATGCGGCGTTACCGGCGTTATCTCGCGAGCGCGGAGCGAGCGACAAAGAAGACGTTGTCACGTTCAACTATCGTCAGTAAACCGACTTTACAGGCAACCAATTTTTGACGTGACAACGTCTTATAAATCGATAGAGCCGGTTGCACGCACGAAAAAACATGACTCATCCGGCGTTACCTCGCTCATGCGGCGTTACCGGCGTTACCTCGCGAGCGCGGAACGAGCGACAATGAAGACGTTGTCACGTTCAACTATCGCCAGTAAACCGACTTTACAGGCAACCAATTTTTTTTTAATCAAATATCTGTTTCAGAGAGCTGCTATCGGGCCTGGAGCGACTACGCTCGCTGAGCAGCGCGCTGGACCCCACGTGATCGAGCGCTCCCGCCGGCACATCATCACAACCACTACTTACTTTTGTAACGATGTTTCCCGAACACCGCTATTTATAAGATAATTTATTAAATATCATTATTTACCACGAACACGTGCATTTGTTTTCTCTACCCCAAGTAGGTACGTACAGTCGCGGAATGAAAAAGTTCGTCACCTTAGTGTCGATTTTCCCTTGCACTAATACTGCAAGAGTTCATAAGGTCAACAATCAACATACTAAAACAATCGACTAATGAAAACGAATCACTTTGAAAATTGACGAACCTTTTCATTCCGCTACTGTACATAGAGTAATTAAAAATTAAAAATCATTTATTTCGACCAACTAGGATCATAAAAATGGTTAGTAAAAAAACAAATAAAATAAATAAAACATCTTAACCTAAATGTTAGTAAGTACATTAATTATTAAAATCTTAAACAAACAGCTCGTCCCCCCTATTAACCCCTCCTGAGACAGGCTCGATTTGCCAGCACGTGCACCATGCAGCAATGGCGCAAGTACTGACAGTCAAACCTGTCCGCCAATGCTCTCAGGACACTGTTAGAACTGGCCCGAACCCTACGCACCAGGGATGTGCACCGCTTGCGCATGGTGGTGTAAAAGCAATCCACCCGCGCCTCGGCAAACATACCTGAGGCGCTGCAGGAACGAGGCAGTCCCATCAGCATCCTGAATGCATTATTGTATTGGACACGCAGGGCATTGTACTGTCTCTGCGTATAATCGACCCACAAGTTACTCGTGTAAAACGAGGTACAGTAGACCCTAAATAATAAGGTAATAATACTTGTATGAGTTGTTAGAGATTAATACAAGGTATTGTCACCAAGCCACCAATTTATCTGTGGACTGGCAAAAAGTAAAACTACACTAGCATATCAAGAAACCTCTAAGAAAGACTTATTTCGAAAGACAAAGAATCAGGCGGCCATATTTAACTATAACGTTTCTGTTAAAGTCAAGTCAAGAAGAAATGGAACGGGATGGAAAGAAAGATAGGTTATAAGTAAAACTTCTTATTATTTTTAATAACATTTTAATAAAAATAAACATAATATCACTGGTATAAGTACATTATACGTTATTATAATATTTACTAGATAAAATTAAATATTTTTTATCAACAAATTGTCTGGAATGCATATAAAACAAAAAAAGGTTCAATTTGAATCCTGATTTTTTAAGCTAATAAAACGAGATCTATAACATACAATTTTTACAACAAACTAAAGTTTAAGTTGTTTTTAGTTTTAAAACAATAATGCATTATTATTGGTACTAAAATCTCTTAAAATCGGCCTATTACCTACGTATCGACAGGTTTGCGACCACAGTTTGCGACAGACATGGAGTGAAATACACGAGTGTTGCTGTCAAACGTCACTTTTTGTTAGAAACAATTTATCATTGCAAAAGTGAAGTTTGACAGCAACGATCGCGAGAATTATTTTGTATGTATTTAGTATTTACGAGTCGCAAACCTTTCTTGACACAGAGCAAAGAAAAACTCTCAGGAAAAACTTCTTGAGACTTATGAGGCCGGATAACTTCGTTGGCAGCCAGTACCAACTACCATGCAACCTAACATTACAATAATTATAATACTTTTCATAGATTAAAAAGTACAGACTACAGACTATTCCGTATTATTTATTATTCGATTAAAAAACAAAACTTAAAAAGAAAACACTAAGAAACAATTGTTTCAAAGTGAAATTATCTAGAACATTGACCTATTTACTTTACAAGCATTTCACTTCTTCACCAGCGCATCACTGCTGGAGCGCCTCAGTGTAGAGATGGTCCCAGTGCTCGGGGCAGTGCAGGAAGTACTTGCGGCAGGCGGCGCAGAACCGGCGCCGGTACTGCTCCGGCGACACCACGGTGGGCTGCCCCGAGCCCAGGTTCTTCTTCACCAGCGCATCACTGCTGGAGCGCCTCAGTGTAGAGATGGTCCCAGTGCTCGGGGCAGTGCAGGAAGTACTTGCGGCAGGCGGCGCAGAACCGGCGCCGGTACTGCTCCGGCGACACCACGGTGGGCTGCCCCGAGCCCAGGTTCTTCTTCACCAGCGCATCACTGCTGGAGCGCCTCAGTGTAGAGATGGTCCCAGTGCTCGGGGCACTCCCCAGATAACGAGGGAAATCTCAGTATGCCAGCACGGATTTACCCCAGGAAGGTCGACCGTATCGGCGCTGCAGACGATATTGAGCACCGCAGCCGAATCTTCATCAAAATACGTTCTAGCTATATTTTTAGACATCTCAGGCGCCTTCGATAACGCCTGGTGGCCTATGATTTTGCTTAAAGTTAAACAGCGAGGCTGTCCCGAAAACCTATACCGCCTATTGTCGAGTTACTTCGTCAATAGGCGAGTCGGACTTTTCGTCGGTAACCGGGTGCGATGGAAGACGTCTACGATGGGGTGTCCGCAGGGGTCGGTGCTGGGTCCCACGTTGTGGAACGTCCTACTCGATGACTTGCTTCGGTTGCCGCTACCGGGTGGGGTTAGGGTTGTCGCGTACGCGGATGATGTCACGGTCTTGATCGAAGGGAACAGCCGGCGGGCCTTGGAGGACGCGGGGGCGGTCACCATGCGCCTGTTTGAGGACTGGGGTGGTCGGAATCGGCTGGAGTTTGCTCCTGCTAAGTCCCAAATGGTCTCACTCAGGGGCAAACTCGGGTCGCGGCCACCAGTGATCAAACTAGGTGGTAGCTCGATCAAGTTCGTGCATCAGGCTGTCGTTCTTGGCGTCACAATCGACGGAAGTCGCTCATTCGCGCCGCATGCGAGGTCGATCGGTGAGCGAGGGGCCAAATGCTTCGGGAAGATGTCGCGCGTGTCGACCGCTTCCTGGGGCATTCGATATCCGGCCCTGCGCATTATATACCAGGGCACATTTGTGGCGACGATCACGTATGCGGCGGCGTGTTGGGCCGAGAGGGCGACGCTGCACGTCATTCGGTCGCAGCTTCTCAAGGCGCAGAGGGGCCCGTTGGTGCTGTTGACCAAGGCCTACCGCACCACGAGCAGCTCTGCGCTTGCGGTTCTCGCGGGCGTCCTGCCCGCGGACTTAGAGGTGGTCCGTGCTGGCAGACTGGATCAGGCACGGCAAACCGCGACCAGGCTGGAGTTGAGCAGTCGTAGGCGCGGCATATGGTCCGAAGTGGTAGACTTGTGGCAGGAGCGATGGGCGAGCGATGAAAGAGGCAGTCATCTCAGGAGATTCTTCCCGACGGTGCACGGGAGACTCGAGGCAACTTGGGTCGCCCCGGACTACGAAACGTCGCAGATCCTCACGGGTCACGGCTGCTTTCGGTGGCAACTGCATCGGTTCCGATTGTGTGAGAGCGCTGAGTGTGAGTGTGGTGATGGATTGGAGGACGCTCACCACGTCCTCTGGGAATGCAGTCTGTACGAGGACCTCCGGTGCAAGATGTTGGACGGGATAGTGCGCTCGGAGGCGGGTCCGGTGTACTACCGGGACCTCGTTTCGTCGGGGGCGAACTACCACGGACTACGGGAGTTCGCGCACGCGTGGCACAGGAGGCGGAGCGGCTCGGATGTGCGGCAACGAAGGAGGAGACGACGGGAGGCCGAGGAGGAGGAGGAGCTCTCGACGAGCAGCAGCGCATCGAACCGGAGCTCGTCGGGAGAAGACGAAGAGGCTGGGAGCGGCGGCGGAAGTGCGTCATAGTAGAGTCTGCCCCAGAAAGGGGAGAGTGACATAAGGGACAAGGAGACAGAGATAAATAACTTGTAGGGAGCTCAAGAAGGCACCCGAACTGGGAAAAGCGCCGAGAGCAAGTACCGCTCGGGTGTCCTCCCGCGTTTCGGCCCAAGAGTCCGAGAGGGCGGTGGGGCCATGGGAAGGTGGAGGGTTGCTCGGGGCAGTGCAGGAAGTACTTGCGGCAGGCGGCGCAGAACCGGCGCCGGTACTGCTCCGGCGACACCACGGTGGGCTGCCCCGAGCCCAGGTTCTTCTTCACCAGCGCATCACTGCTGGAGCGCCTCAGTGTAGAGATGGTCCCAGTGCTCGGGGCAGTGCAGGAAGTACTTGCGGCAGGCGGCGCAGAACCGGCGCCGGTACTGCTCCGGCGACACCACGGTGGGCTGCCCCGAGCCCAGGTTCTTCTTCACCAGCGCATCACTGCTGGAGCGCCTCAGTGTAGAGATGGTCCCAGTGCTCGGGGCAGTGCAGGAAGTACTTGCGGCAGGCGGCGCAGAACCGGCGCCGGTACTGCTCCGGCGACACCACGGTGGGCTGCCCCGAGCCCAGGTTCTTCTTCACCAGCGCATCACTGCTGGAGCGCCTCAGTGTAGAGATGGTCCCAGTGCTCGGGGCAGTGCAGGAAGTACTTGCGGCAGGCGGCGCAGAACCGGCGCCGGTACTGCTCCGGCGACACCACGGTGGGCTGCCCCGAGCCCAGGTTCTTCTTCACCAGCGCATCACTGCTGGAGCGCCTCAGTGTAGAGATGGTCCCAGTGCTCGGGGCAGTGCAGGAAGTACTTGCGGCAGGCGGCGCAGAACCGGCGCCGGTACTGCTCCGGCGACACCACGGTGGGCTGCCCCGAGCCCAGGTTCTTCTTCACCAGCGCATCACTGCTGGAGCGCCTCAGTGTAGAGATGGTCCCAGTGCTCGGGGCAGTGCAGGAAGTACTTGCGGCAGGCGGCGCAGAACCGGCGCCGGTACTGCTCCGGCGACACCACGGTGGGCTGCCCCGAGCCCAGGTTCTTCTTCACCAGCGCATCACTGCTGGAGCGCCTCAGTGTAGAGATGGTCCCAGTGCTCGGGGCAGTGCAGGAAGTACTTGCGGCAGGCGGCGCTGCACCGGCGCCGGTACTGCTCCGGCGACACCACGGTGGGCTGCCCCGAGCCCAGGTTCTTCTTCACCAGCGCATCACTGCTGGAGCGCCTCAGTGTAGAGATGGTCCCAGTGCTCGGGGCAGTGCAGGAAGTACTTGCGGCAGGCGGCGCAGAACCGGCGCCGGTACTGCTCCGGCGACACCACGGTGGGCTGCCCCGAGCCCAGGTTCTTCTTCACCAGCGCATCACTGCTGGAGCGCCTCAGTGTAGAGATGGTCCCAGTGCTCGGGGCAGTGCAGGAAGTACTTGCGGCAGGCGGCGCAGAACCGGCGCCGGTACTGCTCCGGCGACACCACGGTGGGCTGCCCCGAGCCCAGGTTCTTCTTCACCAGCGCATCACTGCTGGAGCGCCTCAGTGTAGAGATGGTCCCAGTGCTCGGGGCAGTGCAGGAAGTACTTGCGGCAGGCGGCGCAGAACCGGCGCCGGTACTGCTCCGGCGACACCACGGTGGGCTGCCCCGAGCCCAGGTTCTTCTTCACCAGCGCATCACTGCTGGAGCGCCTCAGTGTAGAGATGGTCCCAGTGCTCGGGGCAGTGCAGGAAGTACTTGCGGCAGGCGGCGCAGAACCGGCGCCGGTACTGCTCCGGCGACACCACGGTGGGCTGCCCCGAGCCCAGGTTCTTCTTCACCAGCGCATCACTGCTGGAGCGCCTCAGTGTAGAGATGGTCCCAGTGCTCGGGGCAGTGCAGGAAGTACTTGCGGCAGGCGGCGCAGAACCGGCGCCGGTACTGCTCCGGCGACACCACGGTGGGCTGCCCCGAGCCCAGGTTCTTCTTCACCAGCGCATCACTGCTGGAGCGCCTCAGTGTAGAGATGGTCCCAGTGCTCGGGGCAGTGCAGGAAGTACTTGCGGCAGGCGGCGCAGAACCGGCGCCGGTACTGCTCCGGCGACACCACGGTGGGCTGCCCCGAGCCCAGGTTCTTCTTCACCAGCGCATCACTGCTGGAGCGCCTCAGTGTAGAGATGGTCCCAGTGCTCGGGGCAGTGCAGGAAGTACTTGCGGCAGGCGGCGCAGAACCGGCGCCGGTACTGCTCCGGCGACACCACGGTGGGCTGCCCCGAGCCCAGGTTCTTCTTCACCAGCGCATCACTGCTGGAGCGCCTCAGTGTAGAGATGGTCCCAGTGCTCGGGGCAGTGCAGGAAGTACTTGCGGCAGGCGGCGCAGAACCGGCGCCGGTACTGCTCCGGCGACACCACGGTGGGCTGCCCCGAGCCCAGGTTCTTCTTCACCAGCGCATCACTGCTGGAGCGCCTCAGTGTAGAGATGGTCCCAGTGCTCGGGGCAGTGCAGGAAGTACTTGCGGCAGGCGGCGCAGAACCGGCGCCGGTACTGCTCCGGCGACACCACGGTGGGCTGCCCCGAGCCCAGGTTCTTCTTCACCAGCGCATCACTGCTGGAGCGCCTCAGTGTAGAGATGGTCCCAGTGCTCGGGGCAGTGCAGGAAGTACTTGCGGCAGGCGGCGCAGAACCGGCGCCGGTACTGCTCCGGCGACACCACGGTGGGCTGCCCCGAGCCCAGGTTCTTCTTCACCAGCGCATCACTGCTGGAGCGCCTCAGTGTAGAGATGGTCCCAGTGCTCGGGGCAGTGCAGGAAGTACTTGCGGCAGGCGGCGCAGAACCGGCGCCGGTACTGCTCCGGCGACACCACGGTGGGCTGCCCCGAGCCCAGGTTCTTCTTCACCAGCGCATCACTGCTGGAGCGCCTCAGTGTAGAGATGGTCCCAGTGCTCGGGGCAGTGCAGGAAGTACTTGCGGCAGGCGGCGCAGAACCGGCGCCGGTACTGCTCCGGCGACACCACGGTGGGCTGCCCCGAGCCCAGGTTCTTCTTCACGAGGTGCTCCAGCTTCTTGTCCCAGGTGAAAGTGCGAATGTAATCTGTTAACACAAAGTAATGTTTTACATTTTTGTGGGTATCAAAGGACAAACTGTCTGGTCAAGTTTGGAACTGTCCACGTGTACTCACCGATGATGCGACTCACGAGCGTGCGGCCCTGGATGCCGAGCAGCAGCGAGTAGTCCATGACGGCGTTGTCGGCCAGGAAGCGCGTGTCGCGCTCCACGTGTACTCACCGATGATGCCGAGCACGAGCGTGCGGCCCTGGATGCCGAGCAGCAGCGAGTAGTCCATGACGGCGTTGTCGGCCAGGAAGCGCGTGTCGCGCTCCACGTGTACTCACCGATGATGCCGAGCACGAGCGTGCGGCCCTGGATGCCGAGCAGCAGCGAGTAGTCCATGACGGCGTTGTCGGCCAGGAAGCGCGTGTCGCGCTCCACGTGTACTCACCGATGATGCCGAGCACGAGCGTGCGGCCCTGGATGCCGAGCAGCAGCGAGTAGTCCATGACGGCGTTGTCGGCCAGGAAGCGCGTGTCGCGCTCCACGTGTACTCACCGATGATGCCGAGCACGAGCGTGCGGCCCTGGATGCCGAGCAGCAGCGAGTAGTCCATGACGGCGTTGTCGGCCAGGAAGCGCGTGTCGCGCTCCACGTGTACTCACCGATGATGCCGAGCACGAGCGTGCGGCCCTGGATGCCGAGCAGCAGCGAGTAGTCCATGACGGCGTTGTCGGCCAGGAAGCGCGTGTCGCGCTCCACGTGTACTCACCGATGATGCCGAGCACGAGCGTGCGGCCCTGGATGCCGAGCAGCAGCGAGTAGTCCATGACGGCGTTGTCGGCCAGGAAGCGCGTGTCGCGCTCCACGTGTACTCACCGATGATGCCGAGCACGAGCGTGCGGCCCTGGATGCCGAGCACGAGCGTGCGGCCCTGGATGCCGAGCAGCAGCGAGTAGTCCATGACGGCGTTGTCGGCCAGGAAGCGCGTGTCGCGCTCCACGTGTACTCACCGATGATGCCGAGCACGAGCATGCGGCCCTGGATGCCGAGCAGCAGCGAGTAGTCCATGACGGCGTTGTCGGCCAGGAAGCGCGTGTCGCGCTCCACGTGTACTCACCGATGATGCCGAGCACGAGCGTGCGGCCCTGGATGCCGAGCAGCAGCGAGTAGTCCATGACGGCGTTGTCGGCCAGGAAGCGCGTGTCGCGCTCCACGTGTACTCACCGATGATGCCGAGCACGAGCGTGCGGCCCTGGATGCCGAGCAGCAGCGAGTAGTCCATGACGGCGTTGTCGGCCAGGAAGCGCGTGTCGCGCTCCACGTGTACTCACCGATGATGCCGAGCACGAGCGTGCGGCCCTGGATGCCGAGCAGCAGCGAGTAGTCCATGACGGCGTTGTCGGCCAGGAAGCGCGTGTCGCGCTCCACGTGTACTCACCGATGATGCCGAGCACGAGCGTGCGGCCCTGGATGCCGAGCAGCAGCGAGTAGTCCATGACGGCGTTGTCGGCCAGGAAGCGCGTGTCGCGCTCCACGTGTACTCACCGATGATGCCGAGCACGAGCGTGCGGCCCTGGATGCCGAGCAGCAGCGAGTAGTCCATGACGGCGTTGTCGGCCAGGAAGCGCGTGTCGCGCTCCACGTGTACTCACCGATGATGCCGAGCACGAGCGTGCGGCCCTGGATGCCGAGCAGCAGCGAGTAGTCCATGACGGCGTTGTCGGCCAGGAAGCGCGTGTCGCGCTCCACGTGTACTCACCGATGATGCCGAGCACGAGCGTGCGGCCCTGGATGCCGAGCAGCAGCGAGTAGTCCATGACGGCGTTGTCGGCCAGGAAGCGCGTGTCGCGCTCCACGTGTACTCACCGATGATGCCGAGCACGAGCGTGCGGCCCTGGATGCCGAGCAGCAGCGAGTAGTCCATGACGGCGTTGTCGGCCAGGAAGCGCGTGTCGCGCTCCACGTGTACTCACCGATGATGCCGAGCACGAGCGTGCGGCCCTGGATGCCGAGCAGCAGCGAGTAGTCCATGACGGCGTTGTCGGCCAGGAAGCGCGTGTCGCGCTCCACGTGTACTCACCGATGATGCCGAGCACGAGCGTGCGGCCCTGGATGCCGAGCACGAGCGTGCGGCCCTGGATGCCGAGCAGCAGCGAGTAGTCCATGACGGCGTTGTCGGCCAGGAAGCGCGTGTCGCGCTCCACGTGTACTCACCGATGATGCCGAGCACGAGCATGCGGCCCTGGATGCCGAGCAGCAGCGAGTAGTCCATGACGGCGTTGTCGGCCAGGAAGCGCGTGTCGCGCTCCACGTGTACTCACCGATGATGCCGAGCACGAGCGTGCGGCCCTGGATGCCGAGCAGCAGCGAGTAGTCCATGACGGCGTTGTCGGCCAGGAAGCGCGTGTCGCGCTCCACGTGTACTCACCGATGATGCCGAGCACGAGCGTGCGGCCCTGGATGCCGAGCAGCAGCGAGTAGTCCATGACGGCGTTGTCGGCCAGGAAGCGCGTGTCGCGCTCCACGTGTACTCACCGATGATGCCGAGCACGAGCGTGCGGCCCTGGATGCCGAGCAGCAGCGAGTAGTCCATGACGGCGTTGTCGGCCAGGAAGCGCGTGTCGCGCTCCACGTGTACTCACCGATGATGCCGAGCACGAGCGTGCGGCCCTGGATGCCGAGCAGCAGCGAGTAGTCCATGACGGCGTTGTCGGCCAGGAAGCGCGTGTCGCGCTCCACGTGTACTCACCGATGATGCCGAGCACGAGCGTGCGGCCCTGGATGCCGAGCAGCAGCGAGTAGTCCATGACGGCGTTGTCGGCCAGGAAGCGCGTGTCGCGCTCCACGTGTACTCACCGATGATGCCGAGCACGAGCGTGCGGCCCTGGATGCCGAGCAGCAGCGAGTAGTCCATGACGGCGTTGTCGGCCAGGAAGCGCGTGTCGCGCTCCACGTGTACTCACCGATGATGCCGAGCACGAGCGTGCGGCCCTGGATGCCGAGCAGCAGCGAGTAGTCCATGACGGCGTTGTCGGCCAGGAAGCGCGTGTCGCGCTCCACGTGTACTCACCGATGATGCCGAGCACGAGCGTGCGGCCCTGGATGCCGAGCAGCAGCGAGTAGTCCATGACGGCGTTGTCGGCCAGGAAGCGCGTGTCGCGCTCCACGTGTACTCACCGATGATGCCGAGCACGAGCGTGCGGCCCTGGATGCCGAGCAGCAGCGAGTAGTCCATGACGGCGTTGTCGGCCAGGAAGCGCGTGTCGCGCTCCACGTGTACTCACCGATGATGCCGAGCACGAGCGTGCGGCCCTGGATGCCGAGCAGCAGCGAGTAGTCCATGACGGCGTTGTCGGCCAGGAAGCGCGTGTCGCGCTCCACGTGTACTCACCGATGATGCCGAGCACGAGCGTGCGGCCCTGGATGCCGAGCAGCAGCGAGTAGTCCATGACGGCGTTGTCGGCCAGGAAGCGCGTGTCGCGCTCCACGTGTACTCACCGATGATGCCGAGCACGAGCGTGCGGCCCTGGATGCCGAGCAGCAGCGAGTAGTCCATGACGGCGTTGTCGGCCAGGAAGCGCGTGTCGCGCTCCACGTGTACTCACCGATGATGCCGAGCACGAGCGTGCGGCCCTGGATGCCGAGCAGCAGCGAGTAGTCCATGACGGCGTTGTCGGCCAGGAAGCGCGTGTCGCGCTCCACGTGTACTCACCGATGATGCCGAGCACGAGCGTGCGGCCCTGGATGCCGAGCAGCAGCGAGTAGTCCATGACGGCGTTGTCGGCCAGGAAGCGCGTGTCGCGCTCCACGTGTACTCACCGATGATGCCGAGCACGAGCGTGCGGCCCTGGATGCCGAGCAGCAGCGAGTAGTCCATGACGGCGTTGTCGGCCAGGAAGCGCGTGTCGCGCTCCACGTGTACTCACCGATGATGCCGAGCACGAGCGTGCGGCCCTGGATGCCGAGCAGCAGCGAGTAGTCCATGACGGCGTTGTCGGCCAGGAAGCGCGTGTCGCGCTCCACGTGTACTCACCGATGATGCCGAGCACGAGCGTGCGGCCCTGGATGCCGAGCAGCAGCGAGTAGTCCATGACGGCGTTGTCGGCCAGGAAGCGCGTGTCGCGCTCCACGTGTACTCACCGATGATGCCGAGCACGAGCGTGCGGCCCTGGATGCCGAGCAGCAGCGAGTAGTCCATGACGGCGTTGTCGGCCAGGAAGCGCGTGTCGCGCTCCACGTGTACTCACCGATGATGCCGAGCACGAGCGTGCGGCCCTGGATGCCGAGCAGCAGCGAGTAGTCCATGACGGCGTTGTCGGCCAGGAAGCGCGTGTCGCGCTCCACGTGTACTCACCGATGATGCCGAGCACGAGCGTGCGGCCCTGGATGCCGAGCAGCAGCGAGTAGTCCATGACGGCGTTGTCGGCCAGGAAGCGCGTGTCGCGCTCCACGTGTACTCACCGATGATGCCGAGCACGAGCGTGCGGCCCTGGATGCCGAGCACGAGCGTGCGGCCCTGGATGCCGAGCAGCAGCGAGTAGTCCATGACGGCGTTGTCGGCCAGGAAGCGCGTGTCGCGCTCCACGTGTACTCACCGATGATGCCGAGCACGAGCATGCGGCCCTGGATGCCGAGCAGCAGCGAGTAGTCCATGACGGCGTTGTCGGCCAGGAAGCGCGTGTCGCGCTCCACGTGTACTCACCGATGATGCCGAGCACGAGCGTGCGGCCCTGGATGCCGAGCAGCAGCGAGTAGTCCATGACGGCGTTGTCGGCCAGGAAGCGCGTGTCGCGCTCCACGTGTACTCACCGATGATGCCGAGCACGAGCGTGCGGCCCTGGATGCCGAGCAGCAGCGAGTAGTCCATGACGGCGTTGTCGGCCAGGAAGCGCGTGTCGCGCTCCACGTGTACTCACCGATGATGCCGAGCACGAGCGTGCGGCCCTGGATGCCGAGCAGCAGCGAGTAGTCCATGACGGCGTTGTCGGCCAGGAAGCGCGTGTCGCGCTCCACGTGTACTCACCGATGATGCCGAGCACGAGCGTGCGGCCCTGGATGCCGAGCAGCAGCGAGTAGTCCATGACGGCGTTGTCGGCCAGGAAGCGCGTGTCGCGCTCCACGTGTACTCACCGATGATGCCGAGCACGAGCGTGCGGCCCTGGATGCCGAGCAGCAGCGAGTAGTCCATGACGGCGTTGTCGGCCAGGAAGCGCGTGTCGCGCTCCACGTGTACTCACCGATGATGCCGAGCACGAGCGTGCGGCCCTGGATGCCGAGCAGCAGCGAGTAGTCCATGACGGCGTTGTCGGCCAGGAAGCGCGTGTCGCGCTCCACGTGTACTCACCGATGATGCCGAGCACGAGCGTGCGGCCCTGGATGCCGAGCAGCAGCGAGTAGTCCATGACGGCGTTGTCGGCCAGGAAGCGCGTGTCGCGCTCCACGTGTACTCACCGATGATGCCGAGCACGAGCGTGCGGCCCTGGATGCCGAGCAGCAGCGAGTAGTCCATGACGGCGTTGTCGGCCAGGAAGCGCGTGTCGCGCTCCACGTGTACTCACCGATGATGCCGAGCACGAGCGTGCGGCCCTGGATGCCGAGCAGCAGCGAGTAGTCCATGACGGCGTTGTCGGCCAGGAAGCGCGTGTCGCGCTCCACGTGTACTCACCGATGATGCCGAGCACGAGCGTGCGGCCCTGGATGCCGAGCAGCAGCGAGTAGTCCATGACGGCGTTGTCGGCCAGGAAGCGCGTGTCGCGCTCCACGTGTACTCACCGATGATGCCGAGCACGAGCGTGCGGCCCTGGATGCCGAGCAGCAGCGAGTAGTCCATGACGGCGTTGTCGGCCAGGAAGCGCGTGTCGCGCTCCACGTGTACTCACCGATGATGCCGAGCACGAGCGTGCGGCCCTGGATGCCGAGCAGCAGCGAGTAGTCCATGACGGCGTTGTCGGCCAGGAAGCGCGTGTCGCGCTCCACGTGTACTCACCGATGATGCCGAGCACGAGCGTGCGGCCCTGGATGCCGAGCAGCAGCGAGTAGTCCATGACGGCGTTGTCGGCCAGGAAGCGCGTGTCGCGCTCCACGTGTACTCACCGATGATGCCGAGCACGAGCGTGCGGCCCTGGATGCCGAGCAGCAGCGAGTAGTCCATGACGGCGTTGTCGGCCAGGAAGCGCGTGTCGCGCAGCGCGCTCCACGTGTACTCACCGATGATGCCGAGCACGAGCGTGCGGCCCTGGATGCCGAGCAGCAGCGAGTAGTCCATGACGGCGTTGTCGGCCAGGAAGCGCGTGTCGCGCTCCACGTGTACTCACCGATGATGCCGAGCACGAGCGTGCGGCCCTGGATGCCGAGCAGCAGCGAGTAGTCCATGACGGCGTTGTCGGCCAGGAAGCGCGTGTCGCGCTCCACGTGTACTCACCGATGATGCCGAGCACGAGCGTGCGGCCCTGGATGCCGAGCAGCAGCGAGTAGTCCATGACGGCGTTGTCGGCCAGGAAGCGCGTGTCGCGCTCCACGTGTACTCACCGATGATGCCGAGCACGAGCGTGCGGCCCTGGATGCCGAGCAGCAGCGAGTAGTCCATGACGGCGTTGTCGGCCAGGAAGCGCGTGTCGCGCTCCACGTGTACTCACCGATGATGCCGAGCACGAGCGTGCGGCCCTGGATGCCGAGCAGCAGCGAGTAGTCCATGACGGCGTTGTCGGCCAGGAAGCGCGTGTCGCGCTCCACGTGTACTCACCGATGATGCCGAGCACGAGCGTGCGGCCCTGGATGCCGAGCAGCAGCGAGTAGTCCATGACGGCGTTGTCGGCCAGGAAGCGCGTGTCGCGCAGCGCGCTCCACGTGTACTCACCGATGATGCCGAGCACGAGCGTGCGGCCCTGGATGCCGAGCAGCAGCGAGTAGTCCATGACGGCGTTGTCGGCCAGGAAGCGCGTGTCGCGCTCCACGTGTACTCACCGATGATGCCGAGCACGAGCGTGCGGCCCTGGATGCCGAGCAGCAGCGAGTAGTCCATGACGGCGTTGTCGGCCAGGAAGCGCGTGTCGCGCTCCACGTGTACTCACCGATGATGCCGAGCACGAGCGTGCGGCCCTGGATGCCGAGCAGCAGCGAGTAGTCCATGACGGCGTTGTCGGCCAGGAAGCGCGTGTCGCGCTCCACGTGTACTCACCGATGATGCCGAGCACGAGCGTGCGGCCCTGGATGCCGAGCAGCAGCGAGTAGTCCATGACGGCGTTGTCGGCCAGGAAGCGCGTGTCGCGCTCCACGTGTACTCACCGATGATGCCGAGCACGAGCGTGCGGCCCTGGATGCCGAGCAGCAGCGAGTAGTCCATGACGGCGTTGTCGGCCAGGAAGCGCGTGTCGCGCTCCACGTGTACTCACCGATGATGCCGAGCACGAGCGTGCGGCCCTGGATGCCGAGCAGCAGCGAGTAGTCCATGACGGCGTTGTCGGCCAGGAAGCGCGTGTCGCGCTCCACGTGTACTCACCGATGATGCCGAGCACGAGCGTGCGGCCCTGGATGCCGAGCAGCAGCGAGTAGTCCATGACGGCGTTGTCGGCCAGGAAGCGCGTGTCGCGCTCCACGTGTACTCACCGATGATGCCGAGCACGAGCGTGCGGCCCTGGATGCCGAGCAGCAGCGAGTAGTCCATGACGGCGTTGTCGGCCAGGAAGCGCGTGTCGCGCAGCGCGCTCCACGTGTACTCACCGATGATGCCGAGCACGAGCGTGCGGCCCTGGATGCCGAGCAGCAGCGAGTAGTCCATGACGGCGTTGTCGGCCAGGAAGCGCGTGTCGCGCTCCACGGCCGCCCACAGCGCGCGCGCGCCGCGCCCGCCCACGTGCAGCTGCTGCTCCCAGCGCACTGTCATCATTATCTCATCTCAGCTCATTTTCAGCCTACTACACAACTTCTTAGGACGAGAGAGGGCTATTGCCATATGCTATTAACCCCGCAAACTGCTAAAGTACATTGCCGTAATTTTTGTGACATCAGCACCTGTTTGACGCTTCGAAAAACCAGCACCGTCAAATTTTTTTCACGTATAAAAGAAAAAAATTCATTCGAAGACGGAAAGAGCTGATTGTGGATTTCGGAGGCCGCCTAACGAATATCGCCAATATCTCGAAGAGTATAAAAGATGGAAGAATGGTTTCTTGACAAGAAGTGATCAGGACCCAAAGGTCTATTTGATGGATAGAAAAAAATATCAAAATGGCGGAATTATTGTTCCACAGAAAATGTATGGGGTATGTTGAAGAGACTATTGAAAAGTTGTGAAACATGTAGTACTTTGATGCAGTTTTTTGGAGGACTCTCAGAGAAAAATATGGAATGAGATGATGATTGAGGGTTTTAAAGACTGTCGAGGAGCACGGGCAAGGTATTATAGTTTGGTAGGGACTGCTCAAACAAAAAATACTCGGAACTCATGCAATTAGCAGTGAGCTGGAAAAAAAATCCAAAATGGCGGATTCAAGATGGCCGCCATACAAATTTCGTGTTGTTCTATCTCGGAAAGTATAAAAGATAAGAGAGTGGTTTCTTAGTAAGAGGTGATCAGGCCCACGCTCCCTACTAGTTAAGATATACAATTACTTTCCAACAGGTGTGAAAACAGTCAAACGATAGTCTTTGTTATTTAAAAAAACAGTAAAGGAAAAACAGTAGTTCATAAATTATAAGGACAAAAATTGATTCCGATGAAGGTTGTTAAAAATATACTTTTTTCAAAACCGTCAATTAAAGGAAGTAGGAAGTGCAGGTCGTGGTACTAACGTCTCAGCAAGTTCTCGTCGACCAGCACGGCGGTGGTGGGCGGAGCGGCCGCCGCGCCCGCCGCCAGCCGCTGCCGACTGGCGCCCTTCAGGTCGAAGCGCTGCTCCACCGCACACCCGCCGCCGCTGTACCTGTGCGAGAGATACTAACGTCTCAGCAAGTTCTCGTCGACCAGCACGGCGGTGGTGGGCGGAGCGGCCGCCGCGCCCGCCGCCAGCCGCTGCCGACTGGCGCCCTTCAGGTCGAAGCGCTGCTCCACCGCACACCCGCCGCCGCTGTACCTGTGCGAGAGATACTAACGTCTCAGCAAGTTCTCGTCGACCAGCACGGCGGTGGTGGGCGGAGCGGCCGCCGCGCCCGCCGCCAGCCGCTGCCGACTGGCGCCCTTCAGGTCGAAGCGCTGCTCCACCGCACACCCGCCGCCGCTGTACCTGTGCGAGAGATACTAACGTCTCAGCAAGTTCTCGTCGACCAGCACGGCGGTGGTGGGCGGAGCGGCCGCCGCGCCCGCCGCCAGCCGCTGCCGACTGGCGCCCTTCAGGTCGAAGCGCTGCTCCACCGCACACCCGCCGCCGCTGTACCTGTGGGGAGAGGGAATAGGAGCCATATACCAGACAGAGCAAACAAATGGGAGACATCATCTGTCTGTTTTGTCCGGCTATCGAACATCGACAGCCTACGACAGAATAAGCATGGAAGCTGGGTCACAGAATACATAATTGTTTTTTTTTTTATGGACATTAATTAAACCTTCGCAGTTCGCAATCTAGTTCCAAAGTAAGCGATAGCTTGTGTTATGGGTATTTTTTTTTATCGACAGGAAATGCCTAACGCATACCCCTCCGTCAGGGGAAACGGAAGGGTTATGTGGGGCTTGCACCCACTAAAACCTGTCCCTTGCCACGACGGACCTCGTTGGCGGGAGTACGGGATTCACTTGCGTATTCACTGCGCTCCCGCCAGGCCCCGACCCGCCACCTGAGCGGCAGGATGGGAAACAGATCATCTGATTTTCTCCGGCTATCGAACATCGACAGCCTACGACAGAATTAGCATGGAAGCTGGGTCACGGAATACATAATAGTACCTAACGGTACAGAATACAGTTGCCGATGATGATTTAAAGAAATAGCGACCCTAGCGCTGACAAAAAAAAGTGCAAGTCAGTTCGCAATAGCGCCTGGCTCCGCCTCCGCTATGCATCTAAAGTTGTTGTCTCTTTCTGTCGCGTAACTTTATCTCTTTCGACGTATTAAGGTTGCCTCGTAGTCGGGCGGGCGCAGCACGTGAAATAGAACTACCGTTTGAAAATAGTTCGTCGAGACGACTACCTGCAGGGCTAGACAATGTTACTTAAGCGTTTGGCGTTAACGCTAGTCGCTAGTCGACAAAAATGTATGGACAAAACAAATGACTGTAGAAAAATCACGACATTAATTAACTAAACACGCTGTGTTTGATACTGTCGGCCGTCAATTGTCAAGCGAAGTACGCTAAAGTTATCTACAGGGTTCGCGAGAACGCCAGCGAGCGTTAAAGTTAGCGTTGTTAATTATTCAAACACAGCGTGTTTAGTTAATTAATGTCGTGGTTTTTCTACAGTCATTTGTTTTGTCCATACATTTTTGTCGACTAGCGACTAGCGTTAACGCCAAACGCTTAAGTGACATTGTCTAGCCCTGCTGTACTTTCTTCGATCACGTGATAAGTGAACTTGGCCTGGCTGGTTCTACAATTTACAAAATCTGGCATTGATTCAATTAGTAGTAGGGCATTCAAGTATTTGCATGAATTGTAAATAATATAATAAAGTACGGTGTAATACTTCGGGGAAAGAGCACTGATATCAAAGTTGTGACTCACCAGACGTTTTCCATAACTAGCACCCCACTGCCGGCGCCGCCCACACTAAACACGCCCAAGATACGTGCTGCGAAGAGACATTACATCTATTAACGGACTTAAAATAAACAAACCAAAAGATAGGATATAAGTAAAAAGTTAAAAACTATAGGAGCGGCACGCTGCGAAAAGACCCTTTGGGCAGATAAGGCTGGCAATCCGCCGGAGCGGAGAAACGGAGAAATATTACGATTGCACAAATTCCGAGAAGCGGAAATTTTGTGCAATCCTATTGGTTAATATTTCTCCGTTGCTCCGCTCCGGTGGATTGGCACCCTTAGAGGTGTATATCAAAGTGATGGACCAGAGTGAGACAGACTGAAGCAATTTAAAACTAAAAGCACTTTAATCTATAGGAATTCGTACCAAGTAAGCTAGGCAGCCTTCTCTGGCGACAATTAGTGACGTAGTTAAAGTAGTGCGGCGCGAACTCCAGGAATTGCTGCCACTCCGGTTTCGTCATCTCCTTTAGCACGTATCTGTCATCTGAAAACGAGTGCCACACAATTTTTTGACGTGATAACGTTTAATAAATTGATGAACACCAGCAGCACTCATGAAAAAGTGTACCGTTCCGTGTACCGTTCCGCGTAACGTTCCACCTGAGCCTGTGCGTGCAAGCGAGCGTGCAACAAGCGTTAGAGAGGCACGATAAAAATAACATAAAATAATGATTATGATTACGATAACGATTACGTTTATGATTATGATTACGATTACTATTATGATAACGATTACGATTATGATTACGATTATGACGTTATCACGTAAATCTATCGTCCGTAAACCGACTTTACAGACAACCAATTTTTTTTTCCTTTTTGAAAATCTGTATCTCGGCAATCTGTCGTCGTTGGACATTGGCCTTTGACGGAGTTTCCTATGGGCTGTAGAATCTGCGGGACAGATCGGAGACACTATTCCTTTTTAATCTACAGAAGCGGAGACTACCCTCTCCCTCCAGTCTGCTTGCCAAGCTATTTATGTGAGCGGCGAGTCGCTTCTGATATTGCCCACTGTATAATTCTATTTCTTGCCTAACAGTTCTTATGTTGTTATAAGGGCGGGACTAATATTATAAAGGCAAACATTTGTATTTTGTGAAGTGAGTGTGTTTCCTTGTAAATACTTCAAGCTACACTAATTTGGGTATTTCGAATTAAGATTATTACATCCTGGATGAATAGTTATTTTTATAGGAATATACACAATAGGAAAATTAAAAAAATATTATCATTTCAACATTAAACTTGTTTTTTAACATTTTTGTTTAAATGATAAATTGTTTTTAAGCAAGTTAAATAAATAAGTTGTAAAATAACTTCAACAGGTCTTTACCATTAGTTTTGCAGAAGGTAGACCCGGATTTGCCCCCTCTCGCGGCCCACGGCACGCAGTGAGCCAGCGACCTTATGAAACCTTCTTCGATTTCGCACAGACCTTTATCTGAAAGCAATAATAATAGGAAGTTCGCAGGAATACAAATACATACCACTATAAGTTTAAATACGAATCAAAATTTTTCACTCGCAGCGGGATATGAACCCGCGTCCCCCAGCTTTCGCGGCTGGGTGCTCTGACCGCTGAGCTATACGAGCCACATCCCCCTGCGGTGAAATTTTCGATTCGTATTATTAGGTTCTCAGGCAGGACTATATTATAGGAGGTATTTAAATTTATAGGAATTATTTCCTAAGTGTGTAAAACACTAATCAAAAAGATAACAAATACCACTAAGTTGTACTCAGTGTTGTCCCAAGCTATAATGCCTTTCAAAAGAAAAACAATAACGCTTCGCAATCACTTGTTTTCGGCAGAAGAGAACATCGGTTGTTATACAGGCGGACTCAGTAGGTACTATAATAGGCCTAGGTACCTCCTGTACTGAATTTACCAAGGCTTGTTTTTCCGGCTCACAAAACACAGCAGCATGTGGCGCAGCTTGTGGAACTGACACGCGTAGTACACGCGGCACAGCAGACCGTCCTACACGCAGCATACAGTACATAACGAGTCTCACTGTCTTTGTCCTTGAGGTCGTCGCAGCACTTGGCGTCCTCACAGAGCCGCTTGCTATCCTCGTCGTCGTGCAGCGGCGACAGCAGCATGTGGCGCAGCTTGTGGAACTGACACGCGTAGTACACGCGGCACAGCAGACCGTCCTACACGCAGCATATAGTACATAACGAGTCTCACTGTCTTTGTCCTTGAGGTCGTCGCAGCACTTGGCGTCGTCACAGAGCCGCTTGCTGTCCTCGTCGTCGTGCAGCGGCGACAGCAGCATGTGGCGCAGCTTGTGGAACTGACACGCGTAGTACACGCGGCACAGCAGACCGTCCTACACGCAGCATATAGTACATAACGAGTCTCACTGTCTTTGTCCTTGAGGTCGTCGCAGCACTTGGCGTCGTCACAGAGCCGCTTGCTGTCCTCGTCGTCGTGCAGCGGCGACAGCAGCATGTGGCGCAGCTTGTGGAACTGACACGCGTAGTACACGCGGCACAGCAGACCGTCCTACACGCAGCATATAGTACATAACGAGTCTCACTGTCTTTGTCCTTGAGGTCGTCGCAGCACTTGGCGTCGTCACAGAGCCGCTTGCTGTCCTCGTCGTCTTGCAGCGGCGACAGCAGCATGTGGCGCAGCTTGTGGAACTGACACGCGTAGTACACGCGGCACAGCAGACCGTCCTACACGCAGCATATAGTACATAACGAGTCTCACTGTCTTTGTCCTTGAGGTCGTCGCAGCACTTGGCGTCGTCACAGAGCCGCTTGCTGTCCTCGTCGTCGTGCAGCGGTGACAGCAGCATGTGGCGCAGCTTGTGGAACTGACACGCGTAGTACACGCGGCACAGCAGACCGTCCTACACGCAGCATATAGTACATAACGAGTCTCACTGTCTTTGTCCTTGAGGTCGTCGCAGCACTTGGCGTCGTCACAGAGCCGCTTGCTGTCCTCGTCGTCGTGCAGCGGCGACAGCAGCATGTGGCGCAGCTTGTGGAACTGACACGCGTAGTACACGCGGCACAGCAGACCGTCCTACACGCAGCATATAGTACATAACGAGTCTCACTGTCTTTGTCCTTGAGGTCGTCGCAGCACTTGGCGTCGTCACAGAGCCGCTTGCTGTCCTCGTCGTCGTGCAGCGGCGACAGCAGCATGTGGCGCAGCTTGTGGAACTGACACGCGTAGTACACGCGGCACAGCAGACCGTCCTACACGCAGCATATAGTACATAACGAGTCTCACTGTCTTTGTCCTTGAGGTCGTCGCAGCACTTGGCGTCGTCACAGAGCCGCTTGCTGTCCTCGTCGTCGTGCAGCGGCGACAGCAGCATGTGGCGCAGCTTGTGGAACTGACACGCGTAGTACACGCGGCACAGCAGACCGTCCTACACGCAGCATATAGTACATAACGAGTCTCACTGTCTTTGTCCTTGAGGTCGTCGCAGCACTTGGCGTCGTCACAGAGCCGCTTGCTGTCCTCGTCGTCGTGCAGCGGCGACAGCAGCATGTGGCGCAGCTTGTGGAACTGACACGCGTAGTACACGCGGCACAGCAGACCGTCCTACACGCAGCATATAGTACATAACGAGTCTCACTGTCTTTGTTCTTGAGGTCGTCGCAGCACTTGGCGTCGTCACAGAGCCGCTTGCTGTCCTCGTCGTCGTGCAGCGGCGACAGCAGCATGTGGCGCAGCTTGTGGAACTGACACGCGTCGTACAAGCATCACAGCAGACCGTCCTACACGCAGCATACAGTACATAACGAGTCTCACTGTCTTTGTCCTTGAGGTCGTCGCAGCACTTGGCGTCGTCACAGAGCCGCTTGCTGTCCTCGTCGTCGTGCAGCGGCGACAGCAGCATGTGGCGCAGCTTGTGGAACTGACACGCGTAGTACACGCGGCACAGCAGACCGTCCTACATGTAGCATACAGTTTATAACAAGTCTACTTATGTAATTTTATGTAGGCGTTTCTGTATACTTAGTTATTTTTATGTGTGTAGTTGTTCTAGTATTTTTAGGTGCACGAGAGTAAAAATTTCAAGTTACCTTTAGTAGTACTTCGATGTGCTCGTTGGATTTAGCTTTCGCCTTATCCGTCTCGCTTTTGTCTTTCGCCGAGTTTGTGTTCTCTCCATCTTCAAATTCGGTTTGACTTCTGAAATAAAGTTTTTCAACGTAAAATACAATTTTATCGCCCGCTATATTTTACTCACGTGCAAATCCTTTTACTAAAAACGTAAAATAAATTATAACTAATAGCGGCGGCCCCGATACGATACCAGGGCAAATGAAAAGTTAATGTCGAAGGAATGTGGCGATTTGAGGTTTCGTGGAATAGCTATTTCAAAAATAAGCATACTAGAGTTCCCTCGAATAGTTTTAGATTACCGTTACGAAATCATAATTTTATTCGTTCCAGCAAAGATTTTTACCGAACTTATTTGTTTAATAAGTCTGCAGCCTATATATGTTTATACATGGAGCGTTTTTTCTGCCCCTTAGATGACTGAACGTCGATTTGTTCCACTAGATCAACATCAACAGATGCAAAGAGCACGCACGTGTTCCGCTGTTGCTGCAGAGACTTCTGGTACGTCACGGACGCGAGCGTGGCCGCTATGACGGAGCCGATCTCGCCCGCCTGCACCACCACCGGCACCAGCCCGCTCGATATTATTATACCACTCTACGAATAAAAAATATACATAAAAATAGTACAATTGAATTGGCAGCCATTATCACATACTAACATTTTGGGAAATCCAGAATTTGAAACTGTAGTTTGCTAGTAAAATTGAATTGGCATCCATTGTCACACACTAACATTTTGGGTATCCCAGAATTTGAAATTGTAGTTTAAGTTTGTATGCAAGCAAATTGCTGAGAATTATCTCTTTTTAAAATCTTGGGAATTCCAAAAATAAGTGTTAAGTAAGTAAAGTAAAGTAAAGTACTTAAGTAAAATAAAATTTTATGTTTTCACCTGATTCGAAGGCTGATTATTCGAGAGAAGTTGTGACAATATTTGTTTGACAGTCTTTTTGTCGCCTTTTTCCTCATCTTCTTCAGTCCCTGAGATAGAAAATCAATCGTAATTTAATTTTGTTTCTGGTTGTATAAAATTAATTGCAGTAATCCTTATATCATTAGTTTTACCTGCGTGTTCCTTTTCACTATCCTTAATGAGATTCTCTGTAGCAAAAATATTAAGTAGTTAGTAAGATATTAGATTGAAGCAGTTTTAACATATCAGAAGTCCATTATATTAAATTTAATATAATAATAATTTGCTACGTTTGACACGTAGGTATGTTTCATACAAGATATTGACTCAACAAAGTGTATTTGTAAAGACATAATTCTGTGGTTCACTGACTTCTTTAACAATGTCTATAAGACGTTTAGTTTTAATGTAATTTAATATAATAATAATTTCCTGTACACTGCAAACTTATATGAATCCGTGTGACACCTACGACACGTAGGTATGTTTCATACAAGATATTGACTCGACAAAGTGTATTTGTAAAGATACATAAATCTGTGGTTCACTGACTTCTTTAACAATGTTTATAAGACATTTAGTTTTAATTTATCATTTTAACTACATGTATGTTCGTTTACCTGTCACTTACCTGAAATTTCATTGTTCACCACGTCGGTCGATTCTTCCAATTCGGTTTTATCATCCGCTATAGTGATGAAAATATAGAAAAAAGTTTAATATAATGGTACAGACGAACCGTTAATATAAGTGTGATTATATAGTGAATTAAATGTGAAATAACCACCAATAAGGAACCTGAGGATGTGGTCTTCATAACCGTTGGCGAAAATTCTCTTCATACAAGAAAGTAGTTGAACC
Organism: Coenonympha arcania; assembly: GCA_036785405.1. Taxonomy (NCBI): domain Eukaryota; kingdom Metazoa; phylum Arthropoda; class Insecta; order Lepidoptera; family Nymphalidae; genus Coenonympha; species Coenonympha arcania. The sequence goes on along the minus strand of CM072068.1, from coordinate 16,166,770 downwards.
GCTATTAAAATTTCACAAAATGGTCATGGAAACCGACTCCATGGGAATGTGCGTCCAGACAATTGACAAGGTGTGTTTCTGTGGCGGGGACCGCGGTCTATAGACACTACTGCTGTCATCTTACTACTGACGCTGTTGGTGTCTAAACATACATTTACGACACTGATAAACTGGCGACACTTTTTCTCGTAGTCCGCCGCGTCCAGGGTATTGGTCTATTGAAGTGACTCACAAGTACTGTCCGCTTGCGGCCTCGTCTTCTGCGTGGCGCGCACGTCGTGGGCGTCACGCAGCATCTTCTCTCCCGAGATGATGCTGTCATACACACTCCACAGCTTACGGACGCGTTCTGTTCATAATATAATTTTTGAACGTCAGCACTTATCATAACAAAGAAATACAATGGAACTAAACTTATTTTTTTTATACTATATAGGCTAGCGCTTGACTGTGATCACACCTGATGGAAAGTGATGATACAGTCTAAGGTGGAACGGGCTTGCCTAGAAAATGCCTATTCACTCTTGATTTGAAGGCACCCGGGTTGTAAGTAGCAGGAAAGACACTGCCTGGGAGTGTATTCCAGGCAGTGTCTTTCCTGCCACTTACAACGTCTAATGTTTGTCTGTCGTCTGACACGAGTACTTTATAACTAAAATAATTGTGATTACAGCTTATATACTTCATTTTTTTTGGTCTAGAACAGAAAGACAGTCGTTACTCTTTTTCGGTCTTGGCCCATAACCTATTGAATTTAATAAAATGACTTGATTGACAGGTTGGATAATAACCACAACATATTTTGTTGTTGTAATCGATAAGATGACAATGGCGTCATGTTCCTGGGAACATCTGGGAATTCCGGAACAACTTTCGTAAAAGAATGTTAACGAACCCGCAAGTGTAGTGTGCTCGTGAGTGGAGGTGAGCGCGAGATGTATCTGTTCCATGTGCTGTTTGAACGCCGCGTACTCCTTCTCGGTGTCCACTTCCGTCGCGTTGCTGAAGGTTTCGTGACCTAGGGATAGCCACTTACGGGTTCATAAATAAAAGACAAGGACCATGGATAGTATATGGAAACCGGTACTGAATAAAATCCAAACTTTATTTTTAGAGACTATAGTCTCCACATTATAACTCACACATAATTGTTTTTTGTTACAAAAATCTGGATTCCAAAGATTCCAAATAAACAACATGTGGTTCTTAATAACATCTTTATGACAGTTTGCATTTAATTGCATTCAAATGAAAGTAACTGTTTGTAAATAATATTACATTCCGGATTGGAAACACAAATTCCTAGTGCCAATGATGCTGTATAACCATACAGCCTATTGTTGAGAGGAACCATGAGGAGAAGAGAAGAGATGGAAAAAGAACAAAAGGAGAAGAACGAGAACTAGGGAGTCAACGCAAAGTTCCTAAGCAGTTTCGTGCTGATTCAGGAGACGGGGAGGTTGTTTTAGTGCGTGAGAAATGCGAATCAGATATATCGTATGTACCTTACAGTATATTCGATTTGCGATAGTCCGCAATCCCTAACGGACTATTCGGAACACGGAATTTCCTGTTTGAAAAAAAAAACAAAAAACCCTGTAAAGTGACATCATACCTTTGAGCATAAGTTCGTTGAGGTGCGCGATGAGTGCGTCGCGCATCTTCTTGGTGTCGTACTCGATGGCGATGACGTCCGGCGGCAGCTGGATCGCGTACATGGATATCTTGTTGTATCTGTTCACAACGACAACATCTTTTACCCTTCAATGAAACCTAACCTAAAGCACGGAACACTAAATAGGTACAGAAGGCCCACTCCGCACGATGATTTAAAGAAATAGCGACTCTAGCGCTGACACAAAATGTGCAATTCAGTTCGCAATAGCGCCTGGCCCCGACCTCAAAATCGACACGCAACAAACGCAATGTTGTGGTCTCTTTCTATCGCCTAACTTTATCTCTTACGACGTACTAGGACTGCCGTAGTCAGACGTCGCGTAAAATAGACCGTACAGAACTAGCGCATGCAACTCGGCCCGCGAGCGGCAACCATCTGAAATATTGGCCTTCGGACCCCTACTTGTAGCCGGGACTAAGAGACTGAGCGAGACTGGCCTGCCTAAAGTATTACATGAAAATAGTATATTGCTAAATTTTTTGACATGATAACGTTTAATAAATTGATTAACACCAGCAGCACTCATGAAAAAGTGTACCGTTCCGCGTAACGTTACCAAGCGATAGAGAGGCACGATAAAAATTACATAAAATAATGATTATGACTATGATTCTGATTACGATTACGATAACGATTATGATAACGATTACGATTATGATAATGATTACGATTATGATTATGACGCTATCACGTAAATCTATCGTCTGTAAACCGACTTTACAGACAACCAATTTTTTTTAAATCGAGTTAGTCGTACCTGAAGCACGCAGTGGTGAGGCGGCTGACGAACGCGTGCGAGTGCGCGTTGAGCGCGTGCGCACACTGGCGGCGCGCGTACCGCGGCGCGGACAGGCGCGTGCGCACGTACTGCGCGAGCGACAGCGACAGCGCCGCGCGCGACAGCCGCGAGCCGCGCGACACCGCGCCGCACGCCTCGCAGCGCGACCAGAACATTACCTGCGCACCAGACACCACATCACTGTGAACGTACCTGAAGCACGCAGTGGTGAGGCGGCTGACGAACGCGTGCGAGTGCGCGTTGAGCGCGTGCGCACACTGGCGGCGCGCGTACCGCGGCGCGGACAGGCGCGTGCGAACGTACTGCGCGAGCGACAGCGACAGCGCCGCGCGCGACAGCCGCGAGCCGCGCGACACCGCGCCGCACGCCTCGCAGCGCGACCAGAACATTACCTGCTCACCAGACACCACATTACCGTGAAACACACGTTACACTGGTTCAAGGTAGACATCTTTGCTTCAAGTGCGAGTGAGTGGCAAGAGTAGCGAGTACTTCTACGGACTGGCGGAGGAGAACCTCCACCATGTCTTGTGGGAGTGCTCCTTATACGAGCACCTCCGGTGCTTGCTGCTGGACGGGATCGTTCGCGAAGTTTCTGGCCCAGTTTATTACCAGGATCTCGTGGGTTCGGCGGCCAACTTCGGAGAGCTACGGGAGTTCGGGCACGCGTGGCATAAGAGGCGAAGCGGCTTGGAGTGACACAGATAATTTATGCTGTGGACAGCGACGGCGCGGCGAGTCCGTACTTTGTATCGTCCTGCCCCAGAATGGGGAGAGTGAGTTCATAAGGACAAGGAGCGAGAGGAAACAACTTGTAGGGAGTCAAGAAGGCACCCCGGGAACACGCCAAGAGCAAGGACCGAACGGGCGCCCTCCCGCGTTTCGGCCCCCATAACCGCGAGGTTGATTGGGCCATGGGTGGTGGAGGGTTGTCCCTACACATCTTTGCTTCAATATAGACATCTTTGCAACTCGAGTGGGTGGTTTCAATAGGTTGATCATAGGCAACCTCAAATTAAACATAGATACTTCTTTATACTAATTGATTTGCATTGCCCTCACCATGTGCATACGTTACAGATAACCTGAGGACGACGGTGTGGGTCATGCACTAATTAGTTTGTAATTAGAGTTAGATATACATTTAAGTTAATTTTGTAGTGCATGGCTGTTTACTGTCCCTTAATTTAAATAAATAAAATAAACAAGGTTAGTGGTAAGAGAGCTCAAGAAGCCACACGAACAACAACGGAAAAGCGCCGAGAGCAAGTACCGTTCGGGTGTCCTCCCGCGATTCGGCCCAAGAGTCCGAGAGGGCGGTGGGGCCATGGGAAGATGGAAGGTTGTACACTGGTTCTGCCAGCCAAATTCCAATTTTATTCGGTTTTTCTTATTTTCAAAATAAAAATCAACCGTCAATCCTGCTTTTCCTAACTTATGACGCTGAAACGCGGACAAACAGCCTGATTCACAAATTCAAATTTCTATGTTAGGAGATTTCCTGAAGGATAGACGTTATAAGAAATAGCATATTAGCAATAGCACCTGCTTGTTTTGTTCCTCCTTAGCCTTGTCCACGCTGCTGTGACCGATCGTGTTGCACGTAATTGTGATGCATACGTCGTCGTGGACGAACCTTTGGGCCAAAAACATCTTAATAAATAAAAAGACAAACAAACTCTTCAACTTTATAATATTAAGTATAGAAAGTATTGATATAGAACTGACTTCCTGATGTGCTGGTTCATCGGTACGTGACAGTTGGACGATGGACACTTGTGCTCGCCGTTGAAGCAGTATTTCTCAAGGAACGCTCCGAGAGAGATGTCGTGCCGGCCGTACATCTCCATTGTCACAATCCTGTAAACAGCATCCCCGGTGTTTTTTAATGCGACATGCACTATTACAACGTGATGTTTTAGACTCTAACATAAACTGAATAAATTAAAATTGTAAAACCCCCCTGACCCCCACAATTCGCCATTTTATGGTGTCGACCATCTTGAATATGAAATATGGTATTTTACTAATGTTATATAGTATTTTAGTAGTCAAGTCCTTTTATTTGATACCCATATTGAAGTTGTGAAAAAATAATTCGTAATCCGCCATTTTGTGGCGGCGGCCATCTTGAATTGATTTTCGTCACTGATAGGAACACTCCAAATTTATTCACCTTTCTAACACACGCACGTACATACGCATGCACGCACGCACGCAAGCACACACGCACGCACGTACACACGCATGTACGCACACAATCAAGTCAAACTCACAAACAAACAAAGAACAAACTTCATGTTCAGTGGAACGATTGGGAAGTATTCACTGTCTCACCACGGATTGACGCAGAAGTCGGGGACATTGGGCGACTTGTTGCAGTAGCTGTACAGCAGCAGGCTCAGCCGCTGGTGGTTCTCCGGGGACAGCACGTCCAGGGGCTCGCTGTCGGGCTGCTTGCTCGTGTCCTCGGGCTCCGTGCTCCTCACCACCGACACCTTGTAGTGGGGACACTCGGCTGGAAGGAATAAATAAAATAAAATAAATTTATTCATAAGAACGTAGGTACAATTAAGATCTAACACTAATATTTATGGTCCTTATACATTCTACCATTTTATGGTGTATGAATATTTAAAAACATAATATTAAAAAAAAAGATAATCTGTAAATTATATTTAAGTCAAAACACAATAAAACCGTTATAAATGTCAAAAAAGAAACAGAAAAGAAAAGGAATATATGTCAGTTTACGATTTTTATTAATAATGTTAATTATTATTATTAATAATGTTTGTTCATTGAAGGTCATTGGGTAGAGAAATTGTCTGCAATTTAGTGGAAACAAGTCGACTTTTTTAGGGTGCAGTACCTCAATGAGGAAAACGGAACTGTTATAGGATTACCATTACTGTCCGTCTCATCCCCACTTGAAGTTTGTTTTCTTAGGAACGCACATTTTGTTCCAGAAAAATCCTTGGTTTCCACAGGATTCGTGAAAATTGTATGCATGCAATGTGCACAATTTTTTTTAATCCTTCACGCCGCAACTACGATTCCGATTTGGTAAAAATTTGGAACGGAGGTAGGTTATAATTATACCCTAACTTAAGAAATAGTCTGCCCCCCGATTGTGTAACTTTTGACGATGAAATGGTATTCATTTGATGGCCGTCGGCATCAAAGTAAAATAAACCATAACAACATTGAATTAGAGCTCAATTTTGTGTATGCGTTCTTATACGTTTAGGTATGTACGATACGCTCCATAACGCTCCATGTTGAAATCGGTTGTAATGAATTTGTGACTTTAAACTGATACACTTAAGGAATATTTTACTTTGATGGTCAAGGAATACCATTTCATCGTAAAAAGTTACACAATCAGCCCCCTGTTCTGTGTCTCAAAAAATCCTTAGTTCCGAACACTGTGGAAAAACATGCAAGCGGACAACAGCAAGTAAAAAAGTCGTGGTACCAACATAATATTAAAAAAAAACTCAAAAAGGAGGTGTGGCTAACGGAAACAAGTTCCAGTGTAGAAGGAATAGTTTTTTCAGATCCCAAAAATGCACTGTAAAGAAGTTTTCTCTTCAAGAAATACATACGCTTATGTTTACGTGTAGGCAGCTGGCAGCCCACTGCGCGGAAGTTAGCCAGGGACGCTCTTAATGCCGGGTCATCCGCCGGCGCTGATATCGGGTTCCTGACAAACGGGTGCAAATCCTGCGCCTTCGCATTCTTGGTGGGGGTCTTCGCGGACTCCTTGCGCAGGGCTCTCGGCGTGTGCGGCGTCTGCGGCGTCTGTAGCGGCAGCATGTTGAGAGAGGGCGCCGGTATCACTATATTCGGAGACATCGATAGTACTACGTCGTCGGTGCACCATCTGTAAGATTTACATCATTTTATTTCATTGAAATCATATATATCAATAGGCTATTTTAAGTGTATTTTATATTACTGAGTTTATGTATTATTTTCGATGCAAAAATGCTTACCGAACATGGCAGTACTCTGTCATTACTCATTTCATAAGTGCTGCAAAAATAATTACTGTCAACTTGAAACAAAACAGGTCCCAAAACAGAACCTTGCGGTAGACCGTACACATATTTTTGATTAAGTTAATTTTAGTTTTATTAGATTATTAAAAAGTCAATGTGCATATTTTAATGTCTAAAATATACGTAGCTTAAGTATTATTAACATTATGACAAAGAAAAAAAAATCAAACTTATTCAAAAGCTTTGAAATCACAAATCTTATAAGTATTGAAACTATAACCAATAATCTAATGAATTAGTGTAAGTTATTAAATTGTGCAGTAGTCGCTGAAGGTATTTTCTGAAATAATTGAACTTACCTATCACTATGACTATCAGCTTTTAACTTAGCTTCCTCCTTCAAGAGGAACACATCGTCATCCACTGACAGTCTGGATTGTAAAGGATCACTAAAATCCTTTATAGGTACACCACAACTCAATGTTTTATCACTCTCTGTCCTACGTGAAAACTGCTTAGATTTTTGCAAAGGATCATCTATTTCTATCGATTTTCTCATTTCATTTACATTTAAATTATCATTTACATAAGTTTCATTTAGATTTTCATTTGACTTACTTTCAGATCTATTATTACGAGATTCACCTAAGCCATTATTCGAATTTGTGGGTTCGTTTTCATTATCTTTGGTATTAACTAGCGCATTACTCGTATTTCCAAATATTTTATCGCTCCCTTCAGAAAAATCATTATTACTGTCATCATTGTCATCTTGGTTGCTAAATTGATCGTTTACGTCAGTGTCATTAGCAATTTCGTCATTTTTGTCATTCTGATAATTGTCATCGTCATCAAAAGTTCCGGGTTCAGGTAATACAGCTTCTATGTCACCCAGGAACGCTTTTTCAAGTTTCCAATTGTAGCAAGCTAGAAGCATGAATTTGACTATTTTCTTTAAACGAACTAGTTCTTGTAGAGATCCTCCGCGGAGTAGTATACAGCAGCCGAGTTGTGGTTCCGCACAACCTTCTAGTACCATGAGGGTTTTACTGGAAACTGAGAAAAATATACAGCATAATTAATTACAAAGACGAGAAGCAAAAATGATTGTTTTGGATTTTCTGTTTTATATTTGTAACTCGATCTCACAGAGCAACTACTGAACCACTTTTGCTGAAATTTGTAATGCAGGTAGAGTACTATACTCTTTCTATTCGTTTATTTTCTCTTTGACACATGAAACAGATATAGCAATAACGAGGGACCAGAGAGATAAAGGTAAAGTGGTCTCTTTCTGGTCCCTCGCTTTTGTTATGTCCGTTTCATGTTCATCATCATATTCGATAGCTGTGTCCCGATGTTTAAGGAGCTAAATATACTACCACTGCTCTGTCTATACATAAAAGAAATTTGTATTTTCGTTAGAAAAAATCCTGAATATTTTAATAGGCATGGGGATTTAGTGCAGCGTGTTACAAGACACAAAGATAGATTGTTGTGGCCTCAAGTAAAGTTAAGTCTTTTTAAGAAAAATTCATATTGTATGGCGATAAACATATATATTATAATCACCTTCCTTCGCAATTCAAAACAATGTCAATTCCAGGTCTTAAGACAAACTTGCATAAATGGCTCCTAGGAAAATGTATATTATTCTGTTAGTGAATATTTGAATCGGTAACTATGAAAAATATTTTATATAATGAATTTTATGAAAATCGTTCGAGCCTTCTTTAGTACTTATAATTTTCTTTGTTTCCTACAATATATAATATGACATATTATGAATATATAACAATATGAATGTATAATATAATACTGACATTACTTTAACAATTTTTATTATGTTCGACATTTTATTGTAATCTTTGAGACAATCTATAGTGTACGTCCTACCTATTCCTAAGTTTAGAATTATTACTTTAATATTCATACACCAGTTAATGGTAAAATGTAATCGGCATATCCAACAATTGTTACATCAAATTGTACATACATTTTTATGAATAAAAATTTCATTTCATGTGTCAAAGGGAAAATAAACGAATGGAAAGCGTATAATTACTGTTGAAGAACACCAAATTGGTAGTTGCGAGTTCACATCTTGCCAAGTACGACTATTTCTGTGTGCGTTTAGATAGAAAATACTCACAATTCTTAACATAGAAGTTCCTACAAGTCCCCAGCCGGGGCATGCCTATCCTTGCATCTATAGAGGCCACCAGGTCAGCCCGAGCGCACCTCGCGCTTCGCCTCAGCGCCCTGTCTCGGACGCCCACGGCTAGGGCTACGCCCTCGGCGCGCAGGGCGTCTTGCACGGCGCGGGCGGCGCTTCCCCGTACTAACACCACTTTGGGGCGAAGCGCCGATATTCGAGCGGCGCATCGGACTAGATATTCTTGTTCCTAAAACATTGAGATAAGCAAAAGCTCATGGGCCTCACTGGGCGATACTGATTTTAATCTCGACAGTGGTTGTGATTGATTTCATATTTAATAGACATTTTCCATTAAAATTAATTGATTTAATTTTATAGTAATGATACCAATTCTGTTGTGCGTCTAAGCTAACCTAAATAGACGTGCCTAAATTTGTTCTATCCTTTTCAAAAAGCTCCCCATGGAAAAGGAAATCACTAATTTTAGACGTGTGAAATTAGTTTATAGATTTAGCGGAAAAGAATTTGCACCAATCTCTGGTCCTGTCCAGTACCTAGTCACAAACTCGATCTTGTATGCAACTAACAGTACTTAGTAATTTTAACTGTCACGCTAACCTTTATTTAAATTTAAGCTATAAAAAATTGTATTGTTGACAATGACAGTCATTATGTCCCAATTGTACAAATGGCTATTTTTTCTTTTTATAATTTTCACCTGCATCAAAAGCGGCTCCAACGAAGTTAGCTTGCCTTCAACCCTCTGGTATGCGATAGAACAATCCAACAATAGGACTGTAGGATTCGATATGTGCTTTGGCATACCTCTGTAAGAAAACCAAGATCATTAAAGATAATTCCAGACGATCGATGTTTTAATGGAAAAACAAACAATATTTTGATAACTCTTAGACGAGTATTTCTTAAGAGATGTACATTGTACATGAATAAAGTTCATAATCAGGATATTCTGCCATAAGAGTAGGCAAATGTATTTCATTTTCAATAAAGAATTAGAAACTTCAAATTACCTGTGCGCAACATTTTTGGTCATCACAACCCCCTGTATGACGCAGCTATCGGTCATGCTTCCGCCGGGCACCTTCTTCACTTGCACGTAGTTTCGTACGTCAATGTCGTGACTTAACATGTCTATAGTAAAAAGATCACAGTTATCTATTAAAACATTATCATCTTTTCTTTTTTTAAAAGAACATATAATTTTCATAAGTATAGATGGACAACATTAACGGGCCAAGTATTCATCCTTGGGGTACACCTATTTTAATCATCATAGAACTTAATTATGAAACAACAAGAAGCATTCTTGAACTTTGTAAGTTTTAATATTTATTTCAATTCCAAATATCACTCTGCATGCCATTTCATTAAACAAAAACGTATCGTAATATTTTTTTAATTGGTGAATAAATAATTATATAATAATATTGAACACGGAGTCTTACAAATTCCAATGTCTGAATCATTACCAGTTTCAATAAATTATTCGTATCATTAAGTCCTTAAATTCAATGTTTTTGACATCTGTTAAAACATTTCGCTTCATGCTCATTACATGTCATTTTTAGATTTAGCAAAGGCCTTTTATAGCATACAGCATGTTATATAGTATTTTGCACACTTGCTTTGTGGCGTCACCGTCTAGAACACATACCGGGTGCGGTGATCTCGGCTGCGTGGACACACAAGGGGTACAGCGCGTCGAGCCAGGCGGCGGGAAGGCCCTCCCTCGCCAGCCACTGCCGCATCAGCAACTTGAGGTGCTCCTCTCCGGACTCCAGTATCGCTTTGTGGCGTCACCGTCTAGAACACATACCGGGTGCGGTGATCTCGGCTGCGTGGACACACAAGGGGTACAGCGCGTCGAGCCAGGCGGCGGGGAGGCCCTCCCTCGCCAGCCACTGCCGCATCAGCAACTTGAGGTGCTCCTCTCCGGACTCCAGTATCGCTTTGTGGCGTCACCGTCTAGAACACATACCGGGTGCGGTGATCTCGGCTGCGTGGACACACAAGGGGTACAGCGCGTCGAGCCAGGCGGCGGGGAGGCCCTCTCTCGCCAGCCACCGCCGCATCAGCAACTTGCGAGGTGCTCCTCTCCGGACTCCAGTATCGCTTTGTGGCGTCACCGTCTAGAACACATACCGGGTGCGGTGATCTCGGCTGCGTGGACACACAAGGGGTACAGCGCGTCGAGCCAGGCGGCGGGGAGGCCCTCTCTCGCCAGCCACCGCCGCATCAGCAACTTGCGAGGTGCTCCTCTCCGGACTCCAGTATCGCTTTGTGGCGTCACCGTCTAGAACACATACCGGGTGCGGTGATCTCGGCTGCGTGGACACACAAGGGGTACAGCGCGTCGAGCCAGGCGGCGGGGAGGCCCTCCCTCGCCAGCCACTGCCGCATCAGCAACTTGAGGTGCTCCTCTCCGGACTCCAGTATCGCTTTGTGGCGTCACCGTCTAGAACACATACCGGGTGCGGTGATCTCGGCTGCGTGGACACACAAGGGGTACAGCGCGTCGAGCCAGGCGGCGGGGAGGCCCTCCCTCGCCAGCCACTGCCGCATCAGCAACTTGAGGTGCTCCTCTCCGGACTCCAGTATCGCTTTGCACACTTGCTTTGTGGCGTCACCATCTACAAAGTGCTTCATTGTTTGAAAGTTTTCGATGAACTCTTTCCCCATTCCTCGTCGTACGAGAGAGCATAAACTGTCGAATGAGAGAGCTAGGTCGAAAGAAGTGTAAAAAAAACCAAGTACCCACTGTGTGTCTGTTCCGTAGCTACATAACATTGAACCAGTATGAACTCAAAGGTAAAGAAAATGTAGGCTCTGCTTAAAATAAAAATTGACTGTTCAGATTTCAATATTCTAACTTTTTTTTGTAGCTAACGTTAACAAAGAGAACAAAATATAAAAAAATAAAAATTCACTTTTATAAATATTGTAATTTGCAGCTTACTTTCATTCTGATCTATAATAGGCTGATCGTCTTCAGTGGTGGGTGTTGTTGATTTCGGTTCTGGAACAAAAAAAACACAAAATCACATCTCACTTCAAACGGGATAGATTGTGTCCACTAGGAAGAGTCTGGACTCTGGTCACATATGTTGATGAGTTCTTGTTAATGTTTAAGATTGAAATGAAATTTGACATTCCTGGAAATAAGATATTATAAACTATTTCGTTAAAGTCTACTTTTCTGACGTGGAACCAGTCTTAGTTTTAAATCTGCACGTCAAACGTGTGTTATGAAAATCTATTCAAATTATTCTGAGGACTTGCTTACCGGTTTTAGTGGCTTTGATAAGTCTGGCAGAACTGTTGCCCAGGTTCAAATCCAAGCAGTACGAAGACACGCTCTCCACCAGCCTGTTGGTACACTCCTCTGCTGAAATAAAGCACAAGCAACGTGTAATTATGAACGTAGCGAAGGTGAATTTTTCGTCTTACTCCTTAAGGATTGATTTTCATAGTCTTTACTTTGGTCTTTAGCAGTAGTCTGCGAAATGTGCCTCCGCTCCATGTATCCGTTGCTCATCAGGCTCTGACGCGGGATCATGTTTACCTAAAGGCGTGTCATTGGCGTTGCTGTCCCGCCTCAGTTGTATGGGTCGGTAATGCGCGTAGAACTGCGCCGGCTCTGTCATCCGCTCCATGTATCCGTTGCTCAGCTGGCTCTGAAACGGGATCATGTTTACCTGAAGGCGTGTCATTGGCGTCGCTGTCCCGCCTCAGTTGTATGGGTCGGTAGAGCGCGTAGTCTGCGAACTGCGCCGGCTCCGTCATCCGCTCCATGTATCCGTTGCTCAGCAGGCTCTGACACGGGTTCATGTTTACCTGAAGGCGTGTCATTGCCGTCGCTGTCCCGCCTCAGTTGTATGGGTCGGTAGAGCGCGTAGTCTGCGAACTGCGCCGGCTCCGTCATCCGCTCCATGTATCCGTTGCTCAGCAGGCTCTGACACGGGATCATGTTTACCTGAAGGCGTGTCATTGGCGTCGCTGTCCCGCCTCAGTTGTATGGGTCGGTAGAGCGCGTAGTCTGCGAACTGCGCCGGCTCCGTCATCCGCTCCATGTATCCGTTGATCAGCAGGCTCTGACACGGGTTCATGTTTACCTGAAGGCGTGTCATTGCCGTCGCTGTCCCGCCTCAGTTGTATGGGTCGGTAGAGCGCGTAGTCTGCGAACTGCGCCGGCTCCGTCATCCGCTCCATGTATCCGTTGCTCAGCAGGCTCTGACACGGGTTCATGTTTACCTGAAGGCGTGTCATTGCCGTCGCTGTCCCGCCTCAGTTGTATGGGTCGGTAGAGCGCGTAGTCTGCGAACTGCGCCGGCTCCGTCATCCGCTCCATGTATCCGTTGCTCAGCAGGCTCTGACACGGGTTCATGTTTACCTGAAGGCGTGTCATTGCCGTCGCTGTCCCGCCTCAGTTGTATGGGTCGGTAGAGCGCGTAGTCTGCGAACTGCGCGGGCTCCGTCATCCGCTCCATGTATCCGTTGCTCAGCAGGCTCTGACACAGGATCGTCGCCTGAGCCCTGTCATTATTGGTTTTAGCATTTCGGAAATAAACGCCACTGTAATATCCAAACATTTCTGATCTATGAGATTGGTCCATGTTTTTTACATATTTTGAGTAGCTGTTTCTTTTATAACAAGCTAGCGGACGCCCGCGGCTTCGGTGATGATCTCATGTTTTCCCTTCGTACGAATTGAATTTTGATAAAACGTTTCTTAGCAGATGGGAACGTCATGAAAGTTATCAGTATGTGAAATTTTAGCCTGAAACGCCGAAGGTTTTAGATTCAATGGATCAGTCAATCAGTCAATTTGCACCTTTCGTTTTATATTTACAGGTAACACAATTTATTTTAGTAAAGAGGTGACCAAAATATGCCACGAAGATAGCCCAAACGCTTGACTGGCGAGTACCTAATGACAAAATTTTTGTGCAACTTCCTATCTATCCTAGAATTATCAGATAAGAATTATCTCGAGCCTAATTTATGTATTATCTGATAGATATAAAGTGTCCGGACCCACCTCGTCTTCTGTGAAGTGTTCTCCATTACCCACTGCATGACGTCGTATCCGCGCCACACGCCATTGTACCTCATTAGCCGATATCTGTACAAAGCAAATTTTGTTTTATTGGGACGAAGTTCTTTAACGCAAATTTTATTTTAAATCAATAAGATTCCATATTGCACATTTTTTTGAGGACCGATTCAGCTCCTGGACAGTACTGTCCTTTTAAGAAGACTCAAAAAGAAGCCTTTTGAACAGTGTGAGTAGAGAAGGTGAAGTACGAACTGGTGGTGAATCAACAAGGACACAAGAACAAAGTGACTGAGGACGCCTTCTTTGCTGCAAAGTGCCGCGCGGTGGCAGCGTGTCTGCAGCGCTGTGGCCGCACTACTTAGTAAATCTATGTAAATAAATAACGCGCGTTTGCAGCACTACACCCACGCTGCGGCCGCGCGTCAGTTCATCGATCGACAAGTGTCTGCGCGCACATATTTTTTGTACAAGTCTAAACATCGAGTCCATCGTGAAACTATGTACTACACTACAATTCTCAAACCTAGCGACAGCAGCGCGGTTGCAGCGCTGCAGACGCGCGACACTTTGCAAGTTTTTATATTAATTTAAGAGAAAATTATATTACTCAGTAGCTGTATTAAAGTACCCAGGTACTCTATTGCCAGTTTATTCTTTTTTTTGTAAGATACAATGTTCTATAATAGTTACTATTGAGTTAGCATTGCAAATGTATGCTATAGAACTTAAAGTCGATATATCTATGTTGATGGTGATAACCTGTGCTGCTGCTGCGGCAGCGCGTAGTACAGCTGCCGGAACACGTCGTGCAGCGCCTCCTTGGTGGAGCTCCGCACTTCGCAGGGCTCCTGCTCGCGCGCGAACATGAAGTCCCTGCTCTTGCTCTGCTCTTTGTTGTCGGGGAACTTTACCTGTGCTGCTGCTGCGGCAGCGCGTAGTACAGCTGCCGGAACACGTCGTGCAGCGCCTCCTTGGTGGAGCTCCGCACTTCGCAGGGCTCCTGCTCGCGCGCGAACATGAAGTCCCTGCTCTTGCTCTGCTCTTTGTTGTCGGGGAACTTTACCTGTGCTGCTGCTGCGGCAGCGCGTAGTACAGCTGCCGGAACACGTCGTGCAGCGCCTCCTTGGTGGAGCTCCGCACTTCGCAGGGCTCCTGCTCGCGCGCGAACATGAAGTCCCTGCTCTTGCTCTGCTCTTTGTTGTCGGGGAACTTTACCTGTGCTGCTGCTGCGGCAGCGCGTAGTACAGCTGCCGGAACACGTCGTGCAGCGCCTCCTTGGTGGAGCTCCGCACTTCGCAGGGCTCCTGCTCGCGCGCGAACATGAAGTCCCTGCTCTTGCTCTGCTCTTTGTTGTCGGGGAACTTTACCTGTGCTGCTGCTGCGGCAGCGCGTAGTACAGCTGCCGGAACACGTCGTGCAGCGCCTCCTTGGTGGAGCTCCGCACTTCGCAGGGCTCCTGCTCGCGCGCGAACATGAAGTCCCTGCTCTTGCTCTGCTCTTTGTTGTCGGGGAACTTTACCTGTGCTGCTGCTGCGGCAGCGCGTAGTACAGCTGCCGGAACACGTCGTGCAGCGCCTCCTTGGTGGAGCTCCGCACTTCGCAGGGCTCCTGCTCGCGCGCGAACATGAAGTCCCTGCTCTTGCTCTGCTCTTTGTTGTCGGGGAACTTTACCTGTGCTGCTGCTGCGGCAGCGCGTAGTACAGCTGCCGGAACACGTCGTGCAGCGCCTCCTTGGTGGAGCTCCGCACTTCGCAGGGCTCCTGCTCGCGCGCGAACATGAAGTCCCTGCTCTTGCTCTGCTCTTTGTTGTCGGGGAACTTTACCTGTGCTGCTGCTGCGGCAGCGCGTAGTACAGCTGCCGGAACACGTCGTGCAGCGCCTCCTTGGTGGAGCTCCGCACTTCGCAGGGCTCCTGCTCGCGCGCGAACATGAAGTCCCTGCTCTTGCTCTGCTCTTTGTTGTCGGGGAACTTTACCTGTGCTGCTGCTGCGGCAGCGCGTAGTACAGCTGCCGGAACACGTCGTGCAGCGCCTCCTTGGTGGAGCTCCGCACTTCGCAGGGCTCCTGCTCGCGCGCGAACATGAAGTCCCTGCTCTTGCTCTACTCTTTGTTGTCGGGGAACTTTACCTGTGCTGCTGCTGCGGCAGCGCGTAGTACAGCTGCCGGAACACGTCGTGCAGCGCCTCCTTGGTGGAGCTCCGCACTTCGCAGGGCTCCTGCTCGCGCGCGAACATGAAGTCCCTGCTCTTGCTCTGCTGGGCTTTGTTCTCGGGGAACTTTACCTGTACAACAGAAATCATCACGGTTATAGTTGAAGTAGTTTATGGCAGTTGCTAATATCTTGTCTATCCATGGTGTGCCTTACTAGAGATACCAATCTGAAAAGCTCAAGTATCTACTAGGTGTGGCTGTGGGTGAATTTGTAGTGTGCCGGCAGCTAACCTTTTTAATTGATCCTAGAAACCTATTAAACGACTCAATCATTATGTTTTATTTTCAATATAAAACTTAATATTTAATTAAAAAAAAAATATTATTAGCAACCCTTACACAAGCTATTGCTTACTTAGGGGCTAGATTGCGGTGTGTAAAATGTCCCGTATATATTTATTTATTTATTTAAAGGCTTTTGGCTAATTATGGCAAGTAACCTGCACGTAAAAAAAAAAACTATCATGGACACTTGCATCTTACCCAGCTTAACATATGGAAGCCAAACATGGGTATACACTAGAAAAATAAAAAACAAAATAAGAACTTGCCAGAGAGCCATGGAAAGGAGTATCCTCAAGATAAGAAAAATTCATAAAGTCAGGAGTACAGAAATAAGGAATAAAACGAAGCTTACAGATGCCCTGGAGCATGCATTGAAAGCAAAATGGAAATGGGCCGGTCATGTGTCTAGGTGCAGAGACCAAAGATGGACAGTAACTGTGACAAATTGGAGAGGACCACCAGGTAAAAGAAGAGCAGGAAGGCCAGCAAAAAGATGGTCTGATGATATTGCGAAATTGGCCGGAGATGGTTGGATGTATGAGGCCAGGGACCGTGAAGCGTGGAAGAGGATGGAGGAGGCTTTCACCCAGGCGATGGGATCCATCAGTGAATAAAATACTAACAAAACTAACACCTACATTAACTTACTACATCCTAAACTAACCCGACTAACAAAACTAACGCATAATATAAAAGTGAAAAAATTGTAATTGATGGAAATAAATAAAGCTTTATTATTATTTATTATTATTATAACCTGCACGTAGAGCCAACCATGTATAGATAGGATATTGGCAACTGTCATTAGATGTGTCAAGTAAGGATATACCCAAACAAGCAATTCATCGTAACTAACCCATTCACACGCCATCTGCTTCTATTCTTAGTGCAGTGGAATCACTTCCTTTCTCTGTCTTAACGTCTAGCTTTAGCCTACTGCTTAAATACCAGTGCATGGTAACTGCCAGGGCAGTCAGTCTTCCAATCAGGAAGAAGAAGAACTGCCAGGGCAGTTGTCAAAAGATCATGTTGAGGTTGATGATGATGTCATACTTGTAAGCTCTCCTGCAGACTGCGAAGGTTGGGTGAGATGTCTCCAGTCATGTCGTTCTCGCGCAAGTACGTCAGCACTACGTTGCAGCAGTAAGTGCACACGCGCAAGCCGCCCGCGCATCCGAATATTTGACCTGCAAATAGTTACCATGGAAACTTATCAGGAAGTCCTAGGCTGTGATGTGAGAAAATGATGATTCGAATATTACACCCCCTTTTGGAAAGTGTCTGTATTGGATACTAAAGAAGAATTTTTGTAGTGTCAGAAAATTAACTAGAACTCTATTTGACAAAAAAACTACCTATCTACTTGTTGACAAGATTAAAGTCACTGTCGGAACTCGTTAGTTTTACACTCATGTTTATTTTATAAGCAATTATTTTAATAGAAACATTTTTAGTAAATTTTTAGGCAAGCATTCTAAGCCTGCACAAATGGAAACTTATTCAACCTGGGACACGTTGGCTGCAGCAACGTGAGCAGAATATCTGTCCGCACACCCTGCAGTGGTGCCGGCGCCTCAGCGCGCTAAACCGCGCCGCACACTCGTAGCACTCTCTGGAGATGTCGTCCGGCATCCAGTAGCGCGCCAGCTCCGTGTCAGCGTACCGTGTGCCGCTCTAAAACATAGGAAACATAGGTAACAGGGTTGAACAACACCAATATACTTTTGGCCTGTACTTCAGTATTTGTTTTAAAATTCTGCCGCAGTCTTAAAAGTCTTGGTCTCAGCACACTCAAGCACAGGCGAGAAAGAGGTGACTTTATTGAGACATACAAGGTTGTTAACAACTTTTACAACATGTCTATTTACAATGAAATGTTTGCTAAGCTAAGAGGCTTTGGGCTGAGGCTGGAATTCCAGCCGGCGACTACAAATCTTTAACTACTAAAAGTTGTGTTATTCTGTAACATTTGGGTAAGCTCAGAGCCAGTGACCTGCACTTTGACGTCACAGCTTTACAGCTCTGCTCTGCTTTGCTCTTACGAAGGCAAAAAGGGATTTTTCTAATAAGAAATAAATTTAATAATAATTTTAAAAATTTAGCTTATGGTTATATTACTAATAAGAAATTTCTGTTAACTTTCATTTGTATATTTTTGTCATAATGATTAGAGCTTTGTTTAGTGTGTAGGTAATAAAGATAAGAGTATTTTAACAAAGGATATTTTATTTCTTTCATCACTAGAAGGACATACACACTGCATTAAAGCTGTATGAAATGTTGAAGTCACTCACCCCTGACCCCAAAGCAGCGAGACCACTGATTCTCTTCAGAACATTTGGCAAACTCCGCCCCTCATACTCAACCACATAGCTCCCAGGCTCCGTCCTGCAGTCCTCGAAATCCTTCTCCTGATCATCCGCAGACTCGTCGGCCTTCTCATCCCCACCCCTTGCACTGCTCTCGCCAGCTTCATTTGGAGCAAAGATAGGAAACTTCCACAGTTTGTTCAAAAAAGTTGTTACACCACTCTGGCTAGATTCTGACTCGAAACGAGGAAACTCCGTCAATTGAGAAGTATCGTACTTCTCCATGATTGAAGAAATACAATGCTTAATGCTTCTGGTCAGTAATGGGAAATGGGAAATTGCAAATATTTTTTGTTTGTTGTTACTTGTTGTGATCACATGACTTATGACTAA
Source organism: Coenonympha arcania (assembly GCA_036785405.1). Taxonomy (NCBI): domain Eukaryota; kingdom Metazoa; phylum Arthropoda; class Insecta; order Lepidoptera; family Nymphalidae; genus Coenonympha; species Coenonympha arcania. The sequence continues at coordinate 16,147,856 of CM072068.1, read as the reverse complement.
ATGACATTTGACAAGCAACTCAAATCTCAAAAATATGACGTCAGGAAAAGTCAGACGTTCTTCCACAGATTAGAAAAGTCAATACACCTACGCAATACACATATAGGTACCGATCTGTGATGTGTATAAAACAAGTTTTTTACCTTACCATGGCACTTTCTTATTTTTAATGCACGGCTAACAGCACCAATAACGTAAAGATGTACGGCACACGCAATGATGAAGCACGCTACGCTTTTTTCCATGTTTGTGTGGATCATCCTAAATCTGTCATTATTTACATTGTACATTGTCATCTGCGGTCACAACCATAGAGTAGGTTGGTATGTCCATGGTATGTCACAAAGAGTGAGAGCTGTGAGAAAAAGAACCAAAGAACTAACTACCTAATATAGTTTGACGACCGAATGGCGTAGTGGTAGCGAACCTGCCGTCTGCGCCGGAGGTCGTGTGTTCGATTCCCACTACTGGTAAATGTTTGTGTGATGAGCATGAATATTTTCCAGTGTCTGGGTGTTTTTCAATATATTATATTTATGTATATTAGTATGTATGTATATTATCAGTCATCTAGTACACAAGCTATCGCTTACTTTGGGTACTAGTATAGTATTATATTATCTGTGCTTTGGGGCTAGATTGCGATGTGTCAAATGTCCTGTATATATTTATTTATATTTATTTATAGTGTTCTGTACAGAGTACTTTTTGTGTTCTGTCTGTTTGTAATTTTATAATCTATGGTTTGAAACGAACAATAAAATTGACAGCGGCTCAATCGCTCTACGCGCGAGCTATAATACCTCAAAAGAAGAAGTGTTCTGTAGCTGTGTGGTCTGTGGTTCTGTCTTACCAACTGAGTTACCAACCTACTCTATGGTTCTATCTGTGGTCACCCGTCACAAGCGAGTATATGTGTTCTGTGGTCACAAGCGCCAGGAGTATATGTGTTCTGTGGTCACAAGTCACAACCTGCTGTTTGGTCTGTGGTAACAACTTCAACTCATCTTCAACTTACAACGCGACTGCTCTATCAATTTTAAATTAAATTTCTCGATAATCGTGACTTTATTTGATTGTAATAACGTGAATAACAATGGGTGAAGTGTCATTAGAAACATCGGCTTACGCCAAAATTATGCTACATGCTGCGAAATACCGGCATTGCGCTGTGAATGGTGTGCTCCTCGCGGATGCGTCCAAAATCCAATCGGGCAATAAAAACCAGGATTTGGACATCGTGGACTCCATACCGCTATTCCATCATAGCCATTACGTGTCTCCTATGGCGGAAATTGCTCTAACTCAGGTATTTATCCCAGGATTAAGCAAACAAGTTTTGCTAAATTATTTCTCCTTTACGCCCAATTCACGCCACTAAAACTGAACCAATTTGACTGAGAGGTAGGACTGTATGGTTTTTGGAAGATGAACAAAAAATTATATAAAAAAATATATTAATAAATTGGATAATTTAACAGAGTGCATCAAAATACTTTTTGTTAAGTATATAAAATTAAGATAGGTTAACAAAATTTCATGATTTCTAGATAGAATTACAAGCTCAACGAGACAATAGAGTGATAGCTGGTTACTATGCAGCTTGCGAAAACTTCAGAGATAACACAGTTGAAAAATGTCCGGGACAAAAAATTGCAGAGAAGATTGTAGAATACTTTCCTGCCGCTGTGTTCATAGTGGTAAGAACCTTGTTTCTAAAACTAGGAAATGTAATAGAGATCGTATTTTACTGCCTCGATAACAAGTTACTTACTTAAAACTTAATATCTCAGGTAGACAACAAAAGGATGGTTCAACATTTAGACACTCCAGCCATCAAGATACACAAGTACAGTGAAGGCAAATGGAAACCTAAAGATGCAAACAAAGTTTTATTCCGTAAGTGTTATATTCTTTCTTTATATATACAGGGTATCTAGTAGATAAAGCTTGCCTGGGAAAGCTAATGTCCAATAGTCATTATCGTCATCTCTATATCTTTATGCTTTGCAATTCTTTGGGAACATTGTTGTGTTTTAACAAGTTCAAGGCATGCAAGTTTCCTCACAGTGTTCACTGTTAAGCACATGATATTTGCCCTAAAATGTACACAACTCAGAAAAATCAAAGACTACATGGCCAGGGTTTTAACCCCGGCCCCCCTTATGTGAGGTAGAGGTGTGATTTGTGAACCAGTGGGCTATCACTACTTAGTTTTTCTATAACTCTAAATAATAATCATATTGTAACAACATTAATTCTTTTCTGACGGTAGAGGCTAAACGAAAGAAAATGGATGACGAAACTCCAGTCATCAAGAAATCTTTAAACATCTAAAATGAAAGTTTCTCTGTCTAGTCAACAGTATGGGCACACATGCAATCTAAACAGATTTAGTTTAACCAACTAGTTGGGGCGAGCTAACTAAAAACAGTGCCATCTATCAAGCAATGGGTGAAATCACACATGAAAATATAAAATGGATTTTTGTTTTAGGTGTTATTCCAAACTTTATTTTTCTGAGCTTTCCACTATACATCATCTTTCATCTATCGATTCATTTATTTTTCAGAAGATGCATACGTCCTGGAGACAGTGTCACATCTACTGCAGGGCAAGGTCCATAAGGATCTGGTGGACTTTGACAACTACTTGGATGACCCCACACAGGACTGGAGAAACTCAGGCATAGAAAGGCTGATAGCTAGCTTCAACGCATCCAATGACATTGACGATGATAAAGACTCTGATTAAACAGCCGCCAAGCTACTGATTATGTTATAGAAATTGCCAAACTTTCTCAGAACTTTTCTTGGTATTGGACTGCATTGTCAGTGAACTTATTCTGTATCGTTAGTCAGCAACTCGCACTGGTTTTCTATGGTATCATGTCAAAATACTGTGCTAGTTGCTAAGCTGTGCAAGAATAATACGAAAATATGATTTTGCCTCCCGTTTTCTTAGTTCATAATCCAGTGTGAGTTGCTAACAATACAGTATCAGCCCTCTGATCTTCCGCTACAAAGAACTAATTGCAACGCATTTTTTTACATTCCATAATTATTCTATGTTATTCCAATTTAATCTGTTTTATGCTCATAATAAAACTTGAAGTTTGCTGAATCCCAGTATGTTTGAAAGCTCATGTATTTTATTAGTTAAGTATATGCTGCTACCCTTAAATACTCTAACATGTTGGCAATTTCTATTTCTTGACATCGGTAATTTTTTATAATGTATTTTATAACTATACTGTTTAGGATGGTTCATTTAATTCAGTAACAGTGTAAGGTAGGGTGAAAATAGTTAAAATCTTCAATGCTAGATTTAAGCAATTTAAAATGTAGCATGATGTTATTAGTTTTTGTTACTTGTTATTATTTTAAGACAAAATGTTATTTCAAATAAGATTTTGTATCAATTATAACAAAAGCACCTGTATTATATTATCAAAAGTTCCGAATTATATTAGTGACTCGACAATGAAGTCACACTTTTTTTATTCTTTTTCTCTCTGTAGGGGGGTGATGTTTCCTGCCAGGCTAACTTTGATCGCCAAATAGCGTTGGCATGTGCGAACTCATTTTGAAGTCGCCACAATATCTATAAAATATATTTATTTAAATGAAACATAATATAGTTAAGAATATTTATTGTGTATTAAAGTAATCTTCTATCAACTTTTTGCATTTATTGAAACCACCCAGGTCACCCGCTTTGCCTTGAAACTTGCCATTCTTGAAAGCACCTTTACCCTTTAGTATCTCCGTTATTCTGTAAAGTAAACAAGCAAGCAATTATAAATTATCTTTTTGATTAGTGTTTTACACACTTGTGATATAATTCCTAAACACAAATCAAAATTTCACTCGCAGCAGATGTTTTAGAGTTCTATAACTCGAACTCTAAGTTCTATAACTCGAACTCTAAAACATAACTTCATGAGGTCATTAGGGCCATAAACTTTTTCTACAAAACATCTTTTATACATAACATATTTATATAGAAGCATACATTGTTGCAAAAATGTAAACTTATATTTAAATTTTTCACTGCCAGAACAGGTTTCCATTTATAGATTCTTTACAGGGATTTTCTTCACCTATAGAGGTGAAAATGGTGTAGAAATCATTAATCAGTTGCAAGATTTTAACCAAACACACCACACATTAAGTTAATTTAAAGCTTGCAAAAGCAACTTACTGTTGTCCCAAAGCATTGCAATGTTCCTCCGGTCCTTGTATAATAATCTGACCTTCTTTTGGCTTATCCGGTTCCTCGGATACCAAAAACAGGAACAATCCTTCGTTCTCAAGGCCCTTGCAAATTGCTCTGTTAAATTCAGGGGTGGCTTCCTTCTTATACATGAGTAGATATTTCGGTTTAGGGTTGGCACTCTTCACTTTACTAATTTCATGTTCAGCTAACTCTGATAACACGTTTTGGAGGTTTTTGTTTGCGATTTTCAGATTTTTTTGCAGTTTTAATACTAGCTCTTCGTGTTTAGTTGGTTCGTTCCTGAAATTATGGCCTATTTGAGTTAACGAAAACTTAAAACTAAAGTAAGTTTTTCTTTGAAATGGATAGCACTGTTAAAAAAATATTTATTTCAGGCTTTACCTACTCATAACACAACCTACATTCAAATAAAATTATAAAAATTATAGTATAGGTTAGCAGTTTTCACACACCTTAAAGAACATTATGGAGAACTCAGGCATTCAGATTTCCTCAAGATGATTTGCATCACTTTGATATTTAGTCGCCTCTTTTATTAAAAATAAAAAAGATGCGTGCCTGTGAATCGAACTCAAGATCCCGAATAGGAGCCTGAATAAGAATGCAAGTTTCGTCAGAATGTTTTCCATCACCATTTTTAGTTGCCAGTTGCCACAAACATACATCATTATCACATCAACCTGCGGATTTTCACTGTTGGAAATAGACCTTCGTAAGTGATCGTCACCACACCGAGCCTTCCTTATCCAGCCGCTTCCCACTATCGGCTTTATGTGGTTGGTCCAACTCCACGCTACGCTTATACTTGAACGAGACTTACAGAAACTCTTAACATCCTCCCTCTCCATGGTTCGCTGAGAGATTTTAAATTACACATACTTAAACACACAGTAACTGCGAAATGAGGAATGCGTCTATAATTCGAACTAACAACCGCCAAAAAGGAAGTAGACATCTGTTAAACCACCGCTGCTTACTTCAATAGTGTAGTTAGGGCCTTCTCCCTGTCCAACATGCGTTGTAAAGTGTTAAGGACTCGATTCCCCACCAGAAACTTTAGGTTGGTCTTGCCTTTTTTCCCTGGTTCCGTTCCTATTAGCTTAATTGTTTGAAGTTGGCTGCAAATGGAGAAGTTTCCGTTATAATTTTCTGTTTATTTATTTTAAGTAATTTTTAACAGAATTATAACTTCTGTTCGGCGTCTTTATTGCATAATTTACCTCAAATTGGACACGTGTGTGCCGCAGCACATGTTCTCATCGATTTTCCCGATGCAAATCACTCGTATTGTGTCCATGCAGTCCTTTGGAAGTCCCCGCGTGTGCGCCTGAAACAGTATTTCAGTGACACGGCAGCATCTCCATAAATGTTGACTCCACAATTGCATCACGTTCTTAAAGCGAATAGTTAGCGTAATTTTGAGGTCCAGCAAAGTTTTTTTCATTGGATATAGTACTTATCCAAATACCTACTAGATATAGCTTTATTTATTTATATTTATTTAAATTAAGGGACAAACAAACAATCATGCACTACAAAATTGACTTAAGTATATATCTAACTCTAATTACAAACTAATCAGTGCATGACCCACACCGTCGTCCTCAGGTTATCTGAAACGTATGCACATGGTGAGGGCAATGCAAATCAATTAATATAAAGAAGTATCTATTTTTCACTTGAGGTTGCGTATGACCGACCTCTTGAAACCACCCACTCGAGTAGCAAAGATGTCTATATTGCCAAAGTGTTCCTTGTACGTCTGCGTCATCCTAAGCAGAGGCGACCGCTTGCCTGCATTCGTGCGGCATTTTGTGGTAGCGAAGAGTTAAATTTAGATTGTATACAAACCCTCAATTATTGAGATTTTTTCCGGGATAAAAAGTAATTACATACATGGTCAACACTACCCCAGGTTCATTTAATATTTCGGTCAAATTTCGGCCATTAGATTGTAAAAGAGTAATAAACAAACAAAAATCCGCCTTATTAGTATTGGTATGAGTATACAAAGAAAAAATAGCAATAAAAATCAAACATGTTTTATTCAATTAAGTAATATTATTACACTTATGAATGTCTTAAAATAATAAATACTTAATTGTTTATTATATAAGTTGATGGTGATGAATATTTGTCGACTTTTAAACTAATTTTAAGGATCCAAGGTCATTTTCACCGAGAAGAGCTCTTAGAGAACTCTGTATTATCTTACAAACCTCATCTAAATCAGGATCGCTGGCTTTACAAAACTTGACACTGACAGGTATAGCCTGACGGATCAGGTCGTTGCATCTCTCTTCGACCATTTCTAAAGTAACCTTCTGAATAGTTGTTGAGTCCAGCTCGACGTATGACTCCTCAGCGCCAAGCCACCAACTGGTTGTGGGCAAGTCGTGTTCCTTCTCCAGAATTGCTGATAGTAAATGTTGACCTGAAAAACATTTTTAGAAAAGAATAACTACAAATACAAGTTGGTACTTGACTGTGATGTCATCTGATGGTAAATGATGATGTAGCCAAAGATTATCGCACTAACCCCAAAATGTTGCTACACAGCATCACATTGGAATTCGTTTATTTAAACTGAATATTCGTGCAAAATAGCGGTGTGTCGCTGAGGCCTCAATATGTGTATAAGTATGAACACACACACACTGATGTATGAAGATGATTAATTGATGAATCTGCATACCTGAATGCTGCTGCATATGGTCGAACCGTCGGGGCCAGTCTATTTTTTGCGCCACCTCTGTGCCCACCTCCAGCGGCTCGCGTGTGAAGTGCAGAGCTTCGTCGCCTCGTCGCAGCACTTGCAGAACCTCCGTATCGTTCAGCCAACCAATGTCATGTGGCTGGGGGATGTTAGAGAATTGTAAACAGATATCCATGGGATTTGGGCCTCTTGGGATTGCACCTACTCCAGGCACTGAACATATGGGGATTATGTACTGTACTTTAGTTTTTAAGATACAGTGATAGTTGTTTATAGCAAAAGTCAAGTAATTGGTTTAACTTTATTTAACAGTGTGATGCTAAGGTAAAGTCATATAGCAGTGCATAGCAAATATTCCAAGGTTTCTAGATATTACATTTTGCCCTAACACTGGAGCATCATCAGGGGAAGTTGACTCTACAAAATGTATTTGCATAATTTTTTTTTGTAAAGTAGAATTTGCTTTTTATACCTGGCCACCACCTGCAGGAAATAGGATAGTATTCTCCAAGGTAACCTGGTATCCTTCAAACTTTGACACCTTCCCATACTCCACTATTGGATCCTTGGTTGCCTCACATTTCACTACTTTCGATGTGAACTTAAACAGATAAAAAATTATACCTATTACAAAATTATAATATAAAAACAAACTGCTCTGATGCACACTTATGGTATATCAATGACAAAGGGAAAGGGAAAGCAACTTTGTGTTTTATGCTGTGGTGACAAAATGGTGATAAACCTTCCAGGGTTAACTCACCACCCAGGTTGCAAGAATTTTGGTTTTTCACAAATCCTAAGGGAATCATATAACTCCCATTCCTGTTCAGTTTTCTCAACTTTTATTCCTTTCAAGAAAGTAGCAATCTGCTTGTTGCTTAAGACCTAGTAAACTTCAGATTTTCTATTAGTAAACTTCAGTTTTTTCATAATCTCTGGTATTTACGAGACAAAAAGTAGCCTATATGTTTATTTGTGGTTGAGTAACAAACATCCAAAATCACAAAATTTCATGTTTACAATACTTAGTAATATTTTAAAAAAAATAATAAATATTGTGTGAAACTTTCTAAGCATTTTGTGAGTGGTGAAGGCATTAGGCTAACCAATCAATGGTTGGTACAAGGTTTAATATTACATGAATCAGAAGCTTATGGAAAAACTGCAAACTTGGCAGCGCTTTGGAGCCTCTTATTGCAATAATCATCATCTCAAGACTCAACCATCTTGACTCAACCAAATAGGGATGGGAGGGGTTAGGTTACGACTTACGGGAATGGTCTTAGCCTTAGTCTAGCCCTATATTATAATATAGGGCTAGACTAAGGCATTATCTTTTGGTCTATGATAGATATAGTCCGATAGTTAATATTCTGGCTAGAACTGGCGACTGGCCAATTACTGATAGGCTGGCTGTATCGAAAGTACATAGAATAATGTAAGCAAAACACTTTAATCATCTCTATATTCACTTTGAGATTCACTTAACACAGTAATTTATACTTACCTCTTTTAGAAAACTGTCCTCCTGACATTTAAAAACCATTGTTAGTTTTTATAATTTTTTGTTCCTTACGGTATTGGTACCAAAATATGTTATTTTACAATTATTTTCATTTTTCTGGTTACTTTCTTTTATATCATTAAAATTTAATTTGCCGATTTTAGGATTTTAGGTTAGAAAAAAATCCGCGACAAACTGTCTGTCGTCTATCAAGTGTCATTTTTCTTGTTTTGTGGTCTGCGGTGTCACTGTCAAAATCACGTCAAATCTACTCCGTTTTGAGGTTTTGCCAAGGTTTGTCACAGATTAGTACGTTTCGCATTTCGCAATAATTGAAAAATAAGCAAAAAAACTCACTGTTGTTATTGTTTCCTTCAGTGACGGTAAAATGCAAAGGTAATTATTATTAAACTAATCTAATCTAAATCATCGGCTAATCACAAATCATCGGATTTTACTGTTAAAACATGAAAATTATGGTGGCTTTTAAAATTAATATCCGCATCTCAAACTCTGTGCAAATGTGCGATTCCCAACGTAAGCTTAGCTTACATGTGGGGCTATTTCTAGAGCGTAGGACTAACTTTAACAGTAAAAACAAAAATACGTAGGTACTGAATATACTATTTTATTTCATAATAGAAAGCTAAGGATGCCTATTTACCTAAGTAAATTATAGACTAGTTTTTTTATTCCTTAAAAAAGATTTAAACGTTTGATCCAGAACTGATATGGCGAAATTGACGTCCTTTTTATCGATACACATCGGTGGCTTTATTCTGAGCACCTGCAAAAAGAAAAACAGTTATGGTGAGCGTGTTTTTTCGTTGTTCTCTCATTTGTCTCACTAATTATTATTTTCAGAAATACCTATAGGTACAAAACTCAGAATCGCCAAACACGTTTGCCTATTGGTACCAATTCTTTAAACAAAATCTCGATCTTCAAAATCGTATTTCGTCATCGTCAAATTAGACGAAATACGAATGCGAGTTCAAACACTTAGTACGCTAAGAAATCTTTCTCAGAAAAGTTTTTTTGGTAAAAGTTGCTACTGTTTCTATCAACGTTTATAACGTTTAACGTTAATTTACAACGTTTACTGGACTGGTGGTGGTGTTCTTGCATATCGCAAAATTATTTACTAAAAGACGTAGGTAATCTTACATTGCCCCACCGTCCTCCTGCGCCAATGAGGACACCGGAATCCTTGATCATCTCCATTATTTCGCCAAATTCGGGTTTGCTCAATGGATCCTTTGTCCCTGGCTCTACAAGCTCTATGCCCAACATGAGTCCTTTGCCACGCACATCCCCTATCACTGGATAAACCTTTTGCAACTCCATCAGCTGTTCTATGAAGTATTTACCGTTGATTTTACAGTTCTGCTGTAGATTTTCCTCTTCTATAACCTGAAATTTTATGAAAAAAAAATGATTGAGACCACTTTTTATAGGCTTTACATACCTCAAAAGATAACGCTTTAGTAATTAAAATAACTGCTTAACAATTTCTGACACATCTTACTTCCAAAACCGCTTTGCCCACAGCTGCCGCCATCGGATTCCCGCCAAACGTGTTAAAATATGCGGCTTTGGTATGAGCGTTGCCTATTTCCTTGGTGGTCACCACGGCTGCAAGTGGAAATCCGTTTCCGATGCCTTTAGCCATTGTCACTATATCTGGTACCACTCCATGGTTTTCGAAACCCCAAAAAGCATCACCCGTGCGACCGAATCCTGTTTGCACCTAGAAAAAGGATGTAGGCATGAAAATTGATGATCATTAAAAATAATGATAATGATTACTAAATAATTATTACCGATTATGACTGATATTTACTGTAGCATAAAAGTAATTTTACCACATAGCTTCTTTTACCATCGCGTAGTAGTTTTTATGTAAAAACACCGCAGTTGTTATTGCAATAGTGTTTTAATCTCCAAAATAATCCATTACCTCATCCGCTACATACAGTCCTCCATAACTTCTTATCAAATCTGCAGCTTTCCGGAGATATCCCTTCGGAAACTGCACGGTCCCGTTCACTCCTTGTATCGATTCTGCGAAAAGCGCTGCTACTCCACCCGCGGGCACAGAGTTATCTAAAAGCTGACCAATTTCTTAGAGTTTTATAAGTTTTGAAAATTGTAAATAGTCTTATACTTCACGACAATCTTGAAAATCCTCTACCTCTCGGAGCTGATGGATATATTTATCAGACGTGTCACAGTCATCACTACAAGAACATGCGCCGGGCACTTGTGATAGTGAATCTCTGCAGCCACCCCAAATTCCACGGAAAGGGTCCGGAAGCATTGCCTAAAGTAAATAATAAAACATATTATTATACATTACGTTTTGCTCATACACCGGAGCATCCTTATTTATTATTATTTATATATTATTTGACCAAATGTATTCTTATATAGTGAACTCATTTCTCAGATACTCCAATTCACGAGTCGAACTCCCAAAGGAAATTTCCCTAGTCCGCCAGTTTTTAAGATCGACTTACATGCCGGATTTTTCTCAGTAGCCAGTGCCGCACTTTTGTTTTTCACAGATGGACGTGTGTAAGTGAAAAAAATTTATAAAATGTCCGACATTGTGAACTATGAAGTGAATGTTTTCTCACTTCTTAATCCTTTTTCATCAATTTAATATTATTATTAAACACCCAATCATTATAAATTAATGTTGTTGTTATTTTAAAAAAATGCTTAGTAACGCCCGCCAGCATGTAGGTAAACCTTCCCTTCAAAGCGGACACGAAGGTCTTCGCTTTACGTCTAGCCACGCGTATTGACCAATGCGGTGCAAGTATTTTATTCCCTAGGAGTTTGACTCGTGAATCGGAGTATAGGTTGTCGATCATAGTCCGTTGAGTCACTTAAGGTTGCATAGATCTCTATTCTCTAGTCTTCCTCACGTGATGTATTCCAGCAGGAACTGGTAGCGGCATGCGATACGACTTCTGTGATGTTAAACCTATCATGGTGGTAGAGTAGCCGTGGTAGCAACTCTGCAGCGACACTATATCATTGTTTCCAGTATACGCTTTAGCTAGAAGTATGGCTAGATCGTTCGCTTCTGTGCCACTGTTTACCAAGTAGACCACCTGTAAACAAGATGTTAAATGTTAAAACTGAAAATATTTGGTGATATATTAATATTTGATGTTTTTATATTATGAAACATTTATCGACGCCACAGTAGTTGGTTTTCATATCAAATATAATCTAGCGAATAACACCGATGACCTTTCCAAGCTTATTTTGGTACAGAAACTATTCTTAGTTTTACCTTTAGTTCTCCAGGAAACTTAGCCGTTAATTTCTCAACGTATTCATATATTCTTGGATGTCTGTATATATTCGTTGTATGCCAGAGTGTATCAATTTGTTTATGCAGTGCTGCAGTCACTTTTCTAGAACAAAAATGGAGAAATCTAGCTAATCTAGCTTTTCAGTGCCTGAAATAAGGTAGCTGACTTAGCTAACGTGTCGCCTTACCGAAACTATAGTGGCATAGGACAGATATACCCAGCACCTTGGATCCCAGCCTATAGGGCATAGGCTGTGCTATATCTCCCATCCAAAATCGCAGTGTTGGGGATCCCAGAATAAAGTGAACTGATGACATAAAGGAAGCCGCTGAATTAAAGCGACGTGGCCGTTCAAATTATATTCCAAGACATGACAATATAATGCAAGACAATAAGGATGGTAATGCTGATAGAAATTACGTCTCATAAGTAAATAATATAGTGCTTGCGCGCGCAGTCGTCTAGCTGCTGCATATATGTCCTAGATGTAGCACCACTGGTCCCTTGTATAGGCAGTGGAAAACGCTGGTTAGTCATGAAAGTAAGTATATCCAGTATTCCTCACGGATGACAATGCCCCACGGACACGGTGACGATGCCTCCGAACAGGTCGAGGTACCGCCTGCCCTCGTGGTCGAACAGCCACTGCATGTGTCCCTGATGCAGAACCACTGGTCGCTTGTAGAGGTTGTACATCGCCGGCGGGATGTTGGTGGACTTTATCCTGTCCGTTTCTGGGAGTGAAGGCCCCTGAACATTACAGAATCTTTTATCACATGCTTCGTTAGTTAAAGAAACAATTCAGAGAAACAGGATGCACACTGCAGGGCTAGACAATGTCACTTAAGCGTTTGGCGTTAACGCTAATCGCTAGTCGACAAAAATGTATGGACAAAACAAATGACTGTACAAAAACCACGACATTGTGTTTGAATAATTAACTACGCTAACTTCAACGCTCGCTGGCGTTCTCGCGAACCTTGTAGATAACTTTAGCGTACTTCGCTTGACAATTGACAGCCGACAGTATCAAACACAGCGTGTTTAGTTAATTAATGTCGTGGTTTTTCTACAGTCATTTGTTTTGTCCATACATTTTTGTCGACTAGCGACTAGCGTTAACGCCAAACGCTTAAGTGACATTGTCTAGCCCTGCTGGTTACTGATGATGTATCAGTCCGAAATAATAAACTTGTTATAATAACAACCTTATACCTACTTACATGGTAAATGGTAACTTACTCGATATTCGTCTGGTGTAAAGTTGCATTTTGGCAGCGCACTAGCGTACCTCCTGTTCAAAATGCTATGGCAGTACTTTGAAACTGCAAAAAATAAAATTTTTAGAAAACAAAATATTATCTTACACAAAAGAAATGGCTAGGACGTGAGACTGGACTTTAATAAAAATTTTAGCGGTCTTCGACTGATTAATTTTATGTTTTCTATTCAAAGTTAATTATTCCTGATATAAATAATATTTTCTTAAGCTGGTGAAATATTTTTATTAATTATTATCATATCTAATATTATTAAGTAGCTGGTACTTATTTCATTACCTTTAACCGCCATTATAAACTTATCTAATCTACTATTTTACTTATTACTCAAGTTGACACTGAAACAGCGTAAATGCTACTGAATTGAGTTTAATTATTGTAAATTACGCCTCTTGATTGACACCTTGACACCAGAATGTGTTTATGATAACAAAAGTATTATGTGTTGTGTTAAGTTGAATTTACATTGTTTTAGTAATTAATAGAGATCATGAATTATTCTGTTGTATTTTGCATTTTAACTAGGCAAATGACTTTAATCCACATTTATTTTACAGACTACCATGCGTACGATCCTCAATAACTCTCACTAAAAATTAGCACCTAAACAATAAAAACCATTCAGGTAAGTAAATAATTTCTAATGTAGTTATTTTTAATTTCTCTTAAATAAAGTCTTGAGTGCCTCTATGTAGTTGCAATTAGTACCTATTTTGTTGTTTAGACTCGTACTAATTGATTAAAGAAAAAGGAGGTACCTACTTAAACGAATACGCGTGCTTTTTATAGTAATAAAAATATATAGGTATATAAAATATGTTAAATGTGTTTTGAATTTTATCACTCATTGTTGTAGAAAAACGATAAGATTCATCAGTATCAAGGAGAAAAGGTCAAATATGTATTCTTTGAAAAAATGAAATATTTAAGAATTCTAACGCGGTTAAAAACATATATATATAAACTTACATAAATTTATTCTGTATTCTGAGCATAAAATATTATGTATACCCTTTTAATAGGATAACGATAAGAATTACATAACCGATGAATAAAATATTTAAATTATTAGTAACTTTAATATTAATTTAAGTTAACCTTTCCTAATATTATTTAATATTGGGTGAGTTAAAGTATGTATGTTTGTTTATTCTTCAACTACGCAGGAACGCGAACGGTTTGGTGTGATATTTTGCGTAGGTACAGTACGCGCGGCGAGAGTTTGGCTTTGACCTTCGGGTGGAGGGGATTACTGCGCATGGGTACCCAAATTCTGATTGGTTTATACCCAATTTCTGATTTCTGCGCAATAACGGTCAAAGCCAAACTTTCGCCGCGCGTACTGTACTAAGGTACCTACCGTAGCGTATTTCGTCATTGGTAGGTACTGACAAGTATACTGACAAGCTCTAGAGTAGTATATTCCTTGATGACAAACTACCTATTATCCGTATAGTTAAGTTTTCAAGTCATAAAAAGTCCGTTAATGTAAACCGAGCTTAAGGCCACTGCTTGAAGAGCTCAGAATACAGATTGAAGAGATGGCAAACTGGCTCTTTTTTATGATGTTTTAGTAAGTCAAATTGTTTAAATAACTAATCATCGAATCCTTACAAAAAAAGTAGACCTCGTCACCTACCCGAAAATAAAAAGCTAAGCAAATAAGTTAAAGTGAAATTTAAATACCTTAAAAGTAGGTATAGTTAACGCATTAAATAGTATTTACAAGGATTTCAGTAGGTATGTAATACTCATCAAGCATATGGAAAGTGGAAGTATTTTTACGTCCGTGGATCATGTTGATTCTCGGACTAATTTCCTTAATCGGTTAACTAAGTCGTTTCGAAGGAATTTTGTTACAAACACCATGACACGAGAAGTTTCTATAGGTATTATTAAGTAAAGAAGATTGTGAAGATACAAATCCCATTCCTGAAAATATCAGTCATATTATAAGCCATAATATAGGTTAAAAAAACAGGATACAGAACGAAATTTTTTTGAATTTTGCGGGCAGACCCTTTGCAAGGAACCGTTTTCAATGTATACCACAGACCACAAAGTTTAGACCTTGGACGAATAATCACACTTCATCCAAGGTTTAAGACAGTTATACCACTACAGTGCAGTGTTGTGTAAGGTCGTTTTCTTTTAATCTTTTATATATAGTTTTTTAAACTTGTATGAATTTTTTTGTTAAAATTTCAATTTTGAAAGAGCTCTGCAAGTGTTTTTATTTTTTATTTCCTCAGTATGTATTAAATTTATGAATATAATTTTTATTCAATGAATAATGATGATTATATATAGATTTATAGAAAACCGGTACGATGTCAAAACTTTCTCGCGAATCGTAACAACTTTTGTACCTCACTACAAGTGACAGTTGTTCCTTCCACGTTCCACGTCAATCGAGTTGGAAATGAAATTTTGGCTGTCATTTGTCAAAAATCGAATGGACGCGGAGCTGGCCGTATCGTTTCGGATTGAATTGCATTGAAATTGGAAAGTGAACGGTTGAAGCCAACTCGTAAAATCATAAATTTAATTTAGTATTCCTAGAATAATATTCAAAATGAAGTTTATCTATCTCACGTTATTAGTTTTGCCTGCGGTGCTCCTTTGCTTTCAAAGTGGTAAGTTTATTTTTATATAGAAAGTACGAAAGTACGTGGCAAGGTGTCCGATTTATGTAATTTTTAAAGAAAGTACCTAGGTATTTATAGTTCAGGAATCTGTCTTGGGCAAAATTAAAAATTAATTATGGAGTACATTTTTCTTCATCCTTTTTTCCGACCTACCCCTTGGTGTAACCTAGTTAAATAATTTGAGAATAGTATACTTTACTAGCATATTAAGTATGTTTCTCTGCCAAATTATAATTTGGCAGAGATCGTTCTGTAGTTACCCTGATTTAGACCATATTAAGAACTTATTTACATCTACTATAAATAACAGTTACTAAACAAAGCATATAATGCCATCTGGTCTTAAAATCTTTGTTTTTGAGGCACACATATTTTATAAAATATTATTTTCATCACAAATTATACATTGTATCCCACAGCTGATGACAGGCTAGGGCATCAATAGCTCTAGGTTAAAGTTAGTTAAATCAGGAGGTTTAGTATCAAAACTTTATTAACTAGCTAATTAGTCAAATGTTGTTATGCCATATAAATTATTTCTCACTATGGTTTATGAAAAATAGTGTGCATCCTATACACTGACCTATAGATAGAAAATGACATAAAAACTGAAACCCTGGAGCTTTAACAGAGGAATTTTGTTACAAACACTAACAAGAATTTTATGGAAGATTGAACAATAAACATGTCTGATTTAACATATTTTACCTCCACCTTTTACAGGCAATATTCTAGTTCGAGCAGATGAAGATGAACTGGACGATGTAGTGGATATTGAGGGTGAAGACAACCAGGTGGTGGGGGAAGACGCGCTGGGTGATGAAGACGATGACTCGGTAAAGTCATCACAAGACATTGACACCACTATCATGTTCATTAAGCCTCTGCCGAGCTATGGTGATGCAGTTTTTGGTAAGTGAACAACTGTAAACAAAATAAGGGTATGATTTTTACCATTTTGGTCTCACTGGTCTTAGTGGATAATGTTCAACTGCAGATCACTAGGTCTCAGGTTTTATCCCAGATAAAGTTAATAAATATTACTGGGTTTTATTAGGGAGATTTTTCTAGTATTAGTCTAGAAATTGGCAGTGACTCATCCCATGCGTCAGTGGGCTGATTCTGTATCGTTAGTTAGAAACTTGCCCTGGGTTATTAACTATGAGATTATAAGTTACGAGGTAAAAATCCTATTTTTGCACAAGTTAGCAACTAGCATGTTATGTTGACATGATACCATACCAACCTAGGTTGGTAACTTGTTCAAGAAGAATACAACAATAGGATTTTTGCCTGCATTTTCTTAGTTAACAACCAAGTGTGAATCACTAACTAACAATATAGCTCACCATGGCATTAATAACGCATTGGTCCTGAATGTAAGAACAAATAGTTCATCTGTGAAAGAGATCATTGTAAGTTAACATATTATACCTGATATTTTTTAATGTTCTCAGTCAGCAGTCTGTGACCATTGTCTGAGATCTGGGTAAAGTACTAAATTGTTAAAGTGAGATGAGACTTTAAATAATAAATTACCCACTTCAT
Source organism: Coenonympha arcania (assembly GCA_036785405.1). Taxonomy (NCBI): domain Eukaryota; kingdom Metazoa; phylum Arthropoda; class Insecta; order Lepidoptera; family Nymphalidae; genus Coenonympha; species Coenonympha arcania. The sequence goes on along the minus strand of CM072068.1, from coordinate 16,130,589 downwards.
GGTTTTAAAAAACCAAAAAATGTTACCCTAGTTTAAAGTAAAGTATTTTTGTCCCCACAGATATACAAGCCGGTTTCCCTGTGGAGTTCCTCGTGGGATTCATCAACAAAGGCTCTGAAGACTACATTGTTGAGACGATGGAGGCCTCCTTCCGTTACCCCATGGACTACACATACTACATCCAGAACTTCACTGCGCTGCCTTACTACCGGGAGGTGAAGCCCAAGCAAGAGGCCACATTCGCATACTCCTTCATCCCCAATGAGGCATTCGCGGGCAGACCTTTTGGACTGAACATCCAGTTGAACTACAGAGATGCTAGCGGGAACTTTTATCAGGTTAGTTGAGAAATCTTGTTTAAAAAATTTTTCATTCATTACAAGTTTTGCTATGATGGCCTATTGGTTGAGATCTCTGCCTATTGCCACGAGCTCCGGAGTTTGAGTAACCAGGCACCTCTAACTTTTCAGAGGTGTGTGTTTTAGTAAATCAAATATCACAGTGAAGGAAAACATCATAAGGAGCCCTGCATAGGAGCTCACTTAATTTTTTGTCTATGGCCATAAAAATTAGTTCAGACAAGTTTGAACCAGATATGAAAACTGCTTTTATCAAAGACAGTAATTGTTATTGTAGCTTGAGAGTGAGTGACTGGAGCCAAGCATCAGAATTTAGAACAGACCTAGACTAATTTAGAAATTATGTAATCATAAAATGGCTTGTGCTAGGAATTGAACCTAAAATCTCCCTCTTGAACCAAGTCAGCCATTATAATTTTTTGAAAATACCTTGCAGACTTTCCACTTTTTATGTCAGAAATAAAAAGCCTGAGTGTTAATCCTGCACTACAAATCTCAGTTTTTACTTTCCTTGCTCTTATTTTTACTTATAAAATTTAATAACTTAACCATCGACCAACAGGAAGCTGTATACAACCAGACACTGAACATCGTGGAAGTGTCAGAGGGCCTGGACGGAGAGACATTCTTCCTCTATGTGTTCCTGGGAGCAGCCTGCGTACTGGCCCTGGTGTTAGGACAGCAGGCGTTGTCTTCCCTCGCGCGTCGTCGCTCGCCCAGAGCGGCACCCAAGCCTCTGGAGACGGGGACTGCCAACGATGTTGATTACGACTGGCTGCCCAAAGAAGTTGTCAACCAGCTCAGTAAGTTCTATTTTGAAGCTTATAATTATGTACTCATATCATTGAGCATGCACCTGTAACTTTTCGATCATGTGTGTTAATGTTTGCAAAAACTAAATATTACTTGCCAATTGGTGAAGGAAAACATGGTAATCTGCATATCTGACAGATCACCATATAATGTCCTCAAAGGAGTATGAAGCCCACCAACCCATATTTGGTTAATGTAGTGGGCTATTAAACCCTCATTCTGAGAGAAGTCCTTCCCCCAGCTATAGGTCTATAAAAAATGTTAAGGTGTTAAATGTCATCAGTTTTTTGAAAACTGTAGGCTTACTTAAAAAGTATACAACAATTACATATTCACATGATTTAAAATGATAACAAAATCAATTTTGTCAATTCTAATAATAGTAGTTTGCTTTGAATTTTATTTAGTTTAGAGGCCTGACGTAAAATTCATAAAAAATAAAAATTACTGTACTCTTAATGAATATTTTTACATTAATATTTTGGTTTTTACAGAAAAGTCGCCCAAAACGCCCAAACAGTCGCCGCGCCTGAGGAAGGCGAAAAGATCTGCGGGCGACGACTAGTTTATCATCGAATTATTAGTTTATAGGACACCAAGCAATGCCTGAGTTTAGGCTACGAGTGATTGTTGACAAGTGGAATAGGACTAGGCTGACGATTGTTATATGTTATTGATTTGTATACAAATTAAAATCAGTCATTGATTTGTAAACTTATTAAAATCAATTTATTTAAGTGCTAAAAAAAAGATATAGGTATTCAGTAGCAAATCAAACCTCACAAGATTTCGTAGCACTATTGATAAGGATCATAAAAATTAAATCCAAAATTATAATTTCTTCTCTATTCACTTCATGAAGGGATTTGATTGACATAATTGGTGATCTATAATAAACTATCTGTGGACTTGAAACTAGACTTAAGTACTCATAAAACTAAGTTTACAAGGGTTCCAAAGTGCCCTGCAATTTGATCATAATTTTATTTATTATGTTAAAAAGCATAAGTTGATATAAATATAGAAGCATGAAATGAGTTTTGTTTTGTGCTAATTTTATTTTAGTTCTATTATTATATTTTTGGACCTATTTTGTATTTCAAATCATCATCAATTCAATTTCAAATCATGCTAACAGGATCAGATGTTAGTTAATGAGTTCAATTTGTTGGAGTTATTATATTGTAAGACTATTGTATACACACTATTATGTAGTAAGAAATTTAATTTTCATGTTTAAATTTTTTTGGACTAATGTAATTGGTATTAATGTTGTTTGTACTAATATCATTGTTCAAAACCGAGTTTGGAGTCTCAGAAGGTTTTAGGTTTGTAGATAAGTAGGTACGTCAGACATTTTTTTAAAAACCTTTTCCTATTTCAAGTTGTCAAAAGTGAGCTGTGTTTGAGTTGCTGAAAGTTGTGAGAGTAAATTATGGAACAAAATGTGTGGACAGCTTTGTATTGCAATGTGTGATTGCGAGAAGACATTTGTATAATTAAAGTGTTACATTTTTATTTTGTGTTTCATTGCTTTATGGAACGCGGCTTTTTAGTTTTTCTATTCATTATCTCTCAATAATGCAGTAGTAGAAGCAGGAGCAGTAGTGCTATCAAAGAAAAACATTTTAATACCATTGATTGTAAATAAAGTTGTCATAATAAATATTTTTCAATCAAAAACACCGGAAACGCGTTAAATGTCGCCTATTACTATGTATCGATCATATAATTTAAAAATGCATACCTCTCCACCATAGAGTAATTTGCTCTCCACTACATTATTCAGTATTCTTTCAACGTTTAAGCTTAAACACGTGGAGGGGCGTTCATTTATAGATTTGACGATCTATACATGTACATACTATAATACTATTTAACAACCAATGAAATTAAATGAAGACAACACAAAATATTATAATAATATGTATTTTGAGCAAAGTTTTTTTTAAAAATATATATACAGATGCATGCTCGCAAAATTCAATGCGTTAACCCTACGATGTGGCAATTTGTGGTTTTTAATTTGCCCACTGTCTTCAGAAAAACTAAATAAAACTTGAATTTTCGCGGCCGGATGTTCCACCATAATGTAACAAATTACGGGAATGTGCACGTGTCCATAGACAATTTTCTAAAGTTAAAATGAATTTTCCACATACCTAACATTTTCAAAAGTAAATTAATAGCCGAGGTATGTAGGTATAAAATTGCATTTCTTTCTATTTCAGCAAACAGTTCCAAATTACCGCCAAATTAGAGAAGTACATCACTATTATAAACCGTCAACTTGATTAGTAACCTCAGATGAGGGATTATTGGTCTGAGTTAGTAACAATCTTCTAATGTCATCTGTACAACGTCAGATTATTCACCATAGACCAACAAAACTCTGAGACAAAACTCCATAGCAGCGTTGCCATTTGGCAACTTTGGTTGCCATTTTGGCAACATTTGACCCTTCGTGGCAACCAAATGGCAACCGAGCTCAAATGGCAACTTTTTGGCAACTTTTCGACTTGTCGCGCGATCATCGGTAAAAAAATAAGGAATATATTTCGCAGATGAACTGAACTCATCGAATTGAACAAAATCAAAATCTTGAACGCATTTTTATTCCCAAATGAAAACAATACTTATATAATAGACAAACAAATTGTACCCATATTTCTATCAACAAAAGGTCTATTTTGGTGAAGCTAGCTATAAAAGTAATTTTATGTAAACAAAAATGGATTTTTTTTAATAACTGGCTTTACGACTCTGAGTTCCAGCCTTTCTGAGCCTACAAAAATGGAAGAAACTTTGTGGCCACAGAGCAGATAATTAATACGTAGTGTTTTAAATAAATTCTTTGTATGTGACTGTGTGCACTGTGTAGTGCGATGCAAAGGAAATTTTTTCGTGGTTTTCTAATACTTTTGTTTTTAAATCTATTGGTAAGTCCTCTTTATCCTATACCTTTAAACGAGCAATTCTTGTATATATATATATTTCTATATAATCTGAATCTCGGAAACGGCTCGAACGATTTTCATGAAATTTAGTATACAGGGGGTTTTGGGGGCGATAAATCAATCTAGCTAGGATTCACTTTTAGAAAATGTCGAATTTACCAAAAAAAATATGAACCCTGCTGCCATCTATTGGCAACCGAGCAAAGCTCGGTCACCCAGATATTTGTTTTAATCGAAGAAGCTACAAGACCTATTTGAAAAACCAATTTTACTGATTGAAGACTCAACAAGTGCGATCTGTGTTCGGTGTACACGTCTACATTACAGTAGGTTCAGGAAAACAAGATTTTAAATTTATGAGGAAAAAAAATTTTTGGAATCAACTATTTATCAACCAAAAGGATTAACATTTTTTGAAAACATGATTTTTTTCGATTTAAATTTTTATCAACCAAAATGCTGAGCAATATAACAGTACTCAATAGGTAGGTATAAATATTTTTTTAATACTAAAAGGCACAGAACGTTTTTTTACAGGTTTTTTTTTCTAATGGCAACATTTGGTTTCAGATGGCAACATTTGAACCTACAAATGGCAACCTGGGCTGAGTATACTCTGGCAACACTGCTCCATAGACAACTCAGACATCTGTCAAACTTTCCTTTTTCGTACACGCTCGTTACGCTGCACGTGTATTTAGGGTTTTCGCTCGATATCTTATAATAATGGACAAGCCCAACGTTCTCGCCCGTGTGATTAAGGTCCTGGGCCGCACCGGCTCCCAGGGACAATGTACCCAGGTCAAAGTTGAGTTCATCGGAGAGACCAGTCGTCAGATCATTAGGAACGTGAAGGGACCCATCCGTGAGGGAGACATCCTGACGCTCCTCGAATCCGAACGTGAAGCCAGAAGACTAAGATAAACGGTGAGGAATCATGTGTGACATGCTGTTTAGCGTTCTCATGATCGATTTTCCAAGTCATCAATATAACCTCTTAAAATAATTTAAGATTTTGTTTTTCCTAATCAAAAGCTTTGCAGATGTGCTAAAGAGAGAACATCTTGAAAATGCCATGGCATTATCCATATGTAGTAAATTAGTAATAGTCCGGAGTATTCTCACAGGGTTTGTTGAATATACACTGCTTTGATGTTGTATGGGAACTTTGTAGCCTATACCCTCACAAATTGAGGAGTTTATCTTTGATATAAAAATGTGATAAAGTTCAGGTTCAGGAGTTATAAGTTTTCCTTTTTCAAATAAAACTGTTGGTTGCGATTCCCACAAAATCTGCTTCGCACGTGGCTTGGCACAGACTGTGTTAAATATATATAAATAAATAAATATATACGGACATTTACACATCGCAACCTAGCCCCAAAGTAAGCGATAGCTTGTGTTATGGGTACTAGATAACTGATAATTTATACATACATACTAATATACATAAATATAATATATTGAAAAACACCCAGTCACTGGAAAACATTCATGCTCATCACACAAACATTTACCAGTAGTGGGAATCGAACCCATGACCTCCGACGCAGACGGCAGGTTCACTTCCGCTACGCCATTCAGTCGTCCTCGTCGTAAATAAATTGTGTTTAGTTTAGTTAGTAAGTAGTTGTTGTTGTAATTTAGATGACGTTATATTAATTTATTTTGATTTTCTTTCAGGGTTGGGTGAATCCACATTAGGTTAAGTCGCTTATAATGTATCATCTATTGTCTGTACTTTAATGTGAACATCTTACAAAACCGTCAAAGATAACTTTAACTATGTAACCAGCTATAATAAATGACACAAAAAAAATGTTTGTTTTAATGATCCTATGATTAATTTAGTTAGTTTGGTTCTCGCAGAGCAATAACCTATGGTTTAAAATAAAAAATAAAAAAATGTTTCTAAACAGTGTCTAATTGCTTGATGAAATTGAGGCTTTGACTTACTTCATCAAGGAGTTGCTTACTTCATCAAGGGATGCAAGCTCGCCAGAAATTCTTAGTAGGTTACTAGTTCAGTACTTAGTAAGTTTCCAAGATACCAAAGTTAGAATCCTGATGTGGGCCATTTCAGAATTGTATTTCTATAGTATGTATAGTACGATTCACGAAAGATGACCACAAATGGTGGGTCTTTTCTTCATGTACACTCATGAAGAAAAGACTTAAGCCAAAATAATATTTTAATATTAGTTAAATAAGAACATATATTAGTTAAAATAAATAAGACCATAATATTAGTTATTTAAGTCCAAAGAGACCTAAAATAGGCCCGCAATTTGTGGTCATCTTTCGTGAATCGTACTATACTAGCTGACCCAGAAAACTTTGTTTTGCCATTAGGGATATAAAAAAATTGATAGCCTACTCTCAGACTAGAGATCATACACTGAAATTTTCATAACAATTGGTCCAGCCATTTCGGAGGAGTTTGGTTACAAAAAATGGCACAAGCATTTTATAAATTAGAGCTTAGGTCTGGTCTGGTGACGTACTGATTAGCACCTTATCATCAAAGAGGAACTGCTAAGAAATTTTGCTTTATGGTGTGATGCTGTGTAGCAACCATTGCTTACCCCTTCTAAGTTAGTACAATCTTCGGCTGCAACGTCGCTATCAGGCGAGATTAAAGTCAGTAGGCGGCGTATAAGACAGTGCTAGACATCCTAAAAATTATATTGATGACATATTGGTGCAGTATATAACTCAGAAATAGCTTTAACAATTTTGTATTTAGATGTTTTGCTTTATTAATTTAACATGTAAAGCAAGGCTTGGTTGCCCAGGTACCATATGCCCAGTAATTTGTACTTGAAATTTATTTCAAAACTTATTATAAATAGAAAATGCAAGGAAACATCTAACTAGTGAGGATTTAAGCTAGTATAAAGAAAAGTTATCTATATTTTGAAACTTTATTCACAATATTATCATACTAATGATAAAATAGTTTAGTCATTGTAGCAAAATTCCTGTGTTCTACTGTTGCATTACTATTGAATACTAAAAAAGTATGATCATACTTTAATATTAATTTATTAAGTTATCTTCTACTTACTTCAGAATAGATAATTATTGCTTGTAGGGAATTGTAATCGCAACAACTTGTTTATTAAGACAATTTTTTTTGATTGGCTCAAGCTCTAAACTTGCTACTTTGTCAGATATCGCAGGAGTCATGCTGTAATGAATGAACTATACTTAACACTAAAGAATAGCTGTACATTATTAGTAATGATCACATATTTATTACAATAATATTAATCAACATAAACAAAATGAGATATTATAAGTACATCAGCACATTCACTATGGTGTTCTGATTGAAATCAGACGTCGTAAATAATAGTACATCATTTTATTTACAAAAATATACACTGAACATTCGTTTGGTTTAAAAAAAAACTGCGCGAACTGTCTCGTACGTTTCGCGAGATTTCGTTGAGAGGAACACTTCGTTAGCACTTGAGCACAGGGGCATCTACCGCTACTATGTCTCGTATTTTTCCGAATCGCAATGAGCCCAAAACAAGCAGTTACCGATACCACTATAACAAATTAGTGTCACCGCCGCTAAAAACACTACACTGCACACCGTACAAGGCTTCCTTTCTAGGAAGAACCCGATAAGATATAGCACCATAAACATTACGTGTGTGTTCACCAACGCCGGGTTTACTGGCTTCGGTATCAAAAGAACTGGGATCAGCCATTGCAAACAATACATTTCGGTGTTCGACGAGTGGCGACTGGCGACAGAGACTAGTTGAAGCGTTCGGCAGCTACGCGGATGCGTATCAGTGTCGTAATCGACATGTTTTGGATGATATCATACTAATTTGTAATTATCAAGCAGTAATAATTTCAAGGCGCTTTTATTTCCGAGCAAATCGTCGCACTTATATTTATTTTCTGACATTGACAGTGACAACTGACAGTTACAGAGGTGACCAAAGGTGACTTGATGAAGAGGTGTTGCCAGTGAATTGCGCGTTACTCACAGACTATAAAACTATAATCACGAATAGTCCATATTACTACCTTGGCGTAATTTAGAACCTTTTATCGTTTTATTTCTTAGTTTGTTTTGTAACAAATCATCTGAGCACAAATATGGTCTAAACATGTACATTATTTTACTGACTCATTTTTTTTCAAATTACCCAAAAACTAAGAAAAGTGTCTAAGAGTAAGGTATTCGTTCAGTTGACACACTGAGCAACTAAACATATTTTGAATGATGGTTGAAACCTCGTTGAAACGAGAAAAGAGATTAGACCGTCTATGTTCTCGAGGAATTTCTGAAAAAAGGAGTTCAGGCGGGTGGAGTCGCTGAAAAAGGTAGTAGTTAGGTACATTCTTGCATCATACAGTTATAGAATATGTAGGTATTTTTATATATCTGTGATAGATACCATGTAGTCCGATGACGTAGCTTTTCCAATAACACGCCGCTTGGCAGGCAGCCAAATCAAGTTGCTACGAAGTACGAACTGAACTTTTTTAGATGTTTTTTTCTGATAAAATAAATCTGATTCATTAATTCGACTGTTTTGCGTGTGCCATATTTTTTATGGATCCGCATACCCAAAGTTACCTGTGGTACTAGGTTAGTTCAGAGTAGGTATCGGATTTCAGCTTCTTGTTAGGGTTCGAACCCTGGTAAACTTAGTTTTAAGTCGACTAATTGTAAGTAGTTCACCACCACCACCATACATATTCGACATATATCATATTGACGTTTTACAAGAGTCTACCTTAGGCCTAGGTATGTGAAATAAAGATACTTATTTTGAGTTTGAGTTTGTGTTTGGGTGTCGGGGTTCAAATCCCGGACTATCCAAAAACATCGTGATGAAACCTGCTTATCTGAGAGTTCTCCATAATGTCCTCAAAGCCCAAAGGTGTGCAACGCCCGCCAACCCGCGCTTGGTCATTGTTGTGGGGTACCTATGGGCAAACCCCTTCCATTCTGAGAGGTAGACGAATGCCTAGCAGCAAAGGAGGATAACGGGACCCTATTTCCACCGAATCACCGAGTCGGACTCGCGTACGAATTAAAGGGTTCTGTATTTTATCTAAATCAATATCGAGCACAATAAATTCTGCATCACACGAACGTAACGAGATGGGAAATATTGGGGCTTCTGCATCATCGACCAACAACATAAAAAAAAATCACGTTTGTTGTAACTATGGGAGTTTAAAATAGAAATACTTAGGTACATGCCCCCCTTTAAATTAGAAATACAATATCATCACTGTGAAAATTTCAACGGTCTAACTATCACGGTTCAAGAGATTGATGGATAGAAGGACGGCGGAGTCTTAGTAATAGGGTCCCGTTTTACCCTTTGCGTACGGAGCCTTAAAAATCAAAGTTCCATAATACAAAACATTTTTTGATCCCCCTTGCGGAGTAGGCACGTGTAGTAATCGAATGAGATCCGACATCCCAGATCTGGTTCCATTCCCAGCACCGGCTAGGATCCGGATGATGATTTTCTGCAAAGAAAAAAACAAAAAATTTAGCTACGCAAAAAAAAAGAAATATTTGATAATATATCGAGTTTCATCTAAATTCTACTAATAAAACCTCTAACTAATTATTAATAATTGAATTACAATATTGTCCAAAACAAAGTGTTTAGTCAACAAGTACTTAGGTCCAAAAGCTTCCATTCTTGCCCACGTAAGTACATACGCGTATTTCATATAAGCATTTGGTGCGCGCATGCGTTGAGAATAAAAGGGTTCTCTCACCCCCACGTTCCGACGATTTCCCGCCAGTGACGCCCGACACCCGCGTCGGTCGACATTCGACCGAAAACGTGTAGAAATCCAACCAGAATCCATTTAAAAACCTCACAAAACCTATAGGTCGCAGGTCATCAGTGACTAACCCTTTGGGCAGTTTACAAAAAAAAACTCAAACATGGCCTATTTTCAACTAGAATCAATACACGAACTATTAGGGCAAATAATCAAAGGAATCGTTTTATTCATTGGTCATGCTTTCTTTTCTATTAAGTGCCATGATACGGAGAACGATTCCCATTGAGGATTCCAAAAAACTGTATGACAATAACAAGACAATAATAAATTAAAGTAATCGCTAACTGGATATTTATAAGTAATAAATACATAGAAGGTATTATAAATTATTGCAATTGGAATTCATACAATAAGTAAGTGGAATAATCAAAAATGGCGAACACAGCGCATTTGATGCGGCGACAAAGCTCCCGAGATTTGTACGCCCAGCGTTCATTAGATCGAATGGAGATGAAGGAATTGAGAGGTCGTCTGGTCACGATGGAGAACGGGCATCCGATACTTCGCACCCACGTTATGTACGGGGCAACCAACCAGGCTTTCGAGGACACCAGCCCCAACCGACAGTCCTCGGAAACCACGAGCAAAGCCAGCTCCGAAACCGAAAGGGCCGTAAAACCAGAAGGCGTGGAACCCGTGAGGGAATCTTGGGACAGCAAGTTGACGTTTCTCCTAGCGACTGTCGGCTACGCTGTCGGTTTGGGTAACGTATGGAGATTCCCGTATTTAGCCCAGAAAAATGGTGGCGGTGCATTCTTGATTCCATATTTCGTGATGCTTGCGATTGAAGGGATTCCCATCTTTTATCTGGAGCTGGCGATCGGGCAGCGTTTGAGGAAGGGTGCGATCGGAGTTTGGCACCAGGTGTCGCCATATCTGGGCGGTATTGGGATCAGTTCTGCCGTGGTGTCGTTCAACGTGGCGTTGTACTACAACTCGATAATCGCGTGGTGCCTCTTCTACTTCGCTCAGAGCTTCCAGGCGGAGCTGCCGTGGTCGGAATGCCCCAAGAAATACTTCAGCAACGGCTCCTACACCAATGAACCTGAATGTGCTGTAAGAATTCTTTAAACATTATTGTTTGTAGAGATTTTCTTCAAATGAGAAAAACGAAACACTGGCCATTTACCGTCACAGCAGTCAACGGGACGTCACCGTCCACCGAGATTATTTCTGTCTGAATGGGGATGACGTGGCGGGCGTGCGGTGGACATGCTGCCATAGCATCATTTTCGATGATGTCGTGACGGCTGTGGGGAACAAACGATCCCATAGGATTAATTTGGCCCGGCCCTTTCTTAGGAACGCTCTTGAAATTCACACCAACTGCATGCCACGAAATCTTTGGTGCCTTGGAGGTATAAGAAATACCCTCTTAGGCCCAGTTTCTTCAACTAACTTAGATAAACGTTACCGTTTATGTTGTTTTTCGAACACTCGAAATTTATGGGGTGACTACTCTACTTGGCAGTCCAGATTACATTAAATAGGTACACAAGTAGGCCCTGGCCCCAGCTAGGAGTATGTCAAATATTAAAGGTTAGATGAAGGAGTCCTATGTTCAGCTGTAGACGTCCATCGGCTGCAACCACGATTGCCTCTTTATAGTCTAGTGGTATAGCAATTTAAACAGTAGATTGCGAGATGAGGAGTCCTGGTTTCGAATTCGGGGTCAACCCCGATATTCCAAAATATAAATTATTCTGATATTTAAAAAAATATATGATGTAAGGAATTGGGGTTTTCCGCCAAGATTTTTTTCTGGATTATCCACTTTAGAGTAGAGATTTTTTATTTCGGAAAGTTGGTAGGTAGGTACTTACTTGTTTGAATAAGTAGGGTTCATAAAATATATCAAAGACCTTAATTCATTTGTTAACAGAACCGATTTATCTCGTGTTTTGAATCTAATCTCCTAATAACGAGATGAAAATATAATCCTCCAGTGACTTCAGAAGCAGCTAAACTACGCGTTCTAAAAATATAAGGGCTCTTCTGTATTAAAATTCAAAATTACGGAAATGGTACTGATCATGCAAGAAACTTGGCATGAATATTTTGAATATTTTTTTAAAATGAAGAAAATTTACAGCTTTTGCTGTAATAAACCATTATTCTAAAATAATAGGTACTTACCTAATAAATAATTTATCGACATTGAGCAAACGAAGGAGGATCCACTAATCGGCAAGAATCTTTTAGTAATTCCTAGGGTTCTCTTTGAATGTTGTGGTTACTGGTATCAATTCGATATATTCTTTGTTTAAGGCCCTAAATTTTATCAAAATCGGTTCAACAGCGCCTTTTTGAGAAGTAACAGATTTTTCTTATCACGTAGTAATAAAATTTACGTAGAGTAGGCACAGTATACCTACCTACTGGTAGGTACAGCAACTAAGCCAATAATTTTATTCAAGGTTCTTATAAGGAAGTTCGTAATTTCTTTTTTAATTAAAATTGTCTTACGTTCTATTATAAGCTGACGCTTAAGTTTTTCTTGTCTTTGTAAGCGGAGCACCTAGCCCAGTGCTTAATTTATACTTACTTATGTACTTGCTCAGTAAGCGTGTTTGTATAGGCAGCATTATGTCGGAGGTCTCAGATAAGAAATAAGGAAGACTTTTAAATTTCCCACGGGATAACCCGAGCGAAACAGGGGGGCGATTCACTAAGTTGAGTGATGAGTGTTGTGAATCACATACTGAGTAATGTGAATCAAGCAATAAAATAAAAAAATAGCATTGAAACATTAACTTTACGTCTATTGGTTTAGAGCGTAAAGTTGAATGTATTTGAACATAGGAAATACAACTCTTCAAGCTCATAGCGTAAAGTAAATTTAATTTCACGATTCTCGACCATGTTGCGTTTTGAACTAGATATTCCATTTTATGTCAATAGTCATTTTAGTGTTCGCAAAAAATGTTTTGGTTTCAATATTGTCTGCTAATATAAAACGTAAATTATGCCATGACCTTTTTAAACATTTCACTTCACGAAATGAACGTAGCCGGCGCGTTACATGAATAGCCCCCTTGACGTTAAAAAATAAACTTTTGAAAAGAACGCGAAATGTAGCCGATGCGAACGCGAGGCCTACCAGGTCGCAAAAGCTCGCTGCCCGCGATGTAATAAAAATCAAAATGGGGAAACAGGACGGCGTTCGTTACTCGGCAAGCGTGCCGTGAAGCCCGTAAACCCCATTTTATTGCCCCGAGTGCAGCGAGATATTGCGACTAGTATAGTAACTTATTAATTTAAATAAAGTGGCCTTTACATTAGGTATACTAACTTACGCTAGAACTTTATTATCCTAGGTAAGCATTTCGCAGACTGATTTTAGAATCTGAAAAGAAAACTTTAAGTAGAGCGATTACACATGAGACTGTTCCTAAGTTTAAACGTAGGATTATGACTTTCAAGAATAACGATGCTATTAGAATTTAATATTATAAAAAAGGTAAAGTGAAAACTCATAACTTTTTGCAAATTCGTTAGTCCCGAGATAATTATAATAATAACTTCTAAGTTCAGTTGGTAAATGCTAATTAAGCTGGAATAAGTCTGAAACTCGGAGATTGTTTCGAACGACGTTCGAACTTTCTAGATCGTGTTCCAAATTATTTCAGGGCCTTGAATTATACTCTAAAAGGGTCTACGGTGACCTATGACGTGGTAAAGGATTCGGGTGTAATTTGTTAAGGCGGTTCATGCGTTAGTATTATGCTTGAGTCAAAATTTACGATTTCCGAAGGAAAATAAAATAGTTATGTGTTCAATTATAGATTAGATCATTGAATTCATATTATTTGGTATTTCATAATCTAGAACTTGTCTCAAAAATATTTTAAAATATGTGTATAACTTTCTCACTAGAACAGTTTTTGTATAGGCTGTTTGCTAAAATAGCGGTCGACGCTCTACGCAGATGCAGATATTTGCCATGTTTCTTAACAAAAACTTATAACAATGACAATTTAGAAAATTAATAACATTTACTAAAGTGTCTAAAAAAAAACACGATTTTCCTAGATTTTCATTCAAAAACCATAAACCGAAAAGTGCCATTTTTAGCATTTTTCGATAAATTAAACGTATTATTTTATGATAAAATCCAAGATATTTTGTTATTTCTGAATTATAGTAATTTAATTCAATTAATATTCAATGTCACTGGTTATTTACTATTTTAATAAGTTGTATATTTATGTTACTATATTTTTTTTGTAATACCATTTTCCGCGCAAAATTGCGTCAGCGGGAACGGAATTCCTTTTTTGTATGGAGCGACACGCGATTCACACCGTGCCGCATAAACGCTCTTAAGTAGATAAAGTACATTAGGGAGGGTATAATGCGATTTATCAAACATACTGTTGAGTCATTCCGTTGTAAAAACTTGTCACGAAAATCACTAAAGTTGGTACTTTTTTCAGTCCTGAAAAATGGATTACATAAGCTTATTGTAGGTACGGCGAGGCCTGAGGTGAATAAATCACCCCATACTTAATTTGGATTTATTTTAAAAATGAAGCTTCTGTAAAAAATAAATCGCTTTAGAAAAAAAAATTGTTTCTTCTATTTTTATTTGACTATTTTTTTTTTACTTTTATTAACATTTTACTCTGTTATCCACCCACCAGTACCTACCCTGAAGAGCCCTATTCCATACCAAAATGTGCTTTAAAGCTACCTTTTGTAACTGTTTAACAGTTTGTTTATTAAGTAAATCTAGTTCAGTTGACATTAAATTGTAGTGTGTATACAGAAAAGATGAGCGCAAATAAAAAAAGCTCAGCACAAGCGTCTTTTACACTTCAGTGCAAAAATGGGCCTGAGGGCCTGATGAGAGGGATTAGAGCACACGGGTCGATTACTGGGGTAACCGTGCTTACCATATCTGCTTCTGTAGGACAGCTTTTTTACGCGTTTTTGTTAGGTTTCCGTACCTAAAGGGCGTCAATGGGATCGACTTTTGTTGTCAGCTTTTTACACTTTTTAATCAGGGTTCTTTCCTCAAAGGCTGAAAGGGTGCTAAAAAACGGACAATCAACTTTATCCAAACCTTCGGCCATTTTTTATTTAGCCCGCGGGTTGGTTCGCTTTATCCTATGTAACATACTTATAAATATTACATCCTATACATACTTATATATATATATATATCCTATACATACTTACATATATTTGAAAGCAGGTCTTATAGCATTGTAACTTACAAAAGATTTATTTTTGAAATGTTCCTAATTAAAAGACGATCATAATATTATGATGTATAATCAAATTAATAACATGAAATAATATCAACAAGAATCATAACCAAAAACTAATTATCCTCCTTTAGGCACCTAAAATCTCCCCGCATCCAATATGGAAGAACTTATGAACTTTCCATGAAAATAGTGAAATTATTCACACCCTACTTAAAAATTCTAAGCTCTAGAGTTTTCAACACAAGTGCAAAGAATGAGTTTTGAAAACCCCGAGTGCAGTACGTATTCTTCCATTATCTAAAATCGATAGTTCGGGAGTAAATACTTCAGCTTGTGCAGTGCAGAAAGTTGCTTTAAAATTGACCGAAGTGAGGTTTCAGAGTTTAGATACTTACCTACATAACATAGATTTGCGCTCGTCGCGTCAATTCTTCCGTCGGTACTCCATTTTTGAAATGCAAGACTGTCATATTTCCAGAGCGCGAGCGACGACCTATTTATAAATGTATACATATATTTCCTATATAAATTAATTATTATTTATATAAATGTGGGATATTATGACGCATAAATATGGACACATTTAATATATGGATGACCGAGCTATTCTCGGTATTTTTGTTTTTAGTAAATACGCAATTTTCCCATTTTTAATTTTTAATTTAAGTTAGTATAATATTCCTTCTTGTCATTATTGGGAATTATTTAATAAATACCTTCCCAAGTTATATTCGAAGTATATCAAGCCGAAGTTATATTGTTGATCTTTACACAATATAGCATGGTCTGCAAATGGACGGTTGAACGAACTTGAATAGACAGCTTAATTTAGGTACGTTATATAGAGTTTAGTGGTTTAAGTGGCAATCGGTTTTGGCAATTAAACTTTTGTTTACATTGAGAATGCTTGACTCATGCTAGACATCTATTACGGTCCACAGACCAAGGAATAACTTTATATTGATACGGTCTATCTATTCTCTTATTATTAACTTGTTGTCATAAAACTTTCCGAAAAATAAGTTTGAAACAATATGATAAAAATAAAAGCTTTTAAAAATATAGCTGGTGTCGATGACTATGCGCGACTGGTACAGATATTTCAACGCACGATGACGCGCTCCACTCCGTTAAACACTATATGAATCGAATGAAACATACCCGTATTTGACAGAGATGGGCGAGTCTTCGTGGATTGAAAAATCTGTACTCGTACTTCGTTTAAGGACTATAATTGTAACTACTTTTTTCCAGATAAAATGACATAGTTTATATTCTAAAATCTTTTTTGTAAGTTTTGTAGTTTTTTGGAAGTTTACTCCCCATGTGTGTAAACTTCCGAAAACATTGGCAAATCAAGAAAAAAATATCTTGTAGAATTATTTATTAGTGTACTTTGATTATACATATTAATATTATGGGCTCTTTATAACCTTGAGACAAGACTTCCCTGACTCATCAAGTTGATAATATCGAAAGATGAGGTCACCGGCTGGCTACAAAGACGACATTTACTAAGATTAATTATCTGTTAACTCTTCGATGGTAATTAGTGAGTGGCTGAAAAAAACAGTTAATAAATACCATAGTTTCTCAAAATATTAGTTGGAAGCTAGGTGACCCGGCAAACGCTGTTTTTACTTCACATAAGTATAATAGTTATTCAGATGTGTCGTGTCATGCTGTGGGTGTATGCGGCGAAATAATATTGGGGCTTAGTTATTAAATAAATATTAATTTAGCTCTTATTGCTACGAAATAGAGATCTACTGTTCTACGCCCACCCTACGGGCTACGGGCAGCCTACGTTCCGCCTACGCGCTACGAATTCTACATGATGCTACAATATTCCTAGCATACATCGATTGTTTGGATGGCGACTGAAGTTTCAGCGTCAGCGGATAATTTAAAACAATGTACATACAGGATTAATTTACTTTCGTACTTTTATTAACTGGTATAAAATAGTATGTGCATTAGTATGTAAGCGAAAAGAAAACTATGTAGAATGTTTTTAACATAATATTGTGTTCATACGAGGAAAGATGGATGGAGGATGGATGGATGGAGGTGATTGAGATTGGAGAAGTAGTGCAGAAAACGTAAATGAATGAATCAAAGTTTAATTTCGACCTTTAGGCATGACTACGATTATTAAACTATTTAGCCGTACAATACATTAATACGTGACGTTATTTGTCAACATCAGGAGGCAGGAGCGGACTGTGATGACGTCATAAGATAACGTTATTGTATAATAGAGGGCAAAGGCCTATTTATTCAGTACATCATTGTCATGAATCAAATCATGAGTTGATCGAAACAAATTCAAAACTTAACGGTGTAAAAGTATTTAAGCGATTTTGAATGAAGTTTTATTCAAAAATTATTAAGACAATTACTTTCAAATTTACACGTCATGCATTTTGGGTCTTTAATCTAAAATCGCAGAGAAGCAGAAACACGATTGGATGAAATTTTCTCGATAGAAAGTTTTCCCAAAATTTGCTCCAAAATCTCAGATTTTCTAGTTTTTATCGGACACTACATTGGACGTAATTTTAATTTTTGTTTTAAAGTGTCGGTAATAATAATATCCAAAAACGCTTACAAACAGATTTTTGATAACTAGCTTAGTTTTTGAGTAATTAGGTAAAAGGTCGTTTTTCTGTTAAATTCTTCCGTGACGCTGCATGTCGCACCTATCAAATCTCCGTGAGAGTGACAAAGACAAAAATAAATTCAATAAATTCCCTTAAGTGGTATCTACTGATTATATTAATTTAATCGCAAGACTCCATATTATATTTTTCGATATTTTTTGTGACTAAAATTAGTACTGCCTGTGACTAAATGATGATTATTATTAATGCGAGTCCGAGATTGTGGGTTCGGTTCCCACCATGGGCCGCCTTGGCATTGTCTTGTCTGGTAGACGCCCTATCACCACCCTATCGGCAAAATATTAAAGGCACCGCTAAGCGATTTAGCGTTCCGGTGCGACGCTATGTAGAAAGCGAGAGGAGTTGTTTACCCCTATTTTCAGCTGCATCATTACTTACCATCTGGGTGAGATCGCAGTGAAGTAGTTTGAACTTCTTAGTAACTTTACGTTAATTATAATGTGCTTGTAGTGCGTAATAGAGATTTTGTGAGACAATTTACACAACGAATAATTGTTTGCGGGTTTTACAAATTAAATGATGAAACCATGTTTGCGGTCGGTTTGTGTCAAATGTAGTGGAAAATTACTCTTTCCTTAATTTGCTCTATTGTTTTGTGCCCTTTTCGGACTGGCATGTTTTATCATTCATTAACATAAGTATATTCATTGTTTTATATCCCTTTGAGGGTTTCGGGTACAAAGGGTAAAAGGCACCCTATTATACGAAGAGCGCCCGTCAGTTTATCTGTCTGTCAGAGGGCTATATCTCATGAACCGTAATAAGCAGACAGTACGTGTCTATTGCTCGGACATTACATTAATGAAGAAGTTTCATCAATGCCGCTATAACAAATAAAATACTAGAAAAATGCGCTTTTTAGAAAAATGAGCTTTAGGTAGATATTTCTCTTTATCGCTATGATTGAATCCAAGTCAAACTAGGCGAGTTTTATAAGCTAGTGCCGCAAAAAATAAGTAATTTTTCTTAAACTTCCTCTTAACTTTTTTACAGAAGTAATTCCATTACAAGTAGGTACAAAAGAATTAAAAAGTCGACTTGGAATTCGAATCCAAGACATGAACGTGCTTACTAACGAGACTAACGAGATCATCGAACTCTAAAACAGAAGAACAAAAGAAAGCAAGAAATACCTATGATAAAAGTAAAACCTACTTTCGTGCAAACTTCTTCGTTCGACGAAGAAAAAGTTGGTCATTAATTAATTAATAAGTTAATTTAGTATTTAGGTAGGTTATAGGTAATTTAGGTAATTTTTTAAGCAAATCAGTCTCCAAAGAGAAAAACGTAGAAGATTTTGAGTTAGGTATGATTGCGTTTCGGCGACGAAATGTCGATGGAGCAACCCCGTAATAAATAATTTTTTTTTGTGTTGTGGAAATCTTGCAATCAATCTATAGACTATGAGCAGATGTGTTGCATGAAATTGGCGGTACGGCAAGATGACTTCCCCATCAGGAAGATCCCCCTTCTGTCACTTTCGGCTATCTATTATATGCCGTCTTTTCAGTCTTCGAATCACTTCTGGCATTGTAAGCTGTACAGCTAGGAGGTTCGGATGGCTGGTTAGCCTACACTTGTAGTTGGAAATGTAGCTGTTTATTTCCTCTCTGACAGTTTTAATGTTGAGCTGCTCATGGATCTCACTTATACGTAGATACCATGGGGTGTTGGCAATTTGCTTCAATATGTAGTTTTGTGCCCGTTGTATGACTACAATATACTCGTATAATAAATAATTTTTTTTTTCAGGTTAGCAGTCCAACACAATACTTCTGGTACCGCACGACGCTTCAAATATCCGAAGACATCAACTACCCAGAAACCTTCAACTACAAGATAGCCCTGGCTCTAGTCATCGCCTGGATCCTGGTCTACATGTGCATGATCAAGGGCATCGCATCATCAGGGAAAGTGGTCTACGTAACAGCAACATTCCCATACATCGTCCTCGTTATATTCTTCTTTAGAGGAATCACTTTAAAGGGCATGGGAGACGGACTGATTCATCTCTTCACGCCGAAATGGCATAAGATTTTGGACCCTGTAGTTTGGCTGGAAGCTGGCACCCAGATATTCTTTTCCTTAGGCCTCGCCTTCGGAGGCCTTATAGCGTTCAGCTCTTACAACCCTGTGGATAATAACTGCTACAGAGACGCCATAATGGTATCCATGACGAATTGTTTGACATCAATGTTCGCTGGGATTGTGGTTTTCTCAATCATAGGGTTCAAAGCCACCATGGTCTATGAGAAGTGCCTTGCGTTGAGGAATGAGACACTCCTGGAGGTTTTCGGGTCGGGGTACAGATCGATGGTGTTTCCGGAGGCTGGGCAAAATGTCACCGTGGATATGAATGGGAATTTAACTACTTTGGTGATGCCCCAGTTGCCGGAGTGTGATTTGCAGAAGGAATTGGACAATGTGAGTTTCAAAACATTTTTAAGACTGGTGTGAAAGGTAGACTACCTTTCACACCTGAAAGCTGAATACCTGTTCTCCTATTCGCTAACTTGAAGTTTTATGAATGTTACTTCTTTAAGTTCGATACGCCACAGCTGCTGAACTAATTGAGATAGATAAAATCCGGGCTAGGACTCTTTAATTCCCGAAAAAAAATGTGGGTTCCGCCGGTTTCGTAAAAAGCCCAATTTCAGACGAGCAAAAGGGCTATATTTCAGACGGGAAAAAGGGCTATATAGGGCTATATTTCAGACGAGCAAAAGGGCTATATTGTGCCACTAACTCATTCCATGTTAGTTTGATGACGTCCCTTGACCGAGACCGTGGAACTATAATGTCCCATGAAATGAACCCGAAATTATGTATCACGTGTTTGACGATATCCCGGTATATTATGCTTACACTTTTATCACAGAATTGCTAATTAGAAACGTCTCTTCCACAGACAGCATCAGGCACGGGTCTAGCCTTCATCATCTTCACGGAAGCGATCAACCAGTTCCCTGGCGCCCAGTTCTGGTCGGTCCTCTTCTTCCTGATGCTGTTCACCCTCGGCATCGACTCTCAATTCGGGACCCTGGAAGGAGTGGTCACATCCATAGTGGATATGAAGCTGTTTCCGAACCTTCGCAAGGAGTATTTGACGGGCGGGTTGTGCCTTCTCTGCTGTCTGTTGTCTATGGGCTTCGCTCACGGCGCCGGCAGCTATATTTTTCTACTCTTCGACATGTACAGCGGGAACTTTCCGTTGCTAATCATCGCGTTCTTCGAGTGCATTGGCATCGCTTACGTTTATGGTGTGAAGAGGTTAGTTGGTAAAGATTCTAATTAAGACTAGATACTACACACAATTATAGCTTGTACGTATAGGTACACTAGTGTTGCTGTCATTATCTTCTCTAATATACAAAATTCTCGTGTCTCGTGTTTGTTGCCAAACTCCTCCGAAACGGCTCGACCAATTGTTATAAAATTTTCCGTGTATGTTCGGTAGGTCTGAGAGTAGATCTTAAGCTATTTTTTTTTATATCCCTAATGGCAAAACAACGTCTGCCGGGTCAGCTAGTATCTATATACATTCGATGTATAATATTACATCAACTGTATTTTAAGCTAAGTCTGTCAAAAAAAGCTAGTCTGAAAAAGTTTTTTTGCAAAAATATTGTATCGCCGTGCTTCTAGATCACAACTCTACTTATTTTAATAAAAATGCCATTGATTCCATCATCCACGAAGCATTGAAATGATTTATTCAGATGACAGGACAGCGTCTGCGGGGTGGGCTAATCGATCATACAAAAATCTTTCTATAAATAATATTTGTCGTGAAAACCTCTCGTGCTCTTTTAAGAAGACGGTCGAATATGATAGCTTTTGAAACAAAGACACAAAAATGTACGAAAACCAAAGTACTTACGCATGAAAAGAAATAAAACCGTCAACCGATTCGGTCCCTCCATATTTGAGCTTAAACTCAATAACCTCACCAAATCCTCAAAATGAAACGATGCTATATTGAAAAGGATTTCATTAACGCAGACAAGGCTGTTTTATTGTAAGTAGGCTCGCAATAACTGAATCAATGTTGGATCGAACGGATTTTCACGATGTAAAGCTTTACGCAAACGGTTGTTCATTGAATTTTATGGGATACAGAATACGAAATTGTTTGGTGGATTTAACTATTGTTTATTTTTTTACAAAAATTAAAATAAATCGTTTGTTAAAATCTAATTTCTTATTCTCCCGTTTGTTATGTACTTCATAATCACTAAAGCGGTAGGTTCCGTTTACTATGTTACTATTTCTAAATTACAATGTTATAATTTTATAAGTCATCGGTCGCGGCTGGTTATTTATCGGTATCGTTTGGAGGTAGGTACCCCGCTTGCTAATAGGGCACTTGCTAGTTGCAAACGCTTACCTCCAGGCGATTAATCGTTACAGTGTGATGCTGTGTAGCAGCATGTAGAGGCTATTTGCCCCTTCCAAGTTAATTACGATAACATCTTCGGCTGCATCTCCACTTACCTTCAATTGAGATGAAGAGATTGATTGAGATGTAATTTCACAATTTCCATCTCAAAGCCACAAAACGCCTTTTAAAATGAACATATACGCTGGACAGGGCGGACAGGGGTGAAATAATGGCATCAGTTTATCGGAGCCAATAATACCAACAGTATAGGTACTAGGCCACGCTGTAGTTCGCTCAACAGCCACCTATAGAATTTTGACAGATGGCGCTACTGTTTGCTTGTATGAAAAAGACTTACGTAAATTGTTCGGATGCCTATATCCTGAGGTTACTAATCGGTGCCTTTTAATGAGTTTTTAATTCAAAAACCAAGAAACCAATATTACTATATGCTTATAAAAATCACACGTCTATTCCAGATTCGCTGACGACATCGAGCTGATGACTGGGCAACGTCCAGGGATCTACTGGATGATTTGCTGGAAGTACCTCTCGCCGCTGGCTATGCTCTCCATCCTGGTGTCCTCCTTCGTGGAGCTGGCCACGGAAGGCTCCAGCTACGAGGCCTGGATCAGCTCGGAAGGAGACACCGTGAAGAAGCCCTGGCCGATCTGGGCGGTGCTTCTGGTGCTCATTCTAGTGCTGGCTTCTGTGTTATGGATCCCTCTGCTGGCGATTTGCAGGTTTGTGTGATTTGGCCTTACTCAAGCATTATTATTAATATTGACTATACATATTATGCAGAGTTCGTTTTACCCTGCCTGAGTCTGACCTATGGTTGCGAAACATGGGCTTTAAATGTTAACCACAGAATGAAATTGGCTAAAGTGTCAGAGGGCAATGGAAAGGAGCATGATTGTTGTAAAAATCAAAGATGTTGTAAGTATTAAGGACATTAGAAATCAGACTAAGGTTATTGATATACTAACTAATTAAATTGACTCACAAAAATGGAGATGGGCAGGTCATTCCCACAGAGACAGGCAAGAAAAATGGAGCAAAATCGTGATAAATTGGTACCCACGAGATGGAAAAAGAAGCAGAGGTAGACCCTACAGAAGGTGGGAAGACGAAATTAGACAGACCGTGGGTCCCAGTTGGAGACGAGTTGCACAAGACCGGTCACAGTGGCGACAGCTAGAGGAGGCCTTTGCCAAAAGCCAATCTGAAACGCGCGACATCTTATGATTAACTTTTTTTGTAACATTATTTTTGATAAAACAAAACATATTCTTTGACTTCTTAAGAAAACTATATTGACAAAAATGTTATTTGACATACAGTTTGACACAAAGTTATATCATGACATATAAAGTAATCGCTGTTTCGGAAATAAAGGCTTTATTATTTTTATTTTATTTTATTTAGGTATATGCAGAGTTCTATGGTACCTAATCAGTGAACTTCTTTTACACTCTACAAGTAGTTGGAACGTGGCTGAGATCTTACCTGATGGTTAAGTGGTGATGCAGCTTAAGATATTATCGTACTAACTTACAAGGAGTAAGTAGGTAAACTCATCCCTAACGGTTTATACACAGCTTTGCAACGGAAGAACGAATACCTTCATTCAATTTCTTTTTTTCATCCATTTTTTCAGATACTTCGGTATACCGATAATAGAGGACGACGAGCGCGCGTGGTTCCCCGCGGATGACCTGCGCGACTTCCACGGCATCGAACCCCGGCCCGTTTCCCGCCTCGAGACGCTGCTGTTCTGCACCCGGCCCGACGGCTCCGAGGGCTGCTGCTGGCCCGGCTGCTGCGAGACCGACGACGAGGAGTAGACACTACCAGCTCCTCACTAAAACCACCTCCCAATCCAAGATTTTATAATAATAACTAGCAAACCCGGCGAACTCCGTTTCGCCACCAGATGGTTTTCCCGCTAAAAAGATTTTCCCGCTTTTCTGTTGAAATGTTTCCTGAATTTTCTTTGCTATAAACGTCACGGAGCCTGAGACCTTTCCAACGAATGCAAAACCGTGGAAATCGGTTCGTGCGTTCTGGAGTTATAGCGTCACTCGTCAGGAAGGAAAACCCGACTTATTTTTATATAATAGATAAAGCCTTTATTCAGACACTTTTACATAACATTTTTCACACATCAAAGACGGATAAATACAAAGTTTAAAATTAAAAATTAAAAGTCCGTACGAACAACTAACAGAACAATAACAGCACGTGTCTGCTTGCCCTCTGAGGCTCTGGCAAAGGCCTCCTCTAAACCTTTCCACAGATCTCTTTCCCTAAACCCTTTCAAAACGCCCCAAATGTATGCGGCCATATCTGTGGCGACACAGGACGTCAACATCCGGTTCCTCATAAGTCAAAGACGCTACTTCTTTCTTTATGAACTTCTTAAAAAGTGAGCGGAAAACACGCACGCAACCCGACATTGCTACATTCTCGTGTTTTTGCCACAGATTCAAAAATAATTTTATTAAGTATATCTTATAAATCATAACTCTAAAAAATAAAATAATGCCACTTTGATACAGAATATAGACATAATCTTTCTAATTATCCAAAAAAATTTGACTGGAATGCCTAAACCATAAAGTTATAGAATAGAGTAGAAGCCGGAGTTATTCTGCAGAAATCCATAATTAGCAGGAAAGATTAATGTATGGTACCTATGGTCAAACATGCAGGAACAGGTGAAGCACCAACTACCCTCCTACTCAAGCACAAAAGCAAAGAACTGTAAAATTCAGCATTTCGCATTGTAAAGTCAACATATTCTGAGGATGTCCCGGTGTCGATGTCGGGACGAAACATAATGTCGGTTGAAAGGAAAAAGGCGCACAAAAATACAACACAGCATTAATTGAATGTACTGCCCGTTGAATTAACTTTTTGATATAACATGTCAAAAATAAAGAAAACTCACATATCTTGATGATTTTCTAAATATTTAATACATATTTTACCAGTCTGAAATTACATAATAAATCTACAATTACGCGTAGATAATATCATTTTCTGTCGAAGAAAATAATATTATAGATAAAGATTATTCAAAAAAGTGTGAACGCTTTCTTTGCTGTAAAACCAGATGCACACTGGTGATTGGCATTTTAAAGGTTAGTATAAATATATTTGTGAACATTTTAAAAATTAGTAGATACAGGCTACATAATATTAATTAATTTAAAATATTTAAGTCATAATATTATTATAATGTATACCATATCCAGTCGTCATATCCTGCCGTTTGAATCTTTGTATATTTATTGCCATTTATAAACATATTCATTGTTACTTAATGTATAGTAAAAATTATCATTTTATACATCATAATATTATATGTATATTAATATTTAATTATAAATAATTAATTGTTGTTGATTCTTATAATATGTAGCTATATCCTAAGTAACTAGATCTATACAGTAGTATTCTAGTGATTAATAATAATATGAAACCTTTTTAACAATGACAATAAAAGTCGTCTTGTATCTTCGAAAGAATTTAACAATAATGCTATCGAATAGTTAGTGACAATAAATTTATAAAGAAAGATCTGTATAATATATTTTATTGCAATTTTAATAAAACTACAACTGTTGGTATTTACTTGAGTTTGAGATTTTATTATTGACAATAAAGAATAAAGACTAAATTTACGTACGTGTGTTAAAGACAATAAACTGATTTAGTTTTTAATTCAAAGAACAATTGAATATTTTCGAAAAGTCATTAAACTGTATGTAAAATAAAATTTAGCTTGTTACTTATTGTGATAACAATAATTGTTATGAACTATATAGAACTGAGTATCTAATTCTATATTTACCTAAGTCCTAAGTAGGTATTATAGTATATATAATTTATTTTTATAAAATTGTAATTCTTATTTATTTACATGTTTTCGTATTTATATTTAAGTTTCTTTTCCAAGAAGTATTCATGTTTTCTACACCTTCACATTTGAAATTATATTTAAAAGAAACAGATGTTTGCGACAAGTATTTTTTAGCACTTGGATATCTTAGCCAAAGGGCTTTTGTATGACAATATTTGTTAAGTGCTAGTTTCGATTTTCCCACCCACTAAAAATCCTTGTCGTAAGTATCTACTTTACATTTAAAGATATTATGCTTTAAAAACTAAATTGAGTAAATACAAGATTTTTAAGTTTTTACCGATTTCAGATTAGATTTTTAAACGCCAGATTAAGATTTTTATATAAAAAGTAGATACTAGATGAAGTAGTTATTTATATTTCGGACACGTTACACGATAAAATATCTTATGATAAAATAAGGTATCTAGTTGTAAGCTTGTAATAATTTCATTAGCCTTTGCGGATTGCCAATTGCCTAGCGTCCTCATCAGTCTTATTTATTTGCATAAAATAGTTGTGTCAAAGGCCGTTCATAAAAGTAGGCAGATCGTCTTATATGTCGATTTATCTAATAATTAATATTTAAAAAAAATTGCGTGCTTTGGTGTGATGCTGTGTAGCAACCACTAAGGGGTGACAATCAACTTTTGTTACAGCCCAATGGAAAGCTATTGCATCCCCGAGCCAAATCAAGTCATATTTATGACATAACTATTGTGATTCTATGCGTGGAAAGGAATGGAATTAACGAAATTAAAAAAAAATGACACTTCTCATCCATTTCTAGAATTTCATGCCATTCCATTCCTTGCATGGAACCTCGATTTGTCACATACATGGTTATGATGATCGTTCACATGTTGACCTGTCTTATCTTATCTTACGTTCGGCTGCCGACGTATTTACACTCTACTTTCTATATTATATTAATATATACTTATTAATTATATTATATTGAAATAAATGAACTTATTAATTTGAACACGAAACATAGATTTATTTTTGACGTGAGAACGTCTTATAATTCAATAGAGCCGGCTGCACGCACAAAAAAACATGACTCATTTGCCGTTACCTCGCTCTGAGGCGTTCCGCGTTCCATGGGCTTGAAGTGCAAGCGAGAGTTGTCACGTTCAACTATCGTCAGTAAACCGACTTTAGAGATAACCAATTTTTTGCTAATTGTGTCAATTAATATAACGAATAACGATTATGACTAAAAGGGTTTGAATATTGTTTTGTAGAGCGAACATCTTGATTTTCTTCCTCTTAGCTACTGTCCTAAAACTTTTTCAAAATCGCTAGAGGACACTGCGATGAGAGAAAGTATCAAATCAGTAGTTTTAGTTTAGTGTTTCTTTTTTTTTATTGTTTGATTAAACTTGAACTTGCACAGTTTAGTATCAGACATCAGTTCCATTACTCTTGTTAAAAAAAAAATTAAAGGTGGAACCATTTTATGTAATCAAGATGACATGTCCACCTTAAACAACACCTAGATAGGCTAATAGATAATTTTACCTTAAAACATGTACTTTTGTAATTTAGATTTTTAGGATTTTTCACCAAAATGGTACCGTCGGTGCGTGACTCTGACTCGCATTTGGCTGGTTTTGTAAATAGAATTTGTTGCTTATATCTATAGTAAAATATAGAGACTCATGTAAGTAGATTTATAAATAAAATACACCAATGGCGAATGCACAAATTTTAGAGTGCTATTTTTTGTTATTTATAATATAGGTAAGTCGATATTTATTCGTGCATAATTGATTACTTTTATTAATTTGCATTAAATTAATATTATAATTATTACCTTGTGAGTACCTAATTTAAAGTACCTATCAAATTGTCGTAAGATGTACCTAGGGTTTTTATAATAATTATTGTTCACCAGTGCGCGCTTGCTCTTATTTTTATTGCTGAAATACTGCTTCCGTTTAAAAAAGAGAATAATTATTTATTTTCTATAATTATTCGAAACGGAAGCAGATTGGTTTAGAATTATTTTCAGAAATTATAACTGAATGGTTAAATATTATTGGGATTTTCCTCTACCCGATAAAAGAGGAGATCGCCGATTCGATTATTTGTAAGTGGAAAAGGCTAGATGATGAAAAACATAACTTTATTATTAGAAAAGAAACGTTCCCAAACGTAGACAATAAAATAATATGTACTACAATGTTTCTATAGGTACCTACCTACATAAACTATTCCTATACATATTATTATACTAACCTATTATTATATCCCCTATACCTAAATGTTATCTGTTTAAACATATCTTTCTATAACTTGTTGTTTTTGTGTAAGTACTTAAAATGTAAGATTTTGTGTAATCTATTGCGTGTTGATGGTAAAAATAAACGTTCGAAAAAATTCTAAGATTGTTTTAATTTTTAACTATGGTGGATAGGTTTATACTAATTATAGTCCAGTCATTTTAGACATTTGAAGTTACATTAATTCCCACCAAGCTGAAAATCGGTACGATTGTTTAAAATATAATTAAAAATAAAATTTGAAAGTTCCCCATATTTCCCCTGTATGGAAAAAATTTTATTCAAGGTCAAAGGTCAAAAAAATGAGTTTTTCGCGATTTTCAGCAAAACGGTTAATTTTATCATAAAAATACCTCGGACAAAAATTGTAGATCAATGACTACGCCACTGACTACGCTGTAGGTCGCTTGAGCAGCCACCTATAGAATTTTGACATATTGTGCAGCAGCCACCTATCCTTGTATATATACAGGGTGTAAGTGACACCGTAACGAAAACTTTGAGATAAAGTTGCATTAAATATCTGCTGTAATGTTACCGAATTAATTGAACTCGGAAGTTAATGATTCCAGATATTGACATTTTTGAGCGCGCAATGGATTGTGTACAACGCGATCACACCGCTCGGAATATTTCATAATTCACAGGTAGATAGGTACCCATTCGAAACTCAAAAGTGCCGCGCTCACGCCGCGCCGCTCGCAGTGCGTCGCGCCGTCAACTTTGTAGGTACGCAAGTATAAATACCTACCTACAAAGAACGTACCTACGAACCTACGAACGTACCTACTCTCAAACTACACTGCGTTGCGTAGGTATAGCGAAGAAAACAGAAATTGAAACCAACCTCATAAATTAATAGCTACAGTAATGTCTCTTCTAGTGTAAAAAATAGCTTACCTTATCTCTCTCGCTTCTGATCAAATAGGGTTCAAAATGTTCACCGCCGACTTGCTCGCAGATCCTTGTCCGGCGCAAAGTTTCAGCGTGGACTCGAGGCATAAATCACGGTCACACTCTGCGCGCAGGGCCGCGAACGCATTTGCAATACGATTCCGCATTTCTGTTGCTGTATTGCACTCGGTTACGAAAATCCTATCTTTGATGTAGCCCCAGAGAAAAAGTCGAGAGGAGTCAGGTCCGGAGAGCGGGGCGGCCAAGCTTGAGGACCAAATCTCCCAATCCAGCAGTCGCCGAAAGTATCATTTAAATGCCGTCGCACAGGGAGCGTGACGTGTTGGAACCATGCTTCGCGAAAATGGGCAAGCGGCATCTCTTCGAGTATTTCTGCAAACGTTGTTAGCAGAAACTCATGATACCGTGGACCGTTCACTCGTTCCGGAAGGAAAATGGGTCCAACTACATTGTCTTTAAAAATGCCGGCCCACACGTTCACCGACCAACGTGTTTGGTGCCCCGTCTGCTGCAGCGCGTACGGATTCGTATGAGCCCAGATGTGCGAATTTCGCCTGTTCCACATTCCATTTCTCGTAAATGTGGACTCATCCGTCCAAATCACGTTCGACGCAAAGTTAGGAATATCGACGTGTAAAGTTACTAAACACTATCTAATCACCTATTAGCACACACACATCACCTAGTTCACGATGTTATCACACACAAATTATTGTAATTTTATTAATTAACGAATTAAACGTAAAAAATTAAAAACTAATAGAACAAAATCACACGTAACACGACCGCTCTCAAAAAACAAATTCTGCGAACTGCCGAAAATAACTAAAATTTATAGGTATTTTAAATACAAACTAACTACAAAAATAGAATAGGTAACACTAGTCGCTTCGAAAGTATCGTATCGATATCGATAGAAAAAATGATACACAGGGTTCTTGAAATCCTAGTTTAGTAACCGTCTTAATACGGTTGCGGACAATTGATGTTTTTTTACGCACTACAAGTTAGTACTTGACTGGGATGTCATCTGATGTTAAGTGACGATGCAGCCGGAGATGATATCGTACTTACTTGGACGGGTAATAAACCCATAACGGTTTCTACGCAGAATCGCGCCGGTGCGCGAAACCGCTTGGCGGTACGTCTTTGCCGGTAGGGTGGTACAGTCCGCGAGGCGTAAGCTGAGCTTTGCATTTGTGTGAGTGTACATAGATACGTACTTGTAGTTACACACAGTACACACACACTGTAGTGTACAGTACGTTGTTGTTATTGTCTGACTCTACTTTTAGTGATCACTCACACAAATGCAAAGCTCAGCTTACGCCTCGCGGACTGTATTACTAAGCACTAGCCGAGGCCGAAGACTCCCACCAGACCCGACACGAATTAGAAATTCTCTGAAGCAAATTCTTCAAAAAGCAATCACATTAGTTGACTTATGGTTGTTACGATTATCGTGCATTAATATCCAAACACGATTACTTGTTATTAATTTCGCCAATGTAATCAGAAACCATGATAACATTTTATCCATGTTTGTCTATCTCATCCACAGTAAAAAATGACATTACTTTTAGTAATTTAGCTATGGTAATGTATTAATAGATAAATAAATAAGTGCGTTGGTAATTACCGACGTCACTTACACCCTTTATAAATATGTATATATATTTCTATATAATCTGAATCTCGGAAACGGCGCGAACGATTTTCATGAAATTTAGTATACAAGGGGTTTTGGGGGCGATAAATTGATCTAGCTAGGATTCATTTTATGAAAATGTCGTATTTACCAAAACAAAATATATAAATCTATACCTGACATCTATTGGCGCTAAAGTAAAACTATTACAGTAAACTCCTGCTGCCATCTATTGGTAAGTAGCTTTAATACTACCGAGCAAAGCTCGGTCACTCAACTAGTAGATTTTAGATGGCGCTACTGTTTGCTTGTACGAAAAAGGTTTACGTAAATCGTTCGGATGCCCATACTCTGAGTTTTCTTTTCAATCTCGTTTCGGCATAGATATTATAGCTAAAGAATCATATTCTAATCTTGATATTAGAGCAATTCTTGTATACTAATTAATTGTAATTGTATTGTTGTTTAAAATAGACATAAAAATGTGTCTTAAAAATTAACATCCAGGAAGGATCTACCCTCTGCAACAAAGGTTTTCCTTCCGCAGAGGGTAGGGTGTTCATTACTCCAGAATCCTCTGTAGGCAGGTGGCTGATAGCCTTTTTGTTATTCTGAGTCGTCTCAAGATCGATGCTCAAGAAAATTTTCATACTGACATTAAAATAATATTGCTTTAAGAGATGGTGATACGGCCCTTAGTCCCAGATTGGTGATCTTCTAATTGGATTAAGAAGGCGTTACACAGATTGTGTGGGGAAAACAGAGAACACTCTAATTTGTTTAATAGTACTTATAATTTATTTATTGCTGACATATTACTTTGGATAGATAAGTAGTTACTTACTTTAATTCATTATAATCATCAGGTACACAAAATATGTAGGTACCTAAAGTACAGCAAGCGAGAAATTGTGTTTCTGACAGTTAACAATTTACAAAATTTTCTACTTTGATTGGTAAAAAAATAAAATCAATCTTCAAGGTCTCCTTTTCAAGATTTCCTTTGTAGTAAAAGAAAACACCATATAATTTAGAGAGCCTATGAAATTAATTGAGACATAATATTATTCTCCCAAGCAACTTTCATTTATTACAAATAATTTTAAACAATTTAATTGAGTAATTAAATGCATTTAATGATTTTATGCGTTGTTTAATAAAAATACTTCATTTTACATTTAGAAAATATTTTTAAAACGTCAAAAACACAATTAATCTGCCGGCCAATATTTTTGTTGTTTATAGCAAATTAATTTATAACATTAATATAAAAAACAATGATTGAGCGTCAGCTTTTTGAAAAGAAAAAAAAAAAACAAAACAAATTATTTCATTATCTACACTAAAGTGTAAAAAATATCAAACGAATCTAAAATGGCGATAAAAACATGTCTCTCGCTTACAAATTATCAGTCTTTAGTCAAACAAGATCGAAAACAGTAGAACTTACGCCATTTTAGAGCATTTTCTTAAAATTAACTGATTTGCTATAACCTAACACAAAAGCGCAATAAAAATGTCCAGAAACTATAGTTTATAGTTAAGAATTTCGCATGGATACAGTCTTTTCTGTAACTTTACACAATATAGTACATAATTTATTGATACTAACATAAATAATGGTGGTACTGGCAATTAAATAACTATAAAACTAAAATCATATTACCACTTCATTTTAATTCTTCCATTGTCAACATGGACCTAAAAAATTCAATTAAGCTTTAAGCTAAGAGGTATAGATCTGGCTCAGCTTACTGTTTTTATATGTAGTTTGTTCTACATAGACCCATTTTTTTTCTTTTAATTTAGTGATTACGGCGCAAGTCACGGCCGAAGCCTTTTGCTACAACTGAGGACCTGATACAGAATAAAAATGATAAAATCTCATCTTGGGAATTGAACCCACAACCCCCGCTTAAATCCGACTGGTTGTAACAAGCTATTTAGGTCTGATGTCCATAAATTCTATGGATAATCATTAACAATATTATGATTCTACTAGACTTTAATTAAATAACAATATAACTAAAGAAATTAATCAATGATGTTTTCTGAAATGGCATTCACTAGGTGGCAGCACTCAAACAACATGTCTTCCATTCCAGGCATCGGTCAAAAGTATCACTGTTCCCTTCTTTATTTAGTATTTTTGTAGTACGAGAACTGAGACCAAAATATTAATATCACGAGAAGGCGTTTCGTTAAAGTGGCGCCACCTGGTGGAGCAATTTTACGTAGTCAAATACTACCCTCACCCTCAACAGTAGTCGCATTACTCTCAGCCTTTTTGACCTTTTTGGCCCTAATGTCCGCCATGGTCTGCTCTATGGACCTCAAATCTTTTTTATTCTCGCTAGGGACTTCCCCGTAACTTTTGTTCATGTTAGTCTTCTGGGCGGCATCTATGGCGGCCTCCTGGCCAATCAGATGCGCGTATTTCTGCTTGTAGAATGTACCGCTGAGCTCCTCCTGGCCGTGCTTACGTTTCCTGGACTTCTCTTCCTGGTCGTCGAGTTGGGCTTGCTTCTCTAGCTCTATGCGCCTCTGTGCCATCTCAGCTGCCTTCTCCTCGTCCCACACTCCGCCGTCTCTGCGTACTCTCAGTTCGTCCTCCGAGGGACCTTTGTCTTTCAAGTATACAACAGCATAGCGGCTCACGCCTTCCTGACCGAATGAGTATACCTGGAAAGATGGAAATGAATAACTCTTCTGTAACTACCCTCAATATTTGGGTAATTTTTAGGTATTTTATTTTATTCAGGTACTAGTCAGTTTTTGACTACAAATCCCATCTGATTGATGGCTACGAAATGTAAACAAAGCCTAAAAAACATATTCTGTAGCTAAGATTAACAAAAAATTAGCTGTATATGTGCTTACTAGATTTTATAAAAAAACTAGCTGTTACACAAGACTGCCCATTTCCGAGAAAACCTGCATGCCTATTAGTTCAGCGTAATGTTGTTATTAAGGGTGGCAACCCGCACTTGGTTAGTGTGGTGGGTTATAGTCAACCGCTTTCATTCTGTTAGGAGACCGATGCCCAGCTGTTGGATAGAAAGAGGATGATGACATTGAATTACCTGAGCACCAGCGGTTGTAGCTACATCCCGGATAACAGATCTATACACCTGTTCCATGGGCTCAAACTGCAGATAGGGCTTAGTGCCATCTTTAATGAAGTTACTAATCTTCTCCTCTACTCGTTTACAGAACTTGTTCAATATATGTTTTTCTTCTTTCTGTTTCCGTTCCATCGCCTCTTTTTGTTTCTTCATTGCATTCTTTTGTGCCTCACTGGCAGACGGAGGCTTTTGCATGGAATTCAATATAGAGTCTAGGAGGTCCATTGTTTTTAAAGTAACCTTTATTGTTATACGAGAGAAAAAGAAACGTTTTTTGTCTTAACAGTCTATTTTCAATGGATAGAACCAAAATGATGTGTGAGAGATAATCTCAAGAATCTTTCTTTGGTGATGAGTATATTTTCAAGTTTTCCCCTATATATCACTTTCTGAGCAAAATGATGTGTAAGCAATAATCTCAGGAGCTTTTCGTTGCCATTCTGTGGATATTTTGAAGTTTTCAACTAAAGACTTTGTACTTAAGCCCTTGTACGCTAGTGCGTTAAGTGAACACTCAATCTGAGCACAGATTTGACCTCCAAAGGAGATTGTGTCGGCCACAAATTGTAGAAAATCCTCCAAAGGTGGTTGCAGTGGTGTGCCTGTTATTAGTGGTGTTTTTTGTGTGATGTCAATATCTTTGCAGCTTTCTAATAGGACTCTGTTCTTGTTGCAAAGCTGTTCAAATAGCTCCTCAATGATGGATCTGAAAATAGGATGAAGCATAAAATAGGACATATCATGTACTCACTACACTTACTCAGAGAGTACCTTCTTGTCATGCTGCTTATAAGCGGAGACAAGTGTATAGTTTATATGCATAGAGCATGTAGAAACAATGCACGGGAATCTATTGGCAATTGGTAATCAGTAACATCATCTGCAGAACATACTCTGTATAAATAAAACCAGCCCATGCTGGGAATTGTCGTGTGTGGAAATCAACTAACTTATGCGACAATTCAACTTATGCCCTCCATTAGCCAATGACTTATGTAAATTTATTTGTTTATAAAAATTATATGTGTCTTAGGAAATTAAACATCAATTGTTTGTCAGTGAAGAAAACATCTGTATGCCATCACAATATTCTCAAAGGCAAAACCTGCCAACTCGCACTTGACCAGTGTGCTTGGCTGTGACTAACACTCGGTGCAGACATGCCCAGAGTAGCACACAAAAAGACTGAGAGATAATATACAAGAGGATACTTACATTCCTTTGTTGAACATAACTATACTGAGCAGCTGAGTGTGTCGATAGGACTTTTATAGATAACGTAAGTACAACTAATATTGAGTACTTACCGTTGACTTTGTATCTCTAGAACCTCTTCAGAAATAAGGTTATGTAGCGCCGATAACAACTTGCTTTGGAGCCCTCCAAATTGCTCCAACGGCGTGCCTACTAATTGAGCCCTATAAAAAAAGTTAAGCTATTAAGGGAAACTACAGCGATCTTATACTATGAAATACAATCGAATAAAACTTACTCTTTTATCTTCCGGCATCTACATATCAATTTATTTATAGAAATGGCGCAGTTTTGGCAAATTTTCAAACAACTTTTGGAAGTATTATAGAATTCCTCGAAGTATGAAAAGTAGTCAACGATTTGCTTCTGCACTTTTGTTTCCATTATTTGAAATAAAATACATGTTTATTTCTTCTGAGAAGCACAGTATTCAATTTTAGGCGATTGGAAGAGGAAAAAACAGACTACACAGTTACACTATTGACAGATGGCAGATGTCAGTTGTTGGTTAGTGACGTTAGGTACCTAATGTTACTTGATAGAATACTTTTTTTAGGTTAAATTGAGTATTGAGATGACATTTGATTAGTTTGACATTAACATTTAGTGTTACAAAGTAGCATTTAGATTCAGCATTAATTGATAAATAAAAGTATAATATATTGTGATGATTGAAATGACTGATAATAATTGATTGATTCATTATTTAGTAATTTGATATTCGTACTAATATAAACACATGATGTTTGTACACTGTAATATAATAGAGACTGTTTTTTTACATTTTTATTTGGCTATCTAACTACATTGAAAAATAAAGATAAAAGATTATTTAAAAAATAGTACAAAATATCAGATATATTTTCAATTTTGTACTATTTTGTAAATAATGAAAGTAGATATGTAACAAAAAAAATACTTACTAGAGTGTATTTATGTCCCTTTACTCTTGCCTGTTACTTTGTACCAAATGAAATGAAAAATATAGTGTTTGCCCTATAAATAATTATAGTGTTTGCTTTGTACTTTACTCCTCAAATTCTGGGATAAATAACAAGCATGGCAATACTGCCAAGCGAACACCATAGACAACTAACACACCATGGCAAACACTACAGAAATAACACAGAGGTACAGAGTAGTAACATTTATAATTTCCTATCTTCAAAATAAATTAAAATCAATAAAGATTTGCAATGAATTTAATATGAAAAATAAAATGTTGCTTCACAACATTTTTAATTTTTAGCTTAAAATTTTTATATCAAAAGGTTTGTTCTTTCTGTGCACAGATGTTCATACTTTCGTATTGATTCACCAATAGGAAGCTCCGAAAAATGAAGTCCGGAAAAAGAAAGGGAAAATTTTGAATTTCGGTCTTTGGTCAATGAAAACAATCAGTCTCGCATGTTTATTGATGGCGGTAGGGTGTGCTTTCGCGACTGGATAAATTACGAATTAAAATTCGCTGTATAAATTAAACACGGTGTTGTAACAATACGTAGCGAGGTATCGTGCGGCTAAAATGAGTGAAAAAGTGTGATTCAATTTGTTTATTATCACGCAAGTAGCAAGTGTTGTTGTGAAAATGAATGGTAAAATGCACAGTGATACCACTTTCTCAGCCGACGGCATGCGTGCCCAAATATTAAACCCATTTGTTCACAAATTGGAATTGGATAGCACATACGACAAAATACGGGTAAATAAAATGTTTTTACAGCAATATACATAAGGTGTTTGCAATATTTTTTATAGGATTTTAAAAATAAAAACCACAGATAAAAACATTGAATGCATTTCGCGCAGACTCCGTCAGGTTTATCGCGAAAATAGTACATAAGCAAAAAAATTGCGGATTGCGATTACATTGTTGTTGGTATTATATTTATACATTCAGGTTAATGTAGGTATATAATTTTTTATTCGAGTATTAATTTTATTACTGTAAGTTAGATTTTCGGAAAAG
This sequence comes from Coenonympha arcania, assembly GCA_036785405.1. Lineage (NCBI taxonomy): Eukaryota > Metazoa > Arthropoda > Insecta > Lepidoptera > Nymphalidae > Coenonympha > Coenonympha arcania. Next base: position 16,093,232 of record CM072068.1, on the reverse strand, counting down.
TTCGCCAATTCATAGTTGATAATAGGGATGAACATCAATTTTCATGTTAACTTTTCTTGGTGGTGAATGGTGATCCTAATTATTACCACTACCCAGTTTCGAACATTTACAAAACCATGTCGATTTTTGACATAAGCTCTTGGACTAGTATAAAAATCGTTGCGCACAATTTTTTTTAATACAAAAGAATCATGGGTCGAGCTTGTCGTTCACCCTGATGTTAAGTGATACTACTGCCCATGTCAGGTGCAGTGCGTCCCAAGGCTTTGCGTTGTAATATCATACGACGCACTGCACTGCGCTATTATCATGAGGCTTGTCTCATTTTTCCCAGCAATAACGCTAACATACAGTGTTCTTCAAACCTATACACAGTGCATTACTGCTCTACGGACTCTGGAAAAGTCATACATACCTACCAATAGTAGATTATTTATGGCGACACTATTTATCAGACGACAGATTGCATACTATAAATGCATTCCGGCACGATGCTGCGTAGCTACCCGTTGGTTGGTTGTTTAGCGTTTACCCCTTCCAAGTGCGATAACATCTTCGACTGCAATTTTACTTACCATCACGTGAGCCTGCGGTCAAGTATTTATAGATCGACCAATGTAAAAATGAACACCTCTCCACGTGTTTATGCTTCCCGTAAGAATTATGTAGTGGAGTGGCATTCCTCTTTAAATTAGACGATGTCTACTAAATTATAATAAATACACTAGGAAAACTAATTGTTCTTCCGCGTACCTATAGCATTTTCACAACATAATAAGATAATAAGTACTTAGGTATACCTATCCGACATCCGTTCTTTCGGTTTAGTTATTGCGGTAGGTTCGTGTTATTTTTATGCTTTACATTCACAATTGTACAAATTATATTTCTCTGTCAGTCTTGAATTATTATTATAACCATTAATGATTACATAGGTGTAACTCGCGGGATTTCCCGTGAATTTCGGTTTTTCAGAAATCCCGTGCAAGTCATTGATTTTCCTGATGAAAAGATGATTCCTTTTTCCTGATTTCCTGAGAGATGAAAAGTAGCACATGTCACTCTCCGCGCTTTGACGTATGTATGTCAGTGCAAAAATCACGTGTATCCATTGCCCCGTTGTGGCGTGACCAACCAACAAACCTAGCAACAAACTCACGTATTTATAAAAAAATTCGCATTCGGTGCGATTCCGAATTCGACGAGAATTTTCCTGTGGAATTTTCGTAACTGGGTGGAAAGCGCTTGTAGTCAAGTGGCACTCCGGTAACCGAGGAAAGATACCTACGGGTTCAAATCGGTCTAGTAGGTAAGGGTAGTTCAATCCACGAAGATACTCCTTCCGAATCTCATGAAAGATGAGCGATTGTGAAGGAGTGGGGCGCATCTTCCTGGATTGAACTATCTACATAAAGTTATCACCTTTATAAATCAAACATCTCAATTGACTGTTCATATTACGTGCCAGTTATACACTATGTTTGCATTTCAAACGATATTAAGCGCACAGAAAGTTAGAAATTGACCGCTTACCGCCGCGCCATCGGGCTCCGGTCGTGTCGAGGGAAAGTGTGCTAGCCACCATAGTTCATGATGCATACGAGTAGGTATATCGTACCGCGGTTTTTAAGGGGATTTATTGAGTTTATTTTTGTCTTTCTCACTCTTACGGATACGTTGATAGGTGCGACATGCAGCGTCGCGGAAGAATATTTCACAGAAAAACCACCTTTTACCTAATTACTCAAAAACTAAGCCAGTTATCAAAAATCGGTTTCCAAGCGTTGTTGGATATTGTTATTACCGACACATTAAAACAAAAATTATAATTACATCCATTGTAGTTTCCGATGAAAAACAGGAAAACTGAGATTTTGGAGCAACTTTTGGGAGAACTTTCTATCGAGAAAATTTTATCCAATCGTGTTTCTGCTTCTCTGCGATTTTAGATTAAAGACCCATGACGTTTAAATTTGAAAGTAATCGTCTTTATAGTTTTTACGTAAAACTTCATTCAAAATCACTTAAATACGACTTGTACGCCGGAAATAGCTGTATTGGTGACGTAACCAATTACGTAGGACCGCTGCGTACGAGTAAAACAATACACGGTTGTGATATTAGACCAGGGCCGATAATTTTTAAAACATAAAAAAATAATAGTAGGATGAAACCCATTACAAAAGGAGGAGAATATTATAAAAATTAAAGGAAAAATAATTTACGGTCGATCCGAGTTCGGGAACAGGGGGGGAGGGGGGGTTAAAGTGTAAAAAATGGTTTTCCTTGATTTCCGGCAAAACTACAAGTCCTATGAAAAAAAGTTAAATCGCAAAGTTGTAGGTAATAAAAAGATCTACAACTTTTGTATTTGCACTTTTTTTACATAACCTCAAAATTTATGTGAAAATTTCAAAAAACCAAGTTTTTGGTTTTTTATTTTATCTTTTACAAAAACAATTTTTTTTTTCACGAAATTTGGTGAAAACTTACCTTTTTATATCCCAAATACGCTGTAATTTATTTGACTAAAAATATTTATTTTTTTCACCTTATTTTGAATTAATATCGAAAAAGCACCCTCATTTTCAATCGAAAATTCACCCGTCAAAATATCAGCTTTTTTCAAAAAGTTGGTATGTTTTCTATTCGTTGAAATCTCTACTTTCCGATGGTGAAAAATATATATGTTACTATAGTAAAACTTCTCGAAAAAAACTCGAATTCGAAAATTTTTTTTTAACAATTTTGAGCTATTTATTAAAATTTACACTTTAATTACTCGAAAAACGTAAGATTACATGTTACATTGATAAAAAAAATTGCAGATCAAAATATACTTCAATAATTAACAAACAAATAAGTTAATAAAATTATTATTTAATAAGACATCTACAATATTTGGAGAAAGTTGTCAAATCTTCTTTAGATTTTTTGCATTTTCTGAGAAGATTTACTAAAGTAACATTTTTTTTTTTCACCATCGGAAAGTAGAGATTTCAACAAATAGAAAACATACCAACTTTTTGAAAAAAGCTGATATTTTGACGGGTGAATTTTCGATTGAAAATGAGGGTGCTTTTTCGATATTAATTCAAAATAAGGTGAAAAAAAATAAATATTTTTAGTCAAATAAATTACAGCGTATTTGGGATATAAAAAGGTAAGTTTTCACCAAATTTCGTGAAAAAAAAATTATTTTGAAAAAGATATAAATAAAAAACCAAAAACTTGGTTTTTTTAATTTTTCACGTAAATTTTGAGGTTATGTGAAAAAATTGCAAATACAAAAGTTGTAGATCTTTTTATTACCTACAACTTTGCGATTTAACTTTTTTTCATAGGACTTGTAGTTTTGCCGGAAATCAAGGAAAACCATTCTTACACTTTAACCCCCGCTCCCCCCCTGTTCCCGAACTCGGATCGACCGTAAATTATTTCTCCTTTAATTTTTATAATATTCTCCTCCTTTTATAATGGGTTTCATCCTACTATTATTTAATTTCTTTTTTTATTATTTTTAAAGCTATCTACCCTGGTCTATATTACTTATAGCCTATCGAAAATTACCTACCTACAGACCTAATTTACAGTCTCTTATGAAAAGTCAAGAGGTCAAAACTCTACCCCTCTCATAGATAATATTATGTACCGACTTGAAGTAGAAATTAAGTCCAATCCTTAGATTTAAGGCGCATCAGATACACATAACACAGGTGTATAAAAAGAATGCTATTAATGTATGCTCAAAATATTTGCATGTGGGATGGCATGAGCATGCTCATTACTAGCAGACACTTCGTAAACATGCTAGTTAGTAGCAAATACTCGAAACTAGCATGCTTACGTTTACGTGCTATTATAATTGACTTACTATCTAAGGACAGCGGGTGTAAAACAAAATTCACGAAAAAAGTGTCCCGAGAAAACCTATTTACTACTATTATACAAACAGCCTAATTTTACTTGCAACTAGCTATAGTGCGATTCTCTCCCTTTTCGCGTTTTATCTCTTTCGGTTCGGAAACTTTTTAGCGCTGACCCGTCATCCTTAGTATGATATATCTATGGCTACTAGGTAGCATGTATCAGTACTTAATGTAGAGTAGGTACTTACCTAATGTCGATTGAAATATTACATAAACAAATTTAATCATAAAAGTTACCGCAGCTCTAATGTGATTAGCATAATAAATAAGTATGGGTGCCTGCTTATAAAATTGGCAATTTTATTATGAGTCAAGGTTACAAAGTCAACTAGGCTTCTGCATGCTACACAGTTCAGGTTTGCGCGTAGCGTGCCGCGAAGATGTTTGCCTTCACGTTCTGTAGGTATTTTATTATTAGTATTAGGTAACTGTTTTGTCTCGAATCGATTGCAAGGATCTGGCATTGACTGTACGCGGTGATGCCTAAAAACTTCATGGAAAAACGCTAAACAAGGAAATTGGATAAATTAGTTCCATCTGCGAAATAGTTGGAAGTAAATAACGCTCTCTTATTATTAATAGTTTTTTTTTCGTTGGAAATGGGAGGTATATATTGCGTTAGCTAATAGATAATAATGGTTCAAATCGAATCTAATGCTGTTATTAATGTTATAAATGTGAAAGTTTATAAGATTATAAATATTTTTATGATTGTTACTTAATCTCCCCGCAACTATGAAACCAGTTTGACTGCAAATTGGGATATCGATGTCTTAAGTATATTATCTAATAAAAAATATATAATATTCTATCTAATTAAAAAAATCTTTGAAAAGGTACTTACTTATAAAATTTTGGGAAAGGCAGCGAAAATGGGAACGGGGACACTAACCCCGGTAAATGTCACGATTCCCGTGGGATTTGCCAAAAGCAGAAAAGCCATTAACAAAATCTAGTAGTTTTATAAATTTTGACGATGCGAAAGAGCTCTCAAAAGGCCTAATTGTTAGGATTGTTTTATTTTAATTATTCAGTTGCCGGCTGCACTCACATAGGAACTGTTGGCAACAAGCTTGGACCACTTCCAAATACCGATCTCGACTCTTTGTTGCAAGCGAAAATATTTGCCATTATTCTGTTACCTTTTCGCTATTGTCAATATTTCAAAAATTATTTTACCCATATTTTAATTATCGACTTTCTATACAATACGCAATGATGAGCGATAGTGTAGACTTGTAGAGGTATAAGTCATAATCGTCCGTAGGTATCGGCTACTATTGTCACTTTTTCCTTTTTCCTATACTCCATCAGGATAATCGGCCATGCAGGGAGATCAACAGGCGATAAACGATCGTGTAGAGCTATAGAATCGTCTGTAGCCATCAGCGCCAGTAAACGTCGGTGTTACCTTTTCTTATTCGGTGATCGGTCTTTTGTCGGTGTTTCAAACTCGATTCGACGTATTCTAAAAAAATAGACATTAAATCTGGGAGCTTTCCACTATGGCTGCGATTGGGAATATATTCCAGCCTAATCGAGATACTTGATATTTAAAGCCGAAGAGTTTGTGTTTCGATGCACTAATCTGAGGAATTACTGTTCGATTTGAAAAAATATTTTTGTGTTGGATAATCCATTTATCGAAAAAGATTAAAGGCTGTCCATTGCGTGATATTATAATACATTTTCGCAAAAATTTTCATTGATGCCCCGATCCTTATCAATAGGATCGGGGCATCAATGAAAATTTTTGCGAAATCGGTAAAAAATCCCTTTGGAGAGCTCCCTTTACGTGCTCTGCGTAAACGGTTATATTATGCGAAAACATGTGTGATGGAATTGTTCTCCTTTAGGAGGAGATGCCACGTGCCATGGCATTATGATGGGATATGTATATGTAGGTAAAGACCGAAATTTATGAGAGGGAAGCCGAGGGGAACAGCTTGTTAGTTAAATAAAATGTGATGAATTGAAATCGTTAAAGGTATTTTTGGCCTATTGTTAGGATGAAATAAATACACTTTAAAATTGGCCTATTGAGGATGAAATAAATACACATAGCAATTAAAATAACTGAGTTATATTGAAGAGTCTATTTTCTTAGTATCTTTGTGATCTGTGTCATGTACGATACTCTCCTATAAGAGTGTCTGCCATGCCCAATAGTGGGATGTCGCCAGTTGACAGACCTGTTTGTTCCAGACGGCGGTGTTCACAGTGATCCTCCTACCGTTCCGGGTGATCACCATCTGCTTTCTCATCGTGTCGGCGTGGCTGCTCGCCTGCGTCGGCCTCTACGGCCTTAGCGAGGACGATCTGAGGCGGAAACCGATGACTGGATGGAGAAGGTGACTATCTATTTTTTTTATTATATCAATGTTTTTTAGGAAACTAGTTGATCGTTCCTGCTTCCCTCGGGTGATGCTGTGAGAGGTGTTCAAAATCCATATAGGTATGACAAGGACATTTTACAAGCTAGCACTTACTTGACTATACAATCCCACTTTATATGCAGTCGAAAGTGTTGTTGTACTAACTCTACTTTACTCTACTACTCGACTATAGAGTGGTAACAAGCCGCTGTCGAAGCCTCTCACCAGACCAGACCTGAGCCAATTTAGAAATACGGCCTACAAGCCGTATTTAGGTGATTTTGAATGAAGTTTTATGCAAAAACTATAAAGACAATTACTTTCAAATTTACACGTCATGTATTTTGGGTCTTTAATCTAAAATCGCTTAGAAGCAGAAACACGATTGGATAAAATTTTCTCGATAGAAAGTTCTCCCAAAAGTTGCTCCAAAATCTCAGTTTTTCTATGTTTTATCGGAAACTACAATGGATGTAATTGTAATTTTGGTTTTAATGTATCGGTAATAATAATCCTAAAACGCTTAGAACAGATTTTTGATAACTGGCTTAGTTTTTGAGTAATTAGGTAAAACGTCGTTTTTCTGCTATATTCTTCCGCGACGCTGCATGTCGCACTTACCAAATCTCCGTGAGAGTGAGAAAGACAAAAATAAATTCAATAAATCCCCTATATAACATATATTACAAAGTTCTAAACTGACCCATAATGGAAATTAATCTTGGGGTAGGTTATGGCTTAATACATATACTGTGAGTTATTTGTAATTGTTAGTTAGTTGTATTATAAGCTATAAAACGTTTATAACTTACAGTCAGTATTCAGTGGTATGTTTTCCGAGTTTTTGTTGCATTTTACAGTTTCCGGCCTCGTAGCAAAAGTCACAATGAACAATAACCGAAGTGTTGCGAAATGTAGGTAATATGTATAACAATGCCAGCCGCAGGGCATTGTTGATACAAAATATTCCATTCGAAGTAAAATCCTTGGAAAACTGAAAAGACAAAAGATCTTGAGAATATGGAGAGTTGACAAAACCTAATATTACATGATTTTAAGGACCCAGAGATGCTCTTAAGGAATCCTATAAGAACCTATAGATATTAGAACTATAGATAGATAGATAAACACTTTATTGCACACCACAGAACAAAAATATAAAAAAAGGAAAAAAAACACAAACTTAGGAGTACAACTTGGCGGCCTTATTGCTTTCTTCCAGGCAACTAATGGCATGAAAGAAATATTTTACATTGGATACGAGGTACCTATACGAACCCTAGAACCTATAGATCCTAGAACTATACCTATACGAACTCTAGAACCTATAGATCCTAGAACTATACCTATACGAACTCTAGAACCTATAGATCCTAGAACTATACCTATACGAACTCTAGAACCTATATAACTCTGCTCTTTTGTGTGCATAGCCGTCATTCTAGCACCCCTAAGGTCCATCGTTAGAGCTTTGCCCTGCCCATTGCAACTTTAACTTTGCGACACGTTGAGCTGTGTCGGTCACTTTGAGACTTTTGTGGTTCTAATGGTTTCTGATTCGATCGCGTGAAGATACTCCGAGCATAGCTCACTCCACCAGTCTCTGTGACTCTGAACATTCCATTCACATATTGAAACTGAAAATCTTTATTTTTCACATAGGCCTAAATATAGGCTCTTATGTCAAAGTCAAAAATCTACTGCCAGGTTCGCAAGGCAGGTTTGCACCGAGAAGAACTGGCTAGAAACTCGGTACTTTTTCTTTTCAAAAATGTCACAGTATACAAATTTTGTTATATACTTAGCAGGAAATTTATTACATATTTTTAATATATTATTATCTCGTGAAGAGAAGGAATCATGTCCCTGGTACCATTTAAAAATTCTTCAATGGTATAGTAACCCTGATTTATTAGATGTTTTTTGACAGTGTCCAATGTCCATGCGACCATGTTTCGTATCCGTGAGTCATGACGACACTGTTCGAAGACACTGAGGCAGCAGACACTATTAGACGAGACGACATCAGAGCTTCCCGAACGCTGCCCAACTTATTTAAATTCGGCGGTTAACTTTTTTCGAAATTGGAAAATTGGAACTCTTTCTTGGTCTTGTATATCCGGGTTACATGTACTGGCCAACAATTTTGGGAACATAAATTAAACTGAAACCAGTTTATTTTCACTGAAAGCAAAAGTTACCATTACTTTTGGGTTTTGACCTTCTATTGATATAGAAAGTATACTCTGTTTTGCAACCGGTATCGCATATCTATCGAGTAAGAAAGTGTATAATCATAATATTAGAGTGTGTTATGCGTACAACTACAGATGCGTACATACTCATATACATACCAACTTGTATGTATACATTATGATAATGCCATTCAAACATATTTTTTTTATTTTATATGAAGTACTTATCTGAGCAAAATTTTGTAATTTTTTTCAGAAACTTCTATCCCACTAAATAGTAAATACAAAAACATTGCTTTACCGATCTTGATGATGCCTTTTTTATTGATCAAAAAAGCTTGAAAGCTCTTCAGAAATCTCGGATATTGTAAAAAAATCCCACCACATCAAAAATACCTTTTTTTGATGGTAGCCAAATAAAACGAATTTAACTGAACTTATTATGTGTTGTGTAACAAAATGAGCGCGTTTGTTCAAAAATACTAACTGCACGTGCCAATGCAAAATTATATTTTGTTTTGGCCATTCCTAAAATAATACCTATATAGTCTGTAACATAATTCTACTCTAAAATTAACATATTTTGGGATACCCAAGTGATTTGGAGAGGTCAGAGATGTCAGACCTACTAAAACTGTCGGTGACTGTTCTCAGGATATTGGGACTTTGGTGTTCCCTCGCGCGACACCTATTATACCTATTACCTATGCTAGTCTCGCTCGGACAAAAGTCCTCCTGATTGACCTACCTTTAAAAAAACTCAGTGAGTCATCCTCCATTGGCTTTCAACATCAGTTCTCAATGTCTCAATTAGACATGCTACGCTCCACAAAACTTGCCTTGACGGCTATTACTACTGAATACTAATAAAATGAACCCTATTAGTGTTCCTTCCAATAGGTCTAAAGGCGAGACGCAAATGTAAGAGAAGCATTCTTTATTAACTCTGAAAAGGACCTTGTATGGGTAGGATAAATGAAGGAAAAAACCTGTCAAGTGCGAGTCGGACTCGCGCACTGAGGGTTCCGTACTACAACCGGAGGAATAAAACCATAAAAACCACTTTTCTTATCGAACCGCAAAACTAACTTTGTTTTTAGAGGTTTTATTGTAAATATCAAAAAACTACTTATTAGATCTCGTTCAAACCAATTTTCGGTGGAAGTTTGCATGGTAATGTACATCATGTATTTTTTTTAGTTTTATCATACTCTTATTTTAGAAGTTACAGGGGGGGGGGACACACATTTTACCACTTTGGAAGTGTCTCTCGCGCAAGCTATTCATTTTAGAAAAAAATGATATTAGAAACCTTAGTATCATTTTTGAAGACCTATCCATAGATACCCCATGGGTTTGATGAAAAAAAAATTTTTGAGTTTCAGTTCTAAGTATGGGGCACCCCCAAAATTTATTACTTTTTTTTTAATTTTGTGTTCACAGAATACATCTACTTACCAAGTTTCAACAGTATAGCTCTTATAGTTTCAGAAAAAAGTGGCTGTGACATACGGACGGACAGACGGACAGACGGACAGACGGACAGACGGACAGACGGACAGACAGACATGACGAATCTATAAGGGTTCCGTTTTTTGCCATTCGGCTACGGAACCCTAAAAATACACAATTATACCTAATAAAATGCTACTTCCATATAGAGTTGTGACCTCAGATCACTTCAAACACAGGTTGTGAGTTTGTGACATTGGCTCGAAAAAATAATTTCTTCCTAGCAATGTATTGTGTGGTGTTTAAAGAAGAGGAAAAAAGTTTCTTCTGGAAAACAAAGCTTATTACTCTATTACTAAAAAAAGTGTTTAAAAGATTATGAAAAATCAAACAAATAAGTAAACAAGCGCACGCTACCTAATCTCGATAATCTCATTATTTATTTGTAAAACAATACACAAAATGATTAATTTCACTCCACTTTCACTCAAATACTGTCAAAACTTCATCAAAACTTGATCATTATATAACAATACAATTAAAATTCACCACAGTAATATGACTCTTACAGTTTACCCGGCAAGGTTGAATGTTATTTGGATCGTACAAACTGGTAAAACTGCTCTTATTATGTCGGCTTAGTGTGGTTTAGCTGCAAAGATCTGGTTTCGAGGTCGAGAATACGCTCTAATGTTGACGGATGAAGTGTTTGTTTTTCCAGTTATCTATTGAACACCATCATTTTGCTCTAAGTACAGAATTTTGCCGTGTCTTCGAACAGTGCGTGTTGCAAGTGATGACTTACGGATCCGAAAGATGGTCGCTGATTATGGGCCTAATGCCTATGATTATTGATTATTATGGGCCTCAGATGGAGAGAGTTATGCTCGGAGTATCTTTGAGCGATCGAATCAGAAATGAGGAAATGCGGAAAAGAACCAAAGCTACCAACACATCTCAACATGTCGCAAAATTAACTGGCAATAGATGGTCACGGGACACATAGCTTGTAAGGCCGTTAGTTAGACGTTGGGGACCCAAGGTGCTGGAATGGCGGCCACGCACCGGGAAGCAGTGTTGGCAGTCCGCCCAATAGGTGAACAGACAACATAAAGAGAGTCGCAAGAGTCGCCGGTATCGGGCGGCACAATATTGTCGTATTTGGCGGGCATTTCAGAAGGCCGTGGTCGTGCATCGGCTAAAACGACGACGACGATGACTTCACTACAGAAGGATCTGTAACTATATTCTCAATAGTCAGAAGACGAAATAAGTAAATCTTAGTTGACGATTTTGGCAAAAGGGCTGCGGAGTGCGGTACCCATGCTCTGGTATTCGGGTTGAAATTTTATTAAAGTGAGATAACTTGGAAAAGTGGGGTAGGTGGGTTCTTTATGCCCTACCTCGTCAGTACCATAATCTGTGCGTGCGTATTGTATCGAATTTTTAGCGGTATCACAGAACACTTAATAGTACAAGTGCAGAAGGCCGCACGATGATTTAAAGAAATAGCGACTCTAGCGCTGACACAAAAAGTGCAATTCAGTTCGCAATAGCGCCTGGCCCCGCCCTCAAAATCGACACGCAACAAACGCAATGTTGTGGTCTCTTTCTATCGCCTAACTTTAGCTCTTACGACGTACTAGGGCTGCCGTAGTCAGACGGCGCGTAAACTAGACCGTACAGAACTAGCGCGTGTAACTCGGCCCGCGAGCGGCAACCATCTGAAATATTGGCAGCCGGACCCCTACTTGTAGCCGGGACGGTCACGTGATAAGTGAGATTAGCCTCCAGTGGTAACTAACCGCTACCAAAGCCTGCCACTAGCACTATTAACAATCTACCAAATCGATTTGCTACGATTCTGCCATCTTCAATAACTCAGTCGAAATCAAAACCAATGGAGATTTTGTTCCAATCAATACCGTGATTTGCAGCTGTACTTAAATAAAATAAAAATAAAATAAAAATAAAAAAGCCTTTTATTTCATGCTAATGTACAAACAATTACATAACTATTTTTATGCTAACAAGTAACTATATAGTGTGTTATGTTATTTTGAAAAAACTATTCTAATTTAATGTTACTATGTATCATTTTCTAGCAAGAACCCCTCGTTGATTCGAAGGTGAAGGCCTCCTCTAGAGATTTCCAGCATTCTCTGTTTTTTGCTATGGTCATCCACTGTGTACCGGCCACGTGGGTTATGTCATCTGCCCATCGGGCAAGTGGTCTGCCTCTTTTTCTGTAGCCTGGTGGTCCTTTCCAAGATGTTAGTCTCTGAGTCCATCTGTTGTCGGTTAGCCTAGCTATATGGCCTGCCCACCGCCATTTTAATTTCTTACAGTAACATAGAGCGTCAGTAACTTTTGTCCTTTTTCGTATGATTTTATGAGAAATTTTTTGAATTTTTTTGACTTTTAGTAGACTGCGCTCCATGGCTCTTTGACAAGATCTTATTTTATTTTTGGATTGATAAGTAAATTTCCAGGTTTGGCTAGCGTAAGTTAATGATGGCAGGATACAGACATCCATGACTTTTTGTTTGATTTTGATGGGCATGTCGCTTTTCATTACTTCTTTCAAGCTCCAGAACTTTTGCCATGAGTTTGAAACTCTTCTTTCTATTTCTTGCTCGTTTCTTTGTGCGTTGAAAGAAATTTGTTTCCCCAGGTATATAAACGAGTCGACGTAGTCTAGTGTTTCATTTTCTAGGTATACTGGGCTTTTAATACTGTTTGTCATAATGTTTGTCTTACTGCGGTTTATTTCCAGGCCTACTTGTTGACTGGCGGTGTGTAGAGCGTCGATCATCAACTGCAACTCGGTGGAGTTTTCGGAGAACAAGACGATGTCGTCGGCAAATCGTAAATGGCTTAAATATTGCTGGTTTATTTTTAAGCCTACCTTTTCCCAGTTTAGTTTTCCAATGACAGATTGTAGCACGGCGATGAAAATCGTTTGAGAGACGGGGTCTCCCTGTCTAACTCCTCTTTTGATAGGTATGGGTGGTCCGGTCGTCTCCAGCTTGATTCTGCTATAACAGTTGTCGTATAGGTGTTGCAAAACTTTTAGATATGTGCTATCGATATTTTGAGAGTGTAGAGATTCCCATATTGAGTGGTGGTAGAGCGTATCAAAAGCTTTTTTATAATCTATAAATAGAAGGTAGAGCGGCTTGTTAAACTCTAGATACTTTTCGATGATCATTTCAATGGAGTGAATGTGATCCACCGTCGAAAAACCACTTCTAAAGCCCGCTTGCTCCATGGGTTGGTGTTTTTCAATGTTGCTTCTGATTCTCCTTTCTAGAAGCGATGAGAATAATTTATAAATTGAAGAGAGCAAGCTAATCGGTCGGTAGTTGCTTACGTTTTTTGGATCGCCCTTCTTGTACAATAAAATTATGTCAGACTCTGACCATTGTTTTGGTGTTATGCCTGTTTGAAGTACCAAGGAAGAGGAAGGAAGAGGAGGGAGGAAGTCATAGGGGGGATTGCGAAATTGAAGTCCGAAAAAAAAGCCCCGGACCTGATAAAATAACCAACGAAGCTCTGAAACTAGGACACCTCTATCTCGCAAACCCTTTTGTACAGCTCTTTAACTTGGCAGCTGTACTTACGCAATCATTAATGTAAGCTAATTTTATTGTGAATTTAATTGATTATTGCAGACAACGACCTCAATTTAGACAAATCAAAATCAAAGCTATGCTGATTGTTGTTCTATTGCGATGCTAGTGCAATTGATATTTTTTGCTTTATAATTTCCAAATTATAATTTTGAGTTATTTTTACGTTATCTGTTTAATTTATGCCATATATACGTAAACTCCTATATGGACCCTAATTAAACATAAATAAAATAAAAATTGGTCAAGTGCGAATCGGGGTCGCTCACTTAGGGGTCCATACCATATCTATTGATCAATCCAACAAATACACCTCAAATTGAAAAAAAAAACGAGCAAAAGTCACGTTTGTTGTATGGGAGCCCTTAAATATTTATTTTATTCTATTTTGTAGTACCTATTACTTACTTATTATAATTGTTGTAGTTATAGCAGCAACATAAATACATCATTTATGAAAATTTCGACTGTCTAACTAATACGGTTCAAGAGATACAGCCAGTTGACAGACGCACAGACGGGCAGCAAAGTCTTAGTACCCGTCCCGTTTTACCCTTTGGGTACGGTACCCTAAAAACGTCGTTCAATGCATATACGGAATTGTGATTTCCACTCATCCTTAATGATGTCTGTTGACCAGTGCTTTCGGCTTGAGTCAACAAAGCGGGACTCGTGAAGTAATGACATACTTTCCACACTAGTATCGAAATGTTTTGAAGTTGTAGTACATTGCTGTGTCAGCATCTCCAGTTTGATTGAAGTGGTTGAGTAAACTCGTCGAATTTATCTCGCTTTCCCTTGCTTACTCATGGTAAGTAGGTACAGATACCTACAAGTAAATCGTAAACGAGGCTTGTTTAACTAACTGTTTACCTACGTCACAACTTACTGACGGTGGAATGACGAGGTATTGATTCAACCTGCATTGTAAGCCATTGTGTACAAACATCAAAGTCAAAATATCTTTATTACATAGGCCTAGCGTAAAGGCTCTTGTAAAACGGTACAAAGTTTGTATGGAGAAATACTCCTTCACGCCTCAACCACAGAATCGATTTGACTGAAATTTGGAGAGTAAATAGATATCCTGGATTGGCTTTTTTATCCCGGAAAAATCCATGGTTCCCGTGGGATTTGTAAAAAACCGAAATTCTCGCGGACTTCGGACCGCGGGGGTCTGAAATCATAATATGGCTTATAATAAAGTAGGTCTAGAAGGCGTTGGCACGGGCTAACCCTGTTTATCACTTTACTGGTAAAGACCTGCCCCTCAGCCGTTTTGTACGCAATCAAAACCTTCCATAGAAGAAGCCTATCGGGCTTCGATTAATTTCTGTAGTATAGCTGGACACTCAGTTACACAGTGGCAATGTTTTTCCATCGCCTTCGTCCTATTTTCCCGCTACGCGAAGTAGGTTACCCAACGAAGCCTTTTCCTGTTATCAATGTACCTCTTACTACGTCCACAGAATGCATCACAATACTATAACGTCTTTGTTAAATTAAGTTAACTCCTTCTGAAGCTATTAAACGTTATAAGTTCTATACCGAAACAAAAAAGGAAAAGGATTACTCTGTTGTTAGGTCTGTCGGTCCAATTGTCCGTCCCTCCGCTAATTACGGCCCTTTTTCTCCAGAACAATATCTTCTCTAATAATCTATAGAAAATCTTTATACTGTGCTATAACTTCACACGATCACAACCCGCGGACGTCTTATATTATAACAGAAGAGTGCGGGTGGCGATAGTATGTCATATGAAGGGAAGTCATCGGCAAAACTTCTGCGAACGGGTTGTACGTAGAATAATGTGAGGTATCCACGACGAAATAGGTTTATACTTAGTTAAAAAGGATTTAGTTATGACTTATGAGTGCACTCTTAGTCCGTTAGGTCGCTGACTTATGTATTATCTGAAGCCAAGGTCAATCACCGGTCAAGTACGAACTCAACACGAAAAATTTCAGAAGTACGTCGTGTTTGCGTGAGTAAAAAATATGTACCTGGGCGTACTGTGCGAGAAGCAATATAGGTACAACATTTCTCTATTGGAACGGCCGAAAAAAATGTTAACAGCAATTCAGCCAACGAGAGATACTTAAATTATATCCAGTATCCCTAATTTTTTCTTGCTTTAACTACATAATTATTGATCATGGGTTGTTCAACATTATGCCTGGCTTATACGATGGCAGTGACGGGATTCAGTAACTTGGTTTCGGTTTAAAGGACGCAAGACGTCTCAGGCTACGTTACATCTAAGCAGATGATAGTAATGCTGCTTGACGGTACTGTACTTCCATGTCAGAGATATCGTTGATTTAGGCTTTAGGCTAGTTAACTTGGGCCATTAGAGGGCTCGAATTCAGCGCTGGACTGACTTGAAACCAGCGTGTATGTCAGCGCTGAGCTGGGTTATTACATATTTCGCAACAAGTTTGCGAAATTGCGACAGTCGTAAAATTCACGATCGTTGCTATGAAGCGTAACTTTTTATTAGAATTATCCACAGACCTAGGAAACAATATGGACCGGCCCCGTATAAAAAATTAGCGGGACTATTTTTGATCTGTCAAGTGGCGTATAATATTGCGTCACCTAGGGTCTAAACTCAGTACATGAACATTTGACAACAAATCTTGGCGCTCATCTTGGCGCCGCATGTCATGCAAGGCTAGTCTACAATGAATGAATGGGGTAGCTCCATTGTTTTGTTATCATGTTACTAACGTGAAGTTGACAGCAACGTGGTTTGACAGCAACTATCGCGACATTTAAGTCTGTCGCTCAGACCATGAGGCATTATGGAATTATCTCTTTTTAGCAACCTACCAAGCACATAAGTAAAAAGAGTACAAAAATAGTGCATGTCGTTGCTATTTTAACTGTCCATCTATTGGATCCTTCATCTGAGGTCTGTCGCTCGTCTGTCGCAAAACTGTAGCGAGATACGTAATACTTTGTTGTACACTTTTGTAGACAGGGTGCTAAGTTTAACATTGCTATCTCGTTCTAGCAAGCTGCGCTTCTCGATCCTCTCTATCATCCGCTTGGTGGTGGTAGCGGCCGGGTTCCACCGGGTGCGGATACTGGGCCAGCACCACGTCCCGTCCAACCGGCGGGAGGCCCCAGTTCTCGTGATCGCGCCACATTCCTCCTACTTCGATGCGATCGCCATCGTCTGCCTCGGCGCTCCCAGCGTGGTCGCTAAGGCGGACACGGCGAGACTGCCTTTCATTGGACGTAGGTGTTTCGATGTTTGTAGTTTTGGTATAGGAGCTAGCAACGCTTTCGAGAAAGAATTTTAGGAGAGCTGATTTTGTGATATGTCGTCCTTCTTGCACTTTCGGTTAGAGTCTGGGCCATCTGGCTGCCGGTAGCCGTTGCGTTTATTAGTGCGCATCCTATGCACATAGGATGCGCACTAATAAACGCAACGGCTTACGCCTCCAAAATGTTTATACCAATGTTGTCGGGGCTACTAATTAAATAATTAATAGGCGCACTTGTACCATTTATGATGACGTTTCATATTTGTATTAGTCAATTGTCAACCACATACGAGTTAACATTATACCATAAAACTAACATTTTCATTTGCCCCATTATATACATATAAATTGTCCCAATTTATATGTTTTTATATGAAACGTCATCATAAATGAGCCCCGACAACATTGGTATAAACATTATGGAGGCGTAAGCTGCAACACCTGGACAGACGTAGGATGCGCATTAATGAACGCAACGGCTACCGGCAGCCAGATGGCCCAGACTCTAACCGAAAGTGCAAGAAGGACGACATATCACAAAATCAGCTCTCCTAAAATTCTTACTTTTCAAACGTTGCTAGCTCCCGTACCATTTAGATGTTTTGCTTCTTTGCACATATTTTCTCGTTTTATTTGTTATGTTGTTTGTGGGCTTTAAGGCAGACATCAAGACTGCCTTGTATTAGACGTAGTTGTTTCGTGGCATGATGTCTGTAGTCTAGATGTTTTGTTTCTTTGCACATTTCTGCTGTTTTATTTGTTGTGTTGTTTGTGTAGGCTTTAAGGCTGACGTCAAAACTGCCTTAGTTCTTTCTCTATTCTTCATTTGCCATTTCACAGTCATGATGTCACAATACAACAATATAATGTGAAGTCAATTTAACATATAAATACCCAGGATGGGCGTAGTAATCTTACTGTTTATACTGCGGGACGCCCCACATTAGACGTGGGTGTTTCGTGTGATGCTTTAGCATGATGTCTGTAGTTTAGATGTTGTGCTAATTTGCACATTTCTATTGTTTTATTTTGTTGTTTTATCTTTACCAGTCTCCTAGTGTGAGCGTTAAGTCGGATATAGCTAGACTGCCTTTCATTGGACGTAGATGTTTCGTGTGATGTTTTGGCATGATGTGTGTAGTTTAGATGTTTTGTTTCATTGCACATTTCTGCTGTTTTATGTGTTGTGTTGTTTGTGTGAGCTTTAACGCAGACATCAAGACTGTTTTACATAAGACGTAGTTGTTTTATGTGATGTTTAGGCATGATGTGTGTAGTTTAGATGTTTTTCTATTTTGCACATTTCACCTGTTTTATTTGGTTATTTTTCTTTACTAATCTTATACCGTCAGCTCTACGGTGGCTACGGTGAGATTGCCTTTTATTGGATGTAGGTGTTTTATGTGTTGTTTTAGCATGAAGTGTGTTATGTGTACTTTAAATGTTTGCTTACATTATGTTAGTTTAATTTTCCCCAATAATCACGTCGGCGTACAATGCCTTTCAAATAGAAATACACTAATAGGTATATTACTGCTTCATGGAACAATAATTGACACTGCGGTGGTACCTACCCGAAGAAGTGGTGTGTGCAGGACGAACTCCGTAAAAAGAGTCCTAACACCAGTAAAAAGTCGAGTACGATCACAATGATACGTTTTTCTGTCGAAATCAAACAGTATCGGGTGTTGTTATGGAAACCTGCAGATATTGTGGAAACACGCTCTAGTAGCTACTTCGTACCCGTAGCCCTAATGTGGTTAAAGCAGATAAAGTGAAAGTTCCTTTTGGAAGTAGCTCAAGTGTGTTATTGTATGGAATGTACTTGGGGATAAGTATACTTGGTATATGCCGTTATGATTACGCGTAGAAACCTATCGTTATCAGGGGTATGACAACTGTACTTATAAAATAGCTATGAGGGTTTGTATAGGGCAGGCTTTCTCAAACTTTTGCGTACCCCCATTAAATTTTCCACGTGTCAGCGAAAGTACAACCCTCTCACCACCAAAACATGGTCTATAGTCAGTCACCCAGCCCCATTACGTCGTAAATCTTGTTACAAACCCCCTATCTTCGAACGGTGAACCCCACTTTGAGTAACCCTGTTACAGGGAATTATTTCATCCAGGTGGTAGTAGATTTAATTGTTTTGCCTAAGGACTGAATAATATACTTAATCGATAGATACAAGATACGACTGAATAAATCGAAATCAGCGTTTCGGCACAGATGGGCTCCTGTAGTGGCAGAACAGCCATCCCCTAGCAATCGCGCCGATTGCTGGGGGACGCAGGTTCAAATCCTGCTGAGTGTGATAATGTTAATACGTATTCTATAGTTTCTTGAAAATTACTAAGTATGTTAGTTTTAAAAGTCAAATGTTTTCCTGACATAAGTACCTATTATATATAGGCCTGAAATGTATAAAATCTTCTACCTCCTTTGCGTAGTTGGCCAGTTGGCAGCGCTCAGATTTCAGCGGGTGGTCTCGGATTCAATTCCGGCACGGACCACTTTGGAATTTTATTTCTCTATAATTTTTAAACTGGCTCAGGTCTGGCCTGGTGGGAGGATTCGGCCGCGGCTGGTTTCCATCCTACCGGCAAAGACGCACCGTCCAGCGATTCAAGCGTTCCGATGCGATGCTGTGTAGCAACGGATAGAGGTCACCAACCCGAGTTCGTGCGATATTATTTACAGCTGCATCGTCACTAAAATCAGGTGACATTGCAGTCAAGTACGTACCTTCTAACTTGTACCTATACTGTGTAAAAAATATTGAATTAGAATTTTTATGCGTAGTATTAGTAAAATCAACAAGTAACGAGCTCTATCAAATATTTGATGCAAGTTCGTGTTTCTTTGCGGAAATCTATTATGATTATTATCAATGAGCCGCGAAACTGCTCCGTAATTTCTGTAAATATGGTATAGTTTAAAGATTTTGACACCTCCACTCCATCATAGTCCTAAAATCTATAACCTAGGCAATATGTATCCATGTTGATATTTACCGTATAGCGTAATATTTTGGATCATTGATTTTATCAAGGACTTCACAAAGTATTACAGCCTGCTTCAATCTACATGCTCTTATATGTAGTTTTAAAGCACTACGGTTTTTAGTAAGTTTTGGAGCGAACTTTGGAGTTTTTTTCTATCGAAGATCGCTCAACTATGTGAATTATAGATTTAATCCTCCAGTATTTCTTAAATGACCGAGGGTTAACCACTTGTCCTAAAAAATGAGAGGTGTCAAGGGACACTCAGATGGAACGAAGTATTGCTTTCTTGAGGCTTGCTTTCTTTAAGAAAGAGACAGACAGAGAAACATGCGCACGCCGCACGGCTTACAATAGCTATACCAAAAAGTGTCGTTACAACTTTTCCTATGAATTTTTCCGTCTAGCCCCCTTCACAACAAAAAAAAAACTAGTTTTGTAGAGATTTTTAAATGCAAGCGGCAACATCTAATAAAGACGAAGTGCTAAAACCGAAACACGTAAATAAATTGTGACTAGTTATTCGCCGTAAATATGTCGAGTTATCGAGTGCATGAGGAATTTGCGTTAGTACCTCTTACCACTTAACTTTACAACACTCGATAACGGCATTTCATCTCGAGCTCGTATGTTCGCGGGGTCGTCGAATTAACTGTTGTTAAACAGCGAAGACGGCGTATGTAAACGATTTTTATTGACCTGCAGTTTAAAAAATGTAAAGACATTGGTGTGCCAGTTCTGTTGCAAAAAAATCTGTTGCAACTTTATATAAAAGTAATTTGACACGTCTAAATTGGGAAAAGCTTTGAAAAGGATAGCACTATTTTAAGATGCGTCAAGTTGGTTTAGAGATTTTGTACTACAGAATTAGCACCAATTACTGGTTATCTTTAAACGCCGTGTTTTTAATCTACAATCGCTGTGAAGCAGAAACACGATTTTCTCCATGGAGAGTTCTCCCAAAAGTTGCTCCAAAATCTCAATTTTTTTACCGGAAACTACAATGGATGTAATTGTAATTTTTGTTTCAATGTGTCGGTACTCGGTAATAATCATATCCAAAAACGCTCAAAACGGATTTTCGATAACTGGCTTAGATATTTAGTAAATAGGTAAACCGTTGTTTTTCTGTTCTATTCTTCCGAAATGCTGCTTGTCGCACCCACCAACGCATTCATAAGAGTGAAAAGGACAAAAATTTTTGTTAAGCAATCAAAAGATTACTTTATCTACGCTCATTGCATAAAGTTCGAATTGAGGGGTCATTTGGAAAAACAGCCAATGTCAAAAAAAACTGAAAACGAGATTGTGATGTTGTGTTATATGGTTTGCTTGATAATATGTTCCTCACAAAATCCAAATTAATGTTTTCGACAAAACAGCCTTTGTCAGAAGATATTCAAGGAAACAAAGTCAATGGTATACGGAAAAACAACCAATGTCCAAACGTTTTTGGAAGAACTGCCAATGTCAGTTGACATTGGTTTTTTTTCTGGCAATACTCTGTGTTAGCATGACATGTTAGCGAAGGAGGTGAATAGTTTTAACTTTATGAACCTAAGTTTAATGTTATTATTGAAAATACAAGTGTTTTACTATGAAAAATCTAATTATTTATTCCCATGTTTTGATTTCATTGGAAAAATAATCCACAGACAACATTTAGTTGTTAGTCATTGCCGAGAGTATGGATGGGCCATGATTGACCATAGACAACAACAACAATGTCTATTGTCTATGGTTCTGTGCCACATTTGCAGAATTTTGGTGCCATACATACTAATTTTTAACATTTTAATGTATTATTTTTGTAACTGAGTCAAAATTTTGCGCTGATAAATGTCTAGCAGTGAAACCTACTAAAGAAAATTTAACTCCACCTGACATTTTAGTAGTTGCAACAAAAATGAAACAAAGTGAATGATTTACGACAAACGTTAGCAAGATTTTATGGTTTGTATTTATGATAGTAATATGAGCGTAGATAAGGTAGTGTATGAAACTCTACATAATTAGGTAAAACACTCGTGTTTTAATACCCCCCATTATGCAACCGTTTCATAAACTACTATTACACTACCTCGTTGGCCTATAGTGATAAGCATGTTCGACTGCAGATCACGAGGTCCGAAACGAGGGTTTAGTATTGGGTTTTTTTGAGTTATCAGGATTTTTTTGTGCTAGACCGAAGTTTGGAAATTGATGGTCCCTCACCCCCGTGCCTCCGAGAGAACGTTAAGCCGTTTAAGTTACTATGTGCATAGAACCATGAACTTCCCAGCTGCAAACACACGCATTTAGTTCTTTAAAAAGAAAATACATTCATACAACCTGAATGCAATATACCGGTTTTCGTTACGTTACGGAATGTCAAGAGTCAAGTACTCATACCTACTCGTACGTTAAAGATTTAAGTAAATACACTATTTCCGGGAAATACTTCTTGAGTTTTCTTGCCTTTCATTTAAAGGAGCTAGAGACATCAGTATTTTTAAACCCGGACGCAAAAAGAGTGATGTTATAAGTTTGTCGACGATGTCTGTCTGTGGCATCGTATCTTTCAAACGGATGGACCGATTTCGTTGTGGTTTTTTTATTCGAAACCCAGTTTCCTTGCGGTCGTTCTTAGCTATGTTTGGTTAATATCAGTCCAGCAGTTTAAGAGTTTCAGCTCTTTTCCAAAATGCAGTTTTGGCGTATGATTACTCGATGAAGTGCTTCACGCGTTTGTGTAATCTAGCGTAGGGGGTAGCAAAACGGAACTTTTTCGGAATTACTTGTCTATATAGATTACGAAAAAATTAAGTCCGAGAAAAACCTCTTTTTAGGTTTCCATGCCAAAACAGTAATAATAATCGGTTCCGTACCATTATCTATAATTACGTATAGCGAGAAGATGCTAGAGCCAGAAATCTTACTAACTATACAAGTAGTATTGAGAGTTTTGGACCAAAAACGTGCAAAAAATCTTGTTTGTTGTATGGGAGCCCTTTAATCTTAATTTTATTCTATTTTTTAGTATTAATTGTTGTTATAGCGGCAACGGAAATACATAATCTGTGAAAGTTTCAAGTGTGTAACTATCACGGTTCAAGAGATACGCAGCCTGGTGACAGTCGGACGGCGAAGTCTCAGTAATAGGGTCACGTTTTTACCCTTTGTATACGAAACCCTAATAAAAATGGAACCCTTTTGGATGATTCGTGTATGTTAAATTAATGTTGTAGGTACAAGGAAAATCAATATTTACCACAATCATAACTAACTATTCAAGTTTACTTTTCTTGACAGTTATAAGTCATCAAACTCAAATAGCTTTGCCAAACATAAAGTTGGTCTTCAATAAAAGCCAACGTATAAACTGTTTGTACAAAGTGTAGGTACGGTTTGATTTAACAATATGTCTGAGTAACGTGGCCTTTCGAGCTTTATTCAATAGACTTCAAATAAAATGAATACAAAAAAAAATTATTCTTCTTTTATGAGTTGTTGTATAAACATTGGTTAAAACTTCGGAGACAGATTATAGCTTTGCTCGCGGTTCCGTCCGCATGAAACCAGGGATTGATGCGGTATGAAAAGTAAGCTAGGCAAGGTATACCTACTAAGAGGAGGAGAGTTTTCCTACCTGTAAATGTAGTCCGATTTTCATAATTTTAAGAGATGTTACAGATGCAATGAAACACTATGTTCGTACGTTTTAATTTTTAAGAAATATTGCTTGTTTTAAAAGTCTATTCTCTAAGTAAATTAGCATCTAAAAATCCATATTTTTGACATAAAACTTCCTCGAGTATGGACAATTGGGCATAGATATCGTATATCATTTATGAAAATACCTACTCCCTACTCGCTTTGCGCTTCGTCACTAGACGATACTCTCAATCTACCTTTTTCTGAATTTCATCCAAATTGGTTCAGTAGTTGCGGCGTGCAGGGGTAACAAACATGCAACACACACATATAAATTAACGCTTCTAAAATATACTTGTAAAACTAATTAGCAACACAATCACTTCTCGACTTTCGACTGTACGGTTCCTAAAGCGTGCCGTCGCATCGAGAAAGTCGATTAAATCTGCCTGCAGTCTGAGCACAGGGGACGACGTTGCATATAGCGTGTTACGTAAAAACCGGCCAAGTGCGGGTGGGACTCGCGCAAAAAGGGTTCCGTAATTTCGAGCAGAAAAGTTCATTGTTCATATAAAGTGGTGTTAATTTATTTTTTGACGTGATAACGTTTAATAAATGGATGAACACCAGCAACGCACATGAAAAATAGTAACGTTCCGCGTAACGTTCCACCTGAGCCTGTGCGTGCAAGCGAGAGCGCGCAACAAGCGATAGAGAGGCACGATAAAACAAACGATAGAGAGGTCGATTATAACGTTATCACGTAAATCTATCGTCCGTAAACCGACTTTACAGACAACCAATTTTTTGCTATGCCACAGTTCATTATATATGTGTAGTCACGGAATGAAAGGGTTTGTCGATTTTCAAATTGATTCCTTCAATGTATCGCGAGCACATATTCCTTTTTGTAACTATGTTACATATTATGTTGTCATGTTGGCATAATGGATTCTTGCAGTACTAGTGCAAGCGAAAACCGACTTATAAGTGACGAACCTTTTCTTTCCGTGGCTGTACATAGGAAAGGAAGACTCTGGCTTAAAACTTATCATCTGTTACTTAAAGTCTAAAGTACTACTGTCCTGTGAAAAATGTATATAGGTATTAATCTATTTAAGAGATTATTATTAAAACTTTAAAATAGCAACGGAAATGCACGTTCTACAAGTGGAAAATTAAAAAATTTTAAAACACCCACGACTTTTGCAGACTTGTAATTGAAAAAGGATTAAATAATTTTTTTGAAACTCCCCGACTAAAGGAAAGTAAGAACTAAGAACCTATCAGTATAATTACAAATCCAAGAAAATCCGCCGGAGCCGTATCCGGATTATCTTGTAGCCGGGACGGCCACGTGATAAGTGAGACTGGCCTGACAATACTCCAACATTACTGCTTTAAGAGATTGTGGTACGGCCCCAGTAACGCAGTGACTACTTCACATCAGAATATGGCAATGAGATGGCACGCATTTAGACGGATTCTGCACAAAAGTCCTTCCACCACCAGTCTAACGTATGGTCCTTTCTCACAATTTCTAGGTCTCTGAAACCCCTCATATGTTTCATTGGGAAGATGTCGTACCTCGCCGGCGGGATGGCCATCACAGTCAGGGGTCGGCAAGTCAGCCGCAAGGAAGCCCCCATTCTTGTGGTGGCACCGCACTCTTCGTTTCTGGACAGCTGCATCGTGTATGCCACAAAGATGTCTTCCGTCATAGTCCGGAAGGAAAGCATGGACAATTATGTTGGAAGTATGTGTCATTTTTATTTGGTGACGGTGTGAATCTGGAAAGTTATGGTGGTGGAATAAAATTACAGCTTTTTTGAGGGTACATTAACTTTGGAGTTGCATTGATTGCGAGGAAATAATTCTGGTGATGGATTTTTTGTTTGAATTCTAACTTTTACAGTTGAATTGTGGTGAAGGTGTCATTAGTACCTAACGTTCTAGTACGATTTCTTTTTAACCATTTGCAAAATTTATCTTTTTTATCATAATATTTTTGTATGAAGAAAGTCGGTTTTGAAAACCACAATTTAAAAAACAGTATCGAGACAGGTTTTAGATAGGTAAATGTGTTTTTTGGGTACTAACTATTTGGTGATGGTATTTTACTTTCCTTCAGCATGATTATAATGTTTTACACAGTTATTATTCTAACGTTATTGCCAGTAATAATTGTAGAAAGATATAAGTAGAAACGGAAGATATTAATTTGTTATTATTAATTTAACGCGGTCCGCGAATTTTTTTTGTGGTACCTAATGATGAGTGGTGGTTTCGATTGTTTGTAAGAATGCACCTAATACTTATACTTAACTGGTTTTAAATGTACATAATTTATGAGTAGATATTATAGTTATTTCGACAACCGAATGGCGTAGCGGTAGCGTTCCTGCCGACTGCCTGGAGATCGTGGGTTCGATTCCATAACTGGAAAATTTATATGCGATGATGCTTTCATGCGGGGAGTAACCGAAAACGTTTAACGAAATCGAATTCTTAGCACGATTTTATGTTGTTCTTAGCTTTGCTGTACTACACAGACTAAAGAGACGTTCAGATTGATTTATGAACTAAGTACTAAGTAGGTATGTTCTTGTTTCTAGTAAACAAGTCTATTCCGTGCTCAGCGTAAAGTTTGAATTGATTTTAAAGGCATTTAGCAGCCGCGTTCGGTCTAGGGAGCTTTCGGTATTGATTTTCTTTTGAGTCGCTGCTCGCTTAGCAAATGTTACTCGGATGCTAAGCGGAAACTGCTTACGCACTTGAGACTTAAAAATAAGGATTGGGGAACGCTTTCGAAACATACCAACTTCATCTCTATTGCACCCTTTTAGGGGTTGAATTTAAAAAATCATTTTCCGGTTTCCTACGTTATCTGTATGCCAAATTTCAAGCCGAATCGTCCAGTTATTTGAGCTGCCCATTAACCGTTGTTAAATCAATCAGTCAGTCATTCAATCAATCAGTCAATCATCTTTCCCTTTATTGTATAGGTACGAAAACATTGTAACCCTTTTTAAGTATATTGTGTGCACTATGAGATAAGGAGAAGGAGTGCATTAATATTAAAACGATAGATTTCGACGCACGAGTGCGGCAATTGGTTTTCATTTTGGCAAAGAAGACCTACGGTAATCGCCTTTTGTGTTACATTATTTGACGATTCTTTTCAAGCCTGTCCCTCAATGGATTGAAAAGAATTTTTAAAGCGACTCGAGCTCGTATAAGCTTCATTCAAGCCTAAACAGTGTAATGCGATCAATTTCTCACGGCTTCTTTTGAGTCTTGAATATTTTCCTTAAATGCACGAGGCTTTTGTGCGTTGGCACGTTTTTCGTGATCTTATGTAGGGTAATGTTTTATTGTTAATGTTGATGTTGTTTCGTCATAAAGGACATTATTGCAAGGAAAAGGGCTAAGTACGTGTCGGCACTAATATTGCCCATACTAAGCATGCTTACAGTTGTGCTAGTGGGCACAGATTTTAGTGGCCTTCTCAGTTCAGTTGGTGAGCCAATGTTACCTCTTTCTACTATCGATTTAAAATCTGTGGCAATGAGTGAATGATATTTCCATTCGATATCTCGATCATTTGACTTATCGATAACGAATGTCAATATTTTTCGTGCGTAACGAACGTGAAAATAAGAATCGTAGGAATTGTAGAATCTTAGTTTTGTAATCTTCCACCATAGCTATGAGATATAAGTAGTTATAGCTCATAGCTATGATCGAAGCTTTTAAACCGTGAAATAGTTATTACATAGAAGTGGAATATATTAGCAGTTGCCCGCAGTTCAAGCCTATGTGTTAATCCAGGTTATAAGCTATCAAAGCCAAATAGATGTTATGTTTGTTAATCCATGGATTGACAAAGGACATTGCCCACCCCCCATAGACACCTTGGCCCTGGGTACCCACTCTTAAACCTGTGTGAGGCTGATTGTATGTGGGTTGAGCAAGGCATCGGATACGGCATTGGTTTAAAAAGAGTAATCTATAAAACCAGGGCCTTCGAAGCTAGCCACCACTATACCCAAGTTCGTGCTGGGGTCTCCATGAGAAACGGGTACGAGATCCATATTCAAGCTGTGATTGTTAGGGTTAAAAGAGTCGCCCGAGTCCTTTTTAAGCATAAAAGTTGCTTAATTATCATATATCTGGGAAAATAAACACAAATGACAGGTACAAACATAAACACTTCATGTTGATTTGTTAAATGACAACCACAGGTAACATATGTGTCTTTCTTTGATATTTGATTATACGATTAATGTTGCCATATTAAAAGGAAGATCAAAAACCGATATTGATGTATCGATTATTGACTTATTTCTCTTGAAATTATTTCTTACAGGTATATTATGTTTACGGAAGTAAATTCTTTTTATTTTTAAATCCTGTTTTACCTTATTTTATTAGGTATTTAAAGCTATGTTTAAACAGTAATACCTATGGAAAATTAATTATACTAGATATTAGTACAGCTGTAATAAAAACAGTATGCAATAACGATTATAACGTATCAAATCAAATTAAATCAAATCATAATGTTTAATCTTCCACATAGGCCAAACTTACAGGCACTTGCGCAATGTCAGACTTAATGATCACGTTCGGAAAGCAGAAGAACGGACAGGACACTGGCGAAGTGCCAGTCGGCACATTTGTATCTAATACAAATAATAAAAAAATAAAATAATAAAAAAGCCTTTATGCTAATACAAATAAACCTTATTTAAAATAAATCGATGTTGTTCGATTTAAGTATAAAGTAAAAATCGATTAAATCGATCGATATTAAAATGTGGCTACACTGAATGCATTCAGACTGAATGAAACTCAATGGGCTGACAGAAAAATGGTTTTCGATTTCCTTTAATGTTTCAATACTTATTTTTTTTCAACAAATTGTAGAAATCTTCTTTGGATAAAATAATAATTTTATAGTTAGTGAAAAAATACATAGTTTTTTTCGGCAAAAGGATATTGTTGGGCACTGCCGGGCCATATATGGGCATCTCCCTTTTCGCGGTTATAATAATAGTAAGGAAGGATAAAATAATTTAGTGAATTTTCATAACTGCCTGTTAGTTTTTTTTTTTTTAATATCCCGCTGGTGGGACAACGACATTCCGAGAATGTCGCTGTTCTGAGCCGGGTAAACTGCCTGTTAGTCTGGCCTAGTGAAATAAATACATCGACTAGATCGCATTCGACGCTTCGATGAAGGCCAAGTTTACACGCCTGCATCGCACTTTGTGTAAGGTTTCTTTATAAAAATAGCTTCACGTACGTGTTACTTATTATCTCCCTTCAGCCACCATTGCAGGGGCAGGGGCAAATATTTTATCCCCCGATGATTATATCCTCTGCTAACCTCTCCTATTTTCTCCACCGGCTAAAGCATGGCAAAAGAGGAAAGAATCCGAATCCGTTTTACCCACTGGATATTATCTCCATCCGTTACGATCATACTCTGAGAATGGCTAGAGAGAGACCATGGATATAGTTTATTTGAGATGACCGTCAGAGATTCGTAACTGATGACACGCTAGAATTGTCATAACTTCATTCAAGTCTCTAAAGTGACAATCTCGCAGGAGAGGTGAGGGACATACGTTAGAGAAAGAGACGCCACTATCAAGTTTCTAGGGTAGCTAAACCATGGATATAGTTTATTTGGGATGACCGTCAGAGATTCGTAACTGATGACACGCTAGGAATGTTCATTCAAGTCTCTATATTGCTTGATAGGACAGTTGTGTCAGCTAAGGAGTGTCATGACTTCATTCAAGCCTCTATAGTGATAGAACAGTTGTGTCACTGTAATTAACTGTTTATTGTGCTGATGACGATGCCACAGCGGTTGTCATCGCGTCCGCTAGTGACATTAACCTCAGCAGCCGGCCAAGTTTACACACGTGTGTCACGCCACGCGTCGTGGCAAAAATAGCGCGGCTTCCTCACGTGTCGATTTGCTTCTTTGTGTTCCTTTGAATAGTTGTGTGCAATAAGTGAAATAAAAAAGTTCAGGTACGCAGTTTTGAAATAGGAAAATACTATTTAACTCGCGCCACTGTTACCGTTAACGGCATGTCTGTTTGAGTTTTAACTTCTGTTAGCGCTCCTGGAGTACCAAGTCTTAATTTTTTTAACTTAAACACTTAAATAACCTTTTTGCATCTATTGTAGGTTTTTATTTGTATTTATTGTTCTGTAATTTGCAAGTTTATATTTTTATTCATTGTACTGTCAACTTCAATTATCTCTAACGCATGTTGTGGTTGCATCAAGTAGGTTGCAGACTGCAGTCTCGATACTTAAATTAGCCATAAGTCCTGTTACTGTATGCTATAAGATTGTAACCAGTTTGTGACTCAAATAAAAAAAAGGCAAACAAATAATGACCAGGTGAGTAAAGAGCTCACCGGGTGTTAAGTGATACGCTTCACTATACTAGTGTGTGTTTCACTACTTTGCATTGCAGTGTCACTGCACTTTTTTACATGCAGCAAGTTAGTAGTTGACTGCAATCTCATCTGATAGTAAGTGATGATGCAGCCGTAACTAACGAGGAAGGGGTGAGTACTTCAGTTGCCTCTAATGTGTAACGTGGCATAAAACTGGGCGAACGCAATGTACAAAAATTTTCCCCGGCTAAGGTGTTTTATGCCCGTCACAGAGAATTTACCTACCTATACGTGGAATTGGAGTGGAATGAAACACAGAAATAAATCTACAACTATAATGGTAATTCAAGTAAGAAAAGAAACAATGCACACAAAGAAATTTTTAACTATAAGCTAACAGACACACACAAGAAAATTTAACGTAAATAATTGGCTATCGTACCTACTAACTATCTGTTATTATATATATATATCTTATTTAATAATTACATATGCTTAATCGATGGAGCCGTAGGTTCACTGAATCATTATTCTAACATGTATTGTCGCAAATAGCGATCATAGCCTAAAGGTTATCCCTGACTGTACCAAGTCCTAAATAAAATTTTATCGGACTATACCAGTATCAAAAATGATGTTTTAAATGGTTCTACAACCGTGAATAAACAAAGGTGGTACCTCCGGTCATGTTTACCCTACGGGAAACGTTGCGTGACGACGCGCCAAGCGAAGTGTCTCAGCCCGCAGCCGCGACCGAAGCCACGAAGCGGAGCGAAGAGGTGTCGGGCGGCCGCCGCAGCTGGCGGCGCGACCGCGGGCGACTGGCGCCGGATGATCTCTCGCAGAACCCCGAGGTTAGCCTTCTCACGAAAGGCTGTCGATGTCTATCCCGATAGGATTAACCCATCCAGGATTTAAAAACCACAAGAAATAACCTTTTCTTTTGTTCCCGACCTGGAATTTAGAGAAATACGACAAATAAAAACCCGTACAAAACGCTGGCTGCGACCCGGTGCCCTGGCGTACCCAAGCGACATGAAGGAATAGTGAATGCTTACCATATAAAATGGCACTCCCAAATTTCCCGCCAAACTAGAAGTTGAACTATGCCAGTTGCATCGCCGGCCTCGTACAGCTCGCGTACCGCCTCTCAGGGAATCAAACCCCCTTCTTCCAGATTTCTGGATTACAAAAAATTAAGACGAGCGACTGGTCTAACGAACAGTAACTCACTCTTTGAATGACTGAGTCGAAATAATACCGAATGGTTCTCGCGTTAGCTTTTTATAGCCGTCGCTGACGAAAAAAATTGGCCAAGTCAGAACCGCCGCGTCCACGAGGGTTCCGTAAGTGAAATTTTTTTCTTCTCTTTTAGGAAAACAAACCTGAAACGAGGTGAAACGGGGAATTCCTTATCTCAGCTAAATGATAAACCCAGTAGGCTCCTTTTGGATTTCTAAACAACAGCTATTCCCCTATATTTTGTCCTGAAAATCAAGAAATTTTTACATACCCTAATTTTTAGTCCCCTTTTTGTATTTGGTCATTCAAGCATGAATGCTGTTATACAAAGGTGCCCCCGTATGGTGATCGACAATATCGATCGAAAATATTTTCTGCTTTTATGGTCTACACCAATCTCAGTGCGGAACCCCATTTTTGCTTCAAAACAAGATAAGAGCGTACTGTTTGAACAATAGCGTGATTTACGAGGCTGTCACATTTGGAATTTCCAAGATTACACTGTTTACGATTAGTTCATATTGAAAAAATGGCTTATCGTGTTTGTTTGCGTCTTATTATTGAGGTAAATTTTTATTTTTCAAGATTCTAGATAACAATGTTATGGTAACCTATAGTAGAAAAAATACTTCCTATGTGTGTGTAAGATGTCCCGTTACAAATGGTTGATACACGGCATCGCATCGGAATACTAAATTGCTGCGCGATGCGTCTTAGCCGATAGGGTGGTAACCAGACGCGGCCGAAGCCTTCCACCAAACCAAACGTGTCGAGCGTGCTGCAAACTGTGCCAGGGAAGTCATAAGAGGCTATTGAGTTTGGATTTTGGGCTCACTTCATGTTTTTAAATTAAACACGTGTCTTTACATTCCCGTCTCTAAGTATAGCCTTTATAGTTCCTGAAGCATTAGAGTTTAGCATTCTTCGGTAGCTACTGATAGATGGCGTAACCAGCGCAAGAGCATAAGCTGACGGAGTTGGGCGTTCTATAAATACAACTTCTGACGTCATACGCTCGGACTACCAGCGGTTCTCAGGCATACATCTGCCTGAAGGGAAATTTCTCTATTGCCTCAGATCCGGCAAAAGACTAATTACAATTATTTGTTACAATTCCAGAGCTAATAAACTACACTCAGCCGGTGTACGTGTGGAGAGATGACCCCAATTCCAGACAGAACACTATCAAGGAAATCATAGAGCGCGCCACTTCCAAAGAAGACTGGCCTCAGGTGGGTACGCGTCACCAAGTTGCCAGAATTACTTGTAATAACCAAAGGATTGGATTTCTTACTCCTCAAATCATGGGAAAAATAAGAATCATGAATCCAATTGCAATATATAGTTATATACAATAGATTGGCGAAATTAATAAAAAAGGGTTCGGGTGTGAGATTAATGTGTGTTTTGCCGGTGGTGAGGCAGTAAAGAAATTTCCCTCGACGCAGGTTTCATGCCCGGGGACCGCTGGTGATCCGAGCGTATGACGTCAGAAGTTGTATTTATAGAACGCCCGGCGAAAACTCCGCCAGCGTGTGCTATTGCAATCGGAACCGAAAGACATTGCAATTTTTAATCATGATTTAATTTCTTCCACAATTTGAGGCGCAGGAAAAAGATACAGTTATATTACGATAGAACTATACAATACGGTTGGAATTAGCAGATGCAACCGCCAACCGTATTCTTAGGAATACGGTTGCTAAACTTCAATGGTTCATATTTCTAAAATAATAAGAGTCCTCATATTGTTGAAAAATTGATTTTCGGTATGAATATAATATGGGGTCGCTTAGTGTCTATAAGGCAGTCTGGATTGTAATATCTACCTATGAATGTTCCAAATTAGAATTTTTCTGCAGTGATCTCTTGAATCTTCAATTTTGTCCAATATCTACACAACTCATGTATATTAAATTAAGAACTATTTTACTCTTCCAGGTACTGATATTTCCGGAGGGCACTTGCACGAATCGATCCTGCTTGATCACGTTCAAGCCAGGTGGATTCTACCCCGGGGTGCCCGTGCAGCCCGTCATCATCCGCTACCCCAACGCCCGGGACACGGTCACGTGGACCTGGGACGGCCCTGGCGCGTAAGTTACTCTGCATAGATGGTGGATCGCTTTCAAGCTGGGTATATTCTACCCCATGCGTGTCTTAAACCTCGATATGCTGAAAAACGGTAGCAGTGTACAGCGTGTGAAAAAATGAAAATGGATTTGCTAGTCGTGAGTTTCTAATAAACATGTTAAGAATACATACTTGACGTACCAAAGAGACGTACGAAGTGGTTTGATTCCTCGTTCCTGATACGCACTCAAAAGGAATAGAATATCCTTCCAGGCACTGTCTTTCTCATCACCTACAACTAGCTTCCTTCCACTAGGTACCTTCAAATCAAGGGTGACTAGGCATTTCCAGGCACGCGCGCTCCACCTTAGATTATATCATCGCTTTCCATCAGGTGGGATCACTGTCAAGCGCCTATATAGTAAAAAAAAAATTGAAGACATGGGATTCCTAAAACTCTTGTAACCGACAATGGACACAATTTTCAATTAATTTTTTAAGTATAAAATGTTTGATTTCAGATTAAAACTGTTGTGGCTGACGTTAACGCAAGTGCACAGCTCGTGTGAAATCGAGTTCCTGCCAGTTTACTACCCGAGCGAGGAGGAGAAGCGAGACCCCAAGCTGTATGCCAGGAACGTGCGAGATGTCATGGCCAAGTAGGTAGAACCTTTATATCATCATATAGTGATTCGTTATTTTTAAGATAAAGAAAGTTCATTTCATTCAGATTAAAAACTAAAGGAATAAACTTTCTTAAAAAGATAAAGCATCCAGATATTATGTAGTAGTACTATGTAAAATAGCATTATACATAGAAATAACTAGACATGTTATGCTGCTTCAGTTGATTTTATACATCATAAAGGTAACTTCTCGAAAGACTTTCAGCTTTCTAGGTCCAAATTGGGTTCGATGATTTTTTAAAATTACTAATTGCCGTTTCTACACCGGAGAACTCCCCAACGGTCAATAGCTAGGTCACAAATTTTTGCATGTCGTCATCGTCGTCATTTTAGTTGATGGACGTCCACTGCTGGACATAGGCCTTTTGTGATGACCGCCAAATGCACCGATCTTGTGTCAATTGAAGCCAGCGACTCCCTGTGACTCTCTTTGTGTACGTTTTAAGAAACACACACTTATTTACACATGTATTTTAATGTTTCTCTATACAGAATAATCACTTTGTTTCAATTGTGACATTTCAGGGCACTAGGGATACCAGTGTTGGACTACACGTACGACGACTGTCGACTGATCGCGCAAGCCAAACAGATGGGCATTCCAGGAGGCGTAGCTGTCAGAGAGGTCAGCGAATTGAGGACGTTGCTCGGGTGAGAGTCACTTTACTTTGCTCTTGCATTTTACGATTTACCTCCCTTGCCTGAAACTGACCTGGAACTGACATTCTAGGGAGAATCATCCGTCTCGTATGGTTCTATCTCCCTTACGAATTCTCAGCTATCCTTGGAAAGTGGCCATACCATTAGAAGACGGGCTCTGAATCCTGATGGATCCTCTTGGTAGAATCAAGGGTCTAGTTATTGCTGATGATAAGACATTTA
This sequence comes from Coenonympha arcania, assembly GCA_036785405.1. Lineage (NCBI taxonomy): Eukaryota > Metazoa > Arthropoda > Insecta > Lepidoptera > Nymphalidae > Coenonympha > Coenonympha arcania. The sequence goes on along the minus strand of CM072068.1, from coordinate 16,058,431 downwards.
ATTGTTCAGGGTATATTAAGGGAGGGAGGGACGTTATTGTTATATTCCGACCGTCTTTACAATGATCTGATTTTAGTTTAATCCTGTTTCCAAATATAAATGGCCGGTAGTTTCCTACAGTCAACCCATTACATCAATTAATTTGCCTTTTTTTCTAATCTAATCGTTGAGATTGAGAAAGTGATGCGCAGCAAACTAGTGTTTCGTCTCTAGAGTACTACAGTGACCCGTCCTGGAATAATATATATATTAACCCGGACCAGGCCAGTCTCACTTGTCACGTGACCGTCCCGGCTACAAGTAGGGTTTCGGACCTCAATATTTCAGATGGTCGCCGCTCGCGGGCCGAGTTGTACGCGCTAGTTCTGTACGGTCTATTTTACGCGCCGTCTGACTACGGCAGCCCTAGTACGTCGTAAGAGAGATAAAGTTAGGCGATAGAAAGAGACCACAACATTGCGTTTGTTGCGTGTCGATTTAGAGGACGGGGCCAGGCGCTATTGCGAACTGAATTGCACTTTTTGTGTCAGCGCTAGAGTCGCTATTTCTTTAAATTATCGTGCGGAGTGGACCTTCTGTACTTGTACTATTTGGTGTTCTGTGCCCGGATGGAGTAAAAGAGTGACTCACTCCGTTACTCCGTCTGGGTTATTTCAGGGTCGTTGGACAAAATTGAACAATTAGGGATACGACGATATTTTTAACTATTGTGACTCTATATTACGTTTTGTTCTTTCGGTGTTCAGTTTGACGCGTACACAGCCGGAGTTGGAGCTGTCGCGGCGCAGCATGCCGGAGCAGACGCGCTGGGTGTCGGAGCAGGAGTTCGCGCAGCGGCTCGGCGTACCCCACGACTCGCGTACGCAGAGGCTCTACAAGATCTTTGAACATGTAAGATGTGTATTATACGCGTATACAGGGTTATATAAAAAATACCAAAACGCTCTCGGCCTGTATTTGTTTACATTAAAACTAACAACTTTTGTTCTACGACTTTTCTTTTTACTCAATATTTTAAGAAATATCCAATACTCAATATTTTACAGAGATACTCTACTCGTTCCTACTCTGTAATGTAACATCGGCGCGGCGGCCGGTGCGCGAGCTCGCGGCGCGAAACCGCAACAGTGTAATGTCACTTTACAGAAATAACATTTTTTTGTATGATATAAATTAATACTGAATTTTGAAAAGTCGCAGAACCAAAGTTGTTAGTGTTAATGTAAACAACTACAGGCCGAGAGCGTTTTGGTATTTTTTATATAACCCTGTATATCGCGGGCTTCAAGCCAGAAGAAGATGAAAATTTGCACGTGTCTCATGAGACGCGCATGCCGTGTAGACACGTGTAAATAATCTCAGATTGAATAAAAATTGGTTGTCTGTAAAGTCGGTTTACTGACGATAGTTGAACGTGACAACTCTCGCTTGCACTTCAAGCCTTACATGGAACGCCTCAGAGCGAGGTAACGCGAGCGAGGTATGCGAGGTAACGCCGGATGAGTCATGTTTTTTGTGCGTGCAGCCGGCTCTATCGATTTATAAGACGTTGTCACGTCAAAACTTGTAAAGATTTGAAAATTAAGGGTATTGCTTACTTATACGCCCTTCTGGCTTGAAGCACGCGATATGACGTATACGTTCTTGTCTAGAAAGGAGGAATATTTTATTTTAAATGTTACACGTGTACCCGCAGCGCTCCGTGGGCATGGTGTACTTCCCCGACTACCTGCTGTGCGCCGTGTTCCTCTCGCTGCAGCACGCGCCCATCGCGCAGCTGCTGGACTACGCTTTTAAGGTGAGAGCGCCCAAACAACTACGAACGATCATGGTTCCACGCCGTACAGTGTTGCATTACGACGCTGTTCTTTGGCGCGATGCGACGCTGTATCGTGATGTGAAGCGACGTTGTTTTTTGGCGCGATGAGACGCCATATCGTGATGTAAAGCGACGCTGTTCTATGGCGCGATGCGACGCTGTATCGTGATGCAAAGCGACGCTGTTCTTTGGCGCGATGTGACGCCGTATCGTGATGTCAAGCGACGCCGTACTTTGACGCGTTGCGACGCTGTATCGTGATGTGAAGCGACGCCGTCCTTTGACGCGACTCGACGATTTATTATATTGTGTAACGAAGCCGTTCTTTGACGCTATATGACGCCGTAGCGTGATGCGTTGCGACGCCATTCTTTGGCGCGTTGCGACGCTGCTCTTTGGCGCGATGCGACGCCGTTCTTTGGCGCGATGCTGTATCGTGATGCGACGCCGTACTTTGACGCGGTGCTGTATCGTGATGCGACGCCGTACTTTGACGTGGTCTAATTATAATGACGATGCTCGTCGTTCCAGCTGTACGACACGACGGGCACGGGGCGGCTGAAGATGCACAGCTTCGAGGAGGTGGCGACGCGCTGCCTGGGCCTCTCGTGCGAGGAGGCGCAGAACACCTTCCGCCAGGCTGACGAGGACGAGCTGGGGTACCTCACCTACGGTACTTGCTAATTTTTTTTGTTATGTAAGGAGGAAAAATCCTCATAGGATATCTGTGCGAGCGTGACCGCATTATTTTGACGCGGGAGTGACAGAGAAAGGTAGTAACAGGTTAATGTACGAAATTCTTCGTGCTCCGCGACCGTGCTTTAGTAACGCCCGACTCCATTGGGAATGGTGCCCAATGACTTAGTGACAAATAAAATTTTGTTAGTTCACTAGCTGACCGGGCAAACATTGTTTTGCCACTAGGGATATAAAAAAATTGCTTACGACTTTTTCTCAGACCACCCGGACGTAGACAAATTTCATAAAAATCGGTTACAAGCGTCATGGTGTGTCACGAACATTATATAATACGGGCTGACCTTGCAAACGTTGTTTTGCCATTAGGTATTTAAAAAAAAAAATAGCTTATGATGTACCGAACATACACAGATAATTTCATGACAATCGGTCGAGCCGTTTCGAAGGAGTTTGGTAACAAAGATTGGCACGAGAATTTTATATATTAGAGAGATTATTAATGATACGTGTTTTTGGTTGCAGAGCAATTCATGTCGTTCTTCCAAAGCAAGCCGGAGCTCCCGCTGAGCTTTGTGGAAGCGCCGCAGAAGAAAGTGCAGTGAGGGTCGCCTCACATCCCCACTGTCTGCAGCCGAGTGCCCTAGGAGCCTAGGAGCCCTAGCGATACGTGTAGTGCTCGTTTTAGTCTATACCCCTAGGGTATAAGTGACATGCTGTTGACGCACTGTGGTTTAACGCCGTAAACGGCTTTAAAAGCGATTTTTTGTTACCTGCAGCACAGAACACTAAATAGGTACAGAAGGTCCACTCCGCACGATGATTTAAAGAAATAGCGACTCTAGCGCTCACACAAAAAGTGCAATTCAGTTCGCAATAGCGCCTGGCCCCGCCCTCAAAATCGACACGCATCAAACGCAATGTTGTGGTATCTTTCTATCGCCTAACTTTATCTCGTTCGACGTACTAGGGCTGCCGTAGTCAGACGGCGCGTAAAATAGACCGTACAGAACTAGCGCGTGTAACTCGACCCGCGAGCAGCAACCATTTGAAATATTGAGGTTCGGACCCGTACTTGTAGCCGGGACGGTCACGTGATAAGTGAGACTGGCCTGCCTGCAGGTTAAAAACAAAAAAAACGACGTGTGGCACTCGGAGACTGCCGCGGTAAAGCTATTGCATAGCTGTTTTTATCAACTTATGCAATTATAATTATACAACCAATGCCACCTAGAAACGAGTTGCTGAACTAAAGAGACAAGCGTGATATTTCAAAAAGTCATTAAAAATTCTGCTATTCATCGATAGATGGCAAAACTAAAAACTGTTAGGTTATTTTCGTTACGGAATTTCTAGATTCGGTCTCCACGCTCAAGGCCCGCAATAGAAGCTATGCCATAGTTTGAAAGGAAAATTACTTTCAAATTTAATCGTAATGAATTTTGGGTCTTTATCTAAATCCGCTGTGAAGCAGAAACACGATTGACTAAATTTGCTCGATAGAAAGTTCTCTCAAAAGTTGCTCCATAATCACAATTTTTCGAATTTTTATCGGAAACTACAATGGATGTAAGTAGTTGTGATTTTTATTTCAATGTGTCGGTAATAATAATATCCAATAAAATGGAAAATACTTTCCAAAAAACCAACTTCAAATGCCACTACAAAGAGTGAAATAATTTTTAATGTACACCAATTCGAAGTCGGGCAATGTTTTGTTCAATCATTAATAGTCCTTCGTATTATAAAACTTGATGTGCAAAGAAACGACAAAATTATCGACAATATGAAGGACTATTAGTGAATGAACGAAACATTGCCCGACTTCGAATTGGTGTACATTAAAAATTATTTCACTCTTTGTAGTGGCATTTGAAGTTGGTTTTTTGGAAAGTATTTTCCATTTTATTTTATACTTTTTAGTGGAAAACAACTAATGCGCAAGGCATTGGTAAAAATGCCCACACCACTTGAAGTATGCTTCTAAAATCTGAAGAGTTCCCTCAATTTCTCCAAGATCCCATCATCAGATCCTGACTTCATGAATACAGTCATTACTTGATAACTGCAAGGAAATGCAATAGTAACTATAAAAAATACCTAAATCGCTTCAAGTATACTAGCAAAATTTGAAGAGTTCCCTCGATTTTACCAAGATCCCATCATTAGATCCCGACCTGATGACCATAAGACTACCTGGAAAAAATTACTCTTTCAAACAATACCCAAATCACTTCAAGTGTGCTTATAAAATTTGAAGAGTTCCCTCGATTTCTCCAGGATCCCATCATCAGATCCTGACTTGATGACTATGGGACCATCTGTGAACTATACCCTTCCAAACAAAAAAATAATTTTGGAAATTGGTCCACGCATCTTCGAGTAATCGGGGAACATACATAAAAAAAAATAAAAAAAAAAAAAAAAAAGATTCCGACGAATTGAGAACCTCCTCCTTTTTTTGAAGTCGGTTAAAAACGCTCAGAACGTGTCAATTGCATGTTTCTTATACCCTTTATAGTTTAGTACGACCCAAATACTAGTGATGTTAAGGTAGTCATCCATTGCGGCGCACGCTATGCACGACCCGTGATTGATGACATATCTTTGACAACTAAAATATAGTTAATGAGGCTACGCGTTAAAATATGACGTTACAGATTAAGGTCGTGCGTGGCGTGCGACGCAATGTAATCCCGTCCTTATTTATTTATTTATTTTAATATAAGGTGATGTTTGCGTCTGTCTTATTATAGTAGTGTTATTATCTTGCTGCAGACTCGGACATAAATCATTCGAGTGTTTCGCTTTTGTTGTTCTGCAGTAATGCACAACTCAACAAAGAACAACAAAAGCGAAACACTCGAATGATTTATGACCGAGTCTGCAGCGAGATAATAACACTACTATAGTCTAGAAATCTATGGGATCTGTTTGTTTTCCTGTAATTAAAAGTAACCCATGCACTGACCTCTATACTACAAATATGTTGGACTTCAGACGTAAAAATAAAGACACTTGATTTTCGCCATTTTGGCGCTGATTGTTGTGTAACCTGGCGTGAGCGTCCATTGAACTAAAATAAAATGACATTCAAAACTACGGTCATTTGCAAATTTCAATTATAAATGTGAATTTTAGTAATGTGGACCTTCGGTGGGACTCTACAAATGGGCACAAAAAAGAACTGTCAGTTGTATAGAATATTTAGTCCAGCGTACCTACTTGTTTTATAGAGGTCATTAAAAAAAATTAGAAGTTAAAAACACCATAAAACATAATCCCCATTACAAATATTGACGACCGAATGGCGTAGTGGTAGCGAACCTGCTGTCTGCGCCGGAGGTCGTGGGTTCGATTCCCACTACTGGTAAATGTTTGTGTGATGAGCATGAATGTTTTCCAGTGTCTGGGTGTTTTTCAATATATTGTATTTATGTATATTATATAGTATGTATATATTTATCAGTCATCTAGTACCCATAACACAAGCTATCGCTTACTTTGGGGCTAGATTGCGATGTGTAAAATGTCCCGTATATATTTATTTATTTATAAATAAACGTGGAATAGAGGTGGAATAGTTACACACTGTTTTGTCTTTTGCCTTCGAATGCCAAATGATTGATGACAGAGAAGGATTTAAAGCAGAGTAAAACTATTCCACCGATATTCCACGTTTATAATATTGTTAAAATTGAAAACCAATCGGTTTTCAATTTTAACAATATTATTAAATATATATTCGGAATTCGTTTGTTTTCCGGAATTTAAAGTTTTTATCAAAAAAATATGTTCTTCCTTTATTGTTCGATAGACAGACAGTTGATCTAAAATACACTTTTGTATTTTTAGTTTTGTTGATAGTTTTAGGTAGATTTGCTTAAGTATTTATTTGAAATTAGTCGACTTTCGATATAACAGTAAGTACCTTATACTTAATTTATTTTTATTACTAGGTACTTTTTGTAAAAATTATCTTTGTCAAATTAAATATTCATAAATATTCATAGTTAGTTCTGCAGACAAAGGGCATGTGAAAAATACAAGTTCAATTAATTCCAATTAATATAGTGCAAGTAGAAAATACAAATCCCTACTTAAAAAAATAATTATTCCTGTAAATATATTTACTTAACTATAAAATTAATATTATTTTAGAGAATAGTGGACATGTCATTGCGCTTTCTTATAAATATAGTTTCGGAAAGCCATATTGTATAATTGTGATAATTATAAGGAAAAGCGTATTATAGCTGTAATGTGTAGATATAGATTTAGGAGCGCTAAAAATAACATCTATTTAATCATGGTTTATCCATTATAAAGCGGCCGCTGAGAGATTGCGATTTTGACAGCTGTAAAACAACTTCCAAACATACTTGATGCTTTTTTTACTAAAAAATCCATATCAAAAAATTGTAAAAACGTCGTTGGAATGTTTTTACTTCAAAAACGTCGAAAACGCAATGTCCCAAAGTGTCTGTACGGAAAATCGTGAATAAATAGATTATTAGGAACGGTATTTAAGTCGTTTCTTGCTTATTAGAAACGGTCGATACTTATAGGTTTACTCCACAGCGGTAAAGATGCTATTACAGACCTCCCTGAGTCCCACAATAGACAGTTTAAAAGCTTACCAGTATTTTAACTTCACATATGTGGTGATTGCGTGTGTTGGGTCAAATCTAGAGAGTTTTTAAACTGCGTTTCCTGACTGTGCTGATAATTTTAATATCCATATAGGTAGTATTCTGGTGACAATTCAATGTTTCGGTACCAAAACGCTGGTATGATGAAGGCAGCGATTTCTAAACATTGTTTTAAAAACTATCTCTTATATTGATAATAATAATTTCTAAAAATAATAATTCTAATAATTCTAATTCCATAAAATCTTTAAAACTTTTGTTTTTACTTCCATTTCAATACTCATGCACTAGATTAACTACTTTTTTTTTTAAATAAAATTGTACTTATGATGAAAATATAGTAAAATAAGAAGGGGAGGTATTAAAATTTGTATTACTATTTCGTAGTAGGTACTTAATATTTAATTACTAATTTAAGTCATTATTTTATTTGTACTTATAAAAATGTCTTTGAATGTGTGTATTGTGTATAAACGCCAAACGCAAAAAGATGAAACATTCATGGACACGCGTAACTGTATACAGCGATTCTATGAGAGATTGTATTTCATGCAGTTAAAATAATCTACAAATGTTTATCACTCTGTACGTTTAACTCTCTCTGGTCCCTTGCTATTGCTTTAAATCCGTCTCGTATGTCAAAAAACTATTAATTAATTGGACAAACTATAAAGACGACAGACGTTTTTGGAGTTACGTGCGTTTATACCAGGATTATATTCTGTACCCAAATTTTCTCATTCGAGACCTCTGCTCAGTTTAACGGACCCTAAAATGATTTTAAAACAACCACCTTATAAACTACATAAAATAGTTTAAGTACCTGTCTTATATGCCTAAACACAATTTATTTATAATTAAATTGTTATAGGTAGGAAATACTATAACTTAATGTTAAATGTCAGAAATGCAATCTCTCACTGGCCGTAGTTTAGTTTAATTTTGGAGTGACACTTCCATACGAGTACGTATTATAACAGAAATCATCAAAGTATTTTATAATCTAGCATTCCTTTGTTATTGTTATTAATTTATTATACTGATGGGTATTAATGATTGTAAATTGTCTTCTGTTTTTATAATAAAAAGTGTTTCAAATTACAATTTGGTGTTTTTATTTCCACTCGAATGTGTTCGTACGGACGCATATGGAATCTCCTTTTTGGAAGTCGGTTAAAAATAATTATTATAATATTAATGTTCTTTATTACTCCAACAAGTAGAAAATTAAAAAAATTTAAAACACCCACGACTTTTGCAGACTTGTAATTGAAAAAAGATTAAATAATTATTTTGAAACTCCCCGACTAAAGGAAAGTAAGAACTAAGAACCTATCAGTATAATTACAAATCCAAGAAAATCCGCCGGAGCTGCTGTGTTTTGCCTATGACGGTGTTGATGGTGCTGTTTACCAGTTGATGACTAATTCAATTTCTTGATACTTCTCATATACCGGCAGTTTATCAATACTTACTAATTACATTAATTGATATTGGAAACGAAAATAGCGATAGCAGCTCCGACGGATTTTCTTGGATTGTTTTATAGTTTTTCGATTAATATATTAATGTAATGTAAATTATATTACTATTAAAAATGAAAATTAATCTTCAAACTAGCCATTAGCTCCTCTAGCAGCGTTTGAAGGCATCATCCCTTCCAAGTCATATAGAGACGTTTATTGTGGCGCCCCCTGCTGTTCAATCACAAGAACAATTATCTACGAACCATTGCCAATGACTCACTAATATTTTATACAAAACTGTATCCAAATCGGTTCAGTCGTTTTTGTAATAATTGAGAACATTCGTTTGCACTGTAAATGTTTTTATGGCGCCCCCTGGTTATCGATGTTCGTAACAACTATCTAAGAACCATCGCCAATGAATACCAAACATTATACAGAAAACTGCATCTAAATCGGTCAAGCCGTTTTTGAAATAAATGGGAACATTCGTTTGCACTATAAATGTATTTTATGGCGCCCCCTGGTGATCGATGTTCGTAACAACTATCTAAGAACCATTGCCGTTGAACACCAAACATTATACAGAAAACCGCATCTAAATCGATCAAGCCGTTTTTAACAGAGTAATGTACAAACGGTCTCTCACCCTAAACGCATATACCCGTACTCCGTTCCGTCGTGGGTAAAAACAAAATTAAGGTTTCGTTAAAAATTAAAGCTGATCTTTAGATACTAATGAAATAGATATTTCAATCCACGATGACGCACCCCATTCTGTTAAACTCCATACGAATCGAATGAAACAAGCGATTTTGACAGAGTGGGGCGCGTCTTCGTGGATTGAAATATCTATAGGTCCTAACGGCCCTTATTAGGGTCTTGGAGCCAAGGAGGGTGCCTGTCGGTCTCTTCTGGCTCCGGCGTGTTGAAACCGATGGCCTCTTGGTACTTCTGGTTCATCGCCAAGAACTCCTTTACCAGATCTGTGACGTCCGTGTTGAATGACAGGCAGCGTTCGTATAGCACGAGGTACCTGATTTGACAAAGAATTTTGACGTGTGGCATCTTTAAAACCACACTGAAATACTTGTTTAATACAGCTTAAGCCATAATGGAAACGTAAAACGTGTCGTACGTAAGAAGAAGAACAACTTAGCATCAAGCAGCGTCTAACTATACCTTTTGTTACGTGACAATATCTCCATCGAACGTCTTGCCGTTCAAGCACAAGTAAAAGGAACCAGACCTCGTGGCAGATCGCCTATGAGACGGACGTAACTATAGTAGATAAAGGCTGCAATGCACGTCCCATACAATGTACCCGAAAAGCAGCTCTCACAAGATTTTTAAATCATCACTGACAACATTTCGATTTTCAACTACATCATTACGACAACATAATATCTCAAGAAGCTTTCGGCTTATGGGTCAAGAGTCGTATACAGGAGGCAGTTGTGTGACCCCGCAATATGGCATCGACGAAGTTATGGCATCTCTTGGACACTGACTGGTTAATGCTTGCATCGGTTCAGCAGCCAAGGCACCGATTGGCTGGTGGATGGCTGTGTTGCTATGGTTACAGGCGATGTGATGTTTAAATATATTTACGAGAATCGCCCCGAAGTGTTCGGTGTGTAATCTAAAGGAAGTTCTAGAAGATTTGAAAAAAAAAGAGGAGAGACCAGCAGCAGCAGCTATAGCGATATTGAGTCACGAGACATTGCTATAGCATTTCTTTTGAACGAAATTAAAAAATGTATGGGAATTATCGCAATTTTGACATTTGCGATCGTGAATTTTGACAATTCTATGGTTGGCGTTCGCAAATAAAATTAGTCGTCTTATGTCGGAGCGGTTTAGTTTATAGTGCGTACCACATGAACTTGGTCTGTTGCGGTTTGAACTTCTTCATGGTGGTGTAGACGTTGTCCATCTTGATCCTCAGCTGCATCAGAGCTCCATATAGCAGCGCTGCGTTGTACTCCATGTGCTTCGTCATCTTCTCCCGGAGCGGTCTAGTTTGGAACACAGCGGTTTTACCTCAACAAGAAAATATTTTTTAGCAAGGTTAAAGATAGTTCCGGTGGCATCCTTGACAGTTTTTACTAACAGGTTTGATTGTCAGTACCTGGATCATTTCCATATGGTGCACTTGCTGACAAATCTGGGCTGTCTTAGATACTCTTATGTCTTTTGTCTGTACTTATCTTCGCGACTCTTAAACTTCCCCTTACATACTCGTTTCTGGCCATACATACATATCATGCCAATCTATACGCCCATACACGCTCACTTCTAACTAATAATCCAAACTTCATGCCGATTTGGTGATAGGAAGGATGTCACACACATCCATCTCAACAGACGCAGTTCTGTAGCATGCACTAGGTACTTATTCATAGAACGCGACAGGTCTGACGATCGTCTTGTTTATCCATCTTGTCATTCGTGTATCGCATGTCACGCCGCCTGAGACCTGTCGCCATTTCATCCATCCCGCATAATTTATAAGCTCAGAATACAGTATTCTGTATTCTGAGTTTATAAGTAACTAGCTTTTGCCCGCGGCTCCGCCCGCGTTAAATTCGATTCTTTACTAATCCCGAGAAAAAATTGAATTTCCCTTTCAATGACTTTTACACCTACTTTCAGGAAAGATTGTCAAAGTAATCTACCTATAGCTTTAGCTATAGATTACTGTTGAAAATTAGGGTTTTTAAATATCCCATGGGAACTATGTATTTTCCCGGGATAAAAAGTAGCCTATGTTTTAATCCGGGTTATAAGCTATCTATGTTCCAAATTTCAGCCAAATCGGTTCAGAAGTTGCGGCGTGAAGGAGTAACAAACATACACACTTACACACACACAAACTTTCGCTTTTATAATATTAGTGTGATTCCATCATTTCAATTATCTTTCGTCACCTTGTATCCTGCAGGCGCCGCCGCGTCGCGTACACGGACTGGGTCATCAGATCTATCGCCTTATCCACCACGAACTTGTTCCCGAAATAGAACGTCTCGTCCGGCCGCTGCGTCTGATACGACTGCCGAGCTTGACGGCCCAATGCTCTGTTACGGAAACAAAATTTTGTTCATCTTTTTTGACGTGACAACGTGTTATAAATCGATAGAGCCGGTTGCACGCACGAAAAATCATGACTCATCCGGCGTTACTTCGCTCATGCGGCGTTACCGGCGTTACCTCGCGAGCGCGGAACGAGCGACAAAGAAGACGTTGTCACGTTCAACTATCGTCAGTAAACCGACTTTACAGACAACCAATTTTTTGACGTGACAACGTCTTATAATTCGATAGAGCCGGTTGCACGCACGGAAAAACATGACTCATCCGGCGTTACCGGCGTTACCTCGCTCATGCGGCGTTACCGGCGTTACCTCGCGAGCGCGGAACGAGCGACAAAGAAGCCGTTGTCACGTTCAACTATCGTCAGTAAACCGACTTTACAGACAACCAATTTTTTTATGTTTTTTTGGCATTACAAGTTAGGTACCTACTCGACTACGATCTGACTTCATGGTAAGTGTCGATGCAGCCGAAGATGTTATTCATACTAACTTGGAAGGAGCAAGTAACTCCTGAGGTATCTACGCAGAACATACGTTTTTCTTACACAAACGCCTAGCATTAAGTGCATGCAGGACCAACGGTTTAACGTGCTTCCCGAGGCATGGGGGTGAACCACTGCCAAAAACTATTAATACTCTTTATCGGTCCAGCTTGGGCATCAAACCCATGACCTCGTGAACTGTAGTTGAACACACTTGGCACTAGACCTAGACTTCGAAGTAATAGGCTATTTGACTAAATTTTGAAAATGATTTTAAAGAATTTATTACTACCTATTAAGCACATTACATTGATATTTCGCGGAAATTTAATGTAATTCCCTTTAAAAACCACTTTTAAAGTTTCAATTTTCAAAACCGCGCCAAAAACGCCAATTTTGTAATGGCGCTTGTCATCTGACTCGTGACGTCACACATTGTCAAACAGACTACAGTACCGTACAGTTTAGTTGAATTTCTTCGCTTTTCTTTAAATTTAATAAAAATTAATATATTTTAACAGAAATAATGGTGTACAAATGCTGTGTAGTACCATTATGTACAAATACCTCCATAAATTGCCCTCAAAAAGTGTTTGTGTCTGTACCAGATAAATGGCGAAAAAAATGGTTACAGTTAGCTCGAAGAGATCCAAAGACCTTTTTATCGCATTCAAATGTTTTTATGTGTGAAGATCACTTTGATGTAAGTACCTACCTAATAATTACCTTTTAATTTAATATTCAAGCTAAATATAATATCGAAAAAATAAACTAAAACCAAAAAACCGAACTCCCATGAACTTCCTGAGTATTTGTCAACATAAACTAAAATGAGATAATGATTAATGATTATAATAAAGAAAGGAAGGACTAATATGTTCGACGCGGTAGGCCGTAGGTACTTACATTGGTGTTTATATGTTTTTCAGTTCTGCGCCATAATAATCAGCATTGTTCTTAAAGTAAAGTGCAACCATAAAAGCATCTACCTTAGGTAGGTTGCTATTATCAGCTCGCACAAAATTTGATTCCATTCTGCGATTTGAAATACTTAATTATTTATTTCCTTAGTATGTTTAGATAAAAAGTTAACCAAAAAATTACTGTTTAAATAGCTAAAAGATAAAATAAAACGCCCGCCAAACAAAACACTCAGAAAAATCAGTACAAAAAGCTGTTGTTTTCCCGCAAATTTTCGAGTGTGACGTCACCAGAGTTGCAACCAATCACAGGGCGTTCCTGTCACAGGTAAAATATCAAAAATTATAACATTATTAAACTCTTATTTTGCTGAAAAATATACATATATTTGATTAAAATAAAGTGAAATATGCTTATTTACGTTGTTATTAGTGAGATTTACCACAATTTCAGGTATATTTTCATTGTTGTCAAATAGCCTATTCATGCGTACTAACTTGTTGGACTCAGCCTCAGCCAGCGCGCGTTGTTTCTTCAAAGCTGCGTCATACATTGTCTTCGCTTGGTCAGGGTTCAGCGCGCTGAACTGTACATAGTCCTCGTCTCTTAGGCTTTGTACCTCAGTATCGTTGGAGTACTCGTACAGATACCTTGTAAGAATACAATGAATCAAAATTTTTCACTCGCAGCGGGATTTGATAATTCGAATCGAAAATTTCACCGCAGGGGGATATGGCTCGTATAGCTCAGCGGTCAGAGCACCCAGCCGCGAAAGCTGGGGGACGCGGGTTCAAATCCCGCTGCGAGTGAAAAGTTTTGATTCGTATTTAAATTTATAGGAATTATTACCTAAGTGTGTAAAACACTATTCAAAAAGATAATTAATGACATAATGTAACATGGCTGCTTCACAAGATAGAACAGATGTAAAGACGGAGCAAACTTCTATGCACATACTGTACTCAGCCCTAGTAGTGTACTATAGTAGCCCTCAGCCACACACGAGGAGCCGATTACTGGGAAGATAGGAAGGCACACTCTCTCCATTCTGGAGGTCAAGTATAACTCAGTCAAGGAGGTACTGTTGTTCCTTGAGGCAACCGGACTCCGAGAGGATATTTAGGCAGCAGCGAGCACAATAGATCGCAGATGGTCAACCGTCAACGTGCTACTAGGAGCAGGGAAACTTGATCAAAAGATGCAGCATCGTGAAGTAATTAAAATAATATTTACGAGGCTAAAAAAATTGGTTGTCTGTAAAGTCGGTTTACGGACGATAGATTTACGTGATAACGTCATAATTGGCCTCTCTATCGTTTGTTTTATTGTGCCTCTCTATCGCTTGTTGCGCGCTCTCGCTTGTACGCACTGGCTCAGGTGGAACGTTACGCGGAACGTTACTATTTTTCATGTGCGTTGCTGGTGTTTATCAATTTATTAAGCGTTATTACGTCAAAAATAAAATTATTATTAATATTTTAATTAATATTTACCCAATTGTCTTATTATCATTGTCGTTAGTCTCGTTCATTATAATTTGGGATATCATCTGATCTGAAAAATTCAACTGCAGAGAACTTGCGAGTGTTGTATTTGGAAATATATCTTTAGATTTTATAAAGTTTGCATCTGAAATATAAGACTAATAAACAAAAAAAATATTTAGAAAATTTTAATAATTTGTTGTAGCTAGTAATTTATCTATCCCTACAGCTAGATATCGAGACGAGGCCATGCTATCAACGATTGATTTTATTAAGAAGTTCGATGATTTTGATCACACCATCATTCAAAAGTTAACCAACATAAAATACAACTTACAGGTAAGCATTGCTGATACATAAAAAACGTATACCATTTATATCGAAATTAGGATGATTCCTAAGGAAATTTAAATTAATTTATCTTAGGGAATAATGAATAGTGCAAGTATGTTAGTTTATAGCTTGTTGCGGACTATTTTACTGGTTAAAGCAATAAAAACATTTACGACTGGTGGTAGTAGGTACCTATATTTAATAATTTGATTATCAAATAATTGCAAGAGCAAATCCTAAGGACGTAATCGCTAAGCGGGGCTCCGTCGACAGGAACTTGGAGGGGGTGAGGGGGAGAGGAATAATATAAAATATCGTATTGTATAAATATCAAGAACTATTTTCTATTATACATTTAAAAAGTTTTGTTAGTCACTGTACAAAATCTCGTTAATTTAACTAACTAGGAAAGCACTAGTTAGGTATAAATGGTGTAGAAAAATCATTGGTATGACAAAAGAGAAAAAAAATCTTGTTTGTAACACTGGTATGATAATCTGGTGTGACTACGAGTCGGTAGTTAAATTTCCAAACATTTTGGTGTAGAATCAGAAAGCTTTACAGCTGCCAACGCTAGGGGATTAGTAAATTCTTACTCCACATGATGCCCACGCTCTATCCTTCAATAGTGTCGAAGTATTTCCCAGGCTTGGGATTGGGCTGGTTATAGAGCATCAAGTGGCGATATCGGTGGTGATCATTGGAGTAGACCACCACCTACCACACGTCAAAAGAGTCCACATGAAGGCGCGATTAATTGTGGTGCAGGATCAGAAAGTGATACAGCCTCCAGAGTACGGCCCCGCTCCGCGAGTTGCCCACGCTCTATCCTTCGATATTGTCGACGTATTTCCCGGGTTTGGGCGTGGTGTAGATCATGAAGTGGCGGTGCCGGTAGCGATCGTCGAGGCGCACCAGCACCCACCACAAGTAGAGGAAGTCCACGTGGAGGCGCGCTGCTTTGTGGTGCAGGATTAAGAAGCGGTACAGTCCCCAACGCTTAGGACCATCGTCGCTGTTGATTAATAAGGCGGATTTTAGAGCTAAAAACTGTAATGTTACAAATATAAACTGTCTTAAGCACACACGTAACCATATTTTCAAATTCTCGAAAACTTGTCGTTAACAGTGTAGAAGCCGTTTTGAATGAAGTTTTATTTAAAAACTATAAAGACAAATTTACACGTCATGTATTTTGGGCCTTTAATCTAAAATCGCTAAGAAGCAGAAACACGATTGGATAAAATTTTCTCGATAGAAAGTTCTCCCAATAGTTGCTCCAAAATCTCAGTTTTTCTACTTTTTATCGGAAACTACATTGGATGTAATTGTAATTTTTGTTTTAAAGTGTCGGTAATAATAATGTCCAAAAACGCTAAGAAACACATTTTAGATAACTAGCTTAGTTTTTGAGTAATTAGGTAAAAGGTCGTTTTTCTGTTATATTCATAAATCCCCTTCAGTGCTTTTATCAGCCCTTACTTACTAGGGTTTCTTCTTTTCCTCGTTCTTCATCGTCTGAAGCAAGGCCCTCATCTTGTTCACGATGCGTATGAGCTTTCTGTACAAAAACGCGATGCGGTATGACGTGTCCTCGGGGTTGTAGTACTTATCGTTTTCAATCTGAACACACATCATTTATGAGGCATTAAGGAAAATATTTCCTTTTTGAAAATTACTTAACTATTTTATTGGAGCGAGACATAAGCAGTAGTGTTGATTATGTTATTGACTAGGTTCAGAAAAATAAGAAATAACAATAAAAGTCCTGATATATTTATTGCCTTACACCCTGATTCGTCATTGCCCAGCCTAAACTCTAGGACTGTTTAGAATGCTGTAAAATGTAGAAAGACACACCCATACACAGGAAAACACTCATGCTATTCTCACGAACATTTTTTTAGTTCTAGGAATCAAATCTCCAATGCAGTAATTGCTTTCTACGCCAATTGGCCGTTTCAAAATGGCAGTACGTTGCGCCCAACAGACATTCGAATCATAAAATTAGATCATACACACCTGTTTAATCTTATGCCTCGCCATGTAGATCAGTTGCAGCATCAAGTCGTACAGCTTGTTTCGGACTTGGGTCCTCGATGCCAAGTGCCACTCCGGCCAGTTGCCTATCCACGCCAGACGTCTAGTGTTATTCTCCTTCTGTAGCCAGTTGTCCTCGCTGACGGGGACGGTCCCGTTGAAGAGTCCTGTTGGTCGAATTTGCGAACAAAATAAATAAACTCTTCAAAGCTCTACTGAGATACTTTGACTGTAAACTCCGTACTAGTTTCAAAATCTGCATGGATAAGCAAAATATTAATTAATTTTTTTAATTTTAATTTAATTAAATTTTAATTTGAGGTTTTTAATTAGTTCGGCCATAAGTTAGTTACGAGCTATTCTAGGGTTAGTTATTGTAAGTAAACAATATAGTGCATTTGCCCACGCTCTATCCTTGTCCTATAGGCGGACGTAGTATTGGGCATGCCGTGTCGGTGATCCAATCAAGACTATCCACGGTACATCCCTGCTTTATCTTTTGC
The DNA here is from genome assembly GCA_036785405.1 of Coenonympha arcania. Classification (NCBI taxonomy): domain Eukaryota; kingdom Metazoa; phylum Arthropoda; class Insecta; order Lepidoptera; family Nymphalidae; genus Coenonympha; species Coenonympha arcania. The sequence goes on along the minus strand of CM072068.1, from coordinate 16,040,940 downwards.
CCACGCTTTATACATAGCTCGATATCTGTGTTGGGCATGCCGTGCTGGTGATCGAAGCGAGACCACCCCTGGTACATCCCAGCACGTGTGTTGCCTTAGCTCTATCCCTCGATATCTTTGATGGACTTTCCAGTTCAGAGCGTAGTGTTGGGCATGCCGTGCCCGTGATCGAAGCGCGATTACCCCTAGAACATTCTTGCTCGTCTGTTGCCCACGCTCCATCCTACGATGCCTTCGATTTACTTCGCAGTACTTAGCTATTAATCATATAATTTATCTACGCTCATCATAAAATATTGTCGATCGCTAATTTCATAACTATATGGATCGAAATGATAAAATGTTTGAGTATCATGACAGGTCACAGTCTTCCTTTGTTTGCTTTTATCTATCATATTTTTTTAAAACAACAGCGGGGCTAGACAAAGTAACATTCGTTTACCGTTCACGACAGTAGATAAAAATGTATGGGCAAACCACGTGACGAATGAAAACAAATGAAAGCAGAATCTACAGCGTTGTTCACTGTCGGCTGTCAATTGTCATGCGAAGTACGCTAAAGTTATCTTTAACGTCTGCGAGAACGCCAGGGAGCGTTCGAATTGTCGTAGTCGATTATCAAACACAGCGTGTTTTCCTCTATTCGGTCACTCATTTTCTACAGTCACGTGGTTTGTCCATACATTTTTGGCTACTGTCGCTAACGCCAAACGACTGTTACTTTGTCTAGCCCCGCTGTGATGTTGTTTTTAGCTCACCGCTATATTTTTTCATTTTTTCCCGGAACTGACTCATGTTGAGGGTCTCCAGATTGATGTCAATGTTCCTCATAACAACTCCGGGGGGCCTGGAGACATTGGCCATACCCCTGGTGTCTACAGATAGAGTCTTGAACATGGCATCGATTTTAGGAAACTCGACCTCTTCGCTTGAGCTTGAGGTTAGAAAAGCTGGAAATCATTGTTATCTATGGACTGACGCAGACAGTATATTATGTTATATTACCTCGCTGCTCAGGGTGCAATAAATGAGACCTTCCTGGTGCAGTGGCGCAGGTTTGGATTTGAATAAGAGATCGCGGGTTCGATTCCCCCATGGTCCACTAAAGACACCCTACCATTAAAGACACCAAGCGATTTCACCTTTCGGCGCGATGTTGTAGGCAACCTTGTGGTTGCTTACCGCCTTCCAAGTTAGTAAGATAGCATCATAGACTGCGTCGTCACTCACAATCAGGTGAAATCGCTGTCAAGTCTTTACTATGTGTATAAAAAATTGGTTAAGTGCGAGTCGGGCTCGCACATTGAGGGTTACGTACTACCATCAAGACCATTTAATTTCGTTTCATTTCATACAGCCTGGTGATAGACAGACGGACGGACGGTCTTAGTAATATAGGGTCTTGTTTTATCCCTTTAAGTAAGGAACCCTAAAAAAGCGGGAAACGGGTCTTCTCTTATGCCATGCCGCACTTTTGCGAAAGGCTTTTCAGGCAGCAGGTGCCGTCCTGTTTATCCATTTTATTACACCGGGGACAGCGAGATATAGCGCTATTTTTATGAGGTGACAGGTATGCGGATTAGTAAGCTAAAGTGGCAGTGGGCTGGCCATATCTGTCGCAGAGCCGACGACCGTTGGGGCAGACGTGACTGACCGAGACCGGTAAGTGCAGCGTAGAACGACCTCCTGCCCGCTGGACTGACGACCTGAAAAGGGTCGCTGGTAGCGGGTGGATGAGGAAAGCGGAGGACCGTGTGTGGTGGCGCGCTCTCGGAAAGGCTTATATCCAGCAGTGGACGTTTATATGATTAAGTAAGTAAAGTATATGTCAGGAGGGTAATTAGAGAGGTGTTTGCAACCAAATGACTTTGACGATCTCTTGATAAAAGTTAACCGTTTTCGAGTAATATATTTCAATACATTGCGTAACGTTAAGAATATTATAGACTTACCTATTAAAAATAAAATCTTCATTGGAAGTAATTTGCGAATTAATTAATTATTATTACCGATTAATATAGCCAATATAATTATTGAAAACTTCTGAGGCGTGGTATACGAAATGCGCTTATCGTATCGAGCGGTATCGGTTGTCGTTAAAATAAACTATAAGCGATGAAAATCTATTATTATTTACGTTAATAATGATAGTAAAAGATTTGAAAATTGGTTTATTTTATTTATTTCTGCAACATAACTAAAAACAGGTTTACATCTACTCTTGTGTGTCTGAGGGCTGAAAATAGATATAATAAATGTTCCAGTATGTTTGACTGTTTGTTTGTCACTGGCCACGCTTGCGCTTCGTCTACGTCTTTGTCTCCTCAGTTGTAGTTTCATACATCATCGTTGGAGAGGGTTCTTTATCGATCGCCTGTAATAGAGAAACTCCAAACTTAACAATAGCTAAGAATAGTAAATGCTACTTGGTAATGCAGTCGGAGATGTTATAATACTAATTTGGAAGGGGTAAGTTATAACTAACGTGGTAGGGTGGTAACTAGCCGCAACAGAAGCCTTTCACCAGACTTAATATTAACATACTATATTTGTATAAAGATGTTTAAACAGTAATGCAGCATTACTGCTTTAAGAGATGGTGATACGGCCTCTGAGCCAATATGGAATTACATTATTTCAAAGTAGCCCGTGGTGGCAACTGGCAATCAAATCGGTGGCGATCAACTTGCCACTCGAATTGAACTCGAATTGTTCAAGGGTCAGGGCGGTCGAAAGCTTCTGCAAAGAAGGCGACAACCTTAGCCATACCATTTATTTATTTTATTTTTACGACGACTTTTGGTACACTATTGGTATGAAGGTCTAAGTCTGCTGCTTACCCAAGATTTTAACTTGTCTTTGTGATCTTGTGTGTGGTGAACTCGGCTGCTCATCAGGTAGCAGATCCTGTAGCGTTTGTCTTGACGCTGCTCGTGTTTACATTTTTTTTTATAATTGATAGGCTTGCGTTTGACTACAATCAAGTCTGATGAATAGAAATGATGAGGTCTAAGTTGGAGCGCGCTTGCCTAGAAAATGCCTATTCTCTCTTCTCTTGAAGGCACCCAGATTGTATTTGGCTGGGAACATGGAAGCTGGAGGGGTGTTCTACACCTTAGCGGTTCGTATCAGAAACGTAGAAGAAAAGCGTTTCGTCCGAGTACGCTGGACATCAACCACACAAGGATGCCACTTCTCTCGACGTCTCGCGGTTCTATGGTAGAAAGGTGAAGGAGGCACAAGGTTGTGGAGTTCTTGAGCACTCTTCAAAATATATCCTGTAAAAAACCGCTAAACAGGCAACACTGCGTCGGTGTTCTAAACTGAGCAGCTTCGCCCGTGTTAGCGATTCCTTGCCGATTATTCTGCGTGCGCGGCGATCAACCGAGTCCAATGCATCAATTATATAGTTATTACCTTAATGAGGTTGACGGTGTCCCTCAAGTCGACGTCGTGTCGCACCATCTTCTCGTACAGACGCATCGTGGAGTCCAGCCCTCGGAAGTAGGTGTCCTCCTGCGCGGCCGCGTAGCTGGTGATCTTCTGCTGCTCGTGCTTAATGATGCGCAGCCTGCTCATCAGGTAGCCGATCCTGTAGCGTTTGTCTTGACGCTCCTCGTATTTTAGGAGCAACGCCTTTTTTACCTGATATCTATACACACAAAAACCAGTTCATTTCAAGAGTCACGCATTCACTAGTACCACCATACGTCGCCTGGGCGTCCAGTGTCACAGAACACGAGCAGAACCTAAGTAGTGGTCCATACATTTACTATAACAAGGACTTAATGGATCACTAATCCTAGAATATATTTCGGAGAGTGTGCTCAGGAACTATTTAATTTGTTTCCCCCGTCACCTTTTTACCATAGAATGGCAAGGCATCGAAAAGCCTTCCACCCATACAAAGTCGACGTACCAAAGATTCCTCGTTCCAGACACGTACTGCAAAGGCCTGGAATGCCCTCTGCAGGCACTGTCTTTCTTATCACTTACAACTTGGGCGCCTTCAAATCAAGAGTGAATAGGCATCTTCTAGGCAAGCGCGTTCCACCTTAAACTGCATCATCACTTTTCATCAGATGTGATCACAATCGCTAGCCTATATAGTAAAAAAAAAAACCGGCCAAGTGCGAGTCGGACTCGCGCACCGAGGGTTCCGTACTCAAGAAGTACTGAAACAAAACAATCAGGCAAAAACCAATATGTTTATTTGACGACGAGTACTTAGAAGAACTTTCGTTTTAATTACCTTTGTTAATGAACCGCAAAACTAACTTTGTTTGTAGAGGTTTATTGTTAATATCAAAAAAACTATGCTAGTTATAGCATTGGCTGTAGTTTTCCTGTAAAATATACGTAAATTCCTATTGACCATAATTATTTGAGATTTTTCGATTGGTAAACTCCGGAGATAAGGGGGGGGGAACGGTATTTTTTTAGACATTTTCCCCGATAAATCAAAAACTATCATGACTAAAAATAATTAAAAATCGGTTTTAGAATGTACAAAGTAAACCCTTTCATATGATACCCCACACAGTACAGTTATCTCACTTTTAAATTTCAACCCTCCGATTTTCCCCCCTTTTTAAATAAGAACAAAAATAATTTCAATTTTTTTTTATTTCAGTGTCATTGGGCCATTAATATACACAACTATTCCAAATTTCATATCGATAGCTCCGGTAGTTACTGAAATAATCGAGTGTGACAGACGGACAGACAGACGGAGAAAGTCGCACCATAAGGGTTCCATTTTACCATTTTGGTACGGAACCCTAAAAACCCCAGCTATTTCACGGATCACCCGGCAGAAGTGTGGTATTTTTTTTTATTATTAACTAGCAGATACCCGCAGCTTCGCCCGCGTAAATTTTAGTTTTCCCTATTCTTACGGGAACCATGGATTTTCCCGGGATGAAAAGTAGCTTATGATGTTAGCCCAAGATGCAATTTATCTCCATTCCAAATTTGAGCCATATCGGTTCAGTAGTTGCGGGGTGAAGGAGTATTGAAAAATACGAACTTTGGAGCCCCGTTTCACACCTTTAGGGGGGGAATTTTGAAAAATCCTCTCTTAGTGCACCTCTAGACCTCATAAGGAACCTATGTGCCAAATTTGAAGTCTCTAGACCCAGCGGTTTGGGCTGTGCGTTGATATGTCAGTGAATGAATGAATGAATAAGTCAGTATCTTCTTTTATACATTTAGATTAACGGTGTCCCCGTTCTCATTTACCTCGCATGTATGATCCACTGCAGATGCATCCTCATGAATCTCTCCTTCTTCACCAGCTCCATGTTCTTCTGCAGCGCGTACCAGTCCTCAGGGTCCCACCAGCCGCGCCACCAGCGCCTGGTGTCCAGCGATGACGTCACATTCCTGAGGGTTCTGGTGACGTCGTTGAACTCGGCTACGTCGCGCGTCATCACCTTGGGCTTCAAGTATTGGAGCTCCTCCCATTGGTAGAGTTTCTCCTTTTTCACAGCCAACTCCCTTTCCAATTCGTCATCTACAACAATTTATTTAGCTTTTATCCCTCCTCCGAAGGTTTCAAGTCTTGGGAGCCCAAGAAATCATTTTGGAAGTAAAATGTAAACCTACCTTAAATCATAATTTCACCTATTCACTCTTGATTTGAAGGCACCCGGGTTGTAAGTCTCAGGAAAGACTGCCTGGGAGGGTATTCCGGGCCTTTGCAGTCCGTATCAGGAACGAGGAATCAAACCGCTTCGTACACGTCTTTGGTACGTCGACTATGCATGGGTGGAAGCCTTTACGATGCCTTGCCGTTCTATGGTAGAAAGGTGACGGGGGAACCAAATTAAAAAGTTCCTGAGCACACTCCCCGAAATATACTTGTCACGTGCCCGAGGAACCTACAAGTAGCCGTCACGACGGACCAATTTCAGACGGCTGCCGCGCGCCTTCTTGGTTGCACGCGTTAGTTCTTGTACGGTCTATTTCAAGCACATCGTGCGCCCGATTACGAGGCAGCCTTAGTATGTCGAAAGAGATAAAGTTACGCAATAGAAAGAGAGCACAACTTTATGTGTATTGCCAGGCGCTATTGCAATCTGAATTGCACTTTAATGTGTCAGCGTTGGGGTCGCTATTTCTTTAAATCATCTTGCGTAGTGAACCTTCCGTACCGTAAGGTACTATTATGTATTCCGTGGTGCTAGGGATAATTTAGTAGAGCCGTAGTTCACATACCTTCATTGTGGTCAAGATTGACGACCGGGCCACTTGACTCGTCATCCGTTTCCGGTAGAAACAGATCATCCATATTCGCCAGGTCGCCATGAAGTAGATGTTCCAGGTCAAAGTAGTTATCGTAGATATTTATAGCATAAGTTTTGTTTCTATCTCTAGGGGAACCTAGAATACACACAGGCCAGTGAACGGTATAAGCACAGAAGCCGGTGTTTAATAAATAATTGTCTTTCGAGAAAGGTACTAGAGTCACATGAATCGCAAAAGTCTCGAGATTGGTTAGTGCCGTGGTTGTCTGACTCACTTAACGGCGTACAAGCCGTACTTCAGTGATTTTGAATGCAGTTTTACGTAAAAACTATAAAGACAATTACTTTCAAAATTGAACGTCATGTATTTTGGGTCTTTAATCTAAAATCGCTAAGAAGCAGAAACACGATTGGATAAAATTTTCTCGATAGAAAGTTCTCCCAAAAGTTGCTCCAAAATCTCGGTTTTCCTGCTTTTTATCAGAAACTACAATGGATGTAATTGTAATTTTTGTTTTAATGTGTCGGTAATAAGAATATCCAAAAACGTTGAGAAACCGATTTTCGATAACTGGCTTAGTTTTTGAGTAATTAGGTAAAAGGTCGTTATTCTGTTATATTCTTCCGCGACGCTGCAAGTCCCACCTACCAACGTATCCGTGAGAGTGACAAAGACAAAAATAAATTCAAAAAATCCCCTTAACCCCAAGCTCACCAACCATTGAAAACCTTAATCATTGTTGTCTGTCTCTTTTTGGCCTTTGTTCTTATAAGCTAAGAAGTCAAATGAAAATCAAGCGATTGGTGGTATTTGACAGAAAACATAGCATATCAACGTAGCTCCATCGACATTTTGTGAAACGCTACAAAGATGAAAATGGAACGAAATTCAAAAATGTAATAAAATTATCGCTACATTCAAGTTAATCGCTAAGGTCAAGTTACTCTGCGCATACATTTTTTAAAGACTTCCTTCGTAAACCGTACAAAAGCAATTATAAAACCGCTTAGATGGGACATATTATGGAAAAACGTCTATAACTTGTCAGTCTCGTGAACTTTGCCAACCAATTTAGACTAGAAATAGAAGGGAAAAGAAGAAAGAAGACCTCATGGGATGAAGGCGCGTGTGAGACACTTTTTGGTAAGTATTTCCTTTACACCATAATATTTGAGCGCAGGAAATACCTCTACGCTTTTTCGTTCACTGCCAAATACGAAAATACCTACAGATATTACTTTATTACAATTTAATAACTTTAAAATAAACTTACTGCAACTTGTTTCGATATATAAAATGAAAGATAACATTGAAAATATCATATTGTTATTCTTTTATAAGTAAAACTAATAAGCTACTATATAATAATGTAGCTTTTACTACAAATTATATTATCACAACCAAATTCACAGTAGACGCGTGCATCGACAAATGGAGGCTAATTTAATTATTCGCTAATTAAGTATGATCAAAGTGCTCGGTTATTATAATTTACTAATTCTATAATGTTTTTAATGTATACGAATTTCCACACAAAATTATATCTGGGTGCACAGTAGGGCCATGACCCGCGTAAGCCAGAAAAGAAAATGGCGTAACTGTCCATTCTTCTAGAGTTTCTTGTTAATAGCTACCTGTTAATTTTGGTCTGGACATTACAGGCTCTTGAACGCTGCAAGCGCAGTATTTTGTTTAAAGTAGGAGGATTGAAATATTTCCGAAATTTTTGGATTATTAGTTATTTGTAAAAAATATTAATTTGAAACAAAATGAAACAAAAATTGTGTTTTAAATTACGAACTTTAATAGTTTAGATTATATTGTATATTGTGTTAACAAGATCTCGCCTTGCCAGATCGAAAATTGGATACCAATTCTTTTTTTCGTAATGGACTGAAAAAATATATTGCGTTATTAAAATGTACTGTTAAAAAAAAAGTTAAATATTTCAGGATAAGCCATAGATCATATAATAGCAAGATAGTCGAAGTGTAATTAAGCAATTGAATATTTAAATAGAAAACGCTGTCACAATATTAAGAACAGCGACATCGCCGCCATGTTGCGATCAGTCGACGAACTTCCAAGCGTGCTTCCTATTGGTCAGCACGCGGTTGAGCATGCGCTTGCAGTTCTCGTGATTAGTCACGATGAGATCGACCAGTAGGTCCACGTCGAACCAGAGGTCCAGCAGACGCTCCTGTGCCTCCAGCTTATCTGCAAAGATCACGGATATGAACCCGAGAATGCGGCCATCCGAACGTTTTGCGTAAACCTTTTTTATATAAGCAAACAGTAGCGCCATCTGTCACGATTCTATAGGTGGGTGTTGAGCGAACTACATGGTGTCCGTATTGTTGTAGCTTGACCCAACCTTCACCTCAGGCCACAAGCCGTGATGGCGAAGTCTTAGCCCCCTAACTTAAAGACCGACACCGACATATCGCCCGGGTAGGGAGGTTTACCTCGAGGCCCGTGACCCCGGAGGGATATTACTCCCGACGGAGAAGACCACGCTGCTGCTGTGCAGATTCTCATGAAAATTCTTGCTTTATTTAATTGAACTTTAGTTTAACTAAAGAAAACCTTATTTTTACGTATACGAGGAATACATTGCGAACAAAAAAGCGCGGTAAAAGAGAATTGACAGATGTTTGACGTTTGACACATTCCATTGATTTTAACATCGACAATTTTAACCACAGACAATAATTTCTATTTCAATTGATTCTGAGCCAAGTGACAAATAGCGTTACGTCGTGACTCATAGAAATAGAACAAAATTCAAAAAATGTATGCGAACTATCGCTGTTTTGACACTATGCGACGCTCAGCTGAGCGTCACTTAACATAAATTGAAACTGAAATTTGATACATTTCTCTAAGTCACGATTCAGCGCGATGTAACGCAATTTGTCACTTGGCTCAGGTAGTCTATTAAAAAGTTACATTTGGGGTTGCGTTTTTTAGAGGACGCAATTTTATTTTTTTGATGTGTAGGGGGGTCAGTGTAAAGCTAAAACCAAGTTTGTGGGGTCTCCACCCTTGTCCCACGGCCGCCATCTTGAAAATAGGGGTTGAAATGGCTTATATAATTTTTTTATTTATAGTTCTACGACAAAAAGTTACTGGACCAAAGTTGTAGAGAATTTAATTTGTAACAAAAAATGTTAACAATTTTTTTTATCAAGTTAGTTTAAGAGATATATCGTAAAAACCATTTCAACCCCTATTTTCAAGATGGCGGCCGTGGGACAAGGGTGGCGACCCCACAAACTTGGTTTTAACTTTACACTGACCCCCACTACACATCAAACAAATAAAATTGTGTCCTATAAAAAACGCAAGGTAAGGTAATAATATAATTATATAATTTTTAAATTTTTCTATATCCTTTGTTAATTTAGTTGCCTATATTTCCTTTTTTTACCGGACCTGTTGCCTTCCATGGAATGCTGTGTGTGCAGCAAACATTTTTCATCCACAAGGGGCCTACATATTCACCAGGCACGGATTCATCAGGTTCGCATTATTCAAAATAATATATCCGCACCAGATCCCATACACATTAGTACTCGTTCATCGTCATCCTACACCGCAACCGGGTTCCATTCTCTCCTCGGCCGACTCAAACATACAATACCGATAATAAAACGTGTGCCACGTGGGGCCAGACCCGCAGTAGCCGAAGCACTTACTGATGCTATTAATAAGTGCGTTCGGCACAATAACGTAGAAGTATGGCACAATCTTTTGACCTTTTCCTACAAAATTCTGAACGTTTCTGATGACAATAATTGCCAAAATTCTTTAACGCAAAAGATTAAAAATAATATTATAAAAAATTCTCCGATCCCTAACCTTTCTCCTAGATCAGGCAGTAGGAAATATTATAACCTGTTTGAGAAGGTCGAGGAGAAAATCCACGATGGTGATCTCAAGGGAGCAACACGCTTGCTCTTTTCCGATGACACCCTGGCACCTGACACACCGGAGACAGCGGCAGCTTTATTGTCTAAGCATCCTCGTGGTCCTACCACCCCCATTTTCGTGGACCCGCCTTCCGATCCTTCAGTGTGTTTACAAGTCAGTGGAAAAGATGTTATGGCGGCCCTCGCTTCTTTCCCAAAAGGATCTGCGTCAGGTCTAGACGGCATTTCCCCGCAGCATTTGATTGACTTGACCAGTCATGGCTCTGGCATCGCTGGTGAGCGGCTTATTTCTAGCCTAACAAAGCTAGTGAATCTGATGCTGCTGGGAGATGTTTGTCAGGAAGTAACACCAATTATATACGGCGCCAACCTGATAGCTCTGTCAAAAAAAGATGGTGGCGTGCGCCCTATCGCCGTTGGCTCAACGATACGACGATTAACATGCAAAATCTGCGTTCGCAAAATAAGGAACAAACTACAAAATGTTTTTGAACCTATCCAAGTAGGTTTCGGTACCCGTGGCGGCTGTGAAGCAGCCGTGCATGCCGTGCGCACTTTCACGCAGAGCGCGTCTTGCGAGGTACTTTTAAAAGTAGACGTAAAAAATGCTTTTAATTCAGTAAATAGGGACACTCTGCTGAACGAAATTAAATTAACAGCTCCCGAAATTTATAATTTTTTATTACAATGTTATCACGGACCATCAAAATTATTACACAAAAATAATGAAATCCTTTCGGAAGTAGGTTGTCAGCAGGGTGATCCCCTCGGCCCGGCTTTATTTAGTTTAGCAATAAATTCGATTATACACAGTCTAAATTCAAAATTAAATGTATGGTACCTTGACGATGGCACACTAGGTGGTGATTCACAGACGGTCCTATCAGATTTCATTCAAATTAATAACAAATTTAAAGATATTGGCCTTGAACTAAATTTTAACAAATGCGAGTTATATATTTCTGATTCACTAGATTCTGTTATTGCAGCTCAATATCTTCAAAATTTCACTAACGTCGCGCCTAATATTAAAATTGTATTCAAAGAGAGTCTACATCTCCTTGGATCGCCTGTTTTGGATGAAGCCATCCCTACTGTTCTAACAAATTTGATATCTAAATTTAAGAACCATTCGGACCGCCTTCTTAAAATTAGCAGCCACTCTGCTCTTTTTATTTTAAAATTCTGTTGCTTTGTTCCAAAATTCACATATTTACTCCGCTGCTGTCCTATATGGAAACACAGCCATCTAGTTCAGCCAATTGATCAGCTTCTAAAGTCACAGTTAGAATCCATACTAAATATACAATTAAATGAGCAGGCATGGACGCAAGCCACCTTACCGATAAGGCACGGTGGCTTAGGAATCCGAAAAATTTCAGGCATTGCGCTGCCAGCATTTTTGGCCTCAATCCATAGCACCTCCGATCTCGCAGGTAAAATCCTTAAAGCCCCTGTGGGTACAAACTGCGAGGTTGCGTGCTCGGATGAGGCCAAGAATGCCTGGCTAGCAGGACCGAATCCAAATTTCCCGACCCGACCGAAGATCCAAAGAGCTTGGGACGACATAATATCGGTCTCAATACGAGATTCCCTCATCGACGCCGCTGTAGGCAGGGACCGGGCAAGGCTACTGGCATCCTCTAGACCAGAGTCAGGCCACTGGCTCCATGCCTACCCCTCACCAAATACTGGCACACTGATCGACCCGGAATCATTACGCATTGCCGCTGCTCTCCGGCTTGGAGCTGCACTATGCGTAGCGCACGAATGTGCCTCTTGCGGAGCCCACGTGGATCACCTCGGCCATCACGGACTCGCCTGCTCCTCGGGCGCCGGCCGCTTGTCTCGCCACTCCGCGCTTAACGACATCCTGAGAAGGGCGCTCGTCATTGCTAACGTTCCCGCCGCTCTGGAGCCCCAGATCGTGCGTAACGATGGCAAGCGCCCCGACGGGATGTCGTTGATCCCGTGGAGAATGGGCCGTGCGCTGGTATGGGATGCTACGTGTGCCGATACTTTGGCGGCATCCTATATACAATCGACCAGCGGACGAGCCGGGGCTGCGGCGGACGCGCGAGAGCGCCAAAAATTAAATAAATACAGTTGTCTCGGCGCCCATTACGAATTTGTCCCGTTTGGCGTCGAGACACTGGGTCCGTGGGGCAAAGGTGCCCGGGGGCTCCACAAGGACCTCAGCAAACGCCTTAGGGAGGCAACAGGCGACCCTCGCGCGGGCAGCTTTCTCGCGCAACGACTTTCAATAGCTATTCAGCGCGGGAATGCTGCCTGCATAATGGGCACCCTACCTAGGGCTCAAAATTTTGATTAGTATTTTACTTCTTAATTTTAGTTATTTTAATTTAATGTAATTTTCATGTTTTTTTTTGTGCATATTCTTAATGAATAATATACTATAATTACAAGGTAAGGCCTAAAAAATGTAACATTTCAACGGACTAAGGGGGCTGGCGCCAAAACAAAAATTTCTGCTTTGGCCTATGTGGTTAGTTATCGACAAATCTCATTTTACTTTGTGACGAGATCATAAAAAGGGACAGTATAGACGTACCTATTAAAGGGTAGGTCCGTATAGCGCCCTGGCGGGACAAAGAACAGGCCTTAAAAGCCTTGTAAGCAAAACTCGCGAACGTTTTCGTAGCTATGTCAATCTTGCTGAACAGAAACCCCATCTTGTACAGCGAGATGTTGCGGTACTTCTGCCTGAAATCCTGCATTATTACCATCTTGTTGCGAGCCTGGAATGGATACTGAATTAAAATATGTTGTTACGACAAAACGTACTGAGCTAGAAATATATTTTTATTGTTAAATCTGAAATAAAAATATAATTTTTCAACAAAGTTTCATTGTTATTTGTTTTAGAGTTACTTTTTGGTAAAATAAAAGGACTTTTATAACTATCGGATACTGACCCCAGGTCACAGAGTACACTCTTTTTGTTTTTTTTTGTGCGTGAGTGGTCTGAGTTCATGGTAAATTACATACCTTAAACTACATACTATTATAATCTTTTTATTTTTGGCCCCAACTTTATGTATTTTCGCAAATGTGTTAAAAAATGTCGTTCAATGCACGTGCGGAATTGTCATTTCCACTCGTCTCTATTGTTGACACGCGCCTACGGCTTGTGTCAAAAAACCGAGACTCGTAAAGAAATGACATACTTTCCGCACTTATATTGAAATGTACTATTTTTGCTATAACCCGCTATCTGAAAAGAATGTGTATGATCTAACCACAGTGTGTGTCTATCTCATCTTCTTGATGACGTGGTTATGCAGGGCTTCTCCGTTCCCACTAGCATTTTGACCGTCTCCGCTCTATTCTGCTCGCCGCTACCTAGATCTCCCTCCATGTCCATTGTCCAGTTGCCACCAGACAGCACGTCCTTTGCAGGGGCATATTTGACATCCTCTGGGCGGAGAATGTACCGTCCCATGAGTCGCTGCGCGTATGTATCAATGGGCTGGGCAATTGCACAATTGCACAATATGTGCAAAGGAGTTTCCCCCTCCTCATTACAAAGTTTGCACATGCCTGTGTCACGGAGATTTAGGTGCAACTATGCACACCAAAGGGGAACCGTGTTCAATTTCGTGATTTAAAGTTCCTCATAATATAAACTCAAATTATACAAAGTTTCATATGAATTCATTTAGAATTAACAATAAGTAAGTAGTAATAACTGTTTCAGATTCAAAAGTTGTATAAAATGTATATGTAAATGAAAGTAATCCTTATATAAGGAAGTGAAAACTTTAAAACAATAACTGTGTATTTTTTGAATCGTCAGACAACACTATATTACAGATACAGAGGTATCCGTAATGGAAACGGCTGACGCAACGCAAGTTTTAATGGGACATGTTTCTTTCAAATGACCAATTATGAGGAATACTTAATTGAGATAATCGAGCACGAATAATTACCTGGTATATAGCCTGCTTCATTAGCTCCAATAACCGCATCCTGATGCTGAACGGGTCGTAGTGGTTACTAGTGATATCGCCGGGGGGTTTCCACCGGCGGCCATCTTTATTTAACACTACTTTAGGATCACCGTTCTTCACTGTTAGTTTCAAAAGTTCATCTGTTTCATCTATCCGACTGAATATAGTTGCAAATTCGTCTTTTAGGGTTTTATTTACGCCTGTACGAATGATCATCGGTTTGATTTTTTCCTCGATTACGTAAAAAGTTTTTTTAGGTATGATTTTAGTATTTGTAATAAGTGTTATGTTCTGTTTCCTCATAGGTTCAAAACTAGATACTTGACTTATTACGATAAATGAGTTGACGTTACAAGCGTCTTGATTGCCCACTAGTTGCAGGTGCGTTATGTGACGTCACAAAAGAGAGTCATGAATTACAGAAATACTAAATAGTTTATCTTAAGGTGCTACATAGGTTTTATTTTTATCTTTTTCACTCTTACGAATACCGACCCATCCGATCCAAAATACTTGACGTTTTGAAAAAAATTGAAAGAAAGAAAGATTGACTTTGAAATAAATCTTTAAAGTTTTCAACCTGCAGGTCACTTATGTCAAAAATTACTCAAAATAACCCTTTTTCGGCGTTACGTTGGGAGAATACTGTGTGAGGTAATTTCAAATATTTTTTTTCTGTGACTGCTGGTACTATATTAAAGCGACAAACCTTTAAGTTTATTGCTTTCCTCTATATCATTCCAGACTTTACTCGGCTTAAATTTCCGCACATAATCCTTGAAGGTCCAATTGAGCTGTGGTTCCGTCGCTACTGTCTCGTAAGGGATAAATTCTTTCGTAGCATTTCCATTCGCCTCAGAGCCCTTGACTATTGAATATGCTAGTAGAATTATTGCACTGGTCATACCTAAAGTAAGTCAGGGTTACTGTAATCGACAGAGCGGACCGCGCGAAAAAATATCGCCAGTTTACCGGTGCCAAAAATGCTTGATTTGCCACCAACAGTATGGCCACGCTGTAGTTCTCTCAGCAGCTATCTATATAATTTTGACAGATGGCGCTACTGTTTGCTTGTACAAGGTTTATGTTAATCGTTCGGATGCCCATATTCTCAGGATAAATGAAGTTAATTGACGCAGACTCTTGTATGCTATTAAAATGTAGGTAGGTAATTGTATTTTATGTTTATCATTGTTGTCAAATCAAATAAATGACATGGCCGAATTCTGTCCTCGGAAAAAAATATTCATGGCCATCGACAAGCAGTATGTCATAATGACTTCTTTATAATCGTTTAAGTTTTATGATCAGAAAACATGCGAGAGACACAATATCAACAAAACAATTTGCAAAAAAATGCGCCTGAATGTTATTAATAGCAACAATTTTTAGCATGTCTCTCGCATGTTTTCTGATCATAAAACTTAAACTATTGTAAAGACATAATTATAAGCTTTAATATGACGTACTGTTTATCGATGGCCATGAATATTTTTTTCTAGGGCACAACTCCATACAAGTTTCCTGTTTCGGCCATGTCTTTTAATAACATAAAATAAATAAGTTAGCTCGACTTGGAGGGGGCTCTGCCGCGACCCCTGATGTGAATTTGAAACAAAATTGAAAACACAATTATTTTTTTAAATGAGCAAGTGCCGAGTTGCCCCTGCCTGTTCTTTTTTTTTCGGCACTAAACTGCTTTCGTGGCAGCAAGCTTCGGTCGCTTGCTGCCACGGAAGGCTATATGGTAACTGTTTGAAGTGAGGTCACGGTAAGGCCGGGGCTCGGGTAAACGTTAAATGTGAATTAAAAGCAATAAATTAAATTAATTACTCACAGCGCTCTCGCGTGAACATTTCACTGTCGATACTCCGCGCTTATGCTTACGTCTCACCGCCAGCGACAAGCGAAAGAGTTGAGTTAAACCGTTGAGTAATAGAGTAAGTGTCCTCAATGGAGGACACACTCGTCAAGTGAAACACCCAGCACGCAAAACCTAATCTTCTTAGGGCTGATTTTTCAATCGCCAGATAAACGTTAACTAAGGAATAAATATGACGTTTTGACAGATTTTGTATGGCATGTGTTTCTATTCCTCAGATAGTTTCAGATAAAATATAAAGTTTTTTTTAACTAATTATCTTTTTGATTAGGGTTTTCCACATTTAGGATACAATTCCTATAAATTTTAAATACTATATAATATATAATAATAATGTTGGGTTAGAGCCCCCAGCCGCGAGAGCTGGGGGACGCGGGTTCGAATCCCGCTACGTGTGAAATTTTGATTCGTATTTAGAATTTACAGAAAATATAAGGTATTATAATATTTTATTTTAACATAATTTTGGAGTTCAAAATACAAAACATTGGAACATCACTCACGGCGAAGATGATATAATATATATTTTCGTCGTGATTTGTATTTTTAGCGATATTCAATTTAAAATAAAACATTGTAGGTCTTTTATTTTTATATCTTTTATTATAAAATATCGAGTAGTATTATAATACGAAGGACTATGATTGTACAGACACGTAATGAAAAGGTTCGTCGATTTTTAAAATGATTCGTTTGTACTGGTCGATTGCACTGGTATGTTGACATAATGGACTCTTGCAGTACTAGTGCAAGCGAGAACCGACACTAAGTTGACGAACCTTTTCATTCCGTGACTATACGAAACAATGCTCGACTTCGAATTGGTGCTGTACACCAAAATATATAAAAATTAAAGATTCTGATGAAATGAGAACCTCCACCTGTTTTGGAGTAGGTTAACTATCGTAACAAAACTAAGATACATAACTTCATCGTTGATGGTGGGACAAGAGCTTTATGGTGGGTCGTAAAGTGTTTGTTTCATCAATTACAGACCATTAACAAGCTCATAATGTTTTCGCGGATATCTTGTGTTTATGTGACATTAACTTACTAATAATATGAAAAACTAGCAGACGCACGCGGTTCCGCCCGTGTTTATTTCAGATTTTCACAAGTCCAGAATATTATCAGAATTTAATCCAGAATATTATCTATCTATATTCCAAATTTCAGTCAGACACCAATATGTCCGTAGCAATCACAAAAAAAGTTTAAGCTATCACATGCATTTAAAATGTCAATTTTAAGCCACCAGCATCCAATTCAATATAAAAAGTGACTTACAATCGAACTTGCGATCCACTCTATATTCAACAATGCCTCTAGTTAATTAGTAGGCTTTTACTAAAAAAATAACAACCAGATATCGGCGAAAAAATAATAAAGAGGTGATGTTGAAACATTTCGAAACACGGACAAAACTTCGAAGCCTCATAATTTATTTGAGCTGAAAGAAAGCCTATTCAAATACGGTTTACAATTGCAAACATTGCCGTCTCACTCGCACTCGTGGAACGGCCGTTTGCTGTCCCTCTCGCGCTCTCGGTCAAATGGGTCAAAGATTGTGTAGAGATAGTTTTTATATTATTAGACAGTTTCAGCATGATACAAAATCGATACATATTATCATAAAATGAATGTAAATATTAATCTATATTTAGCATCATGTTAAATATAACTAGCAATAAAAAAGAAAGGGCCGAGTTTCTTGCCAGTTCTTCTCGGTGCAAAACTACTCCCAGGTGGTAGAGTTTTGACTTTTAATAAGAGTCTATTTTATTTAGGCCTATGTGAAAAATAAAGATTTTCATTTTCATTTTGATTTTTACGCGCTAGTCGACGTTCTTTTTTCAGACCAATATGCAAAGAAAATAATAAAAACAGGCAAGCCGTTTCGGAGGAGTTTTGTTTCAATAAAAGATGGAATTTAAAAAAAACAGATTTCAGTCAAATCGGATGAGTTGCAAGTGACTAGATTAAGGGCGGATTCTTCAATCGCCAGATAAACTATTTGAGGAATATACAAAATCTATCAAAACGTCATATTTATTCCTTAGTTAACGATGTTCAATCGTCAGATAATCGTTTTTTATTACGATATCACTAATGAAATAATATGTATAATTACATTTATTGCATTAAATATTATCTAAAAACTTTTTTAGTAATTATTAATTAAAGGCAGTTAATTTTCGATGGACCTGCGTACAGGGACTCTTCTTCGTGCATTTTTAGTTGGGAATGGAATGATTTATAAAAAAAACTTATGTCACGTAGCACTATGCTTCGCTGCTCTTCGTCGCTCTATTCTACGCCGTGCGACACAACACTCTACATTGTGCTACGCCGTAGTCTATATAAAACGCATCATTTAGATTTTAGTCCCTTCGCGCACGGCTCGTAGCGATATCGGTGCGTACGACGAGAGCAGTACGAGCACGAACATATTTAAACATGTCCGCAGACGAAGTGGTGTTGCAGAGAATCGCAGGAGGCATAATTGTCATATTGTTATGCGTAGCGTCATAACGGTACGCTTACGCTAGCCGCTACGCTACAGATTATACAATATCACCTTGTGAAGTCAAAATCTCCTGAGGTCCCGGTGGTGGCATTGCTTGCTTGAGAACTTGCCTTCGGCTTGAGTTGAGGGTAGACGGTGCTTGGCTTGTCACTGCAAGACCATACAGATTCTTTTAAGGTAGCGGATCATACAAACAATTTCAAACTTTCTATCGAATTATAGATTACCGCAAAGTAACGCCTCCCTCTATTCAACATAGCGTTGTACGTCCAATACTTTATAATATTATGTTGTACTAAGCCATACTTTATACACCCTCCTTTCGTAGCACTGAATATTTGCTACGGTGCTACGGTCTACTACGTTGGTAAAATTTAGCTAACTTACAACAATGCTAATAATTTAGTAAGCAGTATTACTATTATTGGTTCTGGGGCTGTACCACCAAGACTTATAGCAGTATTATTGTTATTGTTTTGACATTCCCATACAATGTCAGTATGAAAATTTTAAAACAATATTACAATAATACTGCTATGAGCCTTGGTGGTACGGCCCCAGATCTCTACCTTTCATCACGGGGTCGTGGACTCGAACCTTTGGGCACACCTCTCTGTATTTTCGGAGTTACATGCATTTTAGGAAACCGAATATCAATTGCTTAGCGGCGAAGGGAACCTGTATACGTGCTTGCGATGCGATTTAAAATATTTTGATTGTGAAACTGTACCATAGGGTAGACGGTGCTTGGCTTGTCACTGCAAGACCATACAGATTCTTTTAAGGTAGCGGATCATACAAACAATTTCAAACTTTCTATCGAATTATAGATTACCGCAAAGTAACGCCTCCCTCTATTCAACATAGCGTTGTACGTCCAATACTTTATAATATTATGTTGTACTAAGCCATACTTTATACACCCTCCTTTCGTAGCACTGAATATTTGCTACGGTGCTACGGTCTACTACGTTGGTAAAATTTAGCTAACTTACAACAATGCTAATAATTTAGTAAGCAGTATTACTATTATTGGTTCTGGGGCTGTACCACCAAGACTTATAGCAGTATTATTGTTATTGTTTTGACATTCCCATACAATGTCAGTATGAAAATTTTAAAACAATATTACAATAATACTGCTATGAGCCTTGGTGGTACGGCCCCAGATCTCTACCTTTCATCACGGGGTCGTGGACTCGAACCTTTGGGCACACCTCTCTGTATTTTCGGAGTTACATGCATTTTAGGAAACCGAATATCAATTGCTTAGCGGCGAAGGGAACCTGTATACGTGCTTGCGATGCGATTTAAAATATTTTGATTGTGAAACTGTACCATACCATGTGACTTGGTCTCTTAAATTACATGAGTGAAACCATAGGCCCACGTCACGATACAATGCAGCAGGGCTAGACAATGTCACTTAAGCGTTTGGCGTTAACGCTAGTCGCTAGTCGACAAAAATGTATGGACAAAACAAATGACTGTAGAAAAATCACGACATTAATTAACTAAACACGCTGTGTTTGATACTGTCGGCTGTCAATTGTCAAGCGAAGTACGCTAAAGTTATCTACAGGGTTCGCGAGAACGCCAGCTAGCGTTGAAGTTAGCGTTGTTAATTATTCAAACACAGCGTGTTTAGTTAATTAATGTCGTGGTTTTTCTACAGTCATTTGTTTTGTCCATACATTTTTGTCGACTAGCGACTAGCGTTAACGCCAAACGCTTAAGTGACATTGTCTAGCCCCGCAGAACTACCCCTTATTTCCACGAAACCGTCGGTTCTGTAGCGCACATAGTCTTTGCGGCCGTAGTATCGCACAGGGGTGCCTACCCCGCCAGTGTTTGGTGGTGCGCCTCGCCGCCCGTACGTGTCGCATCTACCCGCCGAAAAAAAGGACACGACAAAAAAATGTAGTCGAATTTCCACGCCAATAGACCATGCGAACGTAATCTCTCACGCGATGGTGGGCCATCCGAGTATATGAATTAATTTTTTTAACGGCCAAATTAGGTACTTTTGTGTGTTGAGTTCGAGAATTGGGTTCTTTTCAGTGCCGTGACCTGTGTGGTGCTCGCAGCATTGCCGTTGGGCGTGTTTTGTGCTGGAGTTGATATTCCTAATTAAAGGTGAGTCGTCGAGTTGCTTTGGACTAGTTTTCACGGCTGCCTTTTGACCTTTTTTAATTTTTTCGATGACTCCCAGAATGTTATATAAACGGCCAATACCTAGACAGAAGCGGCCCAAAGTTTTGACAATCAGACTATTATTTTAACTTATACAAACATTTCGTTATGTTGCTAAAGATGTGATATTTCTTGGTTGTGATTTTCAATGTTACTACTTCTTTGTTTAAATTTTTTTTAATACCTTTTAATATATTGTCTTCCTTCGTTAGTTTCGTCTAAATCAAACAGACTGCAAAAGGCATAGATCGTTTTTTTTTTTACCTTGGTATATTTATAGAAAAATGTTTTAAACTTTCTCTATGCATACACTCCGGCGTACAAACTTGTTCCATCCATTCCACCTGGAGGGCTGGTAATCCACGACCACGGTATGCCAGACCTTTCTTTTCACGCACATGCAAACTATGGAACCAGCTACCAGCAACAGTGTTCCCTCAAGGGGCGGATGAACAAACTTAAGAGCCGCCAACGCATTTGCAGTTCCTCTGGTGCTGCAAATGTCCATGGACGGCGGTGATCGCTTTCCATAGGATGACCAGGCCGCTCGTTTGCTCGCGTTACATAAAAAAAAACCATAGAAAACTACGCTCATTTAATAAAAAAATACTTTGAATGTGAAATTTTCTTGCTGATTGTGGACCGATATTAATCCCTGCTCTTCAATTAGGTACAGTTATTTATTAATCAGTTTCATTCAATACTTTTAATGATATTCCTATAGAAAAATAAAATAAACCCCACTATCTACACTTCACTGGTAGAGATCTCTTGCAGAGATAAATGTATCCGTGTACCCTAAGCACCTAATGAACGAAAAAAAGTGAATAAAAATAAAAACGAATATATGACTGAAGATAAGAAAAGAAAGAAAGAAAGAAAGAAGGTAAACATTATTTCGCAAGAAAATTATGCCACATGTAACAAAAGGATACACCTTACGTACTAAAACGATGCCTGATGATTTCCCCATTCGGGCATTAAAAACCAATAATTGCCCAAGTGAGGGAAGCACCAGACACCGCTTGTCACATGTGGCACAACCCGGAAAAAGGCCTTAACTCAGCATTGTGCTGTGTGCCCCATATAAGCATGGGAGCACACAGCGCTGATTTTCAGTCGGAGCCAGACAGAAGATGACTTATAGAGCCCAAACCCCTGGCGGGCTCCAGAGTGAGGAAACTTCTCACAATTCGTGGTCGTTTTCAGCAGCTTAAGCCATAATAATTGTCTCCATCCATCGGTTTTTTAAGATTGCTTTTCCGATTCGTTTCGGTTTCGAATGAATTAAAAAAAATGTATAACAATGCGCGGGTGTGACATTTACCGATCTTTTTCAAAGATGTTTGAAATTCGTTTCATTTTTAGGGATCCGTACCTAAAAAAAAGACGGAACCCTCATAAGATCACGTTGTGTGTCACGACTCTTTATTTCTTTTAGCCTATCGCAAATGGCTAGAGGTGCAAACTGCCTTCTGTGTACAGCCCGTGGTCCAACAGCCGAGTAAAAGCTTTTAGAAATGTTGTTTTTTGTTATCTGTGAATAGCTTTACGTACTTGTAGGAAAGTAGAAAATAATATTTACGCCCTTGACAAAATAAACTTAATTATAAGCCAAGTGTATTGTGTAGTGACCTCTATCAGAAAACAAATAAATATTTAAACAATTAAAAAACACGACTGCTCTGTAGTAAAACGACTTTCTCCAAAAAAATATAACCTATGTTTTTTTTTTCTTTTATGTTACTCTCTTAATATGTTACACGGAATGATATAAGGATTCCGACGATAATCCATAATATGTCCAAATCTATTCAATCTTTCAGAAGTTATGGTGGAATTAAGGTTCTCACATACATACATACACACATGAACCCTAAAAACATTACACTCCGTTTTTTGGGCAGTCGTGTAATAAAGATTTTTTTCATTACAAATAGCTGTTACCCGGTTCCACCGGCGTGAATTGTGTTTAGTCACAAATCCTGCGGGAATCATGGATGTTTTCGGAATAAAAATAGCATCTGTTAATCCACTTCACAAACTATCACTATTCCAAGTTCCAGCCAAATTGTTTCAGTACTTTTACCATGAAAGGATTACAAATAAGGGTTACTTAACGCTACGTTAAATGAATATGAACAAAATCTAATCCAACCCTTACGTGCTAGAGCATAACTAATAGAAATTTGTACTAGAAAATAGTTAAATTAAATTGGTAACTAGAAAATAAAGTAATTACGGACTACGCTATACAATAAACTAATTATAGACTAGAAAACAAACTAATTACAAGGGCTGAAGCATCAACGCTATCTGATGGGGTATAAGTCAGCCGCCCGAGTTAGCAAAGTTTCCAACTAATCCTAAAATCGATTTGCCAGGTTTGTTTATCTAATCACTTTGCTCGATAGTTGTTTATTGTCGATTAGAAGTTTCTGGACTGTACCATTTATATGTAGAGCTGTATTTAATGTTACATATTTTGGGATAATATTCTTTATTGTTTCTATAGTCTAATGTAATTTGTTATAGAAGAGACTTAAAACGAGGTTCCAGCCTAGAAATAACTCAGGTATCATTGCATAGTTAGAATTAAATTACCAGCCAGCCGCTCGCGTGAATTTTGGTTTTTATTACATGTACCTTTACAATGAGTCAACCTATAAAGTTATCTTATCTATTCTATTTGCAACTAAAGCAACGTGTTAAGTTTTTCGATCGGATATGTCATTTTTTTAAATTTCGATCGATAGAAGGTACGAACCGATAGAACGATATTTGTCTGCTATCGAATATTTAATATGAATGGAAACTTATAAATGAACAAAATAAATCAAATCAAACATACATGTTAAGTATAAAGATTACATAGAAGTCAGGGTTTCGACATGTCTTGCCATATAGGCGTGCAAATACATTTAATTTAAAATTAATTAGAATAGTCACAATGTTGTAATCTAAATTAATATATATATAGCTACTTGTGCTGATTGGCCACTCACTGATTGATCACCTCTCCTGAACAATTTTGTATGAAAAATTTTTTTTTCACGGATGGGGTCGTATAGAAGAAAAAAATTCATTCGGAGGAAAAATACGGAGAGAGCTGATGATTGAGGATTTCGAAGACGGGTGAAGAGCACGGCCAGGCTATCGAAGATAGGTGGGGGGTGCTCGACCAAATGTCATTTGAAACGTCATCCAATTGGCAGTAAGCTGAAAAAAATTTCAAAATGGCGGATTCAAAATGGCCACCAAACGAATTTCGTCGATATCTCGGAAAGTATAAAAGATGGAAGAACGGTTTCTTGACAAGAGTTGATCATGATCCGAAGATCTATACGATGGATAGAAAAAAAATTCAAAATGGCGGAATTTATTTTTCCATAGAAAATGTATGGCGAATGTTGAAGAGGCTAAAGGTTGAAAGGCAAATAGGGGGAAGACAGCACGCGGGCCACATGTGGCCCGCGCCCCCACGCGCCCTACTAGTTAATCAATATTTCTATTTAAACCAACTTCAAACAAAAAAAATCCAACTTCAAAAGTAAATGCCAATAAATTAATAACAAAAGTTTCGTAATTATATTTGGACAAACTGACGTTATTCATCAACTCGCCGCAACTTTACATAACAGTGACGTAAAATTATGTTTTTCGGTAAAATCAACGTTTGAGTTTTGCTTACGTTTAATTAAAATTTGATTGAAACGACTAACCAAAAAGGGGCCAAATGGAGTAACAGGGGAGTTTGAGGGCAAAGGGGTATACCGTCGGCAGTTCCAACAACTTGTTTAAAAGTTTGACAACGCCGCTTCGTGCTCTTTTCAGTAAATCCTGGCTTTTTAAATTATTATTGTTTTGTTATTATACCTTTTTAATTTTTTTATAGACAGAAAATGCCTAACGCATACCCCTTCGACAGGGGAAACGAAGGGGTTATGTGGGGCTTGCACCCACTAAAAACTGTCTGTTCCTACGACAAACTTTCTGGCGGGAGTACGGGATTCACTATCGTATTCACCGCGCTCCCGCCAGGTCTCGCCCAGCCACCTCAGCAGCAAGTCCCATCATTGTCGGCAGCCTGGCCGCTGCTGGAACCGTCTGAAGGGCGCGCCTGTGACGGCCTTTTTTTTTTTTGTTAATATACCTACTGATTCATCAGTTAATACGATGTAATGATTGATGCAATGTCAAGCTCTAACTTATTGATTAAAGAGTAATAAAATTAAAAATTACACGATACTCTATGAAATGATAACGAATTGCTCTGAATTTTTGGTGGTAGGAAAAAGGCTTTTTAAATAAAAAAATGGAGCCGCCGAAAAAACTGAAAAGCATAAAATAATAAACCTTGTAACCTGAGAGTTTTCTTAGGTAGTTTTGAGTCGGCGTCAAACAATACTGGAAATAAAAAAATGTACGAAAATGACTATATTTTGTTATATTTTGTAATCGGATATGTTATTGCCATTCCCATATACTATTTGAATTTCCTTCCATTAGCGTACCCAAAGTAATCGTAGAAATGGATAAGATAAGTTACCTATACATATTTTCATTTCATTTCAATCTAACTCGGACTTGGTTGTTTTTTGAAGTCTATTAAATGTGATAAGCCAATAAAAGGAGGATTTTATAAAAGGCTTGCGGACGACGGCGCGGGCTGTATTTTACGGATATTAGCATTTCAATATGGCGATGTTCCGATAGAGTCACATTCATTACGTCTATCTGCAGCTGCCTGGGTTTAAAGCTATTCCGCATTAAACTTAAACATTTGCATTTGCATGCCTTGATAATATTCATCATATCATCATCATCATATCAGCCTGCGGACGTCCACTGTTGAACATAGGCCTTCCCAAGTGAGCGCCACCACAACCTTGTCCTCAGCCTTCCTCATCCAGTCGCTTCCTGCCACCTGCGCCATGTCGTCGCTCCAACGAGCTGGAGGACGACCCACGCTTCGCTTGCTTGTACGCGGTCTCCACTCCAGGAATTTTCGGCTCCACCGGCCATCGCCCCTACGACACGCGTGACCTGCCCACTGCCACTTCAGCTTGCGAATGGTTTGGGCTATGTCAGTGACCTTGGTTCTCCTGCGGATCTCCTCATTTACGATTCTATCCCTCAGGGCAACTCCTAACATAGCCCTCTCCATGGCCCGCTGCGCAACTTTAAATTTGTAGATCAGGCCGTGTGTGAGTGTCCACGTTTCAGCGCCATAGGTGAGGTTGATAATAAAAATAAGTTAAAAATCGCTCGGTCTTAACATTTAATTGGTTGGATTTACCTTTATCTATCTGTCTGTTTCAAATAAAAAATGGACGGACGGATGGACGGCGAAGTCTTAGTAATAGGGTCCTGTTTTTACCATTTGGGTACGGAATCCTAAAAAGATACATATACCTACACATCCTTTATTTTCCGATGAAATTTTAAACATTCTATTTCATCCAATTGTATTTCTGCTTCTGAACGACTTTAGATTAATAATCGCTTATTAATAAATACCCAAAATGCACGACATTTGAAATGAACATTTAAAAAAATGAAAATTTATTTATTTACGACGTTTAAATTTTGTAATTATTGTCTGTAGGTAGGTACCTATAGTTTTTAACCTGCATTTCACTAAAAAAAGGTTTAAACAACCGTTTAGGTCGTTTACCATTCAACTTTAAACCCAAGTACTATATCAGCTTACTTTACTATATGAGCTGGATATATTATATGCTTGGTAATACCCCTATCGTTTGCACACTGCACGTGTATGAATATTCCGCTCTCGAAGAATGTTGACGGATCGATCTGCTCTCTATATCTGATTCATTACTCTACGCCGCTCGCGGGTACAGGCAGCCTCTCAATCAGTGATTAATCTAAATGTATGAGCTGAAATTATTGAACTTAGTATGCACGTTGTAATTTTTCGAATACCTGGTGATCTCCGACAGCGATACTTCTTTGGGGTGATATTTTGGAAATGATCACTAGGGTGAAACATTTAAAATTAGATATTTTATAGATAATTCACCGTACGAATTGAAAATTGTAATTCCGACTATTAGGAATACCTTGTTAATAATGTAAGTACCTTTACTTGCTTTTCAGCAGCCTTAGCTTATTTATGACCGTCATCTTGAATAATTCACGAGATTAATTTTTTGATCCCTCAATCCCTAACATTTGTTAAATAGCATATTTGTAGTTTTTAATTTGTTCAATATTTCCTTCCAGTCCTAATCTCTCAAATCATCAAACAGTAATCTGAACACTCCTTAAAAGTTTAAAACAATATTGGAGCCATAAATGTCCTTACGAAACTTCTAGGTAAATTATATTGTATCAAAAACTATTTCATAATGTTACGTAGGTACTTTTAATTTGTTCCATACATAAATTAAATAAAGTCACAATTTTCACAGAAGAACTAAAAAAAAGTTATAATTTTTGCAGCGCTTCTAGTGTTAAAACTCACTTACCGAGATTACTAACGATTACTAAGTACTAACCTATTTTGGAATCGTACCTACTAATACAACTTTTTGTACGACTGACCGCTCCGAAAATCTCACCCCCCCAACACAGATGAAAAGGGGTGAAATAGAGGTGAAGGGGTGGTTGTAAATGTCAGATGTCAACGCGAATCATGCTGTATCATCGGGCCAAATACAGGGCGCTCCGAATGCGTCCATTAACGTTTTTGTGCCCGCCGCGCCATTATGCGTTTCGAAATGTTTTCCGCCCGGCATAATTACTGAAATAGGTTTTATGCCCCTCATATTTTTTAATGTCGTTTTTCCTTGTTCCCCTTTTTACTTGGTCTGTAATGCTGTTGTTGTAAGGAGTTTGTGTGTTGGATATAATTGACGTGTCATTAGACAGGGAGGAAAATATATTATTATGGGAAATGCCTCAGGGGAAATGCAGACGATAAAATTTCGAATTACTGCCTGACAATAATATAATATATTCAACCACAGATCACGAGGACCTGGGTTTAATATCCGTTTCGGGGTGGTAAAATACATATACCTTTTGGGTTTTCTTATAGAAGTACCACGGAGTTTAGAAAGTGATGGTATTTCACCACCATGCCACGGACGGCACGTTAAGCCGTCAGTCCTGCAAACATTTTCTGTAACTCGGTGCCTATCAAAAAATTATAGCTATTGGTATTTATTTTTATCCATTGAAGGTTTTCTACGAAAATTTTATTTTTTATTTCATAGAAAACCTTCAATGGATACAAAATGTACCATGTCAATGGCTATCATTTTATGATAGTCATTGACAGAATACGGGCCCTGATCTCTCTCCGGTTTCGTAGCTGTCGTCACATTGGATTATGAGAGAGAGGGAATAGAGAGTGCACCTGTATTTGCGCACACTTTTGACGACCTCCTTGGTGCAGTGGCGCGCACTCGTATTCGAGTGTGGGAGGTGCGGGTTCGATTCCCGCCACAGGCCACTATGGAATATTATAATTTCTAAATTGGCTCAAGTCTGGTCAAGTGGGAGGCTTCGGCCGTGGCTAGTTATCATCCTACCAGCAAAGACGCATCGCCAAGCGATTTAGCATTCCGGTGCGATGCTGTGTAGAAACCGCTGGGGTCAATTTACTTACCCTTCCAAGTTAGTACGATAACATCTTTGGCTGCATCATCACTTACCATCAGGTGAGATCGCAGTCAAGTACTAACTTGTATAAATTAAAAAAAATATTAGTTTTCTGTAAAGTCGGTTTACGGACGATAGATTTCCGTGATAACGTCATAATTGGCCTCTCTATCGTTTGTTTTATCGTGCCTCTCTATCGCTTGTTGCGCGCTCTCGCTTGCACGCACAGGCTCAGGTGGAACGTTACGCGAAACGTTACTATTTTTCATGTGCGTTGCTGGTGTTCATCAATTTATTATACGTTATCACGTCAAAACACTTGTGAACTTATTTTTTCCGCGCTGTTAATGGGAAATTTCGTCATATATTCATTGCCGGTCCGGTCTGCCATTATCATTATTACCTGTCAAGTTTTAGCTGGTCTGACCAGTAGATTAGACTGTGCGTCGATAGACCAGTCGGCCGTTTAATTAACACGGAGTAGAGAGTAATTACAGTGCGGGTAGGTGATGAATCGAGGCACTTAGAGCTGTATTGCGTGACGTATGGCGGCTAATTGCGACACCCGTCCCCACATCAATATCAACAAACACCTACATCCTACCTCTATGATTACAAATGACAGTAACGACACAGAACAATAATAGTACCAGAAGCCAGAAGGTTCACTCCGCACGATTATTTAAAGAAATAGCGACTCAAGCGCTGACACAAAAAGTGCAATTCAGTTCGCAATAGCGCCTGGCCCCGCCCTCAAAATCGGCACGCAACAAACGCAATGTTGTGGTCTCTTTCTATCGACTAACTTTATCTCTTACGACGTACTAGGGCTGCCGTAGTCAGACGGCGCGTAAAATAGACCGTACAGACTACAGAACTAGCGCGTGCAACTCGGCCGCGAGTGGCAACTGCCAACTATGAGGTCCGGACCCGTACTTGTAGCCGGGACGGTCACGTGATATGTGAGACTGGCCTGGTAACGATTACATTTTTAAAAGACTTCAAAAAAGGAGGAGGTTCTCAATTCGACTGTATGTTTTTTATGTTTGTTACCTCATAACTTTTGACTGGGTGAATCGATTTTGATGATTCTTTTTTATTGGAAAGCTGACGCTTCCCGTGTAGTCCCATTTCAATGTAGTCCAGTTTTGATAATGGTATCCATGAGAAAACCATATAAAATTGGAAAGGACGTAGGTATTCAATAGTAGTTTGATGAGAGTTGAAGTCGGTTTTGTTGTTAATTAAATAACGTAGGTACATATTATATTAATCATATTAAATGTTGCTCGCAGACGGAGCATTAGCCGTTATATGACTATCATCATTGAAATTATTTGAAACCTTTGTAACGACACTATAATATGTATCAGATGTCATGGAAAGAGTAATTTCTTTCTGTGTATGAGAGTGACATATCCCATACATGTCGGAAGTAAACTTTATTAAACTTCGTCCTATCTAGATTTTTTAATAAGGAATCAACATGTTTCAGATTATGTATCTGTAATAGTTTCTGTCGATTGAAAGTCGGTCTTAGCGCCTGGACGGTTTATTTTCTAATTCAACGATTAATTATCACCTGATGAAAATTCATACCAACAGGTGGTGCTCTTTTGACAAAATGTCTTCCCATGGTATGAATGTTTATATTATGTATAAATATGTGTAGGTATTTATCAGTTATCTAGTATCCATAACACAAGCTATCGCTTACTTTGGGGCTAGATTGCAATGTGTGTAATGTACTGATAGATTTAAATACATATCTATATTTAAATAAAAAATGGTAGGCTTTGTTTCCATGCTCTCAAAACATACACTTTTAAAGCGTAAATAATAAAAAAAACACAGGCGCAAGATTAATGAAAATATAGGTGATTTGAAAATTTCAACAGTGTTTATACGTGTTTATTCTATGTAAGAATCGAACCTACGTCCAATCGCTTAAATACCACCTGTGCTTATCAATCCCTTAGATATATAAAACCTTTTTCACATACGACCCTGGGTATAATCCCGTGAACAAAGCAAGTCTTTGTTGAAAGATAGGTATTGTGCCCACCTACACGTACGTTCCACAAAACACCACGATCCATCATTCTCGCTACATTGGAGCGGTACTAAGAAAAACAACTTTGAAAAATTGAGAACCTTCTGTTTTGAAAATGTATTTCTCTTGAACCGTAACGTTGTTAAAGCACGCTCCGCTTGTAATTTATTATCAATTTTATCAA
Source organism: Coenonympha arcania (assembly GCA_036785405.1). Lineage (NCBI taxonomy): Eukaryota > Metazoa > Arthropoda > Insecta > Lepidoptera > Nymphalidae > Coenonympha > Coenonympha arcania. The sequence goes on along the minus strand of CM072068.1, from coordinate 16,010,317 downwards.
GAAACACAAAATAAATAATGCTCTGTCGTACAGCTAAAATGATTTGGGGAACATTTATCATATGAACACAAATTGTTGAGAAACATGTAGAACCTGTTTTAAGTGATTAATTTGTATTTGTTATAATAATTTGAAAATGTGTCATGCGTATATAGAACATAAGGATGACATGTAAAAATCCCTTCACTTCAATAAAAACACTGCGTACCTACAATGGTCATGGGCCCAGAAAATCGTGAATTTTTTTTATTAGAAGTCATTAAATTACCGGTCAACGTAAAGTAATTGTATTGTTAATAGTTACAATGAATTCGGTACGAATAGAAGCACTGAATAAAGACAATTACGAGAGTTGGCGATTACAAGTTGAAGCGCTCCTGGTTAAAAACGATGCGTGGGACTTTGTTAACGGTAAGAAACCAAAACCGGTAGAAGAGAGTGCGATAAAGCAGTGGGAGGTTGGCGATGCCAAAGCAAAGGCCGATCTCATACTCTCTGTTAGTGCGACTGAATTGAGACATGTCACAAATTGCCAAACTTCAAGAGACGTATGGTTAAAGCTTAATGCTGTACATGCTTCGGAAGGACCGGCAAGGAAAGCTGCATTGCTAAAGCAGTTAATGCTACAAAAGTTGACTGAAGGCGGGGATGTTCAAGAGCACGTAGTAAAATTCTTTGAAGTGAAGGATAAACTTAATGAAATGCAAGTAGAGATTCATAAAGATCTTCTGTCTATAATGCTTTTGTACAGTTTACCGGCTAGCTATGAGAACTTTAGATGTGCGATAGAATCGAGGGATGAATTGCCAGATCCCGAAAGTCTTAAAGTCAAGATTATCGAAGAATATAATTCACGACACAAGAATGAGCCTGAAATATCATTTATAAAGGGCAAATACAAAGGGAAGTGTGATAGTCAAAAAGCTAAGCCTGATGTCGCAAAGGTGCAATTTAAATATTGGTGTTTTAAATGCCACGAATTTGGACATAAAGCGTCTAAATGTTTAAGGAAGAATAGAAATAAAGATATTGCAAAGTACGTTTCACAAAGCGTGGAAAAGGAAGACAATGATATTAATTTTAATTCATTTAGTTGTAATTTCAGATCTGTTTCAAATAATTGTTATTCTGCATGCAGCGCGAGTGAAAACTGGATATTAGACAGTGGATGTACGTCAAATTTATGCAACAATCGTGATAAATTTATTGATATTTTTCCAATGCACGGTACATTAAACTTAGCGACAAATGGAAGCACAAATGTATGCGGTAAGGGTACAGTAAGGTTGTTTACATGCATTGATGATTCTATAAACGTAATAAATTTAAATGAAACGTTGTTTGTGCCAGACTTGCGATGTAACCTGATTTCAGTAGCTAAAATGATTGACAGGGGTTTTTGTGTTATATTTAAGGGCAATTTTGCTTACATAAATGACAATAATGGTAAAACTCAGTTAATCGCTGAACGCAGGGGTAATTTATATTATATTAAAGAACATTGTAAAGCGACTGTTTCTTTAGTTTCATCTGTGAAGAATGATGAAATGTGGTCGTGGCATGAACGTTTAGGTCATCTAAATGCAAGGGATCTTGTAAAACTCTTGAATCACTCTGGGAAGAAAATAAAGTTGTCAGATGTGAGCGAATTGTATGATTGTGATATTTGTGCAAAAGGTAAGATGAGTACGCTATCTTTTTCAAAATCTAGTGGGCCATGTAAGGAAAAACTTAGAGTGGTTTATTCTGATGTCGTAGGACCTATGCAAAATACGGCTATAGGTGGGGCTAGATATTTTGTTACATTCATAGACTGTAGTACTCGATGGTGTGAAGTATATTTACTGAGTAAAAGGAGCGAAGTTTTTACGGTATTTAAGATTTATAAGAGTTATGTCGAGAAATTGACAGGTATGAAAATAAAATACCTTCAAACTGACAATGGAACAGAATATTGTAACCATGAATTTGATGAATTCTTACAGAAGGAAGGAATTGTACGAAGATTAACAGTTCCTCATACTCCGCAAATGAATGGGGTGGCAGAAAGAATGAATAGAACGCTAATTGAGATGGCGAGATGTATGATTCTCAGTTCAGGATTATCTGCTGGTTTCTGGGCTGATGCTGTAGTGACAGCGTGTCATATTAGAAACCGATGCCCGACAAGCAGTCTTGACGGTGAAATACCTTTTGAAAAATGGTTTGATTCATCTGTCAAATTGAATTATTTACAGACATTTGGTTGTAAAGTACACGTATTGAATAAGCAACCGGGTAAGGATAAGTTTGCAGCTCGAAGCGTTGAAGGAATTTTTGTTGGTTATCCACGTAATTCCAAAGGTTACAGAATATGGTTACCCCACGATAAAAAGGTAATAATTGCTAGAGATGTCAAATTTCACAAGAAAGGGATTACTGATGTTGATTTTAAAGGCGAACAATTAAAATGTGATCCTTTCGAATTTGAGAAAGAAAATTGTGAGCTCAAGGCTACGGAACCGAAGATGGTTGAGATAGAAATAAACTCTGAAAATGCCACTGATCCTACCGAAAGTATTGGTAGAGGTGATTGTCCCGTGATCTCGGAGGTATCCGCGGATGTTGGCGTACAACAAGAGCCTAGTACTTCGGATCAAGCTGCCAAAAGAGCTCCTGGCAGACCAAGACTTGTAAGGGGACAAGTAGGTCGTCCTAAGAAGGTCTATAATACGGTACGGATGGAGGCAGAACCATTGCCAATCGAGCAAGAGGTAGATGATTTTGAAGATTGTCAAGAGTTTATCGGAGTGGCTGAAATGAGCTTGAAAGAGGCATTAAGTAGCAATGAAAGTTATGAATGGGAGGAGGCTATTTTATCCGAAATAAGAAGTTTACTGAAAAATGACACGTGGGATATAGTGAAAAAACCCACCGAACGTGATGTAGTTGGATGTCGTTATGTTTTAACAACGAAATTAAATGTTGATAAAACTGAAAAGAAAAAGGCTCGATTAGTAGCAAAAGGTTATAGTCAACGTTATGGAATTGATTATCATAGCACGTTTACTCCTGTGGCTTGTTTAGAAACAATCAGACTTTTAACAGCGCTTGCAGTTGAACTTGACATGGAAATGCATCAGTTAGACATTAATACCGCATATTTAAATGGTAATTTAAATGAAGAGGTGTATATGCAAGTTCCATCATTAATGAAACAAAGCTTACAAAAGATAATTAAAGATGAAAAAGATTGTGTCCTAAAGAAGAGAGCTGAGCAGATGTTGAATGATTTAGAAGCCGGTGGGGATGTTTGCCGATTAAAACGTTCCTTATATGGATTAAAACAAGCTGGTCGTCAGTGGAACATAAGACTAGACGAGAAATTAAAAGCAATGGGGCTTCAACAATCATTGAACGAGCCGTGTTTATATTTTAGTAATCACGAAGGAATAAGGTTTTATGTTTGCGTATATGTGGATGATATTCTTGTAGTTTCTCAGAAAAGAGATATCATTGATAACTTTAAGAAGGATTTAGCAAATGAGTTTGAATTAAAAGACTATGGCCTTGTGAAGTATATGTTGGGAATTGACATTGTCAGAAAGGACAATTCAATTAAGTTGACACAACAACAATATATTGAAAATTTATTAGAAAAATACAACATGGTTTATTGTAAGGAGTCTATTACGCCTATGGAAGTAAACAAACAGTTTAATATTGATACAAGCAATGTTTGTAGGACAAAATATCCGTATAGGGAACTAATTGGTTCGTTAATGTACTTAGTAACGGGGACGAGACCAGACATTGCAAATGCAGTAGCCAAGTTGGCGCAATTTTTAGATAAGCCAAGTGAAGAATGTTGGAAAGCAGCAAAACGCATATTACGCTATTTAAAGGGTACTGCCGATTATGGCTTGATTTATAAAAAGACAGGTAAGCCGATATTGGGATATTGTGATGCGGATTGGGGAAATTGTGTGCAAGATAGGCGTTCCTATTCAGGATATGTTTTTATCCTAGCGGGTGCAAGCATTTCGTGGAAATCGCAGAAACAAAAGTGTGTAGCTACTTCATCGTGTGAGGCTGAATATGTGAGTCTGTCATTAGCTGTGAAAGAGGCTATGTACCTGACTAGTTTGCTTACTGAAATCAAGTTACAACAATTCATAAAAGTAACTTTGCATGTTGATAACCAGGGGGCGTTGCATTTGGCGAGTGATCCAGTTTCACACTCGCGAAGCAAACATATAGACATAAAGCATCATTTTATACGAGATGTTGTTAAGAAAGGAGAGATAGAGTTAAAGTATCTGTCAACTAATTTAATGATTGCAGATATTTTAACGAAGCCATTGATAAAGGAAAAGCATGATTTATGTTTGAAGAATTTAGGACTTCAAGGTGCGGTAAATACAAATTAAGGGGGCGTGTTGAGAAACATGTAGAACCTGTTTTAAGTGATTAATTTGTATTTGTTATAATAATTTGAAAATGTGTCATGCGTATATAGAACATAAGGATGACATGTAAAAATCCCTTCACTTCAATAAAAACACTGCGTACCTACACAAATGCACCAAAGACTAATCAAACATTTAATTTTAAAGCAAATAAAAGTATTGAACGTTACCATAAAAACTTATCGGTAACTTACGTATTTTGTACAAGTCGGTAAGTTATGTGTAGTGTACGGGCAAGAGCCCGTATAGAATGGTGCCAGGAATATTGGCTGCATTCCTACATTAAACAGCTAGACTGATTCGTTGCGCAAAAAGAGAGCCAGACGCGATGAAGATGGATCATCTGCCTCGATCCTTTTGTCACCAGATGAGATTACTTAACCGCGGAGAAATGTCTCAAATGAAACAAAGTAATACATTTTTAAATATTTTTTGACGTGACAACGTCTTATAAATCGATAGAGCCGGCTGCACACACAAAAAAACATGACTCATCCGGCGTTACCGGCGTTACCTCACTCGCGTTACCTCGCTCTGAGGCGTTCCATGTAAGGCTTGAAGTGCAAGCGAGAGCGCGGAACGAGCGACAAAGAAGCACAATCGTGACGTTGTCACGTTCAACTATCGTCAGTAAACCGACTTTACAGACAACCAATTTTTTTTCCTATCAACTAAGTATTAATTTCTCTTGATGACAACGACATCCAAAACGTAGAAAACAAGCGCTAACAGTTATTTAATTCCAAGATATTTCGGGCAATCACAGTTGACCGATTCATGGTCCACCCTAGTCCCTATGGATCTCTGACTTTGCATGCCGAGATTTTCCACAGGCGCGGGACATACTATAGTGCATAAGTGGGTGCGCAAATGCGATGCACTCTCTATTCTCTTTCTCTCTCTCATAACCCAATGCAACGGATCCGACCCGACCGGACAGATGTCAGGCGCAGGCCGTGTTCTCCGAGGCACAGGGGTGAAGTACCATCTAAACTAATATTAGTGTTATTATCTTGCTGTAGACTCGGTCATAAATCATTCGAGTGTTTCGCTTTTGCTGTTCTGCAGTAATGCACAACTCAACAAAGAACAACAAAAGCGAAACACTCGAATGATTTATTTATGTAAAAATACCTGATAAAAAACCCAATACAAAATTTTACTGGCTCGACCCGGGAATCGAACCCAGGATCTCGTGTTCTGCACCAACGGGGAAAATAGGTGGTTGGTAAGCAAAACCGCGAACAATAAAACCAAGGAGTGAATAAAAATGCCTTCATTCTTTCATTCTCCATTCAGATTCACACGCGTTTCTCGGAACAATCGGCGTAGAATGCAAAGAGACGTGCAGTAGGTAATGATGGTTGCACAAAGAGCCGGGCTATTTAGATGGCTGCCATTTTGACGCCTGGCGGGCTGGCAGCCAGCCGAGCCGTGTAACACTTCACTCAATGCACTATTTTCGTGTCGCAATACTTTTTACGGATCCCTACTTCAGATGATTTAGCTTAGAAGCATTTCTCAGCACGTTTTAAAGTAAACAAATGAAACGGTAAAAAAACAGCTTTTTTATCATACTCATTTGAAAAAATAAACTTCAGAGGATAGTGAGAGCAAATTTTGAATTTTGGTTTTAAGTTAGTTTATGCTTTCTCTCTTCTTATTACTGTACTTTCTTACATTCTTATGAATGAATTTATTATATTTATTTATTTACTATCGGTCTGCATTCATGTCATTTATATTTTAATTGAATTCATAATAATAGTAACGCCCTCGAGAACACACTTTAGCCCCATGTAGACTAATAACTATAGCTACATAATTATTGATAAACTGAGATATGGCTAATTATATGTTTATTGCTAATTATCAGTATAAAAACAATTCACTATCATATTGTAAAGACAAGTAATGCTAATTTTCTTCAGTTTATAAATCACCTTTTCATGCGTACCTAGTAGTTTAAATATAGAACAACTATAGAAAATGGATCAGAAATAGGCGAATACCTTTCGAATGATATTCCAGAATTGTGACGCAGAAAAATTCGCGGAATGACGGCTTGGAATATAGGCTTTACAGTTCTATGAATTTCTTATAGGTATTAGAAATTTCTAGTTAATTTTGTTTTCACTGGGCTTCTTTAAATTTTCAAAATGAAACTTCTTTAGCAGTTTTAGCACAAGCTAGGACTAGGAATTAGTTATTATTCACAGTAAAACAAACTCGTAGTAACTACTTGTCTAAACGAAATTTTTATTAAAATTTCGAATAGAAAAAAAGATCAGCAATATTCCCAACGGCGAAAGGCGCATGTCCACTTAGCACACAACAGTAAAACCTAATTAGCAGCGCTGTATAATTCAGGCGCGCCGGGGAAAATATAAAATGCTGAAATATTTATTAGAATGCAACGTACCTAGCTGAGTCTGCAACGTCATTTGGCCCCAAAATTAATTAATTAAACATTGTTTTTGTAGTTTTCGTATGCGTTTTAATCAAAAGATGTAAATTAAGGTTTTCCTAATTAGTACCTGTCGCTCGTGAATCTGTGAATTTTATGCGAAAACTACGTATATTCGCAAAAAAACTCATTATTAAACGATCGCGTGGAATTGGTAAGTCACGTGTTCATTTTGTCGACTTTCCCATATATTTTAGTAAATTTCGTTCCATTTAGATATGGAAAAAAATATTGAAAAATCGACCGGTTTCTATGACGATCGTAGATAAATCGTATGGCTATGGGTGTTTATTTGTGACTAAATATATTGCTTAGCGATGTAGTTATACATATAAAATAACCTGAGAACTTTCTATAATGTTCTCAAAGGTGTTTGAAGCTTGCCAACTTGCGGCTAGCAAAGTGGGCAAGACCTTTTCATTCGAGGAAACATGGGAAGTTACATATGGTTAAATATGGCGGTCAATCCTTATGTCTTTAGAAATAAGCACCGAAATACCATGGAAGCCGCCGTAACGCACGAATTGCTTTTCAAAAATGGCCAAACGGCCAATTCACCAAACGGCTTACGATTGGTTCGTGCTGTGTGGCATAACAGCCGTGATTGGCCGACTGACGAAGTTTGTCAGCCGTGCAGATAAGCCAACCAACCAGACCACACTAAAATTAACCCAAAGTGGAATTTTGATAGGGTCATATTTGAGTGGGAAATATAGTCCATTTAACGGTAACGTTGCTGTTAAACAAAGTTGAATCGACTCACGACTGGGCTTCACCAGAAAGCGGACAAATATTGTGTCATAATACGAACAGATTTTTCCGCATTTTCATTCACAGTGTGTCACTCAAAATGGCCGCCGTCAAATAGCTTCGAGCTTTCCTTTGTGGCGAGCATCATTACCGCGCCAAGGCTGCACTTTGTGGGAATTGTTCCTTGAGCTTCGCACTATCTTTGTATTGTAGACGTTAAAATAAATCCGTTTGGTTTCAGATTAGGTGTTTCAGTATACTCGTACAGTTATTGAAAGTATGATTGCCAAAAAATCATGAATATTTACGAAATTGCTTAAAACTGCTATTTTTAGGGCTGCACCCATAGATCATGTATACAGTGACCGTTTATTGACTATGCAGTGTATCTGTGTGTATCACATAGACCAGGGAATAACTTTATATATTTTGGTGTATCATTTGAAATAAAAAAAATATATCCGTACTCAAAGGGTAAAACGGGACCCTATTAGGTACTAGGTCTGTCTGTTTGTCTGTGTGTCCGTCTGTCACCAGGCTGTATTTGAAATGTATAAAATTCTCGTGTCACAGCTTTTGTAACAAAAGTCCAAAAGTCTGGTTTTCCAACAATCTTTCATCGATGCTCCGCTCCTATGGGTCGTAGCCTAATGGTATCTAGCTTTTAGCCTTCCTGAATAAATAGCCTTTTGAACACAAAAATAATTTTTATTTCGGACTTGTAGTTGCAGAGATAAGCACGTTCAAACAAACAAACTTCTCATCTTAATAATATTAGGTGTAGATAAATAACATCGCCATACAGCCTCTATCGGAACAATATAGATCGATCATTATAAAACGTGCACGTATTACGCATTCATGAGTCTATATTTCCATTAATACGTAGCCCAACTCTCAGCTAGGGTTGACACCTGTTTGAAATATTCATAACAACAGATAGTCTTCCTTTACAACAATATTGTTAAACTTACTTAGTTAGTTGTGAGTGTGAATTCAACCAAGTTTTAATTGAAACTGAAAAATAATTTTAACGATAAAATGTCAATCAGCCGGATGATGTTTGGAACAATCATTATATTTAGAGCCTATCTCACAACCGCCTGATAAACTTTATGTAACGAATAAACTTGAAATTTTGACAGATTCCCAATACGAAAATTGTCACAACATCAAATATATTCACTAGACAAAGTTTATCTGGTGACTGTGAAACAGGCCCTTAATAACAGTATCGTCTCGATATGTGAAGAAACGACGCTGTACGACTTCGAACTGGTATGCAATAGAAACTCAAAGTGGTGCCCTTTGACGGCGGCTTTGTGGAAGAAAAATCTTTGAAGTTTGAAGTTTCAATAATACTTTTGCCAACCCTACGGCTCACCTGTCACGTTTTGCGATACATTGCCGCATACCGTGATCCCCATATTCATTAGGATTTTGTACACGGATGATGGATTAGAAGGAAGAATAAAATCTGTTTTATTATTCCATAAATACACGTTTCCTTTCTAATCTCTTTGTTCGAACTGCGATACTTGGAGGATAAGATTTAAGATTTTAGCATTTGGATTTTAGAATTTAATTATTTTTCAAATCCTCCACCCGCGTTAGCTAAAGACGTGGGTCTTAAATCTAACGCTATAGGATTTTTTTATTTATTAACAAAATCATCCGATTTCAGGATTTTTATTTTGTTTATAAAAATCTTACTCATTTTCAGGACAAATCATTTTCATTTTCTTCCTATACGCGATAGGATAAATTGGAAGGTATAGCCCAGGCAAAACGTTTGTCCTGAAATTGCGTTTAGCCGGTAAAAGCTTAGACAAACTACCTACTTTGTCTTGAATTCGGGTTTGGCCGGTAACATACATATCAATGTATGTTATACAAGTAATAATGATAGAAAGGAAAAACCAAAGTTAAAGTAAGTGTCAGCCAATAAAAAGAGTGGATGCATAGTTTCGGAGATATGAACGTAAAAACATAATATTAATAATATGTACGTGTACAAAATATTTGTTCACTTATGCAGTCTCTATAAATTGTCGCGAAAAATTTGGTAGCATCCGTTACTGAAGTATGTTAAAATCAAGTTAAAATGGGTACTTTTAAGTCGGTAGAATGGGGAATTCGAAGACGAAAAAATACTAGGGGGTGAAACAAACTGAGTGAACTATTATAAAAAAATATTTCTCCGTTCAAAGAGCTCCATTCGAAATATGAACCTTTGGAAGTACGAAGATTAAATCCGGTTTCTTAATCAATTCAGAACACATCTTTTGAAACATCTTGTGCAGATCTTTTGAAAGACAAGGGTCAAAATAATTACGAGCAAAATATTATGTTTTTATGTTTTTCATATTTCAATAAAAGCAAAGGTCTCGGAGAGAATATTAAGTATTGTTTGCAATTCAAAGGAAAGGTCACTTCTCAGGTTGAGATTGGTCAAAATGAAAAATGTACTTTTGGATTTTTTATTACAAATTACGACCCAATTATGGGTTTGGGCAGCTTTCTAATCTTTAGGTGTTTTTACGAGTTTTTTCGGGTTCCGCGGCCGAAAGAAAAACGATAGAAAAAAATGAAAATGATGTTCTTTATATATACGTATTATGTTTGTATGTCCGCACTTTACAATCCTTTTTCTCAGGAATGGGTAGCAATTGGCGAATATTTCTACGTGCAGTGTAGGAATGTATAATATTATGTGTATATGTTTTTTACTCTAAAACTACTGAACCGATTTGGCTAAAAGGAATGAAGACAGATTTTATTATTTATACGCTCTGATAAGAAAACTCAGAATATGGGCATCCGAATAATTTACGTAAACCTTTTTCGTACAAGCAAACAGTAACGCCATCTCCCAAAATTCTATAGGTTGCTGTTGAGCGAACTACAGCGTGACATGGAATAATTACTGTTGGTATTATTGGCACCGATAAACTGGTGACATTATTTCACGCCATCCGCCCTGTCCAGGGTACACCTATGTCTATTTCAATACGAGATATTTTTATCTTTGAAAGATTCATGGTTTCCAAGGGATTAGTGAAAACCCGAAATTCACGCCGGTTTTTGTAAAAATATAATAGCGCTTATTTCAACTGTGAAAAGATGTTACTTCAATGTTGTTTTGTATTCCTGGACGTCAGGGTTCCATTTGTTTTGTTCAGGCTTTCCTTTTAAAACGTCAACAGAAGGTGTCAGGTCAGGGCTATTCGAAAGACAAGGGTCTTATACGTTGTAATGGAGACCTTCAGGCGGGTCTCTTTACTCGATTTTCATTTTTTGCTTTGTTTATGTAGGATTTGGTTGACCGCAATTCAAAACAATCTCACGGTGACTATAGTTTTTCCGGGACAAATGAAGACTGATATTATATTGCAAAGCAAATATAAAAGTGGAAAACTCGATATTTAAAAAAGAGTGCTGTGTTTCTTGCAATTTCTTCTTTGTGCAAAACTGCTGTCCGACCTTAGAGCAGAGTTATTTTTTAAGTTAGGCCTAAGTGAAAAATGTTTTTTTTTTTCTATTGAAATAGGTGCAAGTTAGCGAAAGTCCATGATCACTATTTTGCTGTACCTACATTTTGGATAAATCACAGTATCATAAAAATCTGTTTTAAAGTGAAGACTTCTTAACATGACATAATTATATTTGCGATACTTAGTAGAGAGAGAGAATTAGTATTCTATGGCATAAACTCGTGGTTTATGACGATAAATAAACGTGTTCTGCGCGAAAATCGCCGTGTTTCCTCATGGCGCCGTAATGCGTCGTAACGAGCACAATTACGCCCTACCGTAATATTTTATGTAATGCGCCTGTTTCGCCGAACGTAGCAAACGCTCATAACGTTAAGATGTCATATTATTACAAAAAAAAAACGCATATCACAAGATCTATCTATATAAAATAGGTCTGCGGCTCGACCATTTACGAACTAGAAATCGTTTAAAGAATCACTCAATGTGTGAATGAATGTGTAAATCACAATGTTAAAATCTTAATTTATATAAATCTCGTGTCACAATGTTTGTCCGCGATGGACTCCTAAACTACTGAACCGATTTAGTTCAAACTTCGTGATTCTGTCATTTGGTCCAACTTAAAAGATAGAATAGTTTTTATCCCACGTGGACGAAGTCGCAGGCATCAGCTAGTAAAGGTATAAATAGGTAAGGTTGAACAAAAATTCACATTTCCAGTTGGTGCAATTTGTTAAAAGGTCTTTTCATTCTCCTAGTATTGTAGCTTTTGTTCCCATATACTTAAAACATAGAGCTCAAGGTCATAAATAAAAATAAAAAAATAGGACGTACAAGAATTTTAATTATTTTTCAGTTATTTCACTCCGAACCTTCTCTCACTACTGACTACTGGTTCTCCCATTCCTGTATGTTTAAAGGTGGTTAAGTAGGTACGAGTAATTGTACATTTTTTTTATAGACAGAAAATGCCTAACGCATACCCCTCCGCCAGGGGAAATCGAAGGGGCTAATGTTGGACTTGCACCCATTAAACACTACATTCTCATATTAGTTCGGGAACCAATATGAGGTGAAGGGAGATTTCTTTACGAAATGTTTTTATGAGTAATATTTAGCTGTGATACGGTTGTTTTCGGCTATTATGATTGCCATAAGCCTACTATTGCAAAAAACTAAATAAAATTTTAATTCGGCAGGCTAATTTTGCTCGCGGGCACATAATAGTACCATAATATGGTACCTAAGGTAAAAGCTAATCGATCAGTAAGTACGTAACTACTTGTATAGGTATGTATGAGTATACGTGTGTTCATACCAGACGAGACTCGTAAAACTCTCGTAAAAGCTCGTAAATATTTATCGAGTCCTGTTAAAACTGGGCTCAGTCTGTCTCCGTAACTAGGCTGCAGTATAAAATCACTAGCGCATACAAATAAAATCTATTGAATTTGCAGACGCCAAACACAATCAATTTTTTTTTCTAACTTTTACCTGTACTCCAAATATGATTTCTAATCTAGTAAAAATAATTGTTTAATCAATGAGTAAAAATGATACCGTAATTGGTAGGTATATTTATCTCACAGATCACAGTGAAATTCCAAAGAAAGTATAAACAACCGAGCAGCGTTACATAACTTTTTACTACCGATTGTTAGGTTTTATTAGACATGACTGCTAAATCACCGTCACTCTTATTTGCAAATGTATAAATTAATCAAGACATTCATATTTTTATTAATTTGTCAACATTAAGTATCTAGAGTTAAAGCCTTTACTTGATTATAATTTGTTAATTTGACTTCCGTTGACGACGTCAACCAATGATAGCGATAGAAGCGTCGACCAATCACAGCCTACCTGTCGCTGGGGCATTCGGGAGGGGGCTCGGGAGCCGGTGGTGGTTGTTGTAAGATTAAATAAAAGGCGAGGATATATCAAGAATTGGGTAATCTAGTATTAAGCGGTATATTGGAAGGATATAAAAATTGTGTAAAAGTAATGTAACAAATGTGCTGAAAGTGAATAAATGTTACGAGTATATCGAGAGGAAGGCTATGTTTTTATTACGCGGGAACCTGACCCAATAGGTCAGAAGCGGGATTATCGAGAAAATATATTATTTTCTTGTCACGCCCACTGGATGAAAGAAAACGTACGTATCGTTGAAAATTTACGCATGATCTATTTTTCTTATGTTGACAATTTTTTTTTTACTTTGATTGAGTACATTTAACTGCTATTTACTATGAATAATCAGACAATATTATTCTTTTTCTTGCTGTCAGAGAGAATATTTTTTTTTATTTATTACCAAAACCCCTAAGTATGGCAGTGCATTGCTGTAATCGTACTGATCATTCAGTTTAAGATTGTGAAAATACGGTAGTATCACAAAATTAAGATCCGCTTGAGTTTTTTCTTTTTAGATCGATATGGTCAAATATTTTAGTGATTTTTCTCGAAAGGCAAACAAAGAAAATAAACAGATGTTGATGGTACCCTCGTTTTGAAAAACAAATCAAATTTTCCTGATTTTATTCTCTAAGTAATAATACAAATATCGTAGTAGTATATTTGCTCAAGATTTATTTATTCTGTTCCGGAATAGATGATTAATTTTTGTTGGCATTAGAAGGACAAAGTTGAATAACGTTTTCGTAATTTTATTTTGAACGGTCTGAAGGCTTAAACTTTAGGAACTGCTTTTAGCAGCAGTAATAATGCCGTACAGCAATCCGAAAAAAAAAAAAAGAGAAAACAAGGTTGATTTCGCTTTATTTACATCAGATTTCATTGTACTTAATAGCAGCGTTTTACCTGAAAATAAAACGTTTATTAAAATACTTACCTCACTGGAAGCTTTATATTGAGAGTAGCACATCCGTTTCCGTTTGATTTCCGTACATTTAGTGACGTCAGAACCGGCTCTGTGGCGCCACCTGGCGTGTCGCACCGTAGGTTTCTTTAATAGCTTGGTGCGATCCTTAGTTCATTGGCTCAATAATATCACCAGGCAGGAATTACTGAAAGCTTCCAGTGAGGTAAGTATTTTAATAAACGTTTTATTTTCAGGTAAAACGCTGCTATTAAAACACTTGACCGTCACTGGAAGCTTTATATTGAGAGCCTGTTTGTTTTCGCCTGGTGACGCCACATATTAGACGTTTTACGCCAATGTGACAATGTAGGATAATTATTATGTATGAGAAATTTAATGTTTCTCTAATAATTATTCTTAAAAACATAATTTTATACTGCTTTGTTCAAAATCAGTTAATAACCACTTCTATATGAATATAAAATTAATAACAAATCGGATTGAGAAGTTGGGTGAACCATTACTTATTGTAAATAACTTCATGATTACAAGTATTGGCTGATTGCCAATTTCCACGATCTATCTCATCAAGGGAGTGATTTCTCCATCAGCTCTGGAAAGCTCCATCTACAGACCTAACACTACCAGGAGTAGCAGATATACCAGCTTCTCTGAACAAGCTCGCGAAAACTGCGCGAGGCGTTTTGGATAACAATGTAATTACTGTAATTAATAGATTTACCTACTATAATTTGAAACATTTCGTCTATCATTTAATAATGAAGTATTTATCAATAAAATTCAAATAGAGTTTAGTTACGATAATATAAATGTCAGAGCAACTTCCAACCCGACTGCCGTTAAACACTGGTATCAGTTTTTGATGTGAATTACGGCCAGAATATAACATAGGTAATAATTATCATTATCACAATTTATAAAATTCTCGCTATATCTACCGTAAGTAAAGTTAGATCATGTAGGTATAATTCTTTCTGAAAAAAGAAGTAATAACATCGCAGTATGACGAGATGTTTAAAAAAGGCTATTTACATCTATAAATAGATAAGTAAGATTTTAACTTATCTTATCAGATGGGTGGATTCTGAATCTTTATTTTCAGAATGTTTTACAAAAGCATGGTTGCTAAACTTAAATTTTCGGCACTACATAACGTCAAAACCTGATTTGTGTAAAAGAACTATGCATTGAAAATTAATTTATTACTCAAATATAAATTAAAACTGGTACTAATTGTGAGCCGGTAGGGATATTAGTAGTAATATATTATTTTACGATATTTTTTTTTTTTTTTTTTTTTTTTTTTTTTTTTTTTTTTTTTTTTTTTTATATTATTTAGTAATATATTATTTTTATAAGACCAACGTAATTCGTAAGTTGTGAGAGTTGAGTTTTGCAATTTTTTAAGTAAGTAAGTAATGACACTCTTACGGGGTTTCATGTTTTAATGGTTTCGGACTGGAACCAACCACACATTTCCAAACCTATGAGACGATTTTCTCTAATTTCAGAACTACCAGACCCGCTGTGTCAATTAAAAACTTGTGTTGGTTTCTCGGATTCAACGGAGCAACGAGCGCCCGAACTCTGAGTACCACGCGCCAAAAACCTTTTTCCCGTGGTATTGTTATTAAAAATATTCCCGTTTACTTATTGAGATGAATCAAGTCTCGATATACGTACGTAGTTGTGTACTACGTGTGCATTCTTCGAGGTGAACAGATCGACTACTGGGATTCCCAACTTTGCATTACTAAGTATTTTCATATCGGATAAAATAAGTGCCACCCTGGAGGTTGGCGATAGCGTGACAGAAGGTACGCAATTCGTATGACTATTGAACCTGCCTGGGATGTACATTTATGTTATAGTGATTTTGATGTCAATCTAGAAATTTCAGGATTCGAATGTTATTTTCAATAGGAGTAAGATCTCGTCCCACTTGCTCCTTTTAAATGAGTAATAGTCTTGCTGTCACATTGGAAAAAGATCGAACTTTGACGCCGGGTGTGAGTAGTTGAGTACGTCTCTGAAAGGCATATAGTAGGGGCCAACACTTCATTTTGATTAGAAGTAGTATTTGTTCTTATCGTGTAAAAGACTACGATAGAGAGAGAGATCATCCAGTAATACTCTCCAAACTAAGTACGAGGCACTTGTTTACCAAAAACAAAACTGGTGGAAGATAATACAGCGAAGTTAGTAGCTGACAATTCTCCTTGCACTAAGAGTTCAGCGGATTGGATAAGGCACCCATCATTCAAGATGAGTCCGGCAGAATGTATTTGAAAAGTATCAAGTGTCGATGATTCAGTCGTCCTCGTGGACAACAAAGCTGGCAAAATTCGGAAGTTCTATATTTATATTTATCTTAATTTCTTTGCATTATTGTCATTTAAAATCCGAATTACATTATGGAATAAGTACTTCATTTGACTTTTCCTAATAAACTATGCTCTTTTGTGGCAAAAGACCGAATTTATTTGCCAACTTAGGCTCTGTAGTAGCTGCATTGTAATTTTGACATGACCGCAAGTACATTTTGCAAAATAAATCATCTAGGTATGCAAGAACAAGAACTATGAAATTAAGCCTGTGTTAAGTATATCCATTTTGCACAACAAGTCTTGGGGTTGCCGGAAATCCGGAATGCGGTACATGTTTATCAAGTGAAATGATTCTGGCAAAACAATCGTTCAGTGCTTTGAGGTCGAATATCGGTCGAGACTCGAGACAACCCGTCGCGCGTCGGGTTAAAGAGTGGATGAAAAGCTTGGTGTGTAAGACGCCATGCTTTTCATTTTGTGCGCCATTGCACATAATATATTTTAGAAACAGGAGTGTGAAATATTTTTCCCGTCATGTTGGGAAATACAAAGGTGATTACTTCAAACACAATATTTCTTTCAATTATGAAAGATGTTATACTGAACTACCCATTGCAAAAGAACAGGTTCGAGTTGAATCCTCTAACTAATTTAATTCATTCGGATGTAGACGTATTTAGGCCCTTCGCACACAGCTAGCTTAAGCGTATCATTATGACGCTACGCATAAAATATATAGTATGACAATTACGTCCTAAAGTTCGATCCAACATCGCTTCGACTGCGGACATGTTTGAACATGTTTGTACTCTTTCTGTTTGCGGACATGTTTGAACATGTTTGTACTGTTACGTCTGTCATCATACGAATGATGTTACGCTTACGCTCACGTGAAATATACAGCGTATAGATAATTTTTTGTACACCTTGCGAGGGTGGTTTATAACGCTCGTGCTGATATGACTGCATGCACTATCCGGGCCGAGTATAAGCAATGTTACCAATACTTTGCTCCCCCGAGGGGCGACGATATGATTGATTAGCATATATGATTGCTTAATGCGAATATGACTGAGAAGAGGTTAGTTGACCTTAGTGCGCATTATTATTTATACGTTGGTATCCACCCCGCGAAGGTGGGTTGTATGATCATGCTAGCAACATTGCGAGCACTGTCCAGGTCAAGAAGTTCCACACGATGGAACGGCAATGCTTGTATAATAACTTGCCCCCGCGAGGGGCGACGGTCTTATTGCTTCGCATATTAGTATCCACCCTGCGAGGGTGGGATGTAATGATCGTGCTAGCATACTGCGAGTCTGTCTAGCCCAAGAAGTTCCACGCGATGGAACGGCTATGCTTGTAACACCTTGCCCCCGCGAGGGGCGACGGTCTTATTGCTTCGCATATTAGTATCCACCCTGCGAGGGTGGGATGTTATGATCGTGCTAGCATACTGCGAGTCTGTCTAGCCCAAGAAGTTCCACGCGATGGAACGGCTATGCTTGTAACACCTTGCCCCCGCGAGGGGCGACGGTTTTATTGCTTCGCATATTAGTATCCACCCTGCGAGGGTGGAATGTATGATCGATCGTGCTAGCATACTGCGAGCCTGTCTAGGCCAAGAAGTTCCACGCGATGGAACGGCTATGCTTGTAATACCTTGCGTTCGCGAGGGGCAACGGTCTGATTGCTTCGCATATTAGTATCCACCCTGCGAGCGTGGGATGATTGTGCTAGCAATACTGCGAACCTGTCTAGGCCAAGAAGTTCCACGTGATGGAACGGCAATGCTTGTAATACCTTGCCCCCGCGAGGGGCCACGGTATGATTGAAAATCTGAATTGAATAGTGTGCAATCGAAGGTAGTATTTTATTTAGCGAAGCTTATACGAAAGAGTCACGAACTTGGCTCACGACTCTTCTCGGCGCGCCTCAATACTTTTTGATCGCTTGCCGCAAAGTGCGATAAATCCAAAAATTTAAGAATTCTTTTTCTTAAATTTTTTCAGGCAATTATTTTGTACATATGGCCCAAAAAAGCGAAATTTTCAATACTTTATAATTTTAAAATGCAGTATATGATCTGCGTTCTTGAATGAACTAGATAGCATAAAGTATCATACATTTTTACCTTCTCGTTTGTTTCTAGGTGCGTATGAAACCTGGAGTATGATTATTTTCTTATGTTTCTTTGGAACATATGTTTCGCCACTAACTTGGGTCATAACTTTATAATCACACCATCAATGTAATTTTGTATTTTCTGCATAACTTATCAATTTTGGATGAGCAATGAGAAAGGCTGTATGTGCTTTTGCGAGCCTGCCCGCTTGGGCCAGCCATTTCTTTCATTGCGCTATCCATTACTGAAATAAAATACTTAAACTAGTAAGATTATATAACATCATGCGTCACAAGTACGAATATTTTAACAAAATATACATTTTAAAGTGATCCGAACGGACAAACCGTTAAAAATATGATCACTTACACACAAGTTAAAACGAGTTAGATTATATTACATCATGCGTCACAAGTATGAACATTGTAACAAAATATACATTTTAAAGTGATCCGAACGGACAAACCGTTAAAAATATGATCACTTACTTATTAACTCACCGACGAGGAATCGAACCCCGGTTTCCGCGTGATAGGCGGAGATTTTGATTATAGAAAAACAATAGTTTACTTACTGCGAATTATTCACACAATTCACTTTAAAATTATAAGTAAGTATGCACTTTATACTTTAGTATTCAATTACTTCTTATTGCAATGTTCTATGTGGAACGATTGCAAGTTACTTCGACGGAAACAAAAACGCCAATGAACTAAGGATCGCACCAAGCTATTAAAGAAACCTACGGTGCGACACGCCAGGTGGCGCCACAGAGCCGGTTCTGACGTCACTAAATGTACGGAAATCAAACGGAAACGGATGTGCTACTCTCAATATAAAGCTTCCAGTGACGGTCAAGTGTTTTAATTTGGTTATTAATTCGAGGTATTTCTCTTCAGTGGATTCATTTATCTGGGCAGTTATACAGTAATTTAGTAATTGGAATATGTGATGGGATATTTTTGTTCATTGCTTTAAAAAAAAAAATAATGTAGCGTACAAACAGTCAGTAAATCGTATAGGCAAAAAAGAGCCCGATAATCAAACGACATAACCCCATCGAATTTAGGCTCGTCTGCCTAGTCTTGACGAGTACCTACGTTAGTAAGGGTCTGGTATTGGAAAGAAATTATCTTATTTTTAAAATGGATATTGATATATTTTTAACTATTACTCGTTTTGGCTATAAGACTCTTAAATTTTATAATTACGAAATACATTAGGGTCACAAATTATAATGGTATTGGGTAATAATAATACAGAATCAAGTATGATTGCGACATAGTTACTGTTATTATCTCTTTATTGACATTGTGCAGTAAATGAGGACAAATAATAATTTCTAATTTTCGAGATTAAAGTGAAGACAATGCGCCCGGTCGCCCTTTGGAGTGCAATGCGAGGGTACTACGTCAAAAATATGATACTAATGTATAGTTCGGCGGGTGCACACGTTATCCTCGGGCCGCGGTCGGAGGGAAGAATGTGTTGTGTGAGGGAAGGGGGTAATGGAACAGTTCATACGATCCGTATCTTTGGTACCAGTTATCTCTTAGAAATTCAAATGGAAAAGGATTAAGGTGCAGTTTACTGCTGATATAGAATTTCTCATAAAAGTTGGAGAATAAATTCAAGTACCTCCGGAAATTTTATTAGTCTATTTATGCAAAATTTACAAACCATGTCATCCTAAACCAAGGTCATTCAAGTATAGGTATGTCCCGACTGAACGATAAGAAAGGGGTGAAACCAAACTCTTCTCTGAAGGACTTAACTTAAGAAAATTTTAAAGTTTATGAAATAAACACACAATTACATAAAATTTCATGACTGACTTTGATGCCAAAGAAAAATCAAAGCAAAATAAAGGAGAATATGTCATCGGAAAATTTGGAGAAAGAAAAGGGTGCTGCTGACTCTAATGGGAATCTTGTCAAGGTTGGTCATTACTTTGGTCGTTAAGAAATGAAACTAAAGTTAAATATGTGGCTTGTTGCATTAGAAAACTTAAATGGACGTGGGCAAGTCATCAGATGAGAAGCAACAAAGGCAAATGGACCAAGAATGTGACAGAATGGTGTCCGAGACAAAACAAAGGAGAAAAGGTAGGCAGCGTCGCAGATGCGAGGACGAGATTCGCAAAACAGCAGGGATCACTTGGGGGAGAATAATATTCAACAGAAATGTATGGCAAGCGCTTGGGGAGGTCGTTGCGGGAAAAATAAATAAATAAATATTATATTTAGGATTATATATATATATTATATTTATAATATATTTAGAAAATAGATGAATTACTCATGTTTGGAAGGTTGTTGAATAAAAGCTAATGGCTTGTTATAAATTGATATATCAACGAAATTCCAGATCCATCTCTGCAAAGTACCAGGCGCTTAGCAACTTGAAGGAGATTTACTCGAACTTGTAGACCAGACGTAGCGATAGAAGCTGTTTCCGTAGCATTCGTAGCGGCCTACGCTACGCGAGATAAATAAGCGAGACGGAGGATGGGCGTTGATTCTTACAGGAAACTCCTTTTACTTTCTGTAGTCCTATTATTTTGAGTTAATTAAAATCGTCTAAGTATACTTTATTTAAAATTTAAAATAAAATTGGGGCACGTCAACTCGCTATCGAGGTCCAGCGGGAAGAGGAGAATACTCCTCCTGAGGAGCAGTATGTTTTTGGGTCATAATGTACATAACCTTACTGAAGTAAGCAAATCAGCGAGGATATCGGAAAAGATGGGAGAATTAAAAGACTGCAAATACTAGGAAAGCATATTGAAAATATAGGTGTTAAGAATGCAATTAAGGAATTGAAAGAAGTACACAATGAGGAACCTGAACCAAAGATAATCCCATGTGAAAAGTTACGGATATAGGCAAAATACCTAAATAGTGGAAAACATCGCATATTATCCTTATTTAAAAAAAAAAAAAAAGGAAAAAAGAAGGACGAAAAGAAGACATTTGATAGTGATTACCACGGACCAATATGGAAGAGTCTAGTCTTGCATAACAGGGAACAACCTTCAAAATATATCAGAATTATCAAGAACATCTAATTAAATAACGAGGTTAGGATATAACGGGAAACCTTAAAGAAAGGTTCAACGTAGTCTTAACCATGCCTATACTGGTCAGTGAAGAAGATCATGACATCTAACAAGCTAAGGAGGAAAACTTCACAAAGAAAAGCTTGAACGCTGCCGGAGAGCCATGGAAAGAGGCATGACTGATGTAAATAAACAAAACAACTGGTGTACAACCATATCCCACTGGCACCCCAGAGATGAAAAGCACAGTAGACGACGTCGACAGGTGAAATGGGCAGATGGTCTGAAACATCATGGCTGGAATCTATTGGAAGAGTGTTGCGATGAGGCAGATCTCAACGGAAAATGCTGGAGGAGGCATATGTCAGGAGACGCATTGAAATGCGAGATATTTTCTGACGAATTTCTTAATTCAGGATAAAGGGGCTTTATTATCGTTTACTATTATATCTATGCAATTGTGGCCTTATCGTAAAAAAAAAAATTTCTAATGCTGTACAAATACTGTATTAATTGGAGAAGTTCATCTGATATCCTTAAACGCAATTTAGCAGTTCTTATATATTTATATATATAATCTGAACCTCGAAAATGGTTCCAACTGATTTCATGAAATTTAGTACGGGGACGATAAATCCATCTAGCAAGGGTTCATTTTTTTTAAAATGTAGTTAACCAAAATAAAAATTAAAGTATTACTCCAGCGGGGTAGGCATGGGTAAGGGCTGGCCTTACAAGTAGGTACGTCATACTATCTAAGTTTAGTTTGTGATGTTAGTCTGCTCTTACGATTTGGGATTGGGCTAAGGGCACCTATATAATTATCGGCGGGAACACCAATGACTGCCAGTAGTTGTATTGACTAGCATTGATTTATTTTTATTATTATCATTAATTATCATTTGGATGGTTACGAATCACTTAAACGATAGCTGTTAGGACTTCGTGATCCCAAGTAAAGGTCAGGGTTTAAAAGATAGCCGGTAAAAGGTAGCGTTGGTAACGTTAAGGTAGAATGGAATTCTGAGTGTTTTAATGTAACGGTAATGGTTAATAAGGTTTTTATTAAAGGTAATTTTGAGGTGAGCTGTCAACATCTCTTTATATCGACACAGTTCATTCCTAAAATTATAATAATCTTATTTAGTAATTTTGTTTTCTTATTTAATCGACATTTTACCTTCAAACGGTTAAATAGTGTGGCTTTTGTGGCTTGATGATTGATTTAAAAAAAAAAAAAAAAAAAAAAAAAAAAAAAAAAAAAAAAAAAACTCGTGTAAGGTTATGTTATCATTTTACTGACGGCCTCGGGCCGTCATGGAACTTTTGGCACGTTCAATGCACTGACATACGCTTACAACCTTAAGAGGGTAGGTCATGGGTGTGCTAAGTCCAGTTTAGTTTAGTATTAAAGTAACGCTGAGGTAGCAGACAGAACAATTCAATATTTCAATGTTATGTCAAATAATTTTGAAGGTTCTTAATGAGGGAATTAGTATGCATTAAAAAAAAAAAAACATTGGTCGTCTGTAAAGTGTGTTTACGGACGATATATTTACGTGATAACGTCATCATCGTGCCTTTCTATCGCTTGTTGTCTCGCTTGCGCGCACAGGCTCAGGTGGAACGTTACGCGGAACGTTACTATTTTTCATGTGTGTTGCTGGTGTTCATCAATTTATAAAACGTTATCACGTCAAAATTGGCTTCTGTTTTGGATCCGTTAAGCTTTTGTTTCCACTTAGTAAGAAATTAATACTTGGTAATAATTATGATTTGGATACCGTATGGGAAGAAAATAGTAACTAAAAGTGTTATAAAATGAAATAGGTTTGGGGGTATTACTCTCAAAAGGGACACTAATGTTGTGATGTCTAAATGTCATGGTATTAAGCTGGTATCTGTCAGTTTCAGGAAAGCAGGCAATGGAAGGAAACCCTAGGTAAAGGGTGTAATCAAATTGAGGAAAACCCTAGGTAAAGGGTCTACTCAAAAGGAAAAAAAAACCCTAGGTAAAGGGTCTTCTTAAAGGGAGGAAACCCGAGGTAAAGGGTCTAATGGAATTGAGGAAACCCTAGGTAAAGGGTCTACTCAAAGGGAAACCCTAGGTAAAGGGTCTAATGGAATTGAGGAAACCCTAGGAAAAGGGTCTACTCAAAGGGAAACCCTAGGTAAAGGGTCTAATCATTTTGAGGAAACCCTTGGCCGGTGGTGGCCAAGGGTCTACTCTAAGGAAAATTCTAGGTAACGGTTCTAACAAAAGGAAAGGATAAATCTGATCAGGACGAGGGTGTAACATGTTGAAGGCAAGGATATGCATAAGGTGATGTGAACATGAAACTGGAAAAGACTTTTAAGTTTTAAAGTTGCGGAGTATTCTCACTCAATTTTGTAGCTAAATGTAGAATAAGATAGTTTTAAGATAGCTTTAGTACCTAACAGAATAAGTGTTATAATATTCTTATTAATTTGAGGGATAGTGATCATGGATGTGTGGATCCCGTATCAGGCTGAATCAAATCCAAAACTTTATTTTTGTGGACTGCGGTCTCCCAAATTAACTTCTACAACTGTTACTTTTTTTTAATAACATCAGGATTCTGGGATTATGGGCAAGCAGGCAGGTCGTACTTCTTATTAACGGCCTACAAGCCGTATTTAGGTGATTTTGAATGAAGTTTTATGCAAAAACTATAAAGACAATTACTTTCAAGTTTACACGTCATGTGTTTTGGGTCTTTAATCTGGAATCGCTTAGAAGCAAATAAAATAAAATAAGCATATAAAATAAAATAAGATAAAATTTTCTCGATGGAAGGTTCTCCCAGGGGTTGCTCCGAAATCTCAGTTTTTCTATGTTTTATCGGAGACTACAATGGATGTAATTGTAATTTTTGTTTTGATGTATCGGTAATAATAATATCCTAAAACGCTTAGAGCGGATTTTTGATAGCTGGCTTAGTTTTTGAGTAATTGGGTAAAACGTCGTTTTTCTGCTGTATTCTTCCGCGACGCTGCATGTCGCACCTGCCAGATCTCCGTGAGAGTGAGAAGGACAAAAATAAATTCAATAAATCCCCGTTAACGTGGATTACTTGTGCCTATGGTTCTTAAAAAAAAAAAATTGGTTGCCTGTAAAGTCGGTTTACTGACGATAGTTGAACGTGACAACGTTTTCTTTGTCGCTCGTTCCGCGCTCGCGAGGTAACGCTGGTAACGCCGCATGAGCGAGGTAACGCCGGTAACGCCGGATGAGTCATGTTTTTTTCGTGCGTGCAACCGGCTCTATCGATTTATAAAACGTTGTCACGTCAAAAAAGAGACACTATTTTGTTTTCCTGGAATGTTTTGGTTTTGGGTAATGAGAGGATTTGGTGCCGCCTTTGTTTTTTTTAATTGATAAAATGTATGTATAACAACTATTCGTTATATTTAGAAAACATTATAAATTATTTTGTTATAAGATGTATGTATGTAGGTGTAAAGTAATATTACTTTGAGAATAATTAATTATGTTACAATTTATTATATTATATATTTATTATGTTTGTATGTAGGTGTAAAGTAATATTACTTTGAGAATAATTTATTACTTGTGAGTTAAAATGTTTTTAGTTGGATAATGAGTTAGGAGTAATTGTTTAGACAGAAATTATAATTTAATCGTTCAAATCAATGATGTAATTAATAATAAATTTATATAAAAGCGATGGGACTCGCTTAGGGTCGGATGGCCGAGCTGTTAGGTTTTATTAGACATGACTGCTAAATCACCGTCACTCTTATTTGCAAATGTATAAATTAATCAAGACATTCATATTTTTATTAATTTGTCAACATTAAGTATCTAGAGTTAAAGCCTTTACTTGATTATAATTTGTTAATTTGACTTCCGTTGACGACGTCAACCAATGATAGCGATAGAAGCGTCGACCAATCACAGCCTACCTGTCGCTGGGGCATTCGGGAGGGGGCTCGGGAGCCGGTGGTGGTTGTTGTAAGATTAAATAAAAGGCGAGGATATATCAAGAATTGGGTAATCTAGTATTAAGCGGTATATTGGAAGGATATAAAAATTGTGTAAAAGTAATGTAACAAATGTGCTGAAAGTGAATAAATGTTACGAGTATATCGAGAGGAAGGCTATGTTTTTATTACGCGGGAACCTGACCCAATACGATACTTACACGTAATTTTTTCGTGCCTACAATGCAATGGTGCGAATTTTCCTACACTTTAGCTTCACAGTCACGTTGGTTACTCTAGTTTTGTTTTTTTTTTTTAAGCCGCTGGGGAATGCAAACGCGAGTTGCGAGTTATCCCCTCCAGGGAACTCGAAACGTTGCGAGTTGAGTATGTGGGACTCGCAGGATGTGAGGCGTCTTTTTACACAACCCCCAGCGGCGTGTCATGTAAGGTTAGCACAAGTTTTGTACAAATTTCGAGTCGATTCGCTTCGAATAAACGGGACGGAGTTCTCCGTACATCTATAGACAGCGTCCCAAGCGGAAACATTGTGAACTAAGCTTTCGGCGGTTCTCCTGTGGTTGTTCTTTTGGAATCTACTTTTCATTTTAAATTCGATCGTCTAGACTCTAGTAAATATATCCTTTAAGGGGATTTATTAATTTATTTTTGTCTTTCTCACTCTCACGGATACGTAGGTAGGTGCGACATGCAGAATTTAACAGAAAATCGACCTTTTACCTAATTACTCAAAAACTAAGCCAGTTATCAAAAATCTGTTTGTACGCGTTTTAAGATATTATTGTTACCGACACATTAAAACAAAAAATACAATTACATCCATTGTAGTTTCCGATATAAATGAGAAAAACTGAGATTTTGGAGCAACTTTTGGGAGAAGTTTCTATCGAGAAAATTTTATCGAATCGTGTTTCGGCTTCTAAGCGATTTTAGATTAAAGACCCAAAATACATGATAATAAATTTGAAAGTAATTGTCTTTACAGTTTTTATATAAGACTTCATACAAAATCGCTTTAATACGGCTTGTACGCCGTTAACATAGGTAAGTTTCTTCACGCTGGCTTTATAGGTAAATTATAATGTTATTAAACAACTACTTAGCAATCACTTGACCTGAAGCCGTACAAAAGCGTAAATATGAGTAGGTATTAGCCGAAGACGTAGTAAACCTAATATCTATAGAGTAAATCTTGTAAAACATAATTATTTATCATATTCTTGTTATATTTTAATCCTAACTTTAAATAAAACCTGTGCATGTGATCAGTGGGGTTAGTTAGTACCTACGAGTTATTAGATTTTCGATTCGAATTTCGAGTTTTTCCGTGCAATCAATGTGCGAGTAAAAACCGAAAAATTTGTTTACTTTGTCAAAGTCTTAGCATTATTATAATATCTTCTACTAGCGCCACGGAATAAATACTATCGCTTCAGTTCTTTTATTAATGATGGTTTGGAATTAGCTTTTTGAAAATTCTCAGGTGTTTCTGATTTTCCGACTTAAAAGACAGGGTAGGTACGTACTTAGTTACCCCTAGCAAATATCCTCCATTAAGTCTAAACTTCAGCCAAATTGATTTAGTATTTGTGACGTGGAGGAGTACATTCTTCCAGCCTCCGTGTTCCCAGTCAAGCTATAGTCTGGGTGCCTTCAAGAGAAGATGGAATAAGCATTTTATAGGCAAGCGTGCCTCAACCCATTTTATTGCTTTCCATTAGGCATGATTTTCGTCAAGTGCAAGCTTGTCTACAATTTAAAAAAAGTGTCTACTGCTTCAAAAGTTTCCATCAATATACCGTTAATTCGCAGCTTAATTTCTGTCAGTGACACTAGTAATTAGTTCAATAAACCCTCAGGGTTATTTTAATCAGTGTCAAAGAAGCGTCTATCTTTGATCTAGTTAAAGATAAATTAGTGGCAATAGAACTGAGACTACTTATGTATAGCGAACGCTAATGGATTCTTCGTCTATTCCCGTTTTAGTTGCAGTACATTTTCATTTACCGATTGAAGGCTTTAGAATTACAAGCGATACAAAGCTTATGTAGTAGACTTGTATTGCTGGAAAATTGCTTGCAGTTTAAAATTTTTCTTTGTTCCTAGTAACTACTTACCTGACAAAATAATAAAAAAATAGGTAAAAAAAGAATGTTTGAACGAAAAGATAATGTTACAAAATGGAGTTGAAGTAAACACGTTTGCTCTTATTAAATAAGCACGAATTGTTTTAGTATTACCTACGTGACCTGGACAATTTTCATTTTTGAAATAGGAAAAACCATTGAACACGTTACCGTAACCGACACCTCAGTTTGAGTTTTCACTTTTCACTCACACTTTTTTGGTGTCCTCCTAGTTTTCATGCAAATTTATTTTTGGATAACGGCCTAGAAGCCGTATTAAAGCGATTTTGAATGAAGTTTTATCTAAAAACTATAAAGAAAATTACTTTAAAATTTAAACTTCATGCATTTTGGGTCCTCAATCTAAAATCGCTTAGAAGCAGAATCACGATGAGATAAAATTTTCTCGAGAGAAAGTTCTCCCAAAAGTTGCTCCAAAATCTCAGTTTTCCTGTTTTTTATCGGAAACTACATTGGATGTAATTGTAATTTTTGTTTTAATGTGTCGGTAATAATAATATCCAAAAACGCTGAGAAACCGATTTTCGATAACTGGCTTAGTTTTTGAGTAATAAGGTAAAAGGTCGTTTTTCTGTTTTTTCTTCCGCGGCGCGACGTGAGAGTGAGAAAGACAAAAATAAATTCAATAATACCCTTAAGAACTGTTTGGGATACGGCGGCAAGTTTAGTGTGTTGTACAAATAACTGCAATAATGAATAACAGCGGGACGCCACACAGCGAATTCGACGAATCTCAGTTATTTATACCCCTTTATAATCCAGGAAGATTATATAAGAATAAAGAGATATGGATTAAAAAAAAGGGGCGGCATTGTATTATGTAAAGGGACCTTAATATTAAAATAGATAAAATTTTCTCCAATCTAAATGTCAGTCTAGCTTAGCACTGGACAGGAGTTTATTGACGAAAATAATATAACATGTGTCGGCTTACACCCCCTTTCCCCACTCGGTTAAGCGCCGGACCGGATCAAGGGATTTGCGCCTTTAGCCCGGAAAATTAAAAAGTGTCAATTTTATTTTCGTTCCCGGATTCTGACAAAATTTACACGTTTTACTATGGAGGAAATTAAAACTCCCCTCTTCAGTGACTAAAATGAATCTTCTAATAATTATATAAAATTCACGGTGCTTAACTAAACTGCTTCGAAACTGCTAAACCGATTTTTATGATTTTTTTTGTATAGGTATATTCGGTAGGTTTGAGTAAACTAAAATTCATATCCCTGAGTGAGAAATAATTTAAATGGCAAAACAAGTTTGCTGGGTCAGCTATTTTAATTCTGATACTATTGAATGAGTATATAGATATTTCAATCCACGATGACGCGCCCCACTCTGTCAAACTCCATACGAATCGAAAGAAACATATGCGATTTTAACAGAGTGGGGCGCGTCTTAATGGATTGAAATATCTATATTTATGTACTACTACATTACGTAGTACTTTAGTACTCGTAAAATTCATAATTACTAAATAATTACAATATGGCTTTTTCTTTAACCCACAAAAGCGTCTAATGTAAGTAAGCGAACAAACAAGCATACGAGAAACAAGACGCATTCCCCATACACAGTTCCTTATGAATATATTATACTCAAAGAGAAACTACCAAAGTTAAATGAGAGTGTATTAAATATGCAAATGCATAAGATATCACGTAGGTACGTAGCTTGAGACTTGCTCTAGGCCACGGCCTCGGGACAAGCGGGAGCGGAAGCGAGAGCGGGCCTACACATAAAAACCTCCCTGGCGCAGTGGCGCGCACTCGAAATCGAGTGGGCGGTCACGGGTTCGATCCCCGTCTTTTCTAAATTGGCTCAGGTCTGTAGGGTTAGTACAGATTTTTGTAGGAATTTCGAGTCAACCCGCATCGCACAAACGAATCGAATTCCTTCATACATTTACAGCGAGCAGCAAGATCTTCAAATGGACTTAGATATCATCATCCAAAAGTATGCCGCAGCCCATGAACATCGACTGCATCATCATGTAAACGTGGAGGCAATCCAGCTCCTCGACACTACGGACCTCATAAGAAGACTCAAAAGGGCTATAAGCCTTTTGAGTTAGTGTAAGTGTGCGTGAAAGTGAAGTGAAGAGTTGCGCTTAGTGCTAGTGCATCATCAAGGTCACAAGAACAAAGTGCCTACAATGTTATAAAAGAGACTAAGATAAGTCACTGGACAGACTCTTAGATATAGGTATTAATATCAGTTTAAGTTAAAATTATGTTACTAATTAGCTTTTAGGCTAGATCGTAGCGATGCTAAAGTACCCTTATAGGGACTTTCGTGAGAAAAAAAAAGTTACAGCGAGCGCCATCTATTGACAGCCGAATGTCAGCGACTGTCCATAGATGGCGTGGACTGAATTCGATTCGTTTGTGTGACGCGAGTCGACTCGAAATTCCTACAAAAACCTGTATTAACCCCTGTGTTCTGGCGGGAGGTTTCAGCCGTAGTTAGTTACCACCCTACTCGTAAAGACGCACCGCCAAGCGATTTAGCGTTCTGGTGCGATGCTGCGTAGAAACCGTAAGGGGTGAGTTGACGTAACCCCTTTCAATTTAGTACGATAGCATCTTCGGCTGCATCATCACTTACCATCACATAGATCTCAGTCAAGTAGGTACTAAATTACTTACTTACTTAATCAGCCTATTGATATCCACTGCTGGATGGATTTCCGAGAGCGCGCCATCACACACGGTCCTCCGCCTTCCTCATCCACCCGCTACCAGCGACCTTCTTTAGGTCATCGGTCCAGCGGGCAGGAGGTCGTCCTACGCTGCGCTTACCGGTACGCGGTCTCCACTCCAGAACACGTCTGCCCCAACGGCCGTCGGTTCTGCGACAGATATGGCCCGCCCACTGCCACTTCAGCTTGCTAATCCGTTGGGCTATGTCGGTAACCTTGGTTCTCCTACGGATGTCCTCGTTGCGGATTCTATCCTTCAGAGAAACACCCAACATAGCCCTCACCATAGCACGCTGAGCG
This sequence comes from Coenonympha arcania, assembly GCA_036785405.1. Classification (NCBI taxonomy): domain Eukaryota; kingdom Metazoa; phylum Arthropoda; class Insecta; order Lepidoptera; family Nymphalidae; genus Coenonympha; species Coenonympha arcania. Next base: position 15,979,665 of record CM072068.1, on the reverse strand, counting down.
ACTTTGAACTTGTGGACAAGGCCTACTGTGAGTGTCCACGTTTCTGCTCCGTATGTCATGACCGGCAAGACGCAGGCGTTGAAGACTTTTGTCTATAGGCATTGGGGTATCGGTACTAAACTGTATATAGTGTAAAATACAAAAAGAATACGTACCGTACCTCTCAAGTCTCAACCCCTTTTTATATGACGGGTCTCCCCTCAGAATGATAGAGGTTTGGCCATAGCCCATCACGCTCCCCGAGTGCGGGTTGGTAGGCTTCGCACACCTTTGAGAACATTATTGTGAAAAGTTTGCGATACACCGGTTGTAATGGGGTTTGTTGCCTATTCTGAACCGGATGTTTTTAGTTTTCCATTTATTAAAAATGTGAATAAATAGATAACTTTTTTATTACCAGAAAGTAATAAAATTGAATGAAGAATTATTAACAACGATATATACTAATATATTTATAATAAATTACATGATAACGGGTTCATTGTAGTCGAAACTATTAATATAGAAATATTGTTGCCACGTACAGTCGCGGAATGAAAAGGTTCGCCACCTTAACGTCGATTTTCCCTTGCACTAGTACTGCAAGAGTCCATAATGTCAACATACTAAAACAATCGACTAGAGCAAACGAATCAATTTAAAAATTGACCTTTTCATTCCGCGACTGTACTTTATTGCTAACAAAACAATACTCTCTAAAGTAGTTTTACAAATGCGCTGTCGTAAATGACCTAAAACCTTGAAATTTAAGAAGAGCCAAATAAATATTATAAAACTTTGCTATATTTAATTTAATCAGAATATAATAATTTATTTCATATAGGCCTTGCTTACAAGGCGCTTACGAAAAGTCATTTTATTTTACATTAGGTATTCTAGAATGGTGCTTAGTTACTACTTCACGATTAAAAACTAAGTTTACTAGGGTTCGTAAACACGAACTAGTGGACGTCCGCGGTTACGCCCATGTGAATTTCAGTTTTTCACAAATCCTGTGGGAACCATGGATTTTTCCCGGATGAAAAGTAGCTTACGTATAATATAAATGTATGTTGTGATGTATCATGCAGGCTATATTATGCTATCTATATTTTAAATTTTAGTTCAGTCGGTACCGTAGTTTTTACGTTAAAGAGTAACAAATATTTTAAAATCGTGCATAAAAATTTATAAAAAGCTCGATGAGTCTTTAAAAAATAAGCCAACAAAACAATTCAAAAAGAGTCTCTTTCATTGGCTGTGTTCAAATTCATTCTACTCTCTTAGAGAATTCATGACTCACAAATAAAGAATATATTATTTCCTATAACATTTAAAAAAAATCATATTGTATCGCAATTTTGACATGTAATATGCACATAAAAATAGTATGACTCGAACTGTTTACTAACGTAGAAATAATTAGCATACTAACATTTAGTAGGTACTTTTAGGATGTTATGATTAATATTTGCATACTGAAGTGTCAGTCGAATATGTGAGGACTTCTATTAGTTTAAGAACCAAGATGAAAACTATATTCAGCAAATAAATTCATTTCATTTCAAACATCCATACATCCACACCAACTTTCGCATTATAATCTTCTTCTTAACGGCCTACAAGCCGTATTTAGGTGATTTTGAATGAAGTTTTATGCAAAAACTATAAAGAAAATTACTTTCAAAGAAGAATGGCAGACGCCCGTGCATTTTCAGTGTCGCACTTAGACTTCGCGTTCATCAGTATAAATGCTTGAAAAAGATAGATCTAGGACCTATTAAAAAAAAAGTTAATCATAGCATATTTTTATTTGACGGGGTTTTAATGAAATACGGAGTTTAAGTTTTACATTATAGGTTAGGTTGAATTGTGAGGAAATGAATGTAAGCGCGAATTGAATATGAACTAACATAGGTAAAATGTATTTTAGATAATAATGTAAGTTGCAGGGTAATAGTGTAGGTATTTATTACCACTGTTACAAACGAAAATGACTTGGTGCGGAGCTTCGCGATTATGTAATTGCGTGCGGGAGCAACGCGAGGAGCGTACCTACTTGTAGTACGACACAGCAGCAAAATACATACCAGTAGGTATATCAGTTTGATTAGACCACGGGCCACTTTAGAACTTTATAATTTCTATGGTATGTATGGTCTGGTGTGAGGCTTCGTCTTGTTGCACCCTACCAGCAGACGCACCGCCAAGCGACTTTATAGCGCTCCAGCGCGAAGCCGAATAGAAAAACCGTTAGGGGTTGCTTATCCTCTTCCAAGTTATTAGGATAACATCTTCCGACTACATAGCCATCAGGTGAGATCGCAGTCAAGTACAATCTTGCAGTATATTAAAAAAAACTTGATTTGAGGAAAGGGGGAGATATAGGCATTTCATGTATATATTAAAAGGAAACTTCCTTGTGATCAAAAAGCATTTATTTCAAAATTCTTATAAGTAGGTATTAGGCCTCTAACCTAAGTAGAACATCATCTAGGAACTGAGCGGGCGGAACCATATTAGCTTGGTGACGAGCATATCCTAGGTACCACACAATGCTCATTACGTGTGAGCAACATCCCACTGTGCGTAAACCAACAATGCAGTTACAGCAGTATCCTGTGATGGCACCTCTGCCTTCCCGTTCTCTATCTATAGCGATGAACACATAGTACGATTTTCTCGATACATGCCGAGACTTTACCTTGGCTCGAATTAGGTATGGACTTACTCCTCCTAGCCTGGACAGGTTTAGTACATTTTCCCGGCACACTTCAATAGTGTATAGGCCATGAAAACGTAGCTGTTCGCCTATGTATGCCCTAGCTTGCCGAATCTGGTAGGTGCCACAAGCAAAGAGCACAAGCTCTGCCATTGTCAAATTCGGAAATGAAATGTTTGACCGGATTATATCATGGAAGAAAGAATTTCTTCTGGTCAAATTCTCTTCTTGCACTATACATGCTAGAATATTATCTGAAAAGAGCTGCTCATAGATAATAGTCACAATTTCGTTTGCATTCTCAGCATCAACAAACATAGTCGAAAACGCATTATGTAATGCTGCTGCAATGGATAAATCCTTCATCATGTGAGGACATGCCCGGTTAAAATATTCTTGGCGGAAAATCTTGTAATCTCTTTTAAGTCTACCATTTACGGCTTCAACAACCCATCTATTTATTGTAACACAGCGAGATCGGTTGCCTTCTAGTGTGGTAAACTGTGTTTGACCTGGGCATAAGGTTTCTGGCAAAAATGCTAGAAACCCACGCTCGTGAATAGCGTCCACACTGTCTCTGAATCCTCTGTCTAATATGAAGACATCGTCTTCATTAAAAAACTGAACAAAACTTTCACGGTTCAGTAATTCGACCATGATTGAGGCGTCATTTGTAGTGGCAGGATATGGGCCTACCACATCAAGGATGTATCCATTGCAACATACTATCATGAAAGGTTTCACTAAATTCCGATATTTATGCAGCGAATACGTCTCTTTTTGAAATAAATAATTAGAACTTTTCTGCGTATAAACATAGGTACCATCACAGATCACTATTGCGTTTCGTTGTTCTACAGGGAGTTCTGGTTTCCCAAATAAGGCATTTGCTATTATGGAATTTTTTGATATTACATCATTTCTGCTGATATGCTGCAGGCCTAAATGACGTGGAACATATTCATGAACTAATATGTTTCTAGCTTGGTCCATTAGGGTTTCCACAGTGCGCCTTGGTGTTTGAAATAGACATGCTAGTCTATCTCCAGAATCCCCAGTTCTTAATTTACATAATAATGCAGTCAACGCAAAGCTTCCTCTATGCATTTCTTGAAGACTTCTTGTTTCATTTAGTATTTGCTGGTGTTGATGTACAGAAATCCCAAGAAAATAATGAGCTAAATATTCAGGAATGTTCTGAATGTCTTCAAAATTGAAAACGTTAACTGGCTCTGCTAGTATAAAAATCATATCTTCAATATGATAAGCACTGAAATTATTCAAACTGTTTTCAGATATGTATAACTCTTGAAACATATTTCTTCCTAAATGGTAACTGCATATGCGGGTGTCTCTTGGTATATAAAAATTGCAATCACTGAGCACCCGTCTACGTACAACATCAGGAATATGAATTCGCTCAGGATTACTGCAACCATAAAACAAGCAATGTCTTCTTGTGTCAGCAGCTCGTCTTAGGTTTGGCATTGTTATATACTGTTGCTGTGGGGTTTCTTGAGTTCCTTGTTGCGCTGAATTATCAACAGCTTCAGATTCAGATATAACCTGAATATTTGCAAGCTCCCAACAAGCCTGGCATATGTAATCTGTGTCCATAATCTAAAAAAAAACGATTCATTAGATACTTATTGAAATCTTTTAGTGGGTTTTAAGAAAATCAAGCTTCATTTTGTCAACAATACTGACAGTTGTATTTCAAATAGAAATAAGGCTTTTCCATATTTACAAATGGTCAATTATGCAATTTGAACAAACAACTAAATGCATATTAGTACAACAGCAGTTTTATACAATAATACAACATGTAACGAAAAATTGAAATAATACTGTGTACTTGATACCAAATTAACCTGTAAAATATTAGAATAGAATAAGTATTAAAGCGAGTTTGCACTTAAATAGACAAATAAAATCAAAGTTATTTGTATAAATGACACCTATGACAAGTAATATATATATCATAAATTCTGTTATAGTCTTTCTTTTAATAATAAATAATTAAATTCTTTATTTACATAATTATACTAATAAAGATTTATCACATAAAAAGACTATGTTGTTGATCTAAAGCAAACCTGCTACCATCTATTTCATTTTTTGGCATAGGTGTTACATAACATAAGATATTTTTAAGGGACAGTTATTTAATGTGACTGTATTATACTTATGCTGCCATATAAATATACTTACATTTCTAGGATACGTCCAAAATTGTATAACTCTAATAAGATGTTCACTTTCTGAGGACAGATGATGTCTATTTTCATTGTGCAGTATCTGCATTTCACAGTTTACACAGGAATCTACAGTTTCATCATGCTGAGGAGTACTTGGTCCTGCTACTGAAATATTATCATCTGATGCACCACTATGTTGCTGTGCATTTTGAGTTTCCATGTTTCCACGACGCAGTATTCTTTGAGCACGAAGCCAACATGGTATGCATGCTTCATCAGTAGGGGTTAGCTAAAAAATTGATAATTAATCAATATTATGAATTCATACATATTTTATTTAGCAGTACAACACTTGTTTCCTATTAAGCATTGTTTAAATATTTGTTTGTTGGTTCATTTCAAGTAGTAGCTGATGTCTACAGCTGGACATAGGCCTCCTGTAGCTACCTACAACCTACATGGTTTTATGCTGCTTGATTCCAACAGCTCCTACATTGTAGCAACTCACAAAATGTTGTAAGCCCACCTGGTTGGTAGCCTGCAGACACTGCACTTTATGTTGCGTGGTTGCCATTCAAAAATCTTGTTTCAAACAATGCCAGATCAAGTATCAATACTTACTTGACGATTTGGTCTCCATTGTGAAATAATATCCACAATTCGTCTTTCGTCATCCGTCAATTCTGGTCTCAATACTATACGACTTCTGATCCTCAAAATGGAACGCCCACAACCTATGCAAACATTTCGGTGGCCAATTTGTCTTTCCTGGTCCACTCCTTGATTATTGGCGTGATTGGCTAAGTCCCAACAGGCCTGGCATATAAAGTCTGCATCATTTATCTGCAAGAAACACAATTACATAATAATATAATTGTTTGTTTAGTTCGTAAACTCTAGTGATAATAGGCTAATATTATTATTTGATATTATTATTTGATAATAGGCTAAACAGCTTTAGCTGATGGGCCTATATCGACTGTGCTCATTTACTGTTGACAAATACTTGCTCAGGTATTTGTCAAGCCGGTTCTTAAATTGGTTGGGTGCCTCTGGTGTTATGATACCTTCCAGAATTTGTTCAAGCGTCTTATCACTCTGTTGACTATGAAGTGCTTGTAGGGATTTTTGTCCCTGGCTGGAACTCTAACGTCATCCCAAACCTCTTAGTTTGGGATTCTTTTTTAAAGAAAACATTTCCACAAAGTGATGTGTAGACATTAGTGAGTATGCCATTAAATCATTCATTGTGCAATGTTTGTAGTATTATTATAGTAGAGTAATGCTTATACTGAAGCAACATGTTTCCAATCAAGGTTAGTAGAATCTATGATCCAAAGTCTTTTCCTTTCTATTTGGCATTCTTTACTATAATGATCCGGAGTATATTATAATGGTAAGATCAAGAGATTTTTATGATCATTTTACTCACCTGCCTTGGATAAGTCCACAGCCTTATTACATTTAAAATATCTTCACTTTCGGCAGAAAGTTGACGACGCGGTCCCGTCAACCGCAGTTCACAGTTGATACATCTTATAGTTCCACGTGGCATAATTTATCAAAAACTATTAACTATAACACAATATAACTAAAACACGAGTCCTGTCTCAAACTAAATTAACTCTAAAAAAAATAATAAAATACGAGTCCTGTCTCAAACTATATTATTCACTTTCACAAGTACTCAACGCGCAGGAACTTGAATGAAAGCTCAACTGAACGCGGATAGAATAACAAGAAAAGTTAACACAGCAAAACTAATTGATCACCAAGTAATTAAAAATGTAAAACATCTCAATTACCCAGAAACAATGAGTTGATCACTTGACAACTTGACGCGACCTTGACAAGTGACACTAAACAATGACATTTTATTTTGGTCCGGAGTTCCTATGTTGCCAGGGTAAAGTTCTTAAAATACAATGTTTAATAATATGTTTTTAATAGCTTTTATTTAAACAAGCCTTATTTAGGTATCGTCAAAATCTTAAAATGATGTTTACATATATTAAAAACACATACAGAATATGTACGTAATACTAAAATTGAAATTAAAGTGACTTTCTAATCTCTCCCTCGACTGACTTTACCATCAATAAGTGCGGTGTGACTGTGTATGGCAATACATTCTGTAATGTTGCTATTCGTTTTCGTTTAGGAATGTTTTTCGTTCAGGAATTAAAGAATATTATTTTTTCATTTTTCTTCCATATCCCGTCAATTTAAAAAATAAACTATAGCTATGAAAAAACTACCATATTAGTTCTTTAGAATGTATATAATTTCGATAGTGAATGCTTTTCAAACATTTTTCCGATGAAGCGGGACTGAGCCTGCCATTCTTCTTTACACGTCATGTATTTTGGGTCTTTAATCTAAAATCGCTAAGAAGCAGAAACACGATTGGATAAAATTTTCTCGATAGAAAGTTCTCCCAAAAGTTGCTCCAAAATCTCAGTTTTTCTATATTTTATCGGAAACTACAATGGATGTAATTGTAATTTTTGTTTTAATGTATCGGTAATAATAATATCCTAAAACGCTTAGAACGGATTTTTGATAACCAGCTTAGTTTTTGAGTAATTAGGTAAAACGTCGTTTTTCTGCTATATTCTTCCGCGACGCTGCATGTCGCACCTACCAAATCTCCGTGAGAGTGAGAAAGACAAAAATAAATTCAATCAATCCCCTTAATATATATAAATTACGCTTCACGTTGCTTATCCGCGATGGCTACTAAACCGATTTTAATCAAATTTGCAGTTGATCCAACTTAAAAGAGAGGTTAGCTTAAATCTCAATTTATCTATTTTTATATCCCCAACGACAAAACAACGTTTGCCGGGTCAGCTAGTAATATTAGTAAGAGTTCAATAAGTCAGTAGTAATAATACTCAATAAATAATCACAAAATCCCTAATTCAATAAACTCATCAATTATCCCCTGCATTCTGTCGTAAAATCGCTCATCAACTTGTAAGGACATTTCCAGTAGCTCATCTTTCGCCAAATCAGGAACGTTGTCCTTGATAAAAAACATGGGCAGCATATACAGGGTGTACATAAGCGCGTAGTCTAAACTATCTTCGAAGCACTTTTCGAAGTCTTCTCTCGAGAAAACCAAGTCGATATCGAAGTAGTTGAGAAAGCTCGTTAAAGTGTTGAAGTAGACGTCTCTGAGATAGTAGGAGTGCTGTTTTCTGAACTCCCGGTCGCTGGCCGCGTAGAGGAAGTATATGAAGTCGATGACTGGACAGCCGTAGTAGATCTGCTGATAGTCGAGAGCTATCACTTCTGATACGCGACCGTGCTAGAAAGGAAAAAATATAGATACAATCTTAACGTAATTTAAAAATTTAAAAATCTCCCACGCTTGTCATATTTAAGGATTATACTGGCACGCGTGAAGCACTTAATCGAATAATCATACGCCAAAAATGCCTTTATTAATTTGGAAAAGAGCTGATACTCTTATACTGCTGAACTGATACTAACCAAACATAGCTAAACACCACCAGAACGAAACAGACTTTCAAATAGCAGGCAGGCAGACCTACGGACATCAACGTTAAACTTATAACACTCCTCTTTCTGCATCGGGGATTAATAAAATAATACTTTAAATAACTAACTTCATGAAAAGGAAGTAATTAATAGGACTCATGTGCCGGTAATTATGTGATATCCATTTACATTCAAATAGTTTTAGTAGTTTGTGGCCTAAAAGAGTAACCAAAATTCAAACGTACAAACGGAAATTCTCATTTAAGCATCATAATAAAAAAAATAACTTACTTCTTCCTTTAATAAAACGTTGTTCATTTTATAATCACCATGTACTAAACATTTTATCGACGAATTAAATCCGTTCATATACTTTGGGTATTTTTCAAGGGAAACCAAAAAGAATTTGTCTATCTTCTCCCTCGTTAAGGCATCCATTCTACCTGTCGATATATCACACATTTTTCTGGCCAAATCATTCCAATAACTATCGTAAACGAAAGATTGTTTAATCGTTTTTATTTTAGTTTCGAAATACAAAGGGTCTCTCTTTTGTAGAACGAAAGATAAACCGTGAAATTTAGCCAGTTGCTGAACCGATAATTCAGCAAACTCTATCGACATTACATCTAATCTCGGCATAGTAGTGTATCCACTTTTAGTTAGATTTTCTAAAATAATCACTTTGTCGTTCGTTTGTTTGTAACTTTTAACCATTTTGAATCGATCTTCTGTAGGAACTCCCACCGTTTCTTGAAATCCCTCATACAATTTCCAGAGTTCATTATAAACGAAGGCCTCTTTAGCATAAACCTCGGGTATTGAATATACTTGAAAATCATCGTTATTAATTATATGTTTTAGAAATAAACTTGTCTCTTTGTCTTCTGTGAATGTTTTGCCAGTTATGTTGATTTCGTACAGCTCTCCCAGGAAATTGTTACCGCCTGTAGATATTTTCCAGCAATCTATCTCATAATCGAGATAACCTTCTTGGTTTACTATTTCATTGACACGATTTCGTATATCTTGTGAAAATTCTTCGTTTATTACAATCTTATCACGTTTATAGTTTTTATTGCACTCATCACGTTGATTATCCATTTTTTTACAACTATAGGTAATTAATTCAGGGCACTAGTCTGAGTCGGCAACACTATAAACAAAACAGTATTTACGATTACCTGTTGATAACTCTATGATAATAAGGCCGTATGACGTGTTCCGACGCGGTCTAATCTTACCACTTAACGAGACTTCAGACTATGTAGTGAAGTTGGCGTTTATGTTTTTTTCCGTGAATAATATTATTCGATCGACTTTGTACCAAACTTTGCACTGAATTAGAGTTAATTTAATCTTAACTTTTATTTCTTATCTAAAATTCAAAACATTTTGTTAAATTCAAGTAAAAATTATTAGAGGTACCTATTTATAATCTATATTTATTCATACTCAAGATAATTTTTTATCTGTGTTTATATTAGCACTGGTCGCTATTTGAGTTGGTACCTCAGGTTGGTACTCTGAGATTGCGTTCTCAGTTTATTGCACCCACTGAACCGATATAAATAATATCGACCACATAAAAGTCGATGTGTGGGAGACAGACAAATGTTTATTATAGTAAATTAGCTTCTTCTTCTTCTTTTTTGTCAGGGAACTATTCTATAATAAAATACTACTATTAATATTCTGTGCTATTGCACTGTATTTATAACTGGAACTATAGATTGCTATTATAGTAGGTATTCTCACTATTTAAAACCTAAATATTGGTAGGGTCATGAGTGTGATACTATTAAAACACTCGCCTGCGGCTCGTTTTTTAAGAGGATTTATTGAATTTATTTTTGTCTTTCTCATTCTCACGGATATGTTAGTAATAGTAGGTGCGACATGCAGCTTCGCGGAAGAACATAACATAAAAAATAACCTTTTACCTAATTACTCAAAAACTAAGCCAGTTATCAAAAATCTGTTTCTAAGCGTTTTTGGATATTATAATTCCCGACACATTGAAACAAAAACTAATTACATCCATTGTATTTTCCTACAAAAATTAGGAAAAATGAGATTTTGGAGCAACTTTTGGGCGAAATTTCTATCGAGAAAATTTCATCCAATCGTGTTTCTGCTTCTAAGCGATTTTAGATTAAAGACCCAAAATACATGACGTTTAAATTTAAAAGTAATTGTCTTTATAGTTTTTAAATAAAACTTCATTCAAAATCGTTTCAATATGGCTTCTATGCCGCTAATACAACTGCCTGCGGCTCATGTTCTTATACCCCCCATTATGCAACCGTTTCATAAACTATTATTACTTGCACGTAGACATGTATATCATTCCCACGTGTATTCACGACAAAAACCTGAGAAGTGTGTCGCAGTAATGAATACACGATTAAAAACCACGAACTCGTAAAATATATTTAGTACTTTTTCTTATGTACATTGATTAATTACCTATCTAGACATTAAGCTTATAAACTATTTTTAATCTAACTTATATTATAAAACAACTTAAATCTAAATTATAAAACAACTTAAATCTATGGGTCGCTACTCGCTCTGTCTATATTTTAAGACTCTAACTCTCTATTTTGGTCACTGCTTAGAATTATGATAGAAAAAAACCAGTCAAATGCGAGTCTTACTACGCACCGAGGGTTCTTTTTTTTAATACTATATAGGCTAGCGCTTGACTGTGATCACACCTGATGGAAAGTGATGATACAGTTTAAGGTGGAACGCGCTTGCCTAGAAGATGCCTATTCACTTTTGATTTGAAGGCACCCGGGTTGTAAGTGGCAGGAAAGACACTGCCTGGGAGTGTATTCCAGGCCTTTGCAGTGCGTATCAGGAACGAGGAACCAAACCGCTTCGTACGCGTCTTTGGTACGTCGACTTTGTATGGGTGGAAGCCTTTACGATGCCTTGCCGTTCTATGGTAGAAAGGTGACGTGATGAATTATTGAATTTCATTTTTCCTGTAAAATATACGTTAACTCCTACTAATCATAATTATTTCCGATTTTTCGATCGATAAACCTCGGAGACAAGGGGGTAGGGGGGACTCGACTGTGACCTGTGACAGATAGACTGACAAACGAAGGGGCTATAGGGCTCCATTGTTACCATTTTGGAACGGAACCCTAAAATTGACTAACACCTACACTTATTTCTGGTCTTAATAATTCTAAGTAACTATCGAAGACTATAGTAGTATTATTATCTCGCTGCAGACTCGGTCATAAATCATTCGAGTGTTTCGCTTTTGTTGTTCTGCAGTAATGCACAATTCAACAAAGAACAACAAAAGCGAAAGTCGAGACACTCGAATGATTTATGACCGAGTCTGCAGCGAGATAATAACTCTACTATAGCTAAATTCTTACTCACTTGAAAAAAAGATTAGTAAGCGATTTTTAGAACCAGCAACCTCAAACAATAAGTTGGCTTGCAATATTCATTAAATAACAAAACTTACTTATATGGTTTAAGACCCACTAAGTGATAATAATTAATTAGTCACTAAATAGTTAGTCTATGTGAGTAGTAAGTATACAATTAGGTAGTGTATAGGTAAAGTTAAATAAAAACTATACCTAAAAAACTACAAAACTATTATTCAAGCACATCACGAAATGGATTGGGAGGTTATGCTTTATTTCAGTGACTTTAAAAAATTTAAAAATACCGAACTCATTTGTAAAATATTTTTCATCCTATTCAATGTTTGCTACAAAGTGACATTTTTGTTTCACTGATTACAACCGCAATGAATAACGAACAATGGAAACAGCACTTTTATTTAGTGTTGGTAATTGAATTAGAGCATAAACCCTTCAAGCATAGCTACTAAATGTTATAAAAAGAAAAAGTTAAATAATATATAAAAAAATCCATCGAGCCTTTCAAAGTGCAGAGCGTGCCACACATTTTCAATCTGGCGCCAAAAATTCGCCATTTTGTTTTTGTAATTTTTTATATGCCTCTCTTAAAAAATCTGTCTCTCTTAAAAATCAGTAAACATGAATCTAACGACACCTCTCAGGCTAAAACCATCGTGCCATCCGTCCCGCAGACCATGCCAAACAATTACACATACAAAAATACACTTGAGAAACCCTCCTTCTGGCGTAGTCGGGTAAAAAAAGTCTTTATTTATAATAGTTACTTTTGTTATGTATTAATTTATATCGGTGAATAGTAACAAAGGAATACAACATTACTCACTTATTACTACAAAATTGGCTACTTTCATGCTAGCCATTTCTTTCAGTCAAATAAAAATCTTCTAACACCTATATATCCAGGGCTGTAGTAAAATGCTCCTATTTCACTTGGACACTGATAAAACTAAATAACTAATACTACAATGAAAAACTATTTCAAGATTCCTAACGCCGTAAATTCTTCAACAACTTCCGTAATCCATTCTTTATGTTTGTCATGCAGTTTGTACGATATACTATCTACATTTCCTTTACCAAAATTCGGCGCTTGCTCCGCTACTGTAAATATAATTGGCGATACTAGAAATGCTATCATAAGTCCAAACTCTAAGGAATCGTGAAAATCTTTTTCGTAAACGTTCTTAGGATATATTTCGTTTGTGTCCAAGTTAAAGTGCGTGAGAAATTTGGTCAATTCTTCATGGTAGTGGTCTCTAAGATGGGTCAAATGCGCTTTCCTGAATTTGCCGTCGGTACCGGTGTATATGAAATGGAAAATATCTGTTACCGGAGACGCGAAGGACATCATTTGGTAGTCAATTATAACAACTTCGGATATGCCTTCATCCTGTAAATAATAACAATCTATATGAATAAATAAGATACCATTTGAATACATTTTAAAAACAAGTTTTTAATCGTAAAATCCGTATTTTTCTCAACAAACTCTTCCTGTACCGCCAGATTGGATTTAAAATGACACTACACACGTAACCATGCATTGTCATCTAAACTAAACTTGTGGAAAAATTACAGCTCAATTGGTCAAAGACTGATTTGATGATTCCACTCAAACAAACATTCATTGTAAGTTAAAGAGAAGCTTTAGAATGACGTCACACAGTTAACCATGGATCGCCATCCAAGCTAAATGTGTACATTAAATTTTAAATCAATCAGTTGAAGGCATCTGCTTCAAAATTGAGTTGCAAGATTCCACCCGAACAAACATACATTGCAATTAAGATAATATCGTGTAAAATTAAATAACACTGACATTCTCTGACTGACTTAGCATCGTCCAACCCATATGGGGTGGTCCTTGAAAGCTGAAATTTTGAACAAAAGGCACTGGAGAAAGGAAAATATTTTCTAAAATTCTCACGATATCTCTTAGGTTTTTAATTTTCAAAGACTGCATAGAGATTTTAAACTTCCCTCGTGGTTTGAAATCATAAAATTATAATATTATTTAACGGGTACATACCACGATGAAAACATGTTGTTTTTTGCCAATATTTCGGCCTAGTTACATATCGGCAAAAAACAACATGTTTTAATCGTGGTATGTACCCGTTAAATATTATAATGTTATGACTTAGAGACCAAAATTTTTATCTGGATTGAGCTAGATTGACTAAGGGGCTTGAAAATCTGGATTGACTTAGCGGCTTGAATTTTTTATACTCTAAAGGGACCAAAGACCTCAATGTTTGATATCAATGACAATTTTATAACTCTACCCGTTTCTGAGCAAAATGGGCCATAATATATGTCGTGGGCCAGCGGACAGACGGACATCAAAGTGATGTAGACAGAACATCAAAATGTTTCATTTTCCTCATTTGAGGTACAGAACCCTAAAAAAGAAAACTTACATCATCCTTGAACATCACGTTATTGATCCTCAGATCTCCGTGACACAAACACTTCACTGTATTCGATTCACAGCCATTGTCAGTCTCACCCAAATAGTATTTTATAAATCTTTCATAAAAAGCTTTTTTCTTGAAATTTTCTATTTTCATTTGAATGTCTTTGTCGAAATATTTTATAGAAGTCTCAAAATGTTTTGTAACCAAGGCTTCCCAAACAAGTAAATCATTACGGTGCAGTGCAGGTTTCAAGGTTTTTATTTTCTTCTCAAAATAATCTCTCTTTTTATGTTGTAAAACGAAACTAAGGCCGTGTAATTTAGCAAGTTGCGCGATCGCTAACTCAGCAAACTTCAGAGGCATGACCTCCATTCTGTCTAAAGTTTTGAATCCTTTTCTTGTGAGATTCTCGAGGATTATTGCATCCTGATTGCATTCATAGCTTTTGGCAATTTTGAATCTCTCTTTTTCCTCTACATTCGCATCTTCCTGTAGCGTATCAAAAACGTGACACAATTCATTATAAAATAATATCTCGTGTTGATAACAAGTGCTGATATCGAATATTGGTTTTAAAGCTTCATCTGAGGTAGGGTTTTTTAGAAATAAATTTATTTCTTTATACCCTTCTTTGGTTTTACCACTTACATTAATTTCATATAGATCACCAAAATAACTATTGCCACTGGTAGGTATTGTTTTGTTTTGTATTTTGTACGAAGTGAAATTTTCTCTATCGGCAATATTCTTTACTATTTGTTGGATACTAGGGTTAAACTTCGCTTCCGTGTTATCTTCGTCGACATAATTTTTATCGTCTTGCATTTTATACAAAATATTATTTATTATAATTATATATGACACAAGATTTGATACACGTTCGAGCACTGTTAGAATAAGACTGAAGTCTGTTAGATATATCACATTTTTTTTCCACTGAGCAATGGATTGAACGCTATTATCTTAAGTTACAATGTTGCGTATTTATATAACAAATGTGATGGACTGTACGTTTGTGTATTCGCTGCAAAATTACTGCCGGGATTTAGCTATAGAATTGAGATAGTTTGAACTCTGGATTAACACATGGGCTACTTTTTATACTGGAAACATATAAATCCCATATATATTGTGGGCGTGTCATGTGGCGTTTTACGTTTATGTTCGTAATGAATTCTTGAAATAAATGATTTTTGGATATGGAATCAGCATGTAGCGGCGATCAATATGTAGCGGCGTCAGCATACTGTCTTTCACGGTTTTGATGTCATCAGTTTCCTGAGTCGCGCCTATGTGAAAGCAAAATAAATAAAATGTAATCACGTCAAGACTGAAAAAAACGCGAGCAAACCTGGGTGTAATCATGGTTGTAATGAATGAATTAATTTGTCATTTATAAGTTTTTGCATATTATTACATCGTGTATATTATTTACATCGTGTATATTATTTAAATCAATAGCTCCTAACCGGAAATCAGAATATTGTTTTTAATGGCTGGCTTGGCTGTCTCTACAATTTTATAGTCTGCGTTAAACTTCCTGCTAATTATCGACTGTATAGGATTCCAAACTAACTACACCTAGACAATATTAATTCAAATTTAATTTAATTTTTCGTAAATAGTGGTAAATTTAGTATACATCGCAGATTTATGGAAAAGAGTTTTGCGAGCATAACGTTAATGCATCTACAAGTAGCTCCAAATCTGGGAAACTGCAGAAAATAACCTTTCGGTAACATTTACGTAAACGTTCGGTAACCGGCCTGATACACAAATTTAAAGTCGCCCAGCGTGCTATGGAGCGGGCTATGTTAGGAGTTTCCCTGAAGGATATAGGAAATCAGAAATGAGGAGATCCGCAGGAAAACCAAAGTCACTGACATAGCCCGAGCCATTAGCAAGCTGAAGTGGCAGTGGGCAGGTCACGCTTGTCGCAGGGGCGATGGCCGTTGGGTTCGCAAAGTCCTTGAGTGGAGACCGCGTACGAGTAAGCGTAGTGTAGGACGACCCCCAGCTCGTTGGACTGATGATATAAAGCGGGTGGCGGGAAGCGGCTGGATGAGGAAGGCTGAGGACAGGGTGTGGTGGCGTGCGATTCGGAAGGCCTATGTCCAACAGTGGACGTCCGCAGGCTGAGATGATGATGATGATAAACCAATATGAGGTGAATGAGAATTTTTGAGCTAAGTTTTCATCAAAAACATGTAGATGCATAAATTTTTTGCTCGCAAAACTCATTGCTATATGCGTACGATGTATAATTAGCCAACTACAGCAAAAAACTAAATAAAATTTGAATTTCGCATGGTAATTTGGCCGAAAACCCTAAAGTTCATTTTATTCGTAACTTTTCGTGATAAAATCATTATGGGGCAAGCTTTACAAGCTTGCAGCGTCAAGTTTACTTTACAGCTTCATATTGATGAGATGTCCTGAACGTAAAACTATAGAGTCGAAGATTCAAATCCTTTATTTCACACCTAGCCTAACCTAGCCTAAAGTTGACCCTCCTGATGATCTGCGGGACGCGGGGCGATTGGCTATAATCATACGGCAGCGCTGTCAGCGGACAGTAACAGACTAGCTCATTGGTTGGGTGACTCCGGCCCCGCGTCCCGCAGACCATCAGAAGAGTCAAGTTTATAGCGGTTTACCTATAACATGCTATATCCAGCGTCCGAGCAAAAGCTTCTTGAGTTGTTGGTCGATGTTTTTTCCTATAATAACGCTAAATATATGTGTCTTTTGTCCGGTTCTGAATGTTATTCTCATCACTCATGTATCAATGTATTCCAAGTTATGATTCAGTTGGTGTTGCTTTGAATCAAGATTCAAGATTCAAGATTCAAGATATATTTATTTAACATAGGCCTAACTTACAAGGCACTTGTAAAAGTCAACAATATTTGTTACATAATAATATGTATAAATAAATAATTAAGAATATTCACTGACATGACTAAGTATCGGAAAATAACCGCCGTTTCACGTGACGATTATCTTACGAGCGAGGTCTAAACATAATACTTTGTTACTTAAGTTGTAAAGAACTATTAAAGTGAACCCTATATTATTCTTCATTATTTTATAAACGCCATAGTTTATCTACTTCTCCACGCTTCAACTACTAGTCTTCGAATAACAAAACTTATTGACGTGATAACGTTTAATAAATTGATGAACACCAGCAGCACTCATGAAAAATAGTAACGTTCCGCGTACCGTTCCACCTAGTAACGTTCCGCGTAACGTTCCACCTGAGCCTGTGCGTACAAGCGAGAGCGCGCAACAAGCGATAGAGAGGCACGATAAAAATTACATAAAGTAATGATTATGACTATGATTATGATTATGATTATGATTTTTTTTTATTTATTTAAAAAAAAATCATAATCATATTAATCATACAAACATAAAATAATGATTATGACGTTATCACGTAAATCTATCGTCCGTAAACCTACTTTACAGACAACCAATTTTTTTTACAACGGAATAAAAATCTCGTGACAAAAATGTCACTTTGTAGCAAACATTTAATGGATGAAAAATATTTCATCCATTAAATGTTTGGTACAAAGTGACATTTTTGTTTCTCTCATTACAACCGCAATGAATAACGAACAATGGAAACAGCACTTTTATTTAGTGTTAGAGCATAACCCCTCCAAACATAGGTGATCACTCTTAAAAATCAGTAAATATGAATCTAACGACATCTCTCAGGCTAAAACCATCGAGCCGTCCGTCCCGCAGATCATGTCAAACAATTACACATACAAACATACACTTGAGAAACCCTCCTTCTGGCGTAGTTGGGTAAAAAAAGTCTTTATTTCTAATCGTTAATTTTAGTATGTATTAAGTTATATCTGGTTTATAAAAAGTGAATAGTAACAAAGGAATACAACATTACTCACTTATTACTATAAAATTGACTACTTTTATGCCAGCCATTTCTTTAATTCAAATAAAAAATAACAATCTTCTAACACCTGTATATCCAGGACTGCAGTAAAGGCTCCTTTTTCACTTGGACACGGATAAAACTAAATAACTAATACTACAATGAAAAACTATTTCAAGATTCCCAACGCCGTAAATTCTTCAACAACTTCCGTAATCCATTCTTTATGTTTGTCATGCAGTTTGTACGATATACTATCTACATTTCCTTTACCAAAATTCGGCGCTTGCTCCGCTTCTGTGAATATAATTGGAGATACTTGAAATGCTATCATAAGTCCATACTCCAAGGAATCGTGAAAATCTTTTTCGTAGACGCTCTTAGGATATATTTCGTTTGTGTCCAAGTTAAAGTGCGTGAGAAATTTGCTCAATTCTTCATGGTAGTGGTCTCTAAGATGGGTCAAATGCGCTTTCCTGAATCTGCCGTCGGTACCGGTGTATATAAAGAAAAATATATCTGTTACCGGAGACCCGAAGGACATCATTTGGTAGTCAATTATAACTGCTTCGGATACGCCTTCATCCTGTAAATAATAACAATCTTTGTGAATAAATAAGATACCATTTAAATACATTTTAAAACCCAGTTTTTAATCGTAAAAGCCGTATTTTTCTCAAAAAAACTTTTCGTGTTCCGCCAGATTGGATTTAGAATGACACTACACACGTAACTATGCATTGTCATCTAAACTAAACTTGTGGAAAAATTACAGCTCAATTGGTCAAAGACTTAGTTGATGATTCCACTCAAACATTAATTGTAAGTTAAAGAGAATCTTTAGAATGACGTCGTACAGTTAACCATGTATCGTCATCCAAGCTAAATGTGTACATCAAATTTTAAATAAATCAGTTGAAGGCATCTGCTTCAAAATTGAGTTGCAAGATTTCACCCGAACAAACATACATTGCAATTAAGATAATATCGTGTAAAATTAAATAACACTGACACTCTCTGACTGACTTAGCATCGTCCAACCCATATGGGTTGGTCCTTGAAAGCTGAAATTTTGAACAAAAGGCACTGGAGAAAGGAAAATATTTTCTAAAATTCTCACGATATCTCTTAGGTTTTTAATTTTCAAAGACTGCTTAGAGATTTTAAACTTCCCTCGTGGTTTGACATCAAACATTATAATATTTAACGGGTACATACCACGATTAAAACATGTTGTTTTATGCCGATATTTCGGCCTAGTTACATATCGGCAAAAAACAACATGTTTTAATCGTGGTATGTACCTGTTAAATATTATAATGTTATGACTGCTTAGAGACCAAAATTTTTATCTGGATTGAGCTAGATTGACTTAGGGGCTTGAAAATCTGGATTGACTTAGCGTCTTGAATTTTTTATACTCTAAAGGGATCAAAGACCTCAATGTTTGATATCAATAACAATTTCATAACTCTACCCGTTTCTGAGCAAAATGGTATGGCAAAATATGTCGTGGGCATGCGGACAGACGAACATCAAAATGTTTCATTTTCGTCATTTGAGGTACGGAACCCTAAAAAAGAAAACTTACATCATCCTTGAACATCACGTTATTGATTCTCAGATCTCCGTGACACAAACACTTCACTGTATTCGATTCACAGCCATTGTCGGTCTCACCCAAATAGTATTTTATAAATCTTTCATCAAAAGATTTTTTCTTGAAATTTTCTATTTTCATTTGAATGTCTCTGTCGAAATATTTTATAGAAGTCTCAAAATGTTTTGTAACTAAGGCTTCCCAAACAAGTAAATCATTACGGTGCAGTGCAGGTTTCAAGGTTTTTATTTTCTTCTCAAAATAATCTCTCTTTTTATGTTTTAAAACGAAACTAAGGCCGTGTAATTTAGCAAGTTGCGCGATCGCTAACTCAGCAAACTTCAGAGGCATGACCTCCATTCTGTCTAAAGTTTTGAATCCTTTTCTTGTGAGATTCTCGAGGATTATCGCATCCTGATTGCATTCATAGCTTTTGGCAATTTTGAATCTCTCTTTTTCCTCTACATTCGCATCTTCCTGTAGCGTATTAAAAACGTGACGTAATTCATTATAAAATAATATCTCGTGTTGATAACAAGTGCTGATATCGAAAATTGGTTTTAAAGCTTCATCTGAGGTAGGGTTTTTTAGAAATAAATTTATTTCTTTATACCCTTCTTTGGTTTTACCACTTACATCAATTTCATATAGATCACCAAAATAACTATTGCCACTGGTAGGTATTGTTTTGTTTTGTATTTTGTACGAAGTGAAATTTTCTCTATCGGCAATATTCTTTACTATTTGTTGGATACTAGGGTTAAACTTCGCTTCCGTGTTATCTTCGTCGACATAATTTTTATCGTCTTGCATTTTATACAAAATATTATTTATTATAATTATATATGACACAAGATTTGATACACGTTCGAGCACTGTTAGAATAAGACTGAAGTCTGTTAGATATATCACATTTTTTTTCCACTGAGCAATGGATTGAACGCTATTATCTTAAGTTACAATGTTGCGTATTTATATAACAAATGTGATGGACTGTACGTTTGTGTATTCGCTGCAAAATTACTGCCGGGATTTAGCTATAGAATTGAGATAGTTTGAACTCTGGATTAACACATGGGCTACTTTTTATACTGGAAACATATAAATCCCATATATATTGTGGGCGTGTCATGTGGCGTTTTACGTTTATGTTCGTAATGAATTCTTGAAATAAATGATTTTTGGATATGGAATCAGCATGTAGCGGCGATCAATATGTAGCGGCGTCAGCATACTGTCTTTCACGGTTTTGATGTCATCAGTTTCCTGAGTCGCGCCACTGTGAAAGCAAAGTAAATAAAATGTAATCACGTCAAGACTGAAAAAACGTGAGCAAACCTGGGTGTAATCATGGTTGTAATGAATGAATTAATTTGTCATTTGTAAGTTTTTGCATATTATTTACATCGTGTATATTATTTAAATCAATAGCTCCTAACCGGAAATCAGAATATTGTTTTTAATGGCTGGCTTGGCTGTCTCTACAATTTTATAGTCTGCGTTAAACTTCCTGCTAATTATCGACTGTACAGGATTCCAAACTAACTACACCTAGACAAGATTAATTCAAATTTAATTTAATTTTTCGTAAATAGTGGTCAATTTAGTATACATCGCAGATTTATGGCAAAGAGTTTTGCGAGCATAACGTTAATTCATCTACAAGTTGTTCCCAAAAACTCTGGACACAAACACTCTTTTACTTCATTGTTGGTTCCCGATAGCTCCAAATCTGGGAAACTGAAGAAAATAACCTTTCGGTAACATTTATGTAAACGTTCGGTAAACGGCCTGATACACAAATTTAAAGTCGCCCAGCGTGCTATGGAGCGGGCTATGTTAGGAGTTTCCCTGAAGGATAAAATCAGAAAGGAGGAGATCCGCAGGAAAACCAAAGTCACTGACATAGCCCGAGCCATTAGCAAGCTGAAGTGGCAGTGGGCAGGTCACGCTTGTCGCAGGGGCGATGGCCGTTGGGTTCGCTAAGTCCTTGAGTGGAGACCGCGTACGAGTAAGCGTAGTGTAGGACGACCCCCAGCTCGTTGGACTGATGATATAAAGCGGGTGGCGGGAAGCGGCTGGTTGAGGACGGCTGAGGACAGGGTGTGGTGCCTGGTGGCGCTCGATTGGGAAGGCCTATGTCCAACAGTGGACGTCCGCAGGCTGAGATGATGATGATGAATCAATATGCCGAAAACCCTAAAGTTCATTTTATTCATAACTTTTCGTGATAAAATTATTAAGGGACAAGCTTACAGCGTCGAGTTTATTTTACGGCACCATATTGATGAGATTTACTAAACGGAAAACTATAGAGTCGAAGATTCAAATCCTTTATTTCACACCTAGCCTAACCGCTATAAAGTTGACCCTCCTGATGGTGTGCGGGACGCGGGGCGGGTGATGCGATTAACTATAATCATACGGCAGCGCTGTCAGCGGACAGTGACAGACTAGCTGATTGGTTGAGCGACTCCCGCCCCGCGTCCCGCAGACCATCAGGAGGGTCAAGTTATAGCGGTTTACCTATAACATGCTATATCCAGCGTCCGAGCAAAAGCTTCTTGAGTTGTTGTCGATGTTTTTCCTATAATAACGCTAAATATATGTGTCTTTTGTCCGGTTCTGAAGGTTATTCTCATGTATCAATGTATTCCAAGTTATGATTCAGTTGGTGTTGCTTTGAATAAATAAATAATTAAGAATATTCACTGACATGACTAAGTACGTATCGGAAAATAACCGCCGTTTCACGTGACGATTATCAGAACGAGGTCTAAACATAATACTTTGTTACTTAAGTTGTAAACAACTATTAAAGTGAACCCTATATTATTCTATCATTATTGTATAAATGTCATAGTTTATCTACTTCTCCACGCTTCAACTACTAGACTTCGAATAACAAAACTTATATTTTAACTAACCCTAATTGTTAACTAAGTTTTTTTGAGCAAATTTGAAATGTTTTTAATTAATGAATGGGAAGGCACTGGCCCCTAAAATACAGGCTTACCTAGTTTAGGGGTCAGGAGTTCAAAGAACATTGTAAACTGAGTGATTTCAAATAAATATTATTATTTATTTATTTATTTTTATAACGGAATAAAAATCTCGATTTCTATAGCATTTTAAAATACGCGGTTGCGGCCGCCGGCAAAGCCTATAGTTAACGATACAAAATAATAACGTAAATTGCGCCCAATTGAACGTCGCAACTTACATTTGTCATGAACAACAATTAAGGTCAAGATGGATATGTATAATATTAATTTTCCCATACATATATTCTATAACCTACTTCTAGCCATATAATATTTTGCGATACGCTAAAAAGATAGAAATGGAACGAAATCCAAAAATCGTGCTAATTCTGTTGTACAAAATAAGCACGATTCTAAACTAATTTAAAATACTGCAATCCTTTTCAAACTGCTCTCTATGGAAAAGATAGCACTATTTTTTCAATAGAGAGCACTTTAGTTTAGCGACTTTGTACAACAGAATCGACCACATTGTATGATAATGTTCGCTAAATTAGTTACGTGATCCCATACATTTTTCAATTTTAGGGTGCCGTACCCAAAGGGTAAATACGGGACCCTATTACTAAGACTTCGCTGTCCGTCCGTCTATCCGTCTGTCATCAGGCTGTATCTCTTGAACCGTGATAGACTTGAAATTTTCACAGATGATGTAGGTATTTCTGTGGCCGCTATAACAACAATTACTAAAAAATTGAATTTTAATATTCTAATCTAGAATGAAAGTTTCTCTTACTAGTCAACGGAATGGACACGCATGCAATGACGTATATTGATTTGCTATGACTAACTCGTTAGCGCGAGCTAACTGAAGACAGTGCGATCTATATCAAGCGATGGGAGTGTAATCACACATATAAATTATAAAATGCAGTTTTGTTTTAGGTGTTTAGTTGTTCCAAACTTTTCTACATCACACATGTAAAATGGAGTGTCGCGGATTCGATTCCCGCCACGGGAACTGGATTTTCACGCGGACGGAGCCGTGGAAGTCCAGTTTTTATTTTTGTATTCTTCTCTCTTACGAATATGTTGGTACCGGTATGAAGTACCCGCAATTGCGGGAAAATATTACAGAAAAATTGGTCATAAGGTTATTATGTCTTTTTATCTTACAAATTGCGAAAAACTACAAAATGTCGCATGCCTTTATAGTCACAAGTTTGTAACTTGCAAGTCACTAAAATGGCTAAATAACCGCTCGTTAAGAATAACACTGATGCAGAAATACGTGTAGGGCCAACATTATGACAATAGGAAACATAGTATTTGAATCTTAGCGTACGCTCGGTTCGGACACCGTTATTTTTTTTTTTTACTCTATACAAGTTAGTACTTGACTGCGATCTCACCTAAGTGATGATACAGCCTAAGATGATATCGTACAAACTTGGAAGGGTAAGTAAATTTACCCCAACGGTTTCTACAAGCATCGCACCGGAACGCTAAATCGCTTGGCGGTGCGTCTTAGCTGGTAGGGTGGTAACTAGCCACGGTCGAAGCCACCAGACCAGACCTGAGCCAATTTAGAAATTATGAAATTCCAAAGTGGCCCGTGGCGGGAATCGAACCTGCGCCCTCCCACTCGAATCCGAGCACACCGCCACTGCGACAGAGAGGTCGTCATGCTTATACTATCAAGGGCCGATTTTTCAATCGCCAGATAAACAATAACTAAGGAATAAATATTTATGGTGTTTTGATAGATTTTGTATAGCATATGTTTTAAATTTATTCCTCATATAGTTTATCTGGCGAATCAACAGTAAATATTAAAATTAAAAACAGAAATCTAAAGCGCAAGTATGTAAGTAAATTATTGTAAAGTATACTTACGGTTTACATTGTGCTGCAAAATATATAAAAACTGCAGAGGCGCAAAACATACTGAAGTCATTGTCTTTTGCCAGCGCATTTTATGTGGAACTGTATAGGTAACCGATATTTATTAATATCGCAATTTAAAGTACCTTAAATAGGTATGTACAGCGCCGGTTCTCTAACGACCTAATACCTTCTTTTTAATGTTTAAAACATAATAATATTATAAAGGGAACGTTTGTGTGTAAGAAATATTTTTGTGTGTGTATGTATATTACTCATTCATGCCGCAACTAGTAAACTAATTTAGCTGAAAAAGAATGACCAAAGCTGGTATCAAGTTTCCTCATGATCCAAAACTTAAATAGTGTTTTTTAAAAACCATTGGCACTAGGAATTTAATTTTGCAACCAAAAAGTTACTTTCTTTTCAATGCATATTTCCTGTCATACAGATTTTATTAAGAAGTACAACTTGGTTTTTTGACGTGATAACGTTTAATAAATTGATGAACACCAGCAACGCACATGAAAAATAGTAACGTTCCGCGTAACGTTCCACCTGAGCCTGTGCGTGCAAGCGAGAGCGCGCAACAAGCGATAGAGAGACACGATAAAACAAACGATAGAGAGGCCAATTATGACGTTATCACGTAAATCTATCGTCCGTAAACCGACTTTACAGACAACCATTTTTTTGAAATCTGAATGTTACTTAAAAATAACAATTGTAGGGAGTCAATATGGAGACTGTAGTCTACAAAAAATAAAGTTTGGATTTGATGCAGCTTAATACGGGATTCCATACATCCATGGTATTCAATACTCGGGGTCGAAATAGATTATATCCCGGATTAACACATATGCAATTTTTATCCGGGAAATTTTCTTAGTTTCATCGGGAAATCCCTGAATTCACACGGCCGAAGCCGCGGGCAACAGCTGTTTTTTTTTTAAATAAATAAATAAATCAATAAATAAACATTTATTCAGCTTAACCCAGTAATTTAACCTATACCAATTCTCCAGATCAACAACTGCCTGACAGAGAAGTACTGCCTGGCCGTCGCGTTTCCGCAGTCCACTCACGAGGGTAATGAGCTATGCCCTGGAGAACTGGCACCCTTGTACTAGCTATACTAAAATTACCACTAACTACTAAAACTTTCTTCCATTGTACTATAGCACGGTCGCGGAGCACGAAGAATTTCGTACATTAACCTGTTACTACCTGTCTCTGTCACTCCCGCGTCAAAATAATGCGGTCACGCTCGCACAGGACGGGGTCATTGCATCTGGCGAGCGTGGCCGCATTATTTTAACGCGGTAGTGACAGAGACAGGTAGTAACAGGTTAATGTACGAAATTCTTCGTGCTCCGCGACCGTGCTATAGCTTTCTGTTTAATGTATACAAGCGAAATGTATATATACCTATGGATATTTGTTATTTTTTCACCGAATAGTTTTAATCTTACTGAACCGATGGGGCTGTGAAATAAATATAGATAGCTTACAGTTTCCGCAGGAGTTGTGAAAAATTTAAATTGACGCAGGCGGAGCTACCGGCGTCCACTAGTATAGGAACCTATGTTGATTATAAGTTTTAAAACGAAACGAAAAACCGGAATCCATAGCCGCATAAAAAACGTAGGTTGAGATAAAAATGAGATGATTCATCTGTCTTTCCCACCACCTACAACTTGGGAGCCTTCAAATCTAGACTGAATAGGCATTTCCTAGCCAATGGCGCTCCACCTTAGACTGTATCATCAAGATACTCGTAATATAGTAATGATGACCATAAGACAACCTGGAAAAAATTACTCTTTCAAACAATACCCAAATCACTTCAAGTGTGCTTATAAAATTTGAAGAATTCCCTCGAATTCTCCAAGATCCCATCATCAGATCCTGACTTGATGACTATGGGAACATCTGTGGACTTTACCCTTTCAAACAAAAAAATAATTTTCTGAATTGGTCCACGCATCTTCGAGTAATCGGGGAACATACATAAAAAAAAAATAAAAAAAAAGATTCTGACGAATTGAGAAGTCCTCCTTTTTTTTGAAGTCGGTTAAAAAAAGAAAAAGAAAAAAACATGCAACTTCGGTCAGTTTTAAAAGTTCACAAGATTTCGCTTGCTTTTAACTCTCTTTCTAATACGTTGGGCGACAGACAGCAATTCTATGACAAAAAACCTAACCTAACTAACCTAACCTACCCTTTTCTTGGCTTCATTATAACCAAATTATTTGAGTTTCCAATGGAGCAGAAAATAACTCATTTTCTTCCAACAACAAGCTTAGAGCTCTCAAAAGCCGCTTTACCCGAATTGAATATTTACGAAAAACGTGGATTACATTACGTTTGACAAGAGGGGCTTATTGCAGAAATACGTGTAGGGCCAACATTATGACAATAGGAAACATAGTATTTGAATCTTAGCGTACGCTCGGTTCGGACACCGTTATTTTTTTTTTTACTCTATACAAGTTAGTACTTGACTGCGATCTCACCTAAGTGATGATACAGCCTAAGATGATATCGTACAAACTTGGAAGGGTAAGTAAATTTACCCCAACGGTTTCTACAAGCATCGCACCGGAACGCTAAATCGCTTGGCGGTGCGTCTTAGCTGGTAGGGTGGTAACTAGCCACGGTCGAAGCCACCAGACCAGACCTGAGCCAATTTAGAAATTATGAAATTCCAAAGTGGCCCGTGGCGGGAATCGAACCTGCGCCCTCCCACTCGAATCCGAGCACACCGCCACTGCGACAGAGAGGTCGTCATGCTTATACTATCAAGGGCCGATTTTTCAATCGCCAGATAAACAATAACTAAGGAATAAATATTTATGGTGTTTTGATAGATTTTGTATAGCATATGTTTTAAAGGAGGCCGGCAGAATCCCATACATGTCTGGGCTAAAAACGTTACAGCAATGATTCTTGTGTTATTATATAGGCAAAGATCTTGTATTTATGTAACAAGAAGATTTTTTTTATAATTCTATGGGAATCAGGAGGAAAAAAATATTTTGATAGACTTAGGTTAGGATGAAAATAATGTACTCTGAGAACCATTACTAAGACGAAAATGTCTACATTGGCTTTCGCCAAGCCAAAGTCGTTAAAAATACAGTAAAAATAAAAAAAAAACATAAGTACAGGCTGAATTGATAACCTCCTCCTTCTTTTGTTTTTCGAAGTCGGTTAATAATGAAAACACATCCGTAAGCGCACGAGTACGAAAACGAATGACGTATGAATGAATTATGAAGTGTGAATGACAATTGAGAAATGACAATGACAACTGACAATTATTTTTTAAAGATCGAAATCCATAGACACTACGCAAAATCTATAATTTATAAAATATCGTCGTAATTGTCTAAAATCGTTATTAATCTGTGTTATTTATATTACAAATAATATTTTTATTAAATTCTTATGAACATTAGTATATCACAGTAATCGCAAAAACGCTGAATCATTTATTATTTTCATTACTCTCAAAATGCCTAGAACCCAGAGCCACGAACCAATGACAAAAAAGACTTTAGAATATGGCAATAATTAGTTTTATTTTATGCAATAGTACGAATGATTATGAATCATGATTTTAGCACATTCCCATAGAAAGTTACTAAAACTTAAAGTGATATAGAATCAGAAAAAAATCTACTATTTTTTGGTATATATGGGGTTCCAGTAACAATTTAGCCCATTTTTGCCGACCTCCTTTATTCCTCATATAGTTTATCTGGCGAATCAACAGTAAATATTAAAATTAAAAACAGAAATCTAAAGCGCAAGTATGTAAGTAAATTATTGTAAAGTATACTTACGGTTTACATTGTGCTGCAAAATATATAAAAACTGCAGAGGCGCAAAACATACTGAAGTCATTGTCTTTTGCCAGCGCATTTTATGTGGAACTGTATAGGTAACCGATATTTATTAATATCGCAATTTAAAGTACCTTAAATAGGTATGTACAGCGCCGGTTCTCTAACGACCTAATACCTTCTTTTTAATGTTTAAAACATAATAATATTATAAAGGGAACGTTTGTGTGTAAGAAATATTTTTGTGTGTGTATGTATATTACTCATTCATGCCGCAACTAGTAAACTAATTTAGCTGAAAAAGAATGACCAAAGCTGGTATCAAGTTTCCTCATGATCCAAAACTTAAATAGTGTTTTTTAAAAACCATTGGCACTAGGAATTTAATTTTGCAACCAAAAAGTTACTTTCTTTTCAATGCATATTTCCTGTCATACAGATTTTATTAAGAAGTACAACTTGGTTTTTTGACGTGATAACGTTTAATAAATTGATGAACACCAGCAACGCACATGAAAAATAGTAACGTTCCGCGTAACGTTCCACCTGAGCCTGTGCGTGCAAGCGAGAGCGCGCAACAAGCGATAGAGAGGCACGATAAAACAAACGATAGAGAGGCCAATTATGACGTTATCACGTAAATCTATCGTCCGTAAACCGACTTTACAGACAACCATTTTTTTGAAATCTGAATGTTACTTAAAAATAACAATTGTAGGGAGTCAATATGGAGACTGTAGTCTACAAAAAATAAAGTTTGGGTTTGATGCAGCTTAATACGGGATTCCATACATCCATGGTATTCAATACTCGGGGTCGAAATAGATTATATCCCGGATTAACACATATGCAATTTTTATCCGGGAAATTTTCTTAGTTTCATCGGGAAATCCCTGAATTCACACGGCCGAAGCCGCGGGCAACAGCTGTTTTTTTTTAAATAAATAAATAAATCAATAAATAAACATTTATTCAGCTTAACCCAGTAATTTAACCTATACCAATTCTCCAGATCAACAACTGCCTGACAGAGAAGTACTGCCTGGCCGTCGCGTTTCCGCAGTCCACTCACGAGGGTAATGAGCTATGCCCTGGAGAACTGGCACCCTTGTACTAGCTATACTAAAATTACCACTAACTACTAAAACTGTCTTCCATTGTACTATAGCACGGTCGCGGAGCACGAAGAATTTCGTACATTAACCTGTTACTACCTGTCTCTGTCACTCCCGCGTCAAAATAATGCGGTCACGCTCGCACAAATATCACAGGACGGGGTCATTGCATCTGTGCGAGCGTGACCGCATTATTTTGACGCGGGAGTGACAGAGACAGGTAGTAACAGGTTAATGTACGAAATTCTTCGTGCTCCGCGACCGTGCTATAGCTTTCTGTTTAATGTATACAAGCGAAATGTATATATACCTATGGATATTTGTTATTTTTTCACCGAATAGTTTTAATCTTACTGAACCGATGGGGCTGTGAAATAAATATAGATAGCTTACAGTTTCCGCAGGAGTTGTGAAAAATTTAAATTGACGCAGGCGGAGCTACCGGCGTCCACTAGTATAGGAACCTATGTTGATTATAAGTTTTAAAACGAAACGAAAAACCGGAATCCATAGCCGCATAAAAAACGTAGGTTGAGATAAAAATGAGATGATTCATATGTCTTTCCCACCACCTACAACTTGGGAGCCTTCAAATCTAGACTGAATAGGCATTTCCTAGCCAATGGCGCTCCACCTTAGACTGTATCATCAAGATACTCGTAATATAGTAATGATGACCATAAGACAACCTGGAAAAAATTACTCTTTCAAACAATACCCAAATCACTTCAAGTGTGCTTATAAAATTTGAAGAATTCCCTCGAATTCTCCAAGATCCCATCATCAGATCCTGACTTGATGACTATGGGAACATCTGTGGAAAATAATTTTCTGAATTGGTCCACGCATCTTCGAGTAATCGGGGAACATACATAAAAATAAATAAAAAAAAAAAAGATTCTGACGAATTGAGAAGTCCTCCTTTTTTTTGAAGTCGGTTAAAAAAAGAAAAAGAAAAAAACATGCAACTTCGGTCAGTTTTAAAAGTTCACAAGATTTCGCTTGCTTTTAACTTTTTTGTAGGGTTTCGTACCCAAAGGGTAAAAACATCACTGAGATTTCGCTGTCCGTCCATCTGTCACCAGGCTGCTGTATCTCTTGAACCGTGATAGTAACACACTTGAAATTTTCACAGATGATGTATTTCCGCTGCCGCTTCAACAGTTAATAATAAAAAATATTAAAGGGGGCTCCCATAAAAGTTACATGATTTTTTGTTCAGCAGGGTATAATTGGACCTCCTATGGTTTCTGCATCATCATCTCGCTACGTTATATAGTAAGGTATTATGGTACGGAACCCTTCGAGCGCGAATCCAACTCGCACTTGACCGATTATTTATTTATAACCTTTCGCGGACCTGTTTTGTTGTTTTTATTTACATGAAACAGGCTTTAGGTAAAAAATAGTACCTACAATACAACATGTGGTTATAGGTATGCTTCGCCTCAGACGTGTTAACCCTTTAGGTACTGGTAATTAAATCTGTCGTGGTCTCACAGACCTCACAGATTATTTTAATATCACATCACTCTAATATTCTAAAGGTAAAGATTTATATTAGGTCCTTACATATGAAATTGGCGTTTTGTACGGGAGGAACATAAAGTCAATTTTTTTTAACTATAATATATATATTTAATCAAAGTATGTACCATTGCTATCTATGCACTTTTGCCACTTTATAGGTAGTTCATTGATCCCTTTACTAAAAAAGCCATTCGGACGGGAATCAATAAAATCTTTGAAAGCGCTTTGGACTGCCTCATCGGAGTTAATTTTTTTTCCTTGTAAGAAGTTATCCAAATTTCGAAAAAAATGGTAATCTGTTGGAGCAAGGTCCGGGGAGTAAGGTGGATGACTTAGGCATTCCAATTGAAGCTCCGCTAATTTGGTAGCCGTCTGTTGTGCAGTGTGTGGTCTAGCGTTGTCCTGAAGCAGCAGTGGCCTAGAACGATTGACCAGCCTCGGTTGTTTAGCAGCTAGCTTTTCCATCATGGATTGCAGTTGCTGACAATAGATATTCGCCGTAATCGTCTGGCCAGATTTAAGAAAGCTGTAGTGAACGACGCCGGCGCTAGTCCACCAAACGCTCACAAGTAATTTTTTTTGAGTCAATTTTCGTTTGGGGCAGGATTTGGCTGGTTCGCCAGGGTTCAACCATTGCGATGAGCGTTTCCGATTATCATACAGGATCCATTTTTCATCACAGGTAATGATTCGATTTAAAATCCCTTCATTAATGTGCCGGTTGAGTAATGTAACACAGCAGTCTAC
Source organism: Coenonympha arcania (assembly GCA_036785405.1). Lineage (NCBI taxonomy): Eukaryota > Metazoa > Arthropoda > Insecta > Lepidoptera > Nymphalidae > Coenonympha > Coenonympha arcania. The sequence continues at coordinate 15,947,805 of CM072068.1, read as the reverse complement.
GCGCATTTGTCGGTTTGCTGCACTCAATTCATGAGGTACCCACCTTTCAAGCTTTTTCGCCTTCCCAATTTGCTTCAAGTGAACTAAAACAGTTTTATCACTAACACCGCAGCCTGCAGCTAGCTCGGACGTGGTTTGCGATGGATCCGCTTCCACAATAACCTTCAATTCTTCATTGTCAACTTTGGTCTCCGGCCGTCCACGGGGCTTGTTCTGCAGGTCGAAATTTCCAGAACGAAAACGTTGGAACCAAAAACGCACTGTGTTTTCTTTTGCGACACCCTCGCCGTACACATCATTAATCCTTCGAGCCGTTTCTGCAGCACTGGTGCCACGATGGAACTCGTACTCGTAAATAACGCGATATTTCAAGTTTTCCATTTTGTAAACAGAGTGGCGCAAAAAAAAAACCAAAAGAGAAAAAAACAAATGAATTACGATTTTCAAAACACAAAAGCATGAGTAAATAGCTGTATAAATTTGAAATTGGAATTTCTAACCAAAGAAGAGATATTTGAGATCAAAGTGGCCAGTACGACAAAACGCCAATTTCATATGTAAGCACCTAATACTATAGGCCTCATAAGAAGGCTCAGGGTCACTCAGCGACCGATGGAGAGAACTATGCTCGGAGTTTCTTTGCGCGATCGAATCAGAAATGAGGAGATCCGCAAAAGAACCAAAGTAACCGACGTGAGCGTTGAGCGTGTCGCAAAACTGAAGTGGCAATGGGCGGGGCACATAGCTCGTAGGACCGATGGACGTTGGGGATCCAAGGTACTGGATTGGCGGCCACGCACCGGGAAGCGCAGTGTCAGTCGACCCCCCACTAGGTGGACGGACGACATAAAGAAGGTTGCGGGGAGTCGCTGGCGCCTGGCGGCGCAAGATCGTGGTGTTTGGCGGTCATTTCAGGAGGCCTATGTCCAGCAGCGGTCGTCCATCGGCTGAAACGACGACGACGACAACGACGACGAAAGGTTTATGCCGAAGTAGCTTCTGACGAAGTAGCTTTTTAGACGAAAGGCTTTTGTGGCGACTCTACAAAGAGGTCGCACATGTTTGACACTGGCTTTAAGGGGATTTATTGAATTTATTTTTGTCTTTGTCACTCTCACGGATACATTGGTAGCTGCGACATGCAGCGTCGCGAAAGAATATAACAGAAAAACGACCTTTTACCTAATTACTCAAAAATTAAGCCAGTTATTGAAAATCGGTTTCTTAGCGTTTTTGGATATTGTTATTACCGACACATTAAAACAAAAATTACAATTACATCCATTGTATTTTCCGATAAAAAACAGGAAAACTGAGATTTTGGAGCAACTTTTGGGAGAACTTTCTATCGAGAAAATTTTATCCAATCGTGTTTCTGCTTCTTAGCGATTTTAGATTAAAGACCCAAAATACATGACGTTCAATTTTGAAAGTAATTGTCTTTATACTCGTTTTTACGTAAAACTGCATTCAAAATCACTGAAATACGGTTTGTACTCCGTTAAATATCACCTGGCTGTTTTGGCGCGTCTGTTTAAATTGTGAACCGAAGAATTCCCTTCCCGAACAATTGAAAATCTGCTGCTGTAGTAATATGACCCATCTCTTCGATTTCTAAGTTTGCTGACGCAATGCTTTCCAACAAAATTAAAAAAATAGGTTCCGTTTTGCTCGATCGCGGTCTTTTAGGCCACGCGTTACAAGTTATGGCACACAAACAAGCATGACAGCAGTTAAATGTTAATAATGATATACGAGTACATAATATTGATTTGCATTATGTTATTAAGTATTCCGTATTATATTACCATACGTCGTCTGCATACCTACGTTTAAATCAAGATTGTTTTTGTTTTTCCTGCTTCTACAAAAATGCTAATAAAGTATAGATATTAAATGTCAGAGGTCAAGGCATATTTGGCGCTTGAATGATAAATTGTTCTATTTTGTTTTATCTTCAAACTATTAGAAACTTATTATGGTATGCGGCCGTGGCAACCAACCCAACAATTCTAGTAGATGTTCTGTCAATAAAATACCATTTAATCATAAATAAGTAAAACGGGATGGGAATCATCCCTTAAGGGGATTTATTAAATTTATTTTTGTCTTTCTCACTCTCACGTAGATTTGGTAGGTGCGACATGCAGCTTCGCGGAAGAATATAACAGAAAAACGACCTTTTTCCTAATTACCCAAAAACTAAGCTGGTTATCAAAAATTTGTTTCTTAGCGTTTTTGGATATTATTATTACCGACACTTTAAAACAAAAATTACAATTACATCCAATGTAGTGTCCGATAAAAACTCGAAAAATGAGATTTTGGAGCAACTTTTGGGAGAACTGTCTATCGAGAAAATTTTTCCAATCGTGTTTCTGCTTCTTAGCGATTTTAGATTAAAGACCCAAAATACATGACGTGTAAATTTGAAAGTAATTATCTTTATAGTTTTTGCATAAAAATTCATTCAAAATCGCTTAAATACGGCTTCTACACCGTTAACCCTAAAGGTAGTGTAAGATCATCCATATATATTTTAAAACGTAGAACATGTCATTAAAATTAAATCTAGGCCATCGCATTTCGACCTAGATCTTTTCATTGAAACTGATTAATTGTGATGACTTGTGCTCGTCTGTAAATTACACCATCTCTTAAACTCGCGGCTTCACCCGGCTATATAGTAGGTATATCGTGTACGGCAATACTCGTATACGGCAATATATTTTATAATTTTATTGTAACGAAGTTCCTTATCGCGCGTTGTGAAGGGGGCTAGACGGAAAAAATTCCTACGAAAAGTTGTAACGAGTAAGCTATTGTAAGCCGTGCGTCGTGCGCATGTTCTTCTGTCTGTCTCTTAGAAAGCAAGCTAGATATACTTCGTTCCATCCGGGTGTCCCTTGACACCTCTCAAGTTTTTTCTTTTTATTTTCTTCTTTATAGTTACTTTCAAATTTAAGCATCATGTATTTTCGGTCTTTAATATAAAATCGCTTAGAAGCAGAAACACGATTGGATAAAATTTTCTCGATAGAAAGTTCTCCCCAAAAGTTGCTCCAAAATCTCAGTTTTCCTGTTTTTTATCGGAAACAACAATTGTTGTAATTGTAATTTTTGTTTTAATGTGTCGGTAATAATAATATCCAAACACGCTTACAAACCGATTTTTGATAATTGCCTTAGTTTTTGAGTAATTAGGTAAAAGGTCGTTTTTCTGTTATATTCTTCCGCGACGCTGCATGTCGCACACCGCACCTACCAGCGTATCCGTGAGAGTGAGATAGACAAAAATTAATTCAATAAATCCCCCTAAGCTGGCCCTTATAGAGTTTTAAGTAGGAGAAAGAAAGTATTAATATAAGATCCAGTAGAGTGAACGGGAAGCATATTATCTATTGACAGGTTAAAACCAAAAATTATATTTTAAAAGGAACGATAAGTATATATTAAACTATATAGGTACTTAACGTTCCTTTTAAAATATAATCAGAGACACCAAACCTTGAAACAGTTACAGTAAGTACTCGTATCAATTTATCTAAGCCCTTTCAAGTGCAACCGAGGCAAAAGATATTTCGCAATGGCATAAATAGCAAAATGCCTATGCAATACATTTAATAGAAATACTTATCAGCATATTAAGTGCGTTTATTTTAACCTACTTTTATTTTATGTAAAATCGTATGTATTTGAAATTTTTAGATTGCTATAACATATTGAAGTAATAAATATTTACCATTAGCAATCGTTACTGGAGAGAGTTTTCGCTTATTGTATTAACGTTATTTAATATGAATTTCAAATATTTGGATTCGGAAACAATTCGACTTGACCTAATTTTTTTACACTATACTACTTACTACGTTACGTTAGTACGTGACTGCGATCTCACCTGATGGTAAGTGATGAGGCAGCCGAAGAAGTTATCGTACTTATTTAGTAAAACCCCAATTGGGGGCTTTAAGTTTCAAGTTTGTTAGATTTTTTTGTTGGTTATGTACTGATATTAACTTACATACCAAGTTTTACCTTTCAAGGATATCAGGAAGTACCTAAGAATTTTGATGATCATCGAGGTTTTCTTGGATGTCAATAAAATCTAAGTATAAGACCTATAAAACTGAAACTTTTTGTTGTTTTATGAACATTCTCTGTAAAATGATTAGTAAGCCTTCCCCACACAGGCGCGTTATTATCGCGCGATAATATCGCAAGCGTTATTGCGATAATGCGTCCCGATTCCTTGCACACAGCTGCGTTTTTATCGCGCGATAATAACGCGCAGACAGACGCAGCGTCCCGCGTTATTATCGCGCGATAAAAACGCGTTATTGCGATAACTGTTATCAGTACATTTTGTACGCCGCAATGGAAGTAGGACGCTGCGTCCGTCGTCCCACACAGACGCGTTATTATCGCGCGTTATTATCGCAGCAGTGTGTAACTACTTGATCATCCTAATACAAAATGTACTGAAAACAGATATCGCAATAACGCTTGCGATAATATCGACCGATATACTTCCATTGCGGCGTTATTATCGCAGCAGCGTGTAACTACAAGACCATCCGAATACAAAATGTACTGAAAACAGATATCGCAATAACGCTTGCGATATTTTCGCGCGATAATAACGCGCCTGTGTGGGGGAGGCTTTATGTATTTCTCTGTAAAATAAAATAATTATCTTTCCACTAGCAACTAACTTTCGCATAACTACCGATAAAAGAACTACGGGCAAGGAAGATAGACTGAAGATGTACCGACTCCATATTATCGATAATACGGGGTCAATGGGATACGTGACGCTTGTCAACAGAGTAGTTAACGTCATTGAGAAGTGCTGGGTAGGTATTATATACTGCCATATTAAGGACAGATTAATTTGTTTTGCTATAATCCGCTACTTGAAAAGATTCTGTATGGTACAATACGCAGGAACACAGCCCACATGAAACACCACACACAATTTTACAACACTTTTTTCGACGCACGTTTCGTCCCGACACCGGGACATCCTCAGGAGATGTTGACTTCACAATGCGAAATCGTAGAGATGCTGCCATGGGTTTGCTGTACGCGTCGACTGACATGACAGAAGCCCGTGACAGTACCTATACAGTCAGACTTCGATAACGTGATCAAATGGGCACACGACAATGGTATTATCGTTAAGATGGAAAAAACGAGATGCATACATAATATTATGTTCGCCATAAATAAGGTATGGGTATACTGGGTCACTGACGACTGCCTGCAAAGAGATAAGCACTCATGTACAATGTACATGATATAGCAGCTGCTGCTGCTATGTATAGATAGTTATAAATATATAGAACAACACATCGATGGAGATTTTAATTGGAAAACGTGTGAAGTTCGGGTCGTCTGTAATAAGTTAGGATCAGTGTTAGGCATGTTTAGTGGTTATGACAGAACATTTAGAACCTACATTAACGCATCTAAGTGGCAAATAGCGATACTACGCGTGATATAGAAATGAAACAAAATTAAAAAAAAATACTCAAACTATCGCTATTTTGACACGTGACTGCGTCGTGCGTTCGGAATTTTAAACGCAAGTACCTTCTGATAGTGCAAAGCAAATGAGCATAGTAAAGTATTTGCTGCAAATGCGTTGTAGGCCCTATATAAATAAATTGAACTTTGTTATTTGATTACTTCTTTATTTTTTAATAGTGTTCATGAGCTTGTAGTCTACAATAGTTTTGAACTTTACAATTCGGATAGATCTATTTAACTCTGGAAAATAAACAAAACTTCAACACCCATGTCCATTAGCCGTAGTACCTATACGTCGACACGATCGTCAAAATGATCTCTTTATCGAAAACATTTGTCATTTTCATATATTTTATGAGATTCGTTTCATTTTCAGATAGCTTTCTATGACAATCGTAGACAAGTATTGCAGCTGAGATCATTAAAAACTAACCACTCCTCTAATTACTCAGTGCATTGGATAAAATATTACGATTCTCGAGAAATTTGTATTTACTAACTGACATTTTTAACAAAATGTTGATGTCATAAGCCCCTCTTGTCAAACGTAATGTAATCCACGTTTTTCGTAAATATTCAATTCGGGTAAAGCGGCTTTTGAGAGCTCTAAGCTTGTTGTTGGAAGAAAATGAGTTATTTTCTGCTCCATTGGAAACTCAAATCAAGTTAAAGTATGTACCCTAAAAAATCTATTAGGAGAAAAGTGTGTTTCAGGTACATTGTACAAAATAACGGTTCCCATAGAAACTGGCATTTCACAGAACACGAAGGAAAATTCTCACCGGAAAAAGATACTTTCACTCAAAACCTAAGGTCACTACTCTGCGTCAAGTTTTTAAAACGAAGTTGTTCAAAACTGTAAAGCCAATTACTTTGAAAGACTTTGCGTATTTTGGGTCTTGCTTCTAGGCAGAAACACAATTGGACGTTTTCTCGACAGAACGTTATCCTAAAAATGCTCTCCAATTATCTAGAATTTCGCAAAATCTCCATTACTTTAATTTTATTATAGTCTTTTTTTAATTTGGTTATAATGAAGCCGAAAAGGGTAGGTTAAGTTAAGTTAGTTAGGTTAGGTTTTTTTGTCATAGAATTGCTGTCTGTCGCCCAACGTATTAGAAAGAGTTAGGCGGACAAAAATAAAATCCGTTTAAAAAAACACCTTTGAGAGGCAGAGTTCTAAACTAATGGACTGACAGTGTTTTTTCTGCGATGTTCCGAGTTACGATTTTTAGTAGGGTAGCTCGTAAACAGGATGAGTTATAGACCTGAAATTCACATAGTTTCCAGAACTCATTGAGTAGAGTGCAAACAGAGCGAAAATATCATCCGAAAGTTTGTCGTCCGTATGTCGTCAAAACTATCAGCAGTTTTATATTTTTACTTTTGGAACTGTATGAATTTATTTAATACGTAGGTACCTATGGTGCTAACTCAAGCCGTGACTAGCAGGGGGAGAGGGTTTAGGATTCAAGAATATTCAATATTTATTTATTTATTTCGATTTATCAGCGGATTTACATTGATACTTAAAAAAATTCATAAAAAAATTAAAAAAATCATTCAGGTATGTAAAGCCATTTAAGGTGGTGCGATTCACTTGGCCGCGAAAATTAAAATTTTATTTAGTTTTTTTGTGAAAATAATAAAAATTACACATCAAAGGTTTATAGGTGAACTGATTTTAATTTGAAATCTGGTTCTTCCAGTGTGGTTCCATTTAATTAGGTCCAGTTTTGATGAGAGTTGAAGTCGCTTTTTTGTTAAGATTTTGTATGTTGTCATCACTTTTCTAAATCGCTTAGTCCTGTAGTGGCGTTACAGAGATAAAAAATTGGTTGTCTGTAAAGTCGGTTTACTGACGATAGTTGAACGTGACAACTCTCGCTTGCACTTCAAGCCTTACATGGAACGCCTCAGAGCGAGGTAACGCCGGTAACGCCGGATGAGTCATGTTTTTTTTGTGCGTGCAGCCGGCTCTATCGATTTATAAGACGTTGTTACGTCAAAAACGGTGCGGTTAGTATGTTGCGTATAAGTGACGGAGATGAGTTAAACACGGACAACGTAATAATGTGTATATTGTAGTGGCATATTAACTTAATTACTTACAGACCTTATATACCATCTTAAAACCATGTGTTTATACAATCAATCACGTAGACACGTATGTTCTTAGAATATGCTGATGCACACAACGTGATCCCGTGATTATTATACATATATAAAAATTATCGGTATGTCTGTTGATATGGAAAATATTTTGGCTTACCACAACGCCAAAGTACTTCCCCCTTTGAGAAAAAATGACATATATTATAAATAAATCTAAAATTACAACATGCTATAAGAGAAGGCACTAGTGACTTATTCTAAATTATACAGCTAATTATCTCTAAGGATTCTTATTTGGCTATGCGCATGACTCTTAATTATTAGCTTTTACAAAATATATTATCGTAATCTTAAACAAAGTAATGTAAAATATAATCGCTCAAATATAATAATCAAAAATCTAGTACGGTACAAAACACAATATGAAAAGTAAAACATGAAAAATTTATAGTCATGTAGAAAATATTATCATTGTTTAACAAAATTGCAGAATGAAATACGAGTAATTAATATTTTATTACAATGCCATTTAACCTATTCACATTCCTATACGTGAGGTAGGCAATGGTTTGAACATGCAAGAAAAATGCGCGGTTGACAAGAATTTGCTGAATTGACTGTTACTCTACGCGATTACTGCATTAGAATGAAGGTTACGGCGTTGCATAAAATCAACTAGCATCATTAAAAATATGTATATAACACAATAATTCCATTGAATTTGTTCTCTTTAAACTTCAATGGAAATGAATCCGGCGGCTCGCTTAATTGATCTCTTAATAAATCGATGCAGTACCCAGGAAATAAAGTAGTTCCTTTGTAGGATAACCAATAATTTCTTGAATTCTTCTTGTGTCGGTCTCAATCCTTGGCTCGTTATCAGATAACCAAGAAAATTAGACATATTTTGACAATTCCCTCTGACTATTTAGTGCAGTCGTGAGTAAGGCATCCAGTGCAGCTGCGTTACATTATATCAACGGCAGCTAGAATATCAACAGCGTCGGGATAAAACATATAAACGTCGAGTATCTGACAGTGCGGTAATAGTAGAGCTCGGCGACTGAATTAAGTATACTGGACAAATCAACCGAAAATGCTGGAAGACTGCAAACCGGAGAGGTGTACTGACCTTCTATCCGTAAGTCTTGCTGAATGCCCGCGCGATCTGTGAGTCGATCAGCGCTAATGTCGATGACCAGTGAGTCGGTCAAAATCGAAGACTGGAGGGGGTTGAAATTTGCGATTGCCATTCTTGGATCCTTTGTTCCTTGTGGTTGCGGAGCCGTAGTTGATGCCGTGGTTGCGTTTGCTAGTAGCTTCTTCTTGCCGGAACAGAATAATTAAAATTCGTAAGTCTTTTTCTTGAAACCATAATAATAATAGCGATTTTTGCTTCTTTGCTTAATAAATGCCCATTTATGCTGATACGGTCTTGACCTTGTACGGTAATCTGAAGCTCGACTGAAACTGCTGCGTCGGCTATTGTACCTTCCGCGGTCACTATGTATCGTAGCGATTATTTCCAGCTGCTGCCTTGCAATTTCTGACGTAGGTTGAATGCTCACAGCTGGCGAAGTTGATTTCCTCCCTCGAGTGTCTTGATGATTTGAGTATTCGTCCTCTGAGGATGGGCTGGTATTGTTGACCTGAGTGACGACCTTGATTGAAGACCGGTGAGTTGGTCCAAAATTGTGGTCTTCCATCAGCTAACATGGTTGATGCCACTAGTTCCGTGTCGGGGTTAGCTGAGTCATTCAGGGTTCCGCTTGCGCCGATAATTGGAGGAGTTGTAGGTGCCATGATATAAACAATTTTAAAAAACTCACTCACAATGCTGGCCTGTGTCCGGCGAGTACCGCACTGGCGCGGTATTTCTTCGTCGGTGTTGTTAGGCGATAGTTTCTTCCATAATTACCCCTTGCTTCGCGATAATTTGCTTCGGCGGCGATAGAAAAACGTTAAGTTCAAACGCGGGGTCACCACTGTTGCGTATATGGGTGGTGATAAATTAGACACGGACAAACGTAATAACGTCTATATTTGTGGCATATTAACTTAATTATTTACAGACCTTATATACCATCTTAAAACTATGTGTTTATACAATCAATCACGTAGACACGTATGTTCTTAGAATATGCTGATGCACACAACGTGATCCCGTGCTTATTATACATATATAAAAATTATCGGTATGTCTGTTGATATGGAAAATATTTTGGCTTACCACAACGCCAAAAGTACAAGTTGTTGGATTTTCGATTCGAATCTTGATTCGATTTCACCATACGATCTATATACGGCGAGTAACATACCTGTAACTTGTACTAGCCTTGCAGATAAGGTAGAGTTCCCGACGGGACCTTGGCTCGATCGACCCGCGGGCTTCGCTAACGTAACGACCACTCACCGTTTCGTCTTACTCCGTGTTTCGATTCGCTGATACCAAAATAGGGTTGTTTTGCTTTGCATATTGCTCTCTTGTGGATACGTTTTGGAAAGGTTTGCTTAGCTCAGGTATGTAAGGAAAAATCATAGATTTATATAGGTTTTCGCTCGCGAGACCTGTATGGGAACAATTTTAATTTTTTTTTTGTGATTAAAAAGGTTCCGCAGTTCTTCAAAACACGTATGAAAATAATCGCTAAAATAAATATTGATGTCCTGACTTCCGCATTTTTGCAGTGCGTTATACCTTTTTTGAATTTCGATCCATTTCTATTTACATCTTTCGTATTGCAGTGTAATATAAATATGGTTAGAGATATGTACTTGACTTTATAGGAGTACTTTTAAAAATGAATTCAGCCAATTCCTTACAAGTTCACGTTTTTATAATTAAAAGTATTCTGTTATTTTGGCTCTTATTTGTACATATGTGTTTACTAATCGGTTTTGGTTTTCCTTTTTTATTTTTTAACATTAATTGATTTTACAGAATATTAGAATTTTCCCGCGGTTTCCGTATTTAACCAATCCCTGGAAATCGTGATTTTTTCCTGAATGGAAAGAAGCCAATGCGTTTACTCAGGCTATAAGTATTCATAGTACATATTACCCAAGTTGGCTTAAAAGTTATGCCATGAAGGCCTTTTAAAGCTTTATTTAACTTGCAAAATATGTTTTTCCGGGTACAATCGTGCAACTCAATTTTGATATCTATAAACGATTGAGCTAAAATTTTGTATGCAAGTTATTAGTCTTTGCCTATTTATTTACGCGTGAGTTTATTTTGTTTGGGTTAAAACTTCTTTTTAGAAACAAACGCACTTCAATGATAGCGCGAGGGATCTTTGCCAAACATCAAAACATCGTAAAGCAGGCTCAATACACGAGCGTTATTTTTTATTACCGCGATAATGCGATGCCGGATCTCGGAGCGGGATTTTTTAAATTGGATAGCCCTAACTCGATTTTTTCTGAATAATGTTCTGTTTACACTCGCAGATTTTTTGAAACGATGTTCCTTAATGACGCAAAGCTGTTCCAAGGTGCAAAAATTTAAATACATAAAATCCTCATGTTAGTTACAGTATTTGGAAGAAAACTCCTCCGAAACGGCTCGAGTTTTACGTTTTTTTGTGTACATTTCCGAAGGTATTTAGTAAAGTATTTTTCTTACTCCTATTTATGTCATAAAAACATTTGCCAGTTCAGGGAGTATATCAAATATATCACGAAAGTATAAATGCAGATCGGAGGCATAGCGATAATGAAATTATCAGGAATTCTTTCAGGACAACCGCAATTTAACCTGTAAAGTGAAAATAAAATGCAGTTTCTGAATCTCTAACGTCTAAAACATGTTTGCAGGACTACTCTAATTTAGTTGCAGGTTTTCATGCAGAAAAGTTTTTAACGTTAGGTTGAAATTTTGTAAGACCAAGTTATACTGGGGGTAAAACCGCGTGACACTGCTGTATTGGCCGTAAATTGGCCAGCCCCCCTATTCCGTATCTTAGTGAAGATCACTCAGTGGTCTTTAATAACATTTTTTTGTATCCACTTAAGGTTATCCACAAGATATTCTTTTCGTTCTACTTAATAAAGCAGCAATGTATAGCAATCCATAGACAACAGTGATTATCACTGAGATACAGAATAAGGGCCCTGGCCTGTTGCCCGGCAGGCCTGATGTTAAGCCCATAAGTGCGAGAGAGAGCGCAACACGTGGTCTGTTTCCTCATTTTATTGCATCGCGGGCAGCGAGATAATGCATATTTATTATTCCGTACGGTATCTACCGCCATTATTGGCAGTAAAGTTATTTATTTGACTCGGAACAAGGCTGTCGTCGTTACTGTAGGCACGGTCCGCGAGCCATATAATTTATTCAGGGAGTTATTTTCTATTTTCGTCGAACATTGCCATAATTTCCTGACGATTGTGTGCCTGTTTTGCCTTGATGTCATGGCCTCCGCGGATGAATAGGGAATCACAAAAATGGAATAACAGCAATAACATCAAAAAGAATCGTGATTTTCGTATTGTTTTTTATTGCGTAGACATTTATCGACGACTACGGCAATGTCAAAATCGAACATACTCACTGTATCAATGTCAAAACATGGGCTTTCGGTGGTTTTGTCCCGTAGAGTTTTGTCCAACCAAAACACTTAAAATTCATGTTTTGCCATTATTTAATGATTCATACATTTCTACGCGAAACGAAGTTCATAAGGAACGCCCGTTGTGATAGGGGGCTAGACGGAAGAAATTCATACGAAAAGTTGTAACGACACTTTTTGCTATAGTAAGATATTGTAAGCCGTGCGGCATGCGCATGTTTCTCTGTCTGTCTCTCTCTCTCTTATAGAAAGCAAGCCAGATATACTTCGTTCCATCCGGGTGTCCCTTGACACCTCTCAAGTTTTTTAAAAATATAATTTTACAATCCACAGATTCAGGTTCTGTGCCCTTTTTGATCTAATTATTATTTTAAAATTTAATTTTTATATCCTTAACCTGCTTTGTGCTTCCTACTCCCACACATTTCTACGCGATTGGGGGGGATGGTGAATTTCTCACGATAGTTACAATACATTTGTACACAACAATACTTCTAAACAACAACTTATTAAAGTGGATATAATATTGTCGTGACAAGCATAACAAAGTAAAAGTCCTGTACCGTTGTTTCTGAGGTATTTTAATAATGTAACGTTATTTTTTCAGCATCTAATGTCGCGCTAGAGTGATGGATAGGGATATTCATCAAGTTTCCATGACATTAGGAAGGAAAACTTCGGAATTGTTTCTACTGTAATACATATTATTGTATAATGTAACAGCTATGAATATACCGATTAAATTACATTAGGGACTAGCAAAGGGTAGAAATTCATACCTAAGTGAAAATAATAGAGATTATTACAAACTTTCATTTAACGGCGTAGAAGCCGTATTTAAGTTATTTTGAATGAAAACACAAAGACTTTTAAATTTAAACATCATGTATTTTGGGTCTTTAATCTAAAATCGTTCAGAAGCAGAAACACGATTGGATAAAATTTTCTCGATAGAAAGTTCTCCCAAAAGTTGCTCCAAAATATCAGTTTTTCTACTTTTTATCGGAACCTACAATGGATGTAAATGTAATTTTTATTTTAATGTGTCGGTAATAATAATATCCAAAAACGCTTAGAAACAGATACCTGGCTAAATTTTTGAGTAATCAGGTAAAAGGTCGTTTTTCTGTTATATTCTTCTGTGACGCTTCATGTCGCTCCTACCAACGTATCCGTGAGAGTGAGAAAGACAAAAATGAATTCAATAAACCCTCTTAACTTGCAATGTATGTTTGGTTGGGTGGAGTCATGCAACTTACTTTGAAGCAGATATCTTCCACTGATTGAGCTATTTAGACGTTTAGTTGGGATGACAATACTTGGTTAGTAGTGTGACGTCATTCTAAATACAAATGGCGGAACATACAAGACGGCTGACAAGTTATTTTTATTGCACTTCTGCAATATAGATATCAAATGAAAGGATTTTGCTAAGAAGAATACAAATAAATTGCCGTATGAAATAAAGCTTGGTCTTAAAAATGTTTTTGAATGATAACTGAGGTAACTTTATTCAATACTTAAAAATTTTCGATTCTTTGTTTTTAAAAGCGTTCGTCATGATTTGGCATGCTTGGTAAGGTATCAGTCGCGCTGGTGCTGCCAATCGATTATGCGTTACGGTGCGATGCTGTGTAGCAACCACCAGAGGCTACTAACCCCTTTCAAGTGACTATTATAATATAATATAATTATTTCGGCTGGATTGGTGACATCGCAGACTAACTCGTAGTGAGTAAAAAAATTAATTTAATTGTAATTTAATAAAAGATTAATAATTGTGCGGTACTATGAGGTTACATATTAAATTGTACGATATCTGATAGAGTACCTACGCCTTTATTTAATCGAATTGAGGAGTACGACAGCAATTTTTGAAAATAATATTTTAAATGTTATTAAAAGTTAACTAAAAATAATGTTAATATTTAAAAGGCGCACAGAGACATCCCGAGTGAAATCTTTTCATACGCCGCGCCAAACATATTTTCCATCTCGGGAAACTTGTTTGCGAAAACAATAAGTTGGCTGTTATTGCCGGAAATAAAAGTGGGCCGCTGAATTATTGATATATCAATTTTCGTCGGATTCAAGGTTCCTTTAGTACCTCGAAAGCTTAAGAGCCCACCGGCTTATCATATTAAACCACGTCAAATGTCATTATTCAAAATATAAATAAACCTGCGCGCTTAGCCATTCTGACTTCTCTACGATCGTAATAGAAACCTGTGGAAAGCTCATTCCGGAACGAAATTCAAGTATGTCACTTGAATTTCGTTCCATACAAATTATTTTCAAGAAGCGGATTACAGGATTTATAATTTTTTTCCAGCAAATGTGCTGTTTGACGGTTCAAATCATTACTTTTGTACACCTAATCGAATTGAGATGTTTTTTATTAATCTAGGTTCTATTGTGTTATCTGTTACTGTTTATATTGCATTTGTTATAGAGTACTTTATAATTTTTATATGGATTCCGTTTCAACCGTACCTGTATCTTTCCGTTAAGAAATCGAACAACTCCTTAGATACGCACTCTTGGAAGATCTCCTCACTGTAGTCGTTGATATTTCGAATACAATGGGGTTTATGTTATTTGGATCTTCTACGCTTAGTAGAGTTGATCGCGAGTCACTCAATATGTATATTTTTATGCCATTAGGTATTACGATTTTTTTACTAACACATTTAGTTGGCAGGAACGACAGTTAACTCAGATAGACTAGCTCTCCAAAGCATGGAATGTTATACAATCAAGTCACTTGAGGCTGGTACCCATAAATAACTTCATGACAGGAAATGCCATTTAGTAGGAATCTAACAATTTAAATGAACAATTTATGAAAACTAAGTAGGTACTTTCCGTTTTTAAACATGTTATTACGAGCGCCGCTCAAAAAAGATAGAGCCATTTGCATAGTATTTGCATTGGGCACTTCGCAAGTTTATTCACTTAGTTTTTTGGTTTTGAATACATTTGCGTTTAATGCCAAGGGAGCTTTGAGTATCGTGTTCCTTTTCAAATTACCCTAAATGTTGTGAAAATCTTAAAAGTCTTAATAGCCTTCTCGTTTTTGACGGTCTTCCAAAACCAAAACAAGGATATTACTATTCCATCGCTAAGTTAAACCAATGTCAAGACAACAGTGTTCGTCTCTAACTTCAATAACTCTATCCTAACTAAAAATAAATTATTTCACTTTGTCTAGAAGCAATCAAAGATGGTTTAAATTATGGATTAGCATACTCGCTTCATTATGTTTACAGAAAATTTGTGTATGCATGGAGACGCGGATTTAAATTCCGCCGAGACAATTTTTATGCGTTTTAAAATTTTATAAGAATAAAATCATATCCTTTGTGTGGAAAACGCTAACCTAATGAAAAGATAATAATTCATTTCTAATGTAAAAATATACATTATTTTGTTACAGAGACCAGGAATGGAAGAGCAAACAACTATCCACACTGGTGAACAAGTGAAATAACATGACCGCGACCAATCCGATGTTGACTATGCAACCGAACAAACACCAGAACCCGACCAAGTTAAAGATGAACAGTATCCCGACCAGCGTCATAGCAGCAGTGGTCATTCTCGCATCGTTGCCTTATACCACCACGCTCAACCTACCGAGTGGGGACCCCGCGCCCGGACGGTCTCCCGGACCGCCTTTCGACGAAAACAGCAATATAGATGTGCCAGACGAAGTTTTCGACGAGATCACAACGACCGACGAGATTCCGACGACTGCACTCGTGAGTGAGGCGAGTGTTGAAAGGACGGTGGATGCTTGTGAATACGCGAGACTGCCGAGCGATAGTGAAGGGATAGTCACGTTGAGTGAACGGAATAGTAATGTGAATTTGACGGTCAGTCATTCAGTGTTCGATAGTGACGAGCTGGTGAAGGGAGTTGTTTATGATGGTAAGTTTTTATAACACTTTTTTAAACACTCTTTTTTACACACAAAAATAAGTAAGTATTTGACTGCAATCTTGCCTAATTTTAAGTGACGAACATCGTGTTCAAGATCGAAGATCTAGTTTGGTCGTGGCTAGTTACAACCTTGCCAGCAAAGATTCACCGCCAAGCGATTTAACGTTCCAGCGCGATGCTGTGTAGAAATTGAAACCGTTAGGGTTTACTCATCGTTCCAAGTTAATATAATAACATCTCCAGCTTATCGTTCGTTATTAACTATCAAGTGAGATCGTAACCAAGTACTAAATTGTAGTGTGTAAAAAAAAGTATTTCAGACGGATTCTGCAAAAATGTTTCAACCACAGGTAAAACGTAAAACACGATTGTTTCACAACTATTGCAGTACATTGCTTTTGTTGTTAAATTAACGTTGTTATTACCGAACACGGTTTTCCAATCCAGAGCAAATCATAACGGTACATTACCTCGTACTACAACAATACAATACAATACAATTTCCGATTCAAACGCCAGATAGCAACACTGATTAATTATTCCCTTTGGATCATGTCGCTCGTTGGCAACTAGTTAATTCTAGCATAAGAGACCACCGGGAAATGTCTTGATAAGCAGAGACGCATTCGCATTTCTCTACGATTTCGCATTGTGAAATCAACATCTACTGAGGATGTCCCGGTGTCGGGACGAAACGTGCGTCGAAGAAAGTGTTGGAAAATTGTGTGTGGTGTTTTCATGTGGGCAGTGTTCCTGCATATTGTACCATACAGAATATTTTCAAGTAGCGGATTATAGCAAAACAAATTAATGTATCCTGCTTATCATGGATTTCCGCAAAATAACGCCTGCTTCCATTCAATATATTTATTTTCACATAGGCCTAAATAATAAGCTCTTATGAAAAGTCAAAACTCTACCGCCAGGTTCGGAAAGCAGGTTTGCACCGAGAAGAACTGGCAAGAAACTCGGCAATTGCTCTTTTAAAAAAATAGAGGAGATGGAAGCATATTTCTATCATTCCAAGAATCTTTGTCGTTCAGAAATTCTTCAATGGTATGGTAACTATGATTAATTAAATGTTTTTGACAGTGTCTTTAAACCTGTGCAAAGGTAAGTCCAAACAGACTTCGGGATCATATTGTAGAAGATCATAAGATCCTGAGAGCTAAGGGTTTAATGAAGAAAGACCAAAGGTTGGAACCAAAGACCATGTTGTCTCAAGAATCAAAACCAAAATATTTAAGGCAAAAAAATAGTTTTTGAAAAACATTGGCATTAGGAATTTGTCTAGGATTTAATTTTTTTCATTTCAATGGACATTTCCTGTCATAAATATGCTATTAAGAAGTACAACTTCTTTATATCCAAAATAATCTTTGATATAATATAATAATTATGGTTATTTAATTATTCAGTTCAGTTGTCTATATAAATTAAAAAAAATTAAAAACCTCCAAGACCTACAATTTGCAATTTTGTATTGACGTCTATCTTGGAATTAAAATTTGACATAGTATGGTATTATATAGGTCCTTACATATGAAATTGGCGTTTTGTATGGGAGGAACATAAAGTCGATTTTTTTTAATATAATATATATATTTAATCAAAGTATGTACCATTGCTATCTATGCACGTTTGCCACCTTATAGGTAGTTCATTGATCCCTTTACTAAAAAAGCCATTCGGACGGGAATCAATAAAATATTTGAAAGCGCTTTGGACTGCCTCATCGGAGTTAAATTTTTTCCCTTGTAAGAAGTTATCCAAATTTCGAAAAAAATGGTAATCTGTTGGAGCAAGGTCCGGGGAGTAAGGTGGATGTCTTAGGCATTCCAATTGAAGCTCCTCTAATTTGGTAGCCGTCTGTTGTGAAGTGTGTGGTCTAGCGTTGTCCTGAAGCAGCAGTGGCCTAGAACGATTGACCAGCCTCGGTTGTTTAGCAGCTAGCTTTTCCATCATGGATTGCAGTTGCTGACAATAGATATCCGCCGTAATCGTCTGGCCAGATTTAAGAAATCTGTAGTGAACGACGCCGGCGCTAGTCCACCAAACGCTCACAAGTAATTTTTTTTGAGTCAATTTTCGTTTGGGGCAGGATTTGGCTGGTTCGCCAGGGCCATTGCGATGAGCGTTTCCGATTATCATACAGGATCCATTTTTCATCACAGGTAATTATTCGATTTAAAATCCCTTCATTACTGTGCCGGTTGAGTAATGTAACACAGCAGTCTACGCGCGTTTGTCGGATTGCTGCACTCAATTCATGAGGTACCCACCTTTCAAGCTTTTTCACCTTCCCAATTTGCTTCAAGTGAACTAAAACAGTTTTATCACTAACACCGCAGCCTGCAGCTAGCTTGGACGTGGTTTGCGATGGATCCGCTTCCACAATAACCTTCAATTTTTCATTGTCAACTTTGGTCTCCGGCCGTCCACGGGGCTTGTTCTGCAGGTCGAAATTTCCAGAACGAAAACGTTGGAACCAAAAACGCACTGTGTTTTCTTTTGCGACACCTTCGCCGTACACATCATTAATCGTTCGAGCCGTTTCTGCAGCACTGGTGCCACGATGGAACTCGTACTCGTAAATAACGCGATATTTCAAGTTTTCCATTTTGTAAACAGAGTGGCGCAAAAAAAAAACCAAAAGAGAAAAAAACAAATGAATTACGATTTTCAAAACACAAAAGCATGAGTAAATAGCTGTATAAATTTGAAATTGGAATTTCTAACCAAAGAAGAGATATTTGAGATCAAAGTGGCCAGTACGACAAAACGCCAATTTCATATGTAAGGACCTAATACAAGTCATTCATTTTTTACCCATACTGTGAAAAAAATGTCTAATATTAATTTGGAAAAGAGCCGATACTCTTCCACTTCTGGACTGATATTAACTAAACAGAGCTAAGAACAACCGCAAATAAACTAGCTTTCAAATGAAAAAACTGTATTGAAGTCGGTGCATCCGTTTGAGAGCTACGGTGCCACACGCAGACAGACCATAGCGTCGCACTTATAAAACCCGTTTTGCGTTGGGGGTTAATTAATAATAAAGTGCAGGAACCTACTCAAACGGATCCTTCTTTCAGTGCCAAGTAAATATCCCCGTTACTGTACAAAGTCGACACGTAAAATCTTCCATATACCTTTTGGTTGGACGCGATTCAGCAAGCAAGCCCCTATAGCCCGCATATGTGCCGAATATAATGAAATAGCTAGAGCTTTACCTGGTATCGACATATTTCACAATACTTACCGTGTTTTCAAAAAAATGCCTTCAAGATAGATTTTTAAATTAATTGAATTATTACTTATTTTATATATATGTATTCTAGTTTCAGTATGTAATTTTTCCCCTTTTCTTTATTTTGAGTGTTTGCATGGTTTTTTTTTAATTGCCAATTTTGTGCTCACTATAGATATAAATGTAAGTGAAAGAGTATATATTTCAAAAATACGTTGTGAAACATGTAATACGTGTATATTCTTTGTGTTCTAACTTCTAAGCAAATAAATAAATAAGTAACAACTGTCTCTCAGACTAGTGCTAATTCGCAGCACAGACTCTGATTACAGTGTTAACAGCGTTAGTCTCGTGTTTATTCTCGGCTTAGCTCACACTCTGACGCGCATCCCCACACATAGGGCTTCCTAGACATGGCAAAACGCATACACCTAAGGCTTGAAAATACAGCATAATCACTTAAAATACACTTTTCAGAGTCAAAGTCTTTTGATGATTCTCCGGTGCCGATGCGAAATGTATTTATTATTTTGATAAAATCTATGCTGCTTAAATCCAATTTTCTTTTCAGAACTAAAAAAGGATATACTAAGTTATCATTTGAAAAATATTTTGAAACAGAAGCTCTTGTCGGAACGGAAGCCTATGTCAATTTATCCATATATTTGGCAACAAACCCTTTCATTTGATACATATATCGTAGGAATGCATAAAAAATAAGGAGTTCGCCATGTAGGGTGTTCCGCCATATTGGATTTAGAATGACGTCATACAGCGAACCATGCTTTGTTGTCCAAACTAAACGTGTATACTAAATTGCAACTCCATCGACTGCTTCAAAACTGATTTGCAAGAATCCAGCTGAACAAACATACAATACAAGTTAAAAAAAACTTGAAAAGGAGAAAATATTCTAGTTTTCAGTTTTTACATTAACATAAGTTACCTAACTCAACTTGACTAAGCGATATAGCGGTATAATCGGCGCCACGAAGTCGGCTTAGTTTACCGGATTAGCCCTCCCATTACACGCGGCTTGACGCGTCAGAAAGTTCGACGAATATTCCTCCAGCGAAAGTTTTATTTCCGAGAGATTTCGTCGAAAACTCGGCACTTGATCGCGTGAACGATTACTGAAATAAATTCTCCTTACCCGAATAACTTCAAAAAACTTATTACTTGATGAAAAGCAATGATATTTACTAATTTTTTAAATAACATCTTTAACTTGCTTTAATCCAATATTTTTTTGCAGAGCTAAAATAGTGTTACTAAAGAAGAAATTTTAAAGGCTTACGGATTTCAGTTTTTACAGTTATCTAACTCAACTTCACTAAGCGATATAGCGGATAATCGGCGCCACGAAGTCGGCTAAGTTCCCCGGATTAGCCCTCCCATTACACGCGGCTTGACGCGTCAGAACGTTCGACGAATATTCCTCCAGCGAAAGTTTTATATCCGAGCGATTTCGTCGAAAACTCGTCACTTGGTCGAGTTACCGATTACTGAAGAAAAATATAAATGAAAAATATCGAAAAAAAATTACACTTTTTTAAAAAGAAAAATGAGAAACCATAAATAACCATTTTATTTATTTATCCATTAGTGGGAAGTTGAAAACTCATATAAAAAACTCATGATATTAAAGTAAAGGTTAAGTTTAATTATAGAGAAGCTTTTGACGTGATAACGTTTTATAAATTGATGAACTCCAGCAACGCACATGAAAAATAGTAACGTTCCGCGTAACGTTTCACCTGAGCCTGTGCGTGCAAGCGAGAGCGCGCAACAAGCGATAGAGAGGCACGATAAAGCAAACGATAGAGAGGCCAATTATGACGTTATCACGTAAATCTATCGTCCGTAAACCGACTTTACAGACAACCAATTTTTTTTTCAAAAAGCTAGAATTACATAGATTTGTGACCAACAACAGCGTCCACTACACTACATATATATAGAAAAAAAAAAGATATTAGAAAAGAAAATGAACAACATGCAAAGCACAGATTTATTTCCAAGTTATTTCGCCGAAAACTCGCCCCATTCGCCGAGCCGATTACCGGAATGAGTCAATTTAGCTTTGATGTTCAATAATGTTACGCTTGTTTCCAAAGAAAATACGTATTTGTGACCTTTGAAATAACTCGTTAGCTCGCTGACATCTAATTGAAAAGAAAGAAAGAAAAATATTTTTATTTCATAACATTAGCCACACACAAAAACAATGTAAGTACACACTTATGTACTTAAACCACAGTTAAAACGATGACTGAAGCTTCCACCAACGGGGCAACAAATACCAGATCATTGCTGGAGATCTAGCTTAGTTCTATCATGACACTAACAGTAGTAACTATTAAACACACACACACACTCACTCACTCACATACACACACACAAACACACACACACACACACACACATGCACGCTCAAACACTTGCATGCACACTATGATTTCGCACACTCACATGCTTTTATATTTTGTTTATAATGGTATTAAGTTAGTCTTGCGGCTCTGAGATGGAAGCCCTGTTTCCCGAGACACAGTCTTAACTAGTTCGGGAAACAGGTGTACCATTTTTTATTATGATTTAACTTTACTAACTAAATTTTTTTATTTTTTTTATTTTATTACTTAATTATATTGTGTTTGTAAAAAAAAATTACATATATTATATTACATAGATTACATAGATTATATATAAACTTGTGATGAGTAATTTTTTTTTTATAAACAAATAAAATATGCCTAAAGTATAGCAACCAACTAGCGTAACAAACCAAACTTGAGCCTTTAAAAAAATATATAAAACACGGAATTGGTCCAAGCTAGGAATCAAACCAGAAAACCAATTACACTGTAGAGATCTTCAAAACTAATTTTGCCAACTAACGGTAGTTGTAATAAAATTTAATGGTTAGGGTCATAAGTGCTACGCATCGGCTTCAAAGGATTCAACATAGTCACGGCCTATCCCGTCTTATCCATTTGCAACATTCTATAAAGCATCTACAGATGTACCAACGTGATTGCCGACAAGTCAAGACAATTTTTATCACAGAACACTAAACTAAGCAGGACATAATATTATTATGAAGGTGCATTAATGTGTGCGCGACCCTGCCCTTATTTACAGTCAGACGGAAAAATAATGAAAAATTACAAAAAAATTACCTGCTTACAACCGGGCCAAACCCAGGTCCTTGTAAATTGTAAATGACAACTAATAGAGGGCATTCTTAACTTACTGGTTCAGACTATAGCCTGATCTCAGAAAATGTGTGATACCAATTAACTACCAACGCCATTCAAACCCTTACTAGAGAAATCTGCTGCGTGGTCTTCTCCATGGAGAGCAAGTCCCCACGGGGGTACGGGCCTCGAGGCATGCCTCCTTACCCGGGCGATGTGTCGCGGGGGAGACGCGCTCCCTCGGTGTTGTTCTTTTAGCCCCGGTAAGGGGCTAAGGCCTCGCCTTCATGGCTTGAGGCCTGCTGGTGTAGAGGGTCTGGTCGCCCCGCGCGGTCAGCGATCATATCTCTGCCCTGCGCGGGGATGCTGGGGTCCGGTAGCATAAACCCCGCGTCGTCGTCTTCGTCTCCGTCACTGTCCACGCGCGCGCGAACTGGGGAGGGAGACCGCAAGAGCTCGCGAGGTAGCGGACGCCCCGTTGGTGGTCGATCTTGTTGTGGTGCGATCCCGTGGAGGTGTTCGTATGGCCCGTTGTCCGCGCGAGCGAACAGGTTCCTCGCAAGACCACGGACGAACTCCTCCACGGTGGGCGTCCTGGTGTCCCGATGTATGACGTCATTTCTGACGTACCTCGGAGCTCCCACGATCAGGCGGAGGCACTTGTTCTGCACGACCTGCAGCCGGCGCCTCTGGGTGGCTGAACATAGTGCGTACCTATGTGAAAAATGTATACCGTACTAGAGAAATCAATGACCTATGTAGCGGTCTTCGATAGCTGACGATAGATGGCGTAACCAGTACCCTAGCACGCGCTGACGGAGCTTTTCGACGAGCGTGGTATATATAGAAGTTCTGACGTCACACGCTCGGATCACAAACGGTCCCCAGGCACAACACCTGTCTGGAGGGAAATTTCCCTATTGCCTAACAACCGGCAAACCTATTTAAAGACTTACGACACGGTTAAACTAGAGAATGTTCAAGAAATCGGCACGTCTATATTTGCTTATTAATATAACCCTTATCACTCTTCATGGCGTGTATATCTTGTAATCCTGAAGGGGCGGTCTATCTCATAATCTTTGGAGGTCTATTAATTCTGGGGTAGCTTAATTTTGGATCTTTATTGCCCCCTACAGAGCCATTTGCGTACTTTCTGGCATGGTAGATCTGATATTCTATTTACTGCTAGAGATAACTCTTTAGTCATAAATTAACGTACTACAGAATTAAATTATATACTGTCTACATTTTAACACAATCTTTATAATGAGGTATTGCCTGCCCGCGTGAATTTTGGTTTCTCACAAATTCCGTGGAAGGTCGATATAAAAGGTTGTCTAGTTCTCCTCAAAGTTTATAGGTACTTGTATAGAAAACTAAATATATTACTATACTTAATATATTTTTATTTAAACCTACTTATTAAAATGCTCATGGCTGCTCATTTGTAAAGAAATAAATTAAAATTATTTCATGTATTTTTTACAGCCGTGTGCCGTTGCTTACAAAAGCGTGAAACAACACGTAATATTAACCCTTTACTGCACACGAAAATTAATTCCCGCTCCCACTTTTGGTATGAAATTGCCTCTGGAATATATTTTAAAACCTCAACCACATACTTACTTGTAAGCTCGTAATTTGCGCGTTTTATTTTTACCAGCTTAATTGTGTACGTACTAGTTTTTGCCCTGGAATTCGTCTGTGCGGATTGGGGTAAAATTTGCCCCCCAGAATTTCTGTCTCACAGAAACAAGAGGATATCCAACCTCCACGATTATACTTTAGTAACACATAGCAGGACAGATTAATTTGTTTTGCTATAATCCGCTACTTGAAAAGATTCTGTACCTATGGTACAATATGCAGGAACACTGCCCACATAAAACACCACACACAATTTTCACAACACTTTCTTCGACGCACTTCATCGTAGAGATCTACGATTTCGCATTGTGAAGTCAACATCTCCTGAGGATGTCTCGGTGTCGAGACGAAACGTGTGTCGAAGAAAGTGTTGTAAAATTGTGTGTGGTGTTTCATGTGGGCAGTGTTCCTGCGTATTGTACCATACAGAATCTTTTCAAGTAGCGGATTATAGCAAAACAAATTAATCTGTCCTGCTAATTATGGATTTCCGCTGTTAAATATTGAATGGCAATATTTAGTAACACATGTCATCAGACCATTTTTTGCGACGAAGCATGAAATTTGAAAATAGAAATGCAGGTTTCGTACTGAAAATTCTGGGTAATTACACAGAAATTACAAAGAGCCAGTCAAAAATGGGTCAGTAGGAAGTCTTTCTTACACAGGGATGTTTTGATTAATTTATTAGATAACGGCTTTGCGGAGGGCGGCGCGCGCGAGGGCGGGCGGGCGAGGGCAACGAAAACAGAATCTTTAATCCATTACAGTTAATGCAACCTACTGAAATTGTACTACTTTGGCCGAGCATCTACCCGTAACCAAGACAGCGTAGAAGTATATTCCTTACATTTAAACGTTTGTTTAGTAATTTGGTAACCTGGGGGCC
The DNA here is from genome assembly GCA_036785405.1 of Coenonympha arcania. Taxonomy (NCBI): domain Eukaryota; kingdom Metazoa; phylum Arthropoda; class Insecta; order Lepidoptera; family Nymphalidae; genus Coenonympha; species Coenonympha arcania. Next base: position 15,922,659 of record CM072068.1, on the reverse strand, counting down.
TACCACCAATTGTAATATTGTTTTGACATTTTCATACAATGTCAGTATGGAAATAATTTTAAAACAATATTACAATAATATATTACTTTAAGCGTTAGTGGTAGGCCCCCTGGAATGTTTTTCGGGATTTTTAGTAGTTGGTAATTTAACAGATTTCGAGGTGGTTTTTTGCTAATGCCCCCGGAACAATAGTATGGAAAATGTGATTAAAGTCCAATGTCCAATGGATTTTGATATATTATAGATTTTAATACTCTTAGCAAAAATCTCTACGAGTGATACGAGTACCACTGTTTACGAAACTTTTCGGAGTTTCAACCTGATTAACAAATATAATGCTTCCAATTTCTTTTCATACCGAAACTTTTTACATACATTATTTCTAATTGACGGTTTCTACACAGCATTGCACCGGAACGCTAAATCGCTTGGCGGTGCGTCTAGCCACGGCCGAAGTCTCCCAGAACAGACCTGAGCCAATTTAAAAATTATATGATTCCAAAGTGGCCTGTGGTGAGAATCGAACCCGCGACCTCCCACTCGAATTCAAGCGCGCGCCACTGCGCCAGAGAGTTCGTCAAAATTTCTCATCCATGCATGCAAAATCGTGAAAGAAATAACTACAAAGTTGTACATTCATGTATTTAATTTAACTATGACGACCTACTTTGACGACCTAACTTACTTATGAACTACTTTGACGACCGAATGGCGTAGTGGTAGCGAACCTGCCATCTGCGCCGGAGGTCGTGGGTTCGATTCCCACTACTGGTAAATGTTTGTGTGATGAGCATGAATGTTTTCCAGTGTCTGGGTGTTTTTCAATATATTATATTTATGTATATTAGTATGTATGTATATTTATCAGTTATCTAGTACCCATAACACAAGCTATCGCTTACTTTGGGGTTAGATTGCGATGTGTAAAATGTCACGTATATGATTTATCAGCGCCTACTTTTGTCCGACTTATAGAAAACAATGTAAAAAGCTCGTTAAAAAGTTAGAAGACAAGATCCTGTAGTGATCTGTTGTTGTCTCTCGCAGCCCTCCCTTCAGTTCATACAACTTTTATATCAAAAGTTACAACTTTTATACGTCCTCGGTCGAAGCCGTGGCTCGGCAAGACTTTTACTTTTATCATGAATGAGAACGTATTTTTGAATTATTACCACTGTTTCTTCGTTTATGGGGAAGTAACTTTTACTATCTCTGTACGTAAAAACAAAAGTTCTGACTCACGCATTCACTTAATGGCGGTTTCCAATATTCTATCTTTTCATGCTTTACCTTACACTTTTCACGTGGCCGTCCCGGCTACAAGTACGGGTCCGGACCTCTATATACCAGATGGTTGCCGCTCGCGGGCCGAGTTGTACGTGCTAGTTCTGTACGGTCTATTATACGCGCCATCTGACTACGGCAGCCCTAGTACGTCGTAAGAAATAAAGTTAGGCGATAGAAAGAGACCACAACATTGCGTTTGTTGCGTGTCGATTTTGAGGGCGGGGCCAAGCGCTATTGCGAACTGAATTGCACTTTTTGTGTCAGCGCTAGAGTCGCTATTTCTTTAAATATTCGTGCGGAGTGGACGATCTGGTACTATTTAGTGTTCTGTGCTAGAGATAGAAATTTGAAATAACTTGTATTGAGCTTATGTCGTAAAGGTACTGTAACGAATTATGAGAATTATGAGAAATAAATAAATGACTCAACGTCTACCTACAGATATTTCAATCCACGAAGACACGCTTCACACAGTCAAAATCGCTTATGTTTCATTCGATTCGTATGGAGTTTGTCAGAGTGAGTGAGTTGAGTCATCGTGGATTGAAATATCCATAACATATAAAATATATCAATAACATAACATATTTGTCTCATAACGTAGACAAGGGCTAAGAAAATTCTGTCTTAATGACCACAGAATCATAAAACATAGTCTTCGATCACATGAGTGACAATCAGCTCTGTAGATGCTATAATAGTATCGTGGAAAGGGTACGTAACCCGTACGCTAGTTACACAGAATCATACCGGTACGCTAAATCGCTTGGCGGTAGTCATTGGGTAGGGTAATAACCAGCCGTGGCCGAAACTTCCCATCAGACCAGACTTAAGTCAATTTTGAAATTATAAAATACAAAACCGCCTCAAGCTGGGAACTTCATGCTTAAATTCTACTTATACCTCACATCGACTGCGCTAAGTTTCCAGTTCCTAAGCTATAGTAGTGTTATTATCTCGCTGCAGACTCGTTCTGCAGAGTTGTTCTGCAGTAATGCACAACTCAACAAAGAACAACAAAAGCGGCACTCGAATGATTTATGACCGAGTCTGCAGCGAGATAATACCTCTGTCATTATGGCGAACATAACATTTAATTAATTCTTCATAAGTTCGACAATCGATGATGTTCATGTTTCGTTTCCCATTAAACAATTCATTAATTAACAAATTAAATAATGTTCTTAATTGAACAGCTATCGTTGAAAACATAAAGGCGCATTCGACTGTTGAAAATTAACGAATGTTATCATAAATGTGCGGTAAAGTTGGCCATACATTCATCTATTCTAGTTTTGAGTTAATTATTTTGTACAATATGATATTATACTTATCATAATAATCTGATAAAATATTAATTAATTTATTGCCCTAATGCGATAGGAAATGCTAACCCACTACCTTATCTAACAATACTATCTTATTTTATTAAAACTCAACGAGTATTAAGTAAGTAGTGACCTTTGTGAACTCGATCTGCGGGCAACTGAATATACAATATACATCAAACCATCATAATTGGTAGAGTCCTCCATAGTACTAGCAGCAAAAGCATTAGCTTACACAAAAATAGATAGATCGATAAATTCTTTATCTACGCTCATTGCTTAAAGTTCGAATTATAAAATCGAAATGTGTCAAATAATTACCTACTTTATTCACAGACTTCTATAATTATTAAAAAGTTATTCATAATAACATCGCTCTACTATGGAAATATTTAAAGAAAGTTGTTTAATATCCATAACGATACACGGCTCTGGACTCCTGTATTTGTATCTGGGGTTTTGAAGAAATTGATTACAGTACCGCTATCGGCAATACAACGTTTAACGGTTACAATTATTATCTGGGGTAGGTAATATTTTTTATGTAATATTTTTTTAAGTGAATCCACAGACAACATATAGTTGGTAGTCATTGCCGAGAGTATAGATGGGCCATAATTGACCATAGACAACAACACAATGTCTAACGTTCCGCGTAACGTTCCACCTGGGCCTGTCATTATGATTATGATTACGATTACGATTACGACTACGATTACGATTACGATAACGATTACGATTATGACGTTATCTCGTAAATCTATCGTCCGTAAACCGACTTTACAGACAACCAATTTTTTTGTTACTTAGTCAAAACTTTGCGCTGAAAAATGTCTAATAGTGAAACCTACTAAAGAAAATTTCACTCCACCCGACATCTTAGTAGTTGCAATGATTTACGACAAAAGTTAGCAAGATTTTATGATTTGGATTTATGATAATAATATGAGCGTAGATAAAGTAGTGTATGAAACTCTACATAATTAGGTATTAAAACACTCGTGTGATACTATTAAAAAACTCGCCTGCGGCTCGTTTTTTAAACTCACACTCGTATTTTAATACCCCCCATTATGTAACCGTTACATAAACTACTATTATTACATGACTGCCCAAAAATAGGAGTGTAATGTTTTTAGGGTTCATGCACGTTTGTATTTGAGTTTCTTTATTCCACCATAACTTCTAAACGACTGAAGAGATTTGGACATATGGGCTATCGTTACAATCCTTACATCATTCCGAGTAACATAAGTATGCTATATTTTTGACGTGATAACGTTTAATAAATTGATGAACACCAGCAACGCACATGAAAAATAGTAACGTTCCGCGTAACGTTCCACCTGAGCCAGTGCGTGCAAGCGAGAGCGCGCAACAAGTGATAGAGAGGCCAATTATGACGTTATCACGTAAGTCTATCGTCCGTAAACCGACTTTACAGACAACCAATTTTTTGGAAAAAGTCGTTTTACCTCAGGGCAGTCGTGTTTTTAACATACTTACTTCTTAGTCTAGAAAAACCTGAGCTTTTTAAACCTCAGACTTGCAATGATATGGAATAAAATAAGTAATATCCAGGATTTCACGATGCCTTTATTTAAATGGATTCTTACCTATTCAGTGCGCTTCGTTCGTGCTGACAAATAGATGTGTGAAAAGCTTTATGATAAAATTAAGCGAGCTTTGTATTGTTGCAGTAATGAAGCAAAAATTTAACGTTGTGTAGGTAATTGAGTTTCGAGTTAAACGAGAGGGTAGTTATTTGTCAAAATGTTTGTGTTACATGACTAATTACATATTATAATTAATTGGGCACTCTACATGGCTCACTGCATGACAACAATATTACATTATTATATATTTATTTATCGAAAGTTTGCTTACTTATTATTGATATGTTTGTGATAGCCCTTTGTCTGTCTCTCTGTCTGTCTCGTTCATCGAATCGGGAGTTCGAAGCCAAGCCATGCAACTTTTCAGAGCTATATGCGTTTGTGTAAAACTATAGATAAACCGCTATACACTTGACCCTCCTGATGGTCTGCGGGACGCGGGGCGGGTGATGCGATTGGCTATAATGATACGGCAGCACTCTCAGCGTACAGTGACAGACTAGCTGATTGGTTGAGCGGCTCACGCCCCGCGTCCCGCAGACCATCAGGAGGGTCAAGTTTATAACGGTTTACCTATAAATCAATTTAACGATAAAGGAAACCTACACCCTTAAGACTTCATTATAATGTTTTCAAGGGATGTGCGAAGTTTGCCAACCCACACTTCCACTTTTACAATGTATTTATCGATTTTTTTACGGTTAAATTAATAATTCATATTCAACATAAGGAACCGGCCCGTTCGTTGCGACTGAATTAAGTATTTTGCAATGTAAGTAATAGTAAAAGTTAAATCAAAATCGATTCAGTAGCTTTCAAGATATCGTCTTGTTTCAGCCGTTTCAGCCGACGGACGTTCACTGCTGGACAAAGGCCTCCTTCAAAGACTTCCAGCCCGCACGGTCCTGCGCCACTTATATTCAGCGCTTTTCCGTGAAACTTTTAATGTCGTCAGCCCATGAAGTCTGCTAATACTGCGCTTTCCCGTGCGGGGTCGCCATTCCAGCACTTTGGGTGCCCAACGTCCGTCGGTTCTACGAGCTATGTGCCCCGCCCATTGCCACTTCAGCTTCGCAATACGTTGAGCTATGTCGGTAACTCTGGTTCGTCTACGGATCTCCTCATTTCTGATTTGATCACGCAGAGAAACTCCGAGCATAGCTCTCTCCATCGCTCGCTGAGTGACTCTAAGCCTTCTTATGAGGCCCATAGTAAAAGACCAAGTCTCGGATCCATATGAAATCACTATAATGATTAAGACAGCAGATTTTCCGTCTCCAGTTTCATTATTAATTTACTCTCAAACGCAAAGAAAATATTATTTTCAACTGAAAGCCCATTAGCTTCAATTCAGAGCTAACGATCCCACAATATAATTCTCGTAGTTAACTCAATATAATATTTAATTGTATCAATAAAATGCGACTGAATATTATCCATGTACTTTAATATTTTACCACTGAAAATGTACAATTGAATTATTAAATTCGCTCCGAACGTGGTTTGAAATTATCTTAGGCATGGGATACACGGAGACGGGGGTGGGGGCGGACTGGTAGAGTTTAAAAGAAAAATTATTCAAATTTTTGTAACGTGATATATTTATTCACGTGGTAAATATAACAAGAAGTGAAGTGAAAAATTCTTATTTATTATCCGTTAAAAAAGTCGATTAAGAATCGAAGAAAAATTCGAAAAATTCAGAAACAAAAAATTGGAATTAGAGACGTATAGAATATTCTTAATACATCGAAAGGGCGATCGTTACAAAGGGCAAATGAGGGGCAAAAGTGACCAATTTTTACACACATCAGAGGAGTGTAGAGATATACTCCTATAGGACGGCTAGGCTAATCATATAATGAGGATAAAGTAGTATATATTATAGTTCGATTCTCGTTTTGCCCCCGAAACGCTTTCAGTCCGTTCGCTGTACGTGTGTACAAAATAGCCTTAGTTATCATTTATTCAAAGTTCGTCGTCGAAACTAATAGCGCGGTATGGCGTGAAAGGAATATTAATCGTTAATCAGTGAAGATAATTTGTAATAATGTTAAAAAGTGAAGACAAATTGGACTGAAATAATAATATTGTGAAATGTTTCGGTTACTTTTTCTTCACCAATATTATATTCAATGTATTATTTTAATCATGGCTATTGACTTAACTTTTGTGTGTTTTTTGTCAATAAAAGATTTAATGAGTTTATCAAGTTATCTGTAGGTATTAAAATCTCTTTTAGCCGTTTATAGATAAAGATCCACCAATAAGTTAGATATCTTTTAATTGAAATTTTCCATTTATTTTTGATTTTTACTGTCTAATGCCTAATAGTAATAATTGGAATTTGGATGAATACGTCAGGTGTTTGCTAACAAAAATAAAATAATAATGAGTATTTCCGCAAAATCTTAAGATTATCCCTTTTCTGAAACAAAGTTTGCCATCCTTTCATACACGTAGATAGCTAGTTGGTTTATACGTCCCAATGTTTTCTTAGGTTGTTTATTCGATCATCGTTCGGGAATGTCTCAAAGATTGGACCCATGTTAGTTTTGGTGAAGTTTAATTAAATTACGTGCTTACACCCAAAATACTATGGATTTTAGAGGACAAGTGCCTTCACGCCTTGTTTGTAATTTTGTATTGGGGGATTTATTGAATTTATTTTTGTCTTTCTCACTCTCACGGAGATTTGGTAGGTGCGACATGCAGCGTCGCGGAAGTATATAGCAGAAAAACGACGTTTTACCTAATTACTCAAAAACTAAGCCAGTTATCAAAAATCTGTTCTAAGCGTTTTAGGATATTATTAGTACCGATACATTAAAACAAAAATTACAATTACATCCATTGTAGTTTCCGATAAAACATAGAAAAACTGAGATTTTGGAGCAACTTTTGGGAGAACTTTCTATCGAGAAAATTTTATCCAATCGTGTTTCTGCTTCTAAGCGATTTTAGATTAAAGACCCAAAATACATGACGTGTAAATTTGAAAGTAATTGTCTTTATAGTTTTTGCATAAAACTTCATTCAAAATCACCTAAATACGGCTTGTAGGCCGTTAAGGTCAGGGTGAAGTCGTTTTTCTTGTGTTAAAAGCTTACTGGTGGTAAAACTCTTTCGGAGTTCGTGCGGGTAAGTATTTTCCTATTACTGTGTGTCAAACAGTAATGTATTGTTGTGTTTGGTTTCAATGGCAGTGTACACTGTACATTATACGCCGACATGATTGGGTACTAGACAAAATAAGAGTCTAACTAAGAAGTCTCAGGATCATGGGCGCAGGGCAGTGCGTCGTATGAAATTGCAATGCAAAATGATACGAATTTATAATATGTATCTGACATGGGTATGCGTAGGATCCCCTAACATCAGATAACCTACTTGCTCATATAATTATTATTGTTTGTTGGTGATAAAAAATGTATTTAAATATGACACGAGCGATGGACAGGTTTCAATAGGTCATAATTATATGCGCCGGAGGTCGTGGGTTCGATTCCCACAACTGGTAAACGTTTGTGTGATGAGCATGAATGTTTTCCAGTGTCTGGGTGTTTTTCAATATATTATATTTATGTATATTAGTATGTACGTATATTATCATCTAGCAGTCATTTAGCACCCATAACACAAGCTATCGCTTACTTTGGGACTAGATTGCAATGTGTAAAATGTCCCGTATAAATTTATTTATTTATTTTATTTATTAAAGCTATCCTTATGACAATTTTGAATACAGAGCTGGGCTAGAAAGATAAACTCGACGCTCGACGCACGTTTTGCCCCGACACTGGAACATTCTAAGGAGATGTTGACTTCACAATGCGAGATTGTATATCAATACAGCTAATTTTATGGTTCCGCAAAGTAACGTTTGCGTCTATTCAGTAGTATAAAGATTTGTGCAAGCAGAACAAATACTTCAACATAACAGCTACATTGTACATGTTCCTTTTAGGTTGTCGTAAAAAACACACTTAAATTTACAACAGCAATATGGATATTTTTTTTTAATTTATTGTTCAAAGACATTCCAAAAACATATATATCAATATATTATACTGGCCATCCTCTTAAACTCAAGTAGTTTATATGAGGATGGCGAGTTCACATGAATTCTTATACTTATTTTATCTAATTTAATGTAATTCTACTTAATTACTGCAACAGGCACTTACTTCCTAGACAATGCTTTCACATGAAGAGGCACCTATGTATATCCAGGAAGTGCCTCTTGCATTGCCTTAAAAATAAGTGTTTTTTAGATATTTTATTAGGAATTTAATACATACAAATATCGTAATAACAAAATGTGGCCAGATAGCACCGCGCCTTGGCCCCAATGCATTCCGACAAAAATAAACATTTATTTTCGCATTCAACGGAGCTCCGCGGGAATCACTAAAAAGCCTCTCGTAACCTCCAGTTCTATGAAAAACGAATATTTTTTTAATTCAGATACTATATTTAGAATCAGAGTTACAATGTTTTATAACTAGAGATATTTCTGAGAGCGTGTTCTTTATGTTATGAAACTTTTGAAAATCCTTTCTTCTATGAAAACATACTTACCTGTGGAATTAGTACGAGTCGTTGGAACAATTTCGTCTCGAATCGATTTGGTTTTGCGACATGCGGGAAGTTACCGTACCTACATAATATAATGCCTATAGTAGTGTTATTATCTCGCTGCAGACTCGGTCATAAATCATTCGAGTGTTACGCTTTTGTTGTTCTTTGTTGAGTTGTGCATTACTGCAGAACAACTAAAGCGAAACACTCGAATGATTTATGACCGAGTCTGCAGCGAGATAATAACACTACTATAACAAATTCTCGACTTTATTGTAAGTACTTGTACCACTTGATTACACCTCTGATTAGGTCATTTTTTGAATCTTTTGGAAATCTTAAAACGAGGTAAGTGATTTTTCCTTGTATAGAGTTTGTAATTTCGTCGACCAACAAAATTAGCAAGTTTTGTCTTCAACATAGTTAGTGGTTATTCATTAGAGAAGAATTAAGTACCACTAATTTAGTTGTAATAAGAAAAATCTGGATTTCAACTATTAATTATTTTTAAGTTTCTCAATTATATATTTTACCTATACTCACTAATATCACCAAGGTTTCTAAGCGAGGTTATCTTATTATTCACTCAATAAAATTGGTAAAGTACATTTTGCAAACATAACTCGCAGAGGTACATGCCCAGGATTTGAAGCCCTGACCCCTGACGAGACGTAGAGTTCTGAACCAGTGGACTATTCCTTAGGGTAAGCAATATTCCAACCCTTGCAACTATACCTGTTGTTTTATGGACGCTATCGGGGGGTAAATTAAATCCATATTTAACCAGCACCCTACCTTAATATGCAGAATAAATTGGTTTGTCCTGAAGCTCCTGACCTACTTAGACTTTGGATATATGTATAACGTACATCTTGGTTTTCAAGGTAAAAACGGGGCCCTATTACTGAGACTTTGATGACCGTCCGTCCGTCCGTCTGTCACCAGGCTGTATCTCTTGCACCGATAAAGTTAGACACTTGAAATTTTCACGGATGATGTATTTCTGTTGCCGTTATTAGCAGCGAACACTAAAAAATATCTTCTCTAATACATAAAATTCTCTCGCTTTTCTTTGTTACCAAACTCCTCCGAAACGGCTGGACCGATTGTTATGAAATTTTCAGTATATTTTCTCTGGGTCTGGGAGCAGGTTGTTATCTATTTTTTATGTCCCTAAGTGAGAAAAATTTATATGGCAAAACAAAGTTTGCCAGGTCAGCTAGAAATAAAATAATATTTAAGAGGGCTCCCATACAGAGGTGTTTTGATAGTCCGGAACCCTCAATGCGCCAGCTCGACTCGCACTTTACCAATTGTTTGTGGGTATATAAATCGATTCGATTGAAGATGTCAGTGATAAAAAAGTGAATATAAAGTTGAAGATTGTGACTTCTTTTAATTTAAATACGTATTAATTTGCTTTTGATCGTTCCATATCGATCTAAAATTGTTCGTACTGTAGATGTCAACGTCAAAATATCTTTATTTCACATAGGCCTACAGGCTCTTGTAAAACGTTAATATAATATTTGTCGCAAATTTATGGTGATATATGTATGGCGATAACTACAAGTCGACTTAAAAGTAATAATAAGTTTACAAGGGTTTGATGAAATTGTTGACTTAACTGAAGCTTCGAAAACACTCAAAAGTGTAATTTTTTTCGTTTGTAACAATTTTACAACATGACATTAAAGAGAATTGATCTAGATCATAAGCAATAAGAGCTTTCACTCCGACAGTTTTACAAATTGTACTTGCCATTCAGTTATACTTAATTAATTTAGTTTAATTAAATAATATTTCAGACTGATAAAAAGAGACAGGCCATTAGGACGCTCTCTAGATATTTAATTAAATACAGTCTATTATTTATTGCTAATTATAATCCTGAGACGGCAAAGCCTCGTGTTTCATGATTAATTGAGATTCCCAAAGCGGGGCTCTTTTGTAACTATTCTAAATTCCGTAATCAATCATATTTCAGCTGAGACGTAGAACTGAATATTATTATAATATTTTTACCTAACATTATGAATTATTGAACTACTAAATTATTTTGCTTACTCCGCAATATCGGAAAATAAGTGTACGTTGAATATACCTGCTGAATCAGGTAAGCGTCGCAAAATATGCCTCTCTATTAGAGAGTTACATATTTGTCCCGTTTGCCGTGGAGACCCTGGGGCCATGGAGTCATAGTGCCAAAAAATTCATTCGAGAGCTTTCCTTGCGTTTAATAACCTCAACTGGTGACAGAAGGGCTGGCTCATTTTTTGCGCAACGTATCAGCCTAGCTGTTCAACGCGGAAATACTGGAACGCGGGCAATACTTGTATAGTAATTAGAATAAGCTAGTGATAAGTTTTATTGTAAATAAAAAAAAAATGTACGTTTAGTATTATCTACCACACAAATGTCTCAAAAACTTTATGATGTAAATATACCTAGATCTTTTTTGTTTCCATACTTTGACGTAATCCAAAGTCCTTATATTTCTACGATTCTTTCGGGATCAAAATTATGGGAAACATAGCTATCATTGCTAAGCCACGTGATCAATATGCCAATAACACAACACAAGATACTTACTTTGCTCCTCGATTGCAACGTGTGTAATGTCCTAAAAAAATTGTAATTGTAGAAAACAATACAATAGGTAAAGTATAAAATAGCTACGGTTACTGATGATAACAAAAAGAGGGAGTCGAGTTACTTGCCCGTTCTTCAAAAACCAAGCTGCTTCTGCAAAACTGCTCTCCGAACGTGGCGGTAGAGTTTGACATTTCATAAGTGCCTGAAAGTAAAGCCTAAGTGAAGGAATAAATAAATTCGATTTTTGATTTTGAGCGCAGTAAGGTAAGATGTAGTAGCCGTGGAAGGCACAGAAAACAGTCAATATAATTAATATAAATAAAGTTATTCCTTGCTCTGTGGTGGAAGGGGTTAAACCACAGAAATAGTAATAATACGGCAAGTTAAACTCACAGAAAAATAAACTTAGGCACTTCTCTGATCTGTAGGTACTTCTCTGATCTGTGGTCAAGAGTAAGACGATAAGGTAAGAGAAGTATATTGACTATACGACTTTTAGACGATGATATATCGCTCATTTGGAGTGACAATGACTAAAATGCAAATTAGGTAACTTTACACCAGATCAGAATAAAGATTATTTCATAGTTCAAAAGAAGATTCTAAAGCAGTCTCACAGCTAATTATTATTTTCAAATTGTTTTATTATAGCTGGAACCCTTGGTTCATAAATAAACCCATTTTGTATTATTAACTAGTCCAAAAACAGTCAAAAAAATTTTTTTTTCGTTTTAATACTTACAATTGCGTCGTTGTTTCCCTCAACGAAGACAGTTTAAGAAATTAAGTCGTGTGATTCCTCAAATAAAATAACTTTTTTTTCATTAATATTCTGTTTTTATTATGTTAATACTAAAATTCAAAGATATCAGTGACATAATTATGTGTAAATGCTATGCTGCATAGCTAAGCATGAATTTATGTATGACAATAAATTCATGCTTATTGCACACAATAATAACAATGTATCTCTCACATTATACTTATGTTACACTTAAGAACTAAGTAGGTAATCAACATTTTGTAGACAGTCATTTACTACAATTATTCTAATGTTAGATTGCCTTATTGCTTATACCTAATTAAAACTTTTAACAAAATGATCAATCACGTAAATTAATAAAAAAAAATACGTTTTATAAAGTAAATCAATTAATATAGCTACTACTAAACAAATAAAACAAGCTTTCGTAAAATCCAGAATAACATCTAGGAACAATATTTTTTTCTAGCAAAATACGCAAATCATGCTTTTTTTTATCTGAAATTGCCAGCTTTGAATTTTAAGCTGGCTCTAGGCAAATTTCTGTGATACTTAAATTATTAACGTTCGAGCGTGTTTTCCTCACATTTTTTGTGGGTTTTGTGCTTAGGTACTTGTTGCCATTCGTCTGCGTAAGAATACTTTATAGAGTAAGAGTCAATATTTTTTACGAATCGAATAGGTAGCTTTTATTTCTGTTAATTTTATCGGATTACCTTTCAGAACTTTGTTAATATTTAACCCAATATCCTCAAACAGTTTTTTTAAATCATAAAACTCGTCATAGTTTTACTCGTGAACCACAAAAGCATTACCAGTTTTCTTGGCATTTATTCAGGCATTCAGTATCAAATCAGAATTCTCGGGAGACTCATGAGTAGTCGATACTGATGATGCGCTAGTAGAAGTACTGGATGAACTAGAGGAAGAACTGGATGAATTAGAGGATGATGAGCTCGATGACCTCGAAATAACTCGGCGGCGGCGTTTTGCAGCTGTCTCTGGCACATTGGCATCGCCACTATCATTTGGTGAAAAGTCTTGGCCTTCTCTGAGGTTTTCATGGCTTTCAAGAAGACTGGGTGATAAATTAACGTTATTTTGAGGAGAAACAACGTTTCCAGTCGAAGTTGTTGCTAAAAAAATATAGGTTGCCTGTAAAGTCGGCTTACGGACGGTAGATTTACGTGATAACGTCATAATCTCTATCTCATTTCATTTCATTTCATCTCCTTATCGTTTGTTTTATCGTGCCTCTCTATCGCTTGTTGCGCGCTCTCGCTTGCACGCACAGGCTCAGGTGGAACGTTACGCGGAACGTTACAATTTTTCATGAGTGCTGCTGGTGTTCATCAATTTATTAAACGTTATCACGTCAAAAAAATAGGTGACTGTATAAATAAATCTGAATCACGAAGAACTCTGCAGATTAATGTTAATAATCATTAAACAACTTACTTTCATTACACCAATTCGTATAATTGTTTTGGGTAAAGTTGGTATCTTTTTTTTCTTCATTAGGTAATTCTAAAACATAGTTAACCAAAGTTAGAATCTAGAAAGTTTTATAATAATAGAACTAGCCCAAACCTTCACCATTACCCTTTATATACAAAGAAGGAAAGATAGATTAAGGTTAAAAAATGATGTATGTACAAAGTATTATATTAAAGGTACCTATATTAATTGGAGATGTTTTTTGCAATTGGCCTCCAATGCTATTAGACCCGGAACATTCATGCTGCTCACAAAGCTTCACCAACATTCGACCACGGCTTCCCATTTTTACGGCTTAAAATATTTAAAAAATGCTATAAGTTAGATTTGATAATTATTGTAAAACATACAAAAACACCCTTATCAATACAAAATCCACAAAAGTGTTCGGTGCAACAGCGACGTAATTGTATTAAACGTCATTGTATCCTCAAAAGTGATATCTTTTCCAAATGAAACAAAACACGAACGACATAAAATACAAATGAGTCATTATTGCTCCAAATTTTTGAAAAAAAATATGACACATTTACCTTTGCGTCTGTGTAGCTCCCTGACACGTCCACTTTTCGGGGGGCGCTCCGCACAACTGTGCTTTAGGTCGCCGTTGCTCCGCACTCACGCGCCAAAACGGAATAATGCTACAAAGACTTTTTGCCCTCTATCGGACGGTTTTTGAACCTACAAATGTGGCGTTTTCACTGCCAACGCAGATGATAATGCGTAGTATTTCGGCATTAATAAGTCATTTTCGCGTATTTTTGCAAATGTGTCACTGTCGCTCCAAATGAGCGATATATTATGTTGTCGGCAGCGAAAAAATATCGCTTTGAGCATTGAAAAAGGCACTAAAAACTATTGTTTTCCAATTCCCAACCATCCATTTTTCCCTCTAGCCCTCACAAGCGTACCCAGTGAAATGCCCAGCCAATGGCAACGGTATTTCTATTTACTTTTAATTACCGACGTTGGCTCTCGCTGGAAGCCTGTGTGGTTTCAAAGGTAGCTGCCAGAGAATTTCTGCCTGCGTCAAACGAATTTCCCCACACCAATATGTCCTGTCTGAGCTTTAGAGCCTGTGATGATATTTTGATTGGATGCGGCCGCTTTGGGATTGGTTACTGTGGCTGACTTTACTTGATCCGCGTATGTGCCAAGCAGTTAAGGAGTTCTTCCCTTAACTGCTTGGCGGGTACATCTTTGAAGGTAGTGTGGTAACAGACGATTCTGTGATACAAAAGCCTACTACCAGACAAGACCTGATCCAATTTATGAAAGCGAAAATGAAGTTTTTTTTAATCGGCCTAGCTTACAGGCTCTCATGAAAAGTAAAAACTCAACTGCCAAGATCAGAAATCAGGTATGCACTGAAAAAAACTGGCAAGCAACTTGGCACTTGCTCTTTTCATACTATCATCATATACAATTTTTCTTACATAATAATATGATCTTAAATATGAAATCTCGTGAGCAGACAGAAGGGTATCATTCCAAATATCTCAAAAGAATATTTATCCTGATTTACAAAATGTCTTTCGGCAGTTACTTTATTCCTGTGCAAAGGTAAATCCCAAACGGACTTCGGGATCATATTGTAGAAACACACAAAGTATCTTCTGTACCGGTGTGGAATTATAGCTAACTTATGTTCTCCATTTCGAATTGGTCGATTAACATGTGCAACCTGGCCAACTTAACGCAAGCCAGGTTCGTTCCAAGACTGCAGGAGCGATAGGTTTTGCCAGTGGGGGAGCTAACAGGGAAATATCCCTCCAGGCAAAGTGTTATGCCTGGGGACCACTTATGGTGCAAGCGTATGGCGTTAGAACTCGTATTTATCGCTCGTCGAAAACTCCGTCAGCGTATGCTAAGGAAATAGTTACGCCATCTATCGTCTACAAGGTCATAAGGCCATGTTAAATTGTGGGTTGATGTCCATTCCAGGACCAAGCCAGGGACCTCCTGCTAAGTTGTCAACTGCGCCATATAGATCAAATCGGAGCTTGCGTCATAGATGCTATGTCCAAAAAAACACACAAGAATAACCCTATATTCGGAGCGTCGATGGAAAAATCTTTATTCACGAGCTTGACTCAAAACCTCCATGATTGTGTCAGCTTTTCAACTGAAGTGCAAAATACATTGCGGCCGAAGCCAATTTTCTGTGAAATCTTTTGTACTGTTTCACTTTACCACCCTTCGCCACTTTGGTTTACCCATTTTCAATAGAAGATACTAGATAAGTTGCCTTTCTTTATGGAAAAGAATAAGGGTAAGCGTAAGGGTTGATGACGAGTAGATACAGATTGTAAATTACAATGTCATACGTTGCATTATTTGACGACATACTGCGACATCAGCTGCGGGTTGATTCTTGTAAATACAATTGTACATCGCCCTAGCAATGCCAGTAAACATAGCAACCTTATCAACAGCAATCGGTGCCTACGATGTACAACTGATGCAGTCATTAACAAATCAGTGCCTACGCAGCTCGACCATTAACCAATCAGTGCCCAAGATGTGACTTCATCGATGATGTACAGTCAGGGAATGAAAAGATTCGCCGATTTTCAACTTCATTGGCTAACACTAAGGTGACGAACCTTTTCATTCCGTGATTAGGTATATGTTTGCAGAATCGCGCAGTTGCTGTAGAC
Organism: Coenonympha arcania; assembly: GCA_036785405.1. Taxonomy (NCBI): domain Eukaryota; kingdom Metazoa; phylum Arthropoda; class Insecta; order Lepidoptera; family Nymphalidae; genus Coenonympha; species Coenonympha arcania. The sequence continues at coordinate 15,906,332 of CM072068.1, read as the reverse complement.
AAGTTAACTTGTGATCACATGCCTTATTATCGAGTGATCCAAAGACTGTTTAACTAAGGGCCGATTTTTCAATCAAAATAATCGTTAACTGAGGCATTTATTCCTGTGACAGATTTTGTGTGGCATATGTTTCAAATTTATTCCTCAGATAGCTTATCTGGCGATTGAGTAATCGGCCCTAAATCATATTTGGAAACTTTCCTGAAAATTATCCAAAATGTTCAGAAAAGTGATTGAATATGAACTGTACGCTGTGGATAATAAAAATAATAACCACAATATGGTGGGTGAGTGTCATTGCAGACAACAACAACTGTCCGCCATGGACAACAAAAGATCAATGGCGACCCACCCGCCAATAATGCTCCCATCTGCGAACTTTCCTGGCGGAGAAATGTACAGAATACGCTGGTTATTTTCCTTTCTTCGAATAATAAATACTACGGACATGGAAAGTCAATTTGTTCGAAACATGCTGATTCTCTATGAAATAATAATATTATTGTATTTTTTTGGTAGGTGCCGTAAACATTTTACGTAGGTATAGATTGTCTTTTATTCAAAATGATTCTCCTTTCTTCGAATAACAATACTACGGACATGGAAAGTCAACTTGTTCGAAACATGCTGATTCTCTATGAAATACTAATATTATTGTGTTTTTGGGTAGGAGTCGTAAACATTTTACGTATGTATATAGATTGTCTTTTATTCAAAATGATTCTCCTTTCTTCGAATAATAATACTACGGACATCGAAAGTCAATTTGTTCGAAACATGCTGATTCTCTATGAAATAATAATATTATTGTAGTTTTGGTAGGTGACGTAGACATTTTACGTAGGTATAGATTGTCTTTTATTCAAAATGATTCTCCTTTCTTCGAATAATAATACTACGGACATGGAAAGTCAATTTGTTAGAAACATTCCGATTCTCTATGAAATAATAATGTATTTTTGGTTGGTGCCGTAGACATTTTACGTAGATATAGAATTATCTATTAGCCAAAATTTTTTTTTTTTTTTACTCTATACAAGTTAGTACTTGACTGCGATCTCACCTGATGGTAAAGTGATGATGCAGCCTTAGATGTTATCGCACTAACTTGGAAGGGTAAGTAAATTTACCCCAACGGTTTCTACAAGCATCGCACCGGAACGCTAAATCGCTTGGCGGTGCGTCTTTGCTTGTAGGGTGGTAACTAGCCACGGCCAAAGCCTCCCACCAGACAAAAAATAATGAAAATGCAATTCTTTTGGGGAAAATAAATTACGTCACAGTTTATGACCAAATGCGGATCAGAGTCACGCACCGAGGGTTCCTTACTAAAGAAGAAGTAAAACGGCAAAAATTGTTGTTGTTTTCAACGAACCCCAAAATTTAGTTTGAAGAGGTTTATTGTTACTTTATTGACCATTTCAGATTCTTCGATTGAAAGTATGTACATGAAAAACAATACTAAATCAATTTTCCGAATAGGAGAAGCATTTCTTACACGATTTGTCGTATTAGGCATACTGCAAAAACACACTACTTTTGCTTCTTAGGCTCATTTGGGTCTATTAATTAACTCCTTTACAATATAATATTAATGTAATGTTACATGAACAGGGTCAAACTAGGGTACAGGTACTTTGAAATAGTTAACATTGGTGTTTTGAAACTATGTTCTTTGTCCTACATGGGTCAAAACACGAACCTCTATATACGTTGTACTGATGTTACAAGATCATAGAATATAATATGAATAACATATCTTTAGAATATAATATGAATAACTTAAGCTTCCGCCCCCAACTCTACCTGCGTAAAATTCTCGTTTTTTTATCCTGAGCCTTCAGTTTGACTCACAAACAACTCACAAATTATTCGATACTCGGACTAATCTAAACTATACGCTTTCATGTAAAGATCTTAATATAATCCTACTAGTTGATCCAGCTAACGTAGTTTTGCCGTTAGGGATATAAGAAATAGCATACGACCTATTCTCAGAGCTACCGAACACACACTGAAAATTTCATAACAATCGGTCGAGCCGTTTCGGAGGAGTTTGGTAACTATTGGCACGAGAATTTTATATATATATTTTTTTTACTATATACAAGTTAGTACTTAACTGCGATCTCATCTGATGGTAAGTGATGATGCAGCCGAATATGTTATCGTACTGCCTTGGAAGGGTAACTAAATCAACCCCAGTGGTTTCTACAAAGCATCGCACCGGAATGCTAAATCGCTTGGCGGTGCGTCTTTGCTGGTAGGTTGGTTACTAGCCACGGCTGAAGCCTCCCACCAGACAAATATCCCTAGAGCTTAGAGACTAGAGATGTAGATGATTCTTTCATTCCCGCAATTTTACTCTATCATAAAACTGAGGAGATTTATTAGCTAAGAAATTACGAAAAACTAATTAAAATTTGTATTCGGCGGCCAGACCGTTGCAACATAAAACCCATTACAAACAGCACGAGTGAGGTCAACGTCTTAGCAACTAACAATGTTTAGACACGCCATCCTATTGGACGGTGCTACTTAGGTACTTCCCAGGAAAACCTATTTAACGGTGTAGAAGCCGTATTTAAGCGATTTTGAATGAAGTTTTATGCAAAAACTATAAAGACAATTACTTTCAAATTTACACGTCATTTATTTTGGGTCTTTAATCTAAAATCGCTAAGAAGCAGAAACACGAATGGATAAAATTTTCTCGATAGATAGTTCTCCCAAAAGTTGCTCCAAAATCTCAGTTTTTCTAGTTTTTATCGGACACTACATTGGATGTAATTGTAATTTTTGTTTTAAAGTGTCGGTAATATTAATATCCAAAAACGCTAAGAAACAGATTTTTGATAACCAGCTTAGTTTTTGAGTAATTAGGTAAAAGGCCGTTTTTCTGTTATATTCTTCCGCGACGCTGCATGTCGCACCTACCAAATCTCCGTGAGAGTGAGAAAGACAAAAATAAATTCAATAAATCCCTTTATGTAGCTTTATGCACTATGCAGTGTCTGCGACCCCATTCAGCTAATTGATGTCAGTTACCTCCAAAGTTAGCGGGAAATTGTATGGGCAACTTGGAACTTGGACGGCAAAAATATTTAAATTAGAAATCTTAAATGTATTATACTGAAATTTTTGGTTACATAAATAATTTGTATTGGAAAACACAAATCAAATAAGTATTTTACATAGGTAATAACTAGCTGGCCTAGAAAGCATTGTTTTGCCATAAAAACTATTTCCCATTTAGACCCCGTGTGACGTGACCCCTAAATGAGGAAAAATAGTTTACGTCCTTTCAGAGAAACCAAAATCATAAAAATTTGTCAAGTTGTTTCGGATAACTTTTGTTATTTTAAGTTCTTGATTTTCTTCTGATTTTGGGTCTATAGAGCATGTTGTCCACCATCGACGGTAAAACGTACTATCAGAGACAAGGAAAAAATCCTTACAGGAAAATAGAAATTTACGGCGTAAACGGCTTTTTAAGCGATTTTTAGTAACAACATGTATTTTGGCTCTTTAATCTACATGATATCTGAAGCAGAAACACGATTGGATAAAATTGTCTTCGATAAAAAGTTCTCCCAAAATTTTCCCCTAAAATCTCCATTTTTTTCTAATTTATATCGGAACTTACAATGGCTATAATTGTACCTAATTCTTATTTTACTGTGTCTGTGTTTAGTTATTAAGTAAAACGTCGTTATTCTGTTATATTCTTCCGCAACGCTGCATGTCGCACCCACCAATGTATCCAGAGTGAGAAGGATCAAAATAAAAATCAGTGTACCCGCTTAACGAGAAAACTTCATCCTATTTTTAAACTAGGTTAAGAATTCCATCTTAAATCTGTCCCATTCCATTCCATTACAAGTTTGGCCTTTAGCGAATTAAGTCGTTCCGGCCAGAATAACTTTATTTCCCGTGGAAAATTTAACCTTACGTAAAAATTACACCGAGGGTCCTAGCCGGGCGAACTGTAAAATCTACAGCGATTTATATTGTCTTGAGACCGAGGACAGCTTAGGGTAATACAAAAGAATATACTTACCCGTATTTTTAAAGAATATTTCTTTTTGAAACACTGCTTCCCATCTAAGATGTTTTCCCAATTTTATTTTTAGGGTTTCGTAACTCAAAAGGGAAAACGGAGTCCTATAAGATCATTTTATTGTCTGTCTGTATGTTTGTCGGTCTGTCTGTCACGACCCTTTATTTCAGTAACTAATAAAGCTATCGACGTTTGCAGTTGTTGTAGCGAATAGCGGCTCAACGGCATAACAATCACAAAAATTTAAAATAATTTTTAATAACCCGGGGCTTCTTTCTTCTTCTTCCTTATCGCAGCTTCAGGTCTCCATGGTCCCTGGTGTCACGTTGACCGTCCCTGATCTATTGTGACGCCGCCATCTACAGTTCCCATCCAATGTTTGTTGCCGCCAGGAACAGCAGCAACTTCTTGGCTGAAAGAAGTTTAGCATCAATTGGGTCCAATATGAATTTCCCCAGAAGATTGCTGCGCTTGTGCGTTAGTGCTGGGCAGGAACAGATCATGTGCATCGGCGTCTCCGCCGCCCCATTGCAGAGTCTGCATATGTCTGTATCTCTCAATTTCAGGTTGTTCATGTGTAGATTTAACTAACCCGGGGCTTAGTAATTTCCAAATGAGTAAATGGTTTAACTTTTCCTGTAGACGTACGGTAACCTCGGTGCGTGAGTCCGACTCGCACTTGGCCGGTTTTAGTTAGTTAGGAGTTAACTATTTTCCGTATGTGAAAGAATCTTTAAAATTGCTCCAATACACTCTAAGATAAATAACCCCCTCTCCACCTACATAATATACATACATACGTGTTTAGATGAAAACAAAGAAACAAAGTTTCATCACTTTTGCATGATGATGATGATGAGTACGAACAATGGAAATGTAGTTTCTACATCTACATTAAGATGTAGAAACTACATTTCCATTGTTCGTACTCATTATACCCAAAGTCCCCGTACAATAACCATCAAGTTCTTGAAAAAAGAGACAAAAACACCCCTCAAAGCAAGCTCCCGACGGTATCCGCTCGATGTCTAAGCCATCGACTGCAATATACCCCAAAGTGTTTTTAATCTATATTGTTTTCACATGAAATTTCATTTTAAAACCGTTGGCCCGACGCCAGTAAAGTTCTCAGCTGAACTCCTTTTATTTGACTTCACCGTAATTTTCTATATTGACCTTCGCAACGGACCCTTTGGTAAGTTGAATATAATTGGAAATCTTCCCGAAGAAAAGATTCGACAGACTAATAACAAGAAATGTAGTAGCTTTCGGATTTGGATTACAATAACCAAATCAGACGTCGATGATTAAAATATTTAGCAGACTCCACAAAAAGGAGGTTCTGTTTTCGATCCATAATTTATGATGTTTTAGGATATGGCTCGTCACATATCAATGTTAATATTTCAAGTTCCTCCCCTAACTCAAGCCCTTTATGATTCTGAGTGGAGACATGAGAAGGGTTTGAGAATTTATAGTAAGCGTATGTTTGGAGTCGGTTTTGCTCCGACTAAAAACCTACCTTGAGTTTTTTAAAGAGGCTAAACGGGCGAACTTGACCTGAAGGTTAATAAAAACCATAAAGACTTCGAATACCTCTGGAGACCAAAACAAGATTTTGAAAAATCTCGATAGAAAGTTTTCCCAGTCATTGTTCCAATTTTAATTTTTTTCTTTACTGGCTTATTTTTTTTAGTAATTAGAAAAAACCTCTTTTTTGTAAAATTTGCGTGCGATGCTGACTGTTGCAATATTTTGTAAGGTAAAAAGCGGAGGAGAGCAATGGCTTAGACTGATTTTACGATTATGCGTTTTCCTTTTCGATTCTTATACACAATCGCCTTCAGGTTTGGAAGACATCAGTCGCCGCTAAAGCTTGCTTAGCAATTACATGTTAGTAGATTCCAAACTGAACCGAACTGAGTTTCTACCCGAACAAATAAATTCCTAAGTTTTACTTACGTGTAACAACCTAACTTGTACCTGCATAGACGAAGTGCCCACTGGCGTAACGAGTAAGGCGCTCGTCCTTAAAACGTCACGAACTAGTCACCCAGTGGGAATAGTTCGTTGCACCCGTATCGACTGCACGGTCCTTCACCCCACCTGGGGGGTGGGTGCACCCCGCCCCCCCTACCTGCACCTTACGTAGGAGTATTTGAGCTATCTATGCGGGGAAAACGTGGTCGGTCGTTTTCTATAGATAGTGGATACCAAATGAGAGAAAGATTGAGTATAATTTTTTAAATATTTTTCTTTACGTAAATTGATACCTAAGAGTGGATGAAATGAGTATCATTTTAAAACCACTGCGAGTATTTTTCTTTAAACTAATGGACATGAAATGAAGTAACTCGCGATATCAATGTTTATGATTATTCAAAAATATTAAAGAATAATTTATTTGCAGATAGGTTTTTATCGACATCGATTTAATCGTAATTTAATGAATATGTCTGGTAGGTATCTGAAGTTTGAAGTATTACTAAAGGCCAACATTTACACACTTTGCCGAATTTTAGTCAATATCTTATTCTTAGGAGTATCTGGTGGCAAATTACAAAATCCCAGGAAATTTCAGAAGTTCTGCCTGAAGCTTCACCCGCTTGGACTTCAGCCTGTTAAAAATCCCACAGGAATCTTTGAATTTTCAGGGTTATAAAGCAACATTCAGCCACATTGATTTAAGTGGTTATGGCATAATTCAGTAACAAACATCCAAACGTAACCACAAGCTTTCACACTGCCAATTTGAAATTCTTTCTATTCCAAAAAGTAAACTACAAACTTAATTTGGCTTCAATGACTTTTCCCCGAAATCCAGCAAAACTGGGGTAGCAAAGTTAATCGCAAACCTAAATCTGGGTTAAGTCGAAACCTATTCGTATTTATGCGAATAGGAAACTCTTCGAACCGGCGAGAACTAAGTACAATGACTGCTTTTGGTATTTTAGCGCAGCGCTCCAAACTGCGCCAATATTTTTAAAGCACTCCGGGGACGTCGCGTTGGTGAAAATAGTACATAGTACATTTCAATATAAGTGCGGAAAGTTTGTCATTTCTTTACGAGTCCCGGTTTGTTGACCCAAGCCGCAGGCGAGGGTCAACTATAAGGACGAGTAAAAATGACAATTCCGCACGTGCATTGAACAACTTTTTTAATACATTTGCGAAAAAAAATATTGTTTTTACGTGTTTGCCTGCTCCGTGTTTGCATGCCGTGTTTGTGTTCATGCGCTCCTGGTACTCCCGCTCCGGTGCCGCGTAGAAGGAAAACACAAAAGCACCAGTGCGGAAAAGAATAACTTTGCGCACGCTAAACACACATGGAAATATCAACTTTTTGAGCAAATGTTTTAAAAAATTCTTTTTCGGCAACTTTCTCACAAATTCCTTTATTTTGTAGGTTTCTATACTTCAAATGAGATAAACGTAAATCTTATACACGTATGCGTGGTCCTTGGAGAACAAATCTCCATGGGGGTATCGTGTGCGGGCCTCAAAGCCTTGCCTCCTCTCGGGCGTTAACATTTTTTTTTATCAAATTGATAGGCTTGCGCTTTAGGACTACTCTATCATGTATTTTGTATCGTCCTGCCTCAGAATGGGGAGAGTGAGTTCATAGGGACAAGGAGCGAGAGGAAACAACTTGTAGGGAGTCAAGAGGCGCCCCGGGAACACGCCAAGAGCAAGTACCGAACGGGCGCCCTCCCGCGTTTCGGCCCCCATAACCGCGAGGTTGATTGGGCCATGGGTGGTGGAGGGTTGTCCCTACTCTATCATGTCTCATGGCGAGAAATGATGAGATGCTAGGATAAAGCGCGCTTACCTCGAGAATGTCTTTTCACTCTTCTCTTGAAGACACCAAGATTGTATTTGGCTGAGACACGGAAGCTGGAAGGGTGTGAATCAAAGAGGGGAAAACCGTGGTTTCGTTAAGTAAGATACTTATTGTATCTTATGAAAGGGCAACTGTACAATGTACATTCTGTTAGCTATGTTACGACCGGTTTAAATAAACAAAAACTTTGATTTAGTGTTCGACAAATTTTAACATTTTGGCGAGTAATTGCGTCTATAGATTTGCCCTTTTAAAAATAGAAATTTAACAAAAGCATCATAAAAGTTACCTATATTCAATTTATATCTCAGAATATTTACAGGCTGTAAATTGCCATTTTTGCCGTGACTTGTATAATGGGATATTCTGCTTGAATACCTTCGCCATTGCGCCAAGGAAATCAAAAGAAGTAGGTACGAGTATGTAGATGAGTAGCATTTTCTATAACAACAAAGAAAAACGTCATGCATGATTAATATGGCGCAGACGGAATAAGCTGGCCCTCGTTCCTGATTCCATTTATCCTCGACAAATTGGCGCGAGTCCAGGTCATATCGATCGGGGCTTTGTACCATGTAATGATACTCTTTATGGGCAACTCGCCCCAATTTGTTTGAGGCATTCCGGTTATTTATAGTAGATTCCGTGGAATGATAGCACATATCAAATTACAAATAATGGTGGGACGCTATCAAACTAAGGTCATTTTACTGTGATTTGAAATGTCATTTTAGAAGGTTAAGTGGTCAGTATGTTTGACTGTGGATCACGAGGTCCTGGTTCGATCCCCGGGTGGGGCTAATAAAATGATAGTGTAGAATAATAGTATTGGGTTTTCCTATCGGAAATTCTTATTACTAGCCCCGAGTTTGAAAATAGGCAATGTTTTAACCCCGTACCTCGGAGCATGGGATTTAAAAAATATATAGAGTAGGTATAATTTACAGATGCGTATTTGATTGCAATTTTACGTGATGGTATGTAACGGTGAGAGTTACTAGGAAGGAGCTGGTTTTTAGTAGTACACAGGATCACGTCGGAATGCTTTATCGCAAGGCATGTCTTTTACTGTGGGTTAACTTACCCATATAGTATAAAGTACACATAGCTATATTAGTTAATGACCAACAACCGTAGTAATTTTTATTTTTCAAAGATTCTATTTACTCTATTCTAACTATAATCTTGTAGAATACACGTCTCCTGGAAGTAGTTGTGTTTCCAGTTTCAGAACATAAAGAAAAAAGTTGTGGCACAAACTATATTATAAAACGTGAATGAAAGAATACTAAGTAGCTGCGAGGAACTAAGTAACTTGGGTAAAGACACCTTAATAGCTTGTAAGGGTTAAAAAAATATAAAATTGCAAGAACTTGTTTCACGTTCCAACTTTTGTAGTAGAAAAAAAAGTTAGTAGATTACAAGGCGTTGAAAACTTGAAGCGAGGTCGTTGTAGTTTTGTTTTTTTCTAAAGCAGGTCGTTGGGTGAAGCTGTAGTTTAAAAATATTATGCTAGTTAAAAACTTCGGTCTCAAGTCTCGTGTACGACGTTTGTTTTTTTTTAATTAAAAATAATAACTCAAGAAATTAATTAGAGAGTCGAGGGAAATTAATGAATTAAAAAGTTGTAGTTTAAAACGATTTCTCTGGTACTTTCTTTTTCTGATTGTGAGTTTGATGACGTGTTATATGAAATGGCTTATGCCGCGCGGCCCCCACAATACCAGTTAAGAGTTAAAGTAGTTATGATAAAGAAAAACCCTCAGTTTATTCCACCAAGGTTATTGTATGGGCCGTGTAGATACCTATTGTATGTGTGGTAGCAAACAGGTACAAAACTTGCATACCATTGTTCTTACCAAACAATAAACTGTGCGAACGTGAAAATCGACCACCGCGCTGGTTTACTGAGATACAATGCACTCGTATCAACAAATGGCACTGCGCTCACTCAACTGCACTTCGTTAAATAGTTATCGGAAACATTGTTTTATTGAATAAATAAATACACATATCAGGACATTACACACATCGGAATCTAGCCCCAAAGTTAGCGGTAGCTTGTATTATGGGTACTTTTTTATGTACATAAATATAATAGATAGGAAAACACCCAGTCACTGGAAAACGTTCATGCTCATCACCCAAGCGTTTATTTATCTGTAATGGGAATCGAACCCACGTCCTCCGATGCAGACGGCCGGTTTGCTACCGATATGACATTCGGTCGTCCAAATATCACTCTTATGATACGGTAGCTAGTATAAATTTTCTCGACAATTGTCTCGACCACATCATCTACAGATCCCCTAATCAAGTCACTACTCTGGTTTTAGACTCTTACATCACTGATCACGCTCCTATTTTATTTTATTGTGATACCAAAGTTAGAGCACAAATCTTTAATCGACCATATCGAAAATTGGATATCAAAGGGATTGTATGTTATATGGAACAAGCAGATTTTTCTACCATTCTTTCTTCTTCGGACCCCAACAAAGCGACCAACATGCTTGTTAATACAATTTCAGAGGCTATCAAGGTAAATAGTCACACTCTCAACATTCCAAACAAGAATCACATTATTAAACCCTGGATTACTCCGGGTCTCCTAAGATGCATCCGTCATAGAGACAAGCTGTACAGAACATCCAAAAAACAACGTGACAATTTAATTCTTAAAGCCACCTTCATTCGCTATCGAAATTTTTGTAACAACCTCCTTAAAAAAGTGAAACATGAATATGAAAGGAGTGAATTCCTAAAGATCAAACATAATCCGGGAAAAACTTGGAACTTAATAAAAAAAGTGACCAATCTTAACCAGAAAGAGTCACCTCCTTCCGAGTTGTTAACTTTATGCAGGAATCCATATGACTCTGCTGATAAAATCAATAGCTTTTTCTCAAACGTGGGTAAAAGTCTTGCAGATAAGATCACTCAACAACCTCAGATTTCGGCTGACGACATTCGTCCTCCCAACCGTAGTGGCCTTAATGGAATGGCTTTACTTGCCGTAGAATCGTGTGAGATAGCCAATGCAATCAGCAAACTTAAAGACAAGTGCGCCGAGGGCTGGGATGGTATTCCTGCTTCTGTCATTAAAGCTTGTGCACATGTTCTTATCCCTATACTGCACCATATTTTTAATCTCTGCATCTCTTTCGGCACCTTCCCCCGTGCTTTTAAAAAAGCAGTCGTGCACCCTATCTACAAAAGTGGAGACAGAGGCAGTGTCACAAATTACAGACCCATTTCTGTACTCACTACCTTGTCCAAGATATTTGAAAAAATTCTTAACAAGAGGCTCCTTAGTTACATAAACCAAAATAATGTATTATCAGAAAATCAATTTGGTTTTCGTAGTGGTAAGTCAACCGAGGACGCTGTTTTGACACTTTCAGAAAATATTGTGAAAAATATTGATAATAAATTAAAGACCGTGGCCATTTTCCTAGACCTTTCCAAAGCCTTTGACACTGTCTCTGTCCCCAAGTTGCTTACCAAGCTCGAAAATGTTGGTGTTAGAGGTGTTGCTCTCAATATTTTTAAAAGCTATTTGACTGAACGTACACAGGTTGTGCGGATCAATGACTATGACAGCAAAGAGACTCAAATTAATTTCGGTGTTCCACAGGGTAGCGTCCTCGGACCTACCCTTTTCCTCATTTACATAAACGAGTTATGCATGCTTCCACTTCCTAAATGTAAGATAATTACTTATGCAGATGACACAGTACTTCTTATCCACGGAAATAACTGGAAAGAAGTCCAATATCTCTCCGAATCTTCGTTAAGATTCGTCTTGAGATGGCTGCAACAGAACCTGCTTACTCTTAATGTATCTAAAACTAAATTCATGTCATTCGCTTCTTCTTCACCTTCCCAAGCCCCTCCTTCGTTTAACATCCGTGCCCACACTTGTTTAAATGACAACGAATATTGTAATTGTGAATCGATAGAGCGCTCGCTAAGCACCAGGTATCTGGGTGTAATAATGGATGGTTCCATGACCTGGAAGCAACATATTGACTCCATTGTGCCTCGGGTCAGAAAACTTATCTTCATATTTAAACGACTAAGGAACGTTGTGGATTCCAAATGCTTAGAAATAGTATATGATTCTTTGGCAAAATCAGTCCTTACATACTGCATTACCTGTTGGGGTGGTGCAGGGTCAACATTGATGCTGAGACTGGAAAGAGTCCAAAGATCAGTACTCAAGGTCATGTGTAACAAACCCATCTATTTTCCTACAAACCAGCTTTACAAAATTACCACGGTACTTACAGTGAGGCAGCTGTTTGTCCTGTTTACGATTCTGCGCAAACATCGTGAGTTACCCTATGATTCAAACTTACCAATTAAGCGTAGATCGTATACCGTATGCAAAATGCCTGCAACGCGCACTGCGATCGCAAGTCGACATTATCCGTTTTTAAGTAGCCTTTTATACAATAGAATTAATAAATTGTTAAATATATTTCCCTTGACAACTAGTTCCTGCAAATCAAAATGTCTAAATTGGCTGCAATCACTAACTTATGAAGAGACAGAGAAACTTTTGAAAATAGTAAAATAAAAACTTATTTTTATATTAGCTTTTACATTCACACACACACACACACACACACACACACACACACACACACACACACACACACACACACACACACACACACACACACACACACACACACACACACACAAACACACACACACACACACTCGCACACACACACCTATGTACATGCGCACATACTTTCACATCAATTTCTTTATATTATTTTTAAGTTTTGCATGCTGCACGTACCTAACAATTAAGTTAAGTCTTTGTAATTGTGAACAGTTGTTATATTATATGTTTCGGAGGTGGGCGTGATAACTGTTACGCAGTTTATACTTTTACAGTTGTCATCGTTCATGTTATTCTGTGTTCAATTGTAAATGTTCTAATCAATAAATAAATTTCAATTTCAATTTCAAATATTTTAATCCACAAAGACGGGCCCAATCTGTCAAAATCGCTTATGTTTTATTCGAGTCGTATGGAGTTTGATAGAGTGGGGCGCGTCATCGTGGATTGAAATATCTATACTTACGCAATTAAATCTCATGATATTATGTGACGATAATGACCTTATTGGCACAGTGGCATGCGTTCGGATGTAAGAGGAAGTCACGGGTTCGTTTTCCGCAAGGACCTTCTTTAGAATTTAAATAATTTCTACACTGGCTTAGGTCTAAAGATGCTGTGCAGAAATAGTTAATGGCGAGATTACTTTCGTAGTATGTGATATTGGTAGTCTAGAAAAGAAAAGTAATTCTTCGATGAAATACTTATATTTAAGAGCAAGTACCGAGTTTCTTCTCGGTATAACTAAGCTTTCCAAGCTTAAGGAGGTTTTAGATTTTCACAAGAGACTAAATAGACTATTCAGCGTATGTGAAAAGTACCTAAACATTTTCATTTCCAGTATATGAAGCGAACAAAAAATACGTTTTGTATTTTAATTTGGAATAACGAACATTTTCGTTCATCCAAATCTAATTAACCCAATCGATTGCATACAAACATTGTGGATCGCGGTAATTTCGAGTTAAATTCACAGCTTAAAGCGGTTGACGTTTTAATTTGCCGATTACAGAGATATACAACGTACGCTAGAGCGGATAAATAATGTATGTTCCATTGCCAGCACAAACAGATTAGGCAACGGTGGTTTTGACTGCCGTATCTTTTAATTGCATCGTTAAATATATTCTGATCTCAATTAACATTATGTAGGGAAATTTCTTTCCAGGAAGAAGTTTATGTCTGGGGGAAATTTCTGTATTCTCTTTAATTCTGACAAAGTGGTGAAACCAACGTGATACTAACCAATAGCGGTAAACAGCTGAGAAACACGCAACAGGCACACCGCAAAAACCATAACCGCGACCACCGCAACCACAGCAATCGCAACCGCAACCACAGCAACTGCTACAATCACGACACAATCAAACTTTGCTTCCAGAAGATCAATAAAATAAGCTATTCATTGTGTACATTAAATTTGAAAATAATCTGCAATACAATTTGCGGTACAGCCGCGGGCTGAACTTCGGCTTTTAATATAGCCGGTGGAAACTGGGGATATTTCCAGATTAATAAATAGCAATAAAACAATATGCTTATCCAGAGTATCCTTACTAATATTATAAATGGGAAAGTGAGTTTGTTTGTATGTTTGTTCCGCTTTCACGCCGTAACTACTGAACCGATTGCTTTGAAATTTTGCAGACGTAAAGTTAGAAGTCCGGATTAAATAATAGGGTACTTTTTATCCCGGGAAAATCCATAGTTCCCGTGGGATATTCAAAAAACCTAAATTTTTACAGCAATCTATAGCTACATCTATAGGTAGATAGCTAAAGCAAACTTCTTTGAAAGTAGGTATAAGGTTGAAATATTGAATGGGAGCGGGAAATTCATGTTTCCCTCAGGATGTTAAAAGCGAATTTGACACAGGCAGGGCGGTGGGCAAAAGCTAATGATACTACAGATCTGATATTACTACTATCTACTGATCACTACAGATGTGAAGATGGGCAGCATATAAATTCTGAACTTAGCACTGTACGCTTTTAACAATGTGTGTTTTAGTTGAAAAATGGGATATGGGATTATAATGCTATAAATGTGAAAATGAGTACCTAAATAGGTTTTGAACTTATCACTGTTTCGCTATGTGATTTTGGGTTAGTAATAATGTAACTGATATATTTAATCCTTACTAATATTATAAATGGGAAAGTGAGTTTGTTTGTATGTTTGTTCCGCTTTCACGCCGTAACTAATGAACCGATTGCTTTGAAATTTTGCAGACGTAAAGTTAGAAGTCCGGATTAAATAATAGGGTACTTTTTATCCCGGGAAAATCCATAGTTCCCGTGGGATATTCAAAAAACCTAAATTTTTACAGCAATCTATAGCTACATCTATAGGTAGATAGCTAAAGCAAACTTCTTTGAAAGTAGGTATAAGGTTGAAATATTGAATGGGAGCGGGAAATTCATGTTTCCCTCAGGATGTTAAAAGCGAATTTGACACAGGCAGGGCGGTGGGCAAAAGCTAATGATACTACAGATCTGATATTACTACTACCTACTGATCACTACAGATGTGAAAATGGGCAGCATATAAATTCTGAACTTAGCACTGTACGCTTTTAACAATGTGTGTTTTAGTTGAAAAATGGGATATGGGATTATAATGCTATAAATGTGAAAATGAGTACCTAAATAGGTTTTGAACTTATCACTGTTTCGCTATGTGATTTTGGGTTAGTAATAATGTAACTGTAATATTTAATACCTATATAAATTCTGACTTACCATTGTTTCACTATAAGCTTTTTTGTTTTAGTTGAGATAGATGAGTTTAGATGAGTCAATAATATACAGGTTTTAGTTATTGTAGTAGTTGACTGTTTATCTATCGCGTATGCTACTTTTTATCCCAGAAAATCCTTGGCTCCAACGGTATTTGTAAAAACCCTTAAATTCACGCGGGCGAAGCCGCGGGTAAAAGCTAGTATATTATAATCTATCTAATTTCAAAACTCGGAAATCGGGTCGGTAATTGTGGCATACAAACACACACACATACATATCGTGAAGTGTGATTTAGACAACTGACTTTTTGGTATTTATTTCATTTGATCTACCGCACATTAAAAATGAAATATCTTTTAATTACGCACAGTTCGACGTGCTCAGTCGGCAAAACAATGCTTTTGATTACATTGATTTTACGCTTCAATCGTCCACGCCGTTTTATTTACTAGGAAATATTCCGTACAAAACGTGCACAATCGAAAGTTATGATACGATCACTTCCATTTCTCATGTGCTACGCATTACTCTACCATTGTGAAGAAACCAAAATCATTACCATAAAGAAATTGGATTTTAAAACCAAGGCTAATGTAAAAGGAAATGTGATAAATGAAAAAGAGCTCAATATCGAAAAACCGAAGATAATTCATCAAAATACTGAAAATTTAAAAAATACAAAGGATGTAAATGAAAATGCTGCTACAAAAAATCAATTAAATATCCCATACTTAAAGATATATCAACAAAATAATATTTCAAGTACAGATATACCTACAAATTTAAAGCATACTTCAAGTGGAAAAACTGCGATTATTAAAGATGTCGATAGAATTACTTTGAAAAATGAAACTTTTACAGTTGAAAATATGAATTTAAAAAATTATTCGAGTATCGAAAATCTTAAAATGTTTAATAATAAAGTAAGTAAAAATAATACAATAAGAAGTACAACAAATAACGTCGTTGATACCACTTCTAGAAATAAAATTATTCAAGTACAATCAAACATGGATAATCGAAGTAATAAAGAAACAACAATGTTAGATAAAGCTACGGAAGTAACTCCAAGAAACGTAAATAAAGACGTCTTACAAGATATAAAAAACATAGAAGATAAAATACTAAAAAGTAAAGAAGTGAAACTTAAAGAAATTCCAGCGAATACTATTTCAACAATTGAGTCTTTGTTAAACGATATAAAGACAATCCTCAAAAGAAAGGAAGCAAATCGTAAAGGACTCGACTCTTTTAAAGGCTACGTTCCGATAAGCGAAGAAATAGAAGTTCCGGAATACATTCCTCAAGAACCGACTCGAAAGATATTTAGAGACGGATTAAATCTAATTTGGCGTAATGTTTAATACAATTTAAATTTTTGGGATAACCGTGTTATCGATATTAGTCCACTGATATGCGTGTGTTTTCTAAAGAATCTCCAAATACCACAGTTCAATGGCTCCATTTGGTGAGGGTACTGTACTACTAACATTGCCAACCGGTGTCCCATACATAGCCACAATCTGTTATAGGCACTAGTTCTGTTTCAAGACACGTTTAGCTATATCAGTTACTCTGAATCCTTCTTTTCTGTATCGATAGTAGAAGGCTTTGATGGAAACTTTGAATTCCATAGAAAATGAAAAGATTAACAAACATTACAAATATACAAAGTTTTTAGTTGTTACAGCAATCCTAAAACTCTTTCTTTCAAAGTTTTAACAGTTGCAAGTTTCTTACTATTATGTACTTAATACAATTTTCTATTCATAGTCTTTACAGCTGCAAATTTCTTTCTTTCTGTAATACAATTTTCTAGTAGCTACTACAGTCATCTTTAAAGTTAGCCGTACACCATTTTGGATACAATCCAAGTTTTTATCCAAATTAGTTGCATTGTTTTATTGAAGCCGAGCCAATCACGGGAGACAAAAAAGTTTGTAAAAAGGTGTATGAAATGAAATTCAGAGCTTTGTCCCTTTAAATGCGGTCACGTTTAAAAGCTTTTGGACATTTTTTGCTTCAACGCAGCCCACAAATGGTTACATTATTTTAATTTTATTCTGCTACATTTTACTAAGTTGTTCTGTGATTATTTAGACAGAAGCTGGGATAATTATTACTCTACCACCCCGCAACGGCTTGTTTATCTATAGGTATAGACAACTTACTTGAAATAATTAACTTGCGAAAGAAAACGGGAACAGAAACAGAAATTTTGTAAAAATCTAATTTAAGTGAAGCCGGGGGCAAAAATAGGTACCTAACTGTAATTATAAATTGTACATATAAGTTTATGTGTGCGTGTATATTTGTAACTTCTTCACGCCGCAACTACTGAACCGATTTGGCTGAAATTGGGAAAAGATAAAACCCTGGATAAAAGAGTTATAATATGGGTAAGATCTGGGATTATGAAGCCTCCAGAAAAATCCATGCCACTCACGTAAAGGCGAGGGCAACAACTAGTGTAAAATAAATAATAGATTCTAACGTGCTATAAGTAACTATTGCAGTTGGAAAAAAGGAAAAACTGATGTAGGTAATAAAATCGGACGTTAACAAATTTAACTTCAAAAAGTTTACAAATTACTCATACTTTGCAACATTTGCACATTTCACAAGTTGATCGATGTTCGAACTTGTTGAAACTTTCCACCGTCGGTGGAGTTTGTTGCTAGCATTGTATACCTTAAATCGATGAAACAAGAACTATAAGTACTGAAGTTGGAATCCTTTTGCCGACCGCGTTCATATCGCGTTTCCAGGTATTAGCGTTACTTTATAATGAAATGGAAGTGGTATATAGTTAAATAAGTACCCAAGTGTTTTATAACAAACTGGCTGACCTGCCACAACATCGTTAGGATTATTGCGTTGGAATTGCAAGAATTCCTCCATTTTCTCTTGTCTACATTATCTTTTTAAGTCTAAGGTTTAGGGATGTGTGCAATAATGAGTCAATTATTTTTAGTATATGGATTGAAAAAGCAAGTGAGACTCGTACCTAAATACGGCGTTACGCGTTCTAAGTACAGTCAAAAAACAATCATTAAGTTAGCGGTCTCAAGTATCTCAGAAACGCGAGCTTAGATTTTAATAAAATGTTGGTTATTTGACAATTTCATTACACTTATGTCTGCTTTAATTTAATTTCATGAAACAAAAAACAAAATAGTCAAGCATTGAAATAATCTAATAAATTATATTAAATGACGTGTCTCATAATAAAAAACTTTCAAAATCATTAGTTGATGCAAAAAAATGTGTTATTACTTCATGGTTAGTTTCTTTCACGAGATTGATTTTCAACAATTCTCTTTTTCACGTTAACATTTTCTATTTGAACACAAAAGGAATACATGACATCATTTAAGTTCTAACCTTTCGAACATACATGATTATTATTATCTTTATAATCTTCTCAACATTATAAAAGGCTCCGCATAAGTAACGCATCACGTAAACTGAAAGAACAAATGTAAACAGGACCGATGCGTGACGGCGAAACAAAAGGGCTTTGTAAACAAACCTTTGTTTTTTTTTGTAAATATTTTTATGATTATTACGTAAGGGTAACCCTTTGTACCCTTTGTATATTGCATGCCCAGATGAATTTGAGATTTCACTCAGTGTATATGTAACAGAAGTGTAGATATTGGTAAACTTCGGACATAGGGGGAGGCGGTATATCAACATTTTGCCCAATAAATGAAAAACTATCAGGCATATCAGGCATAAAACTAAATAAAATCGGATTTAGAATACACAAGTACGTAACGCCCTTTCATATAATACCCAACTGAAGACTGTTATATCATTTAGAAATTTCGACGACCCGGTTTTCCCTCCTTTTTAACCGACTTCAAAAAAAGGAGGAGGTTCTCAATTCGTCGGAATCATTTTTTTTTTTTATGTATGTTCCCCGATTACTCGAAGATGCGTGGACCAATTTCGAAATTTTTTTTTGTTTGATAGGGCATAGTTCGCAGATGGTCCCATTGTCATCAAGTCAGGATCTGATGATGGGATCCTGGAGAAATCGAGGGAACTCTTCAAATTTTATAAGCACACTTGAAGTGATTTGGGTATTGTTTGAAAGAGTAATTTTTTCCAGGTCTTATGGTCTTCAGGTCGGGATCTGATGATGGAATGTTGGTAAAATCGAGGGAACTCTTCAAATTTTGCTAGTATACTTGAAGCGATTTAGGTATTTTTTATAGTTACGATTGCATTTCCTTGCAGTCATCAAGTAATGACTGTATTCATCAAGTCAGGATCTGATGATAGGATCTTGGAGAAATTGAGGGAACTCTTCAGATTTTAGAAGCATACTTCAAGCGATGTGGGCATTTTTTACAATACCTTGCGTATTAGTTGTTTTCCACTAAAAAGTATAAAATAAAATGAAAAATTCTTTCCAAAAAACCAACTTCAAATGCCACTACAAAGAATGAAATAATTTTTAATGTACACCAATTCGAAGTCGGGCAATGTTTCGTTCATTCAATAATAGTCCTTGGTATTGTCGATAATTTTGTCGTTTCTTTGCACATCAAGTTTTATAATAAGAAGGACTATTAATGATTGAACAAAACATTGCCCGACTTCGAATTGGTGTACATTAAAAATTATTTCATTCTTTGTAGTGGCATTTGAAGTTGGTTTTCTGGAAAGAATTTTCCATTTTTTAAATAAAAATAAAAACAATAATTTTAATTTCTTTAAAGATTGCAGTTACGTCGTGCCATTATTACCTCCAACGAATCCAAATATCGGGTCGATATCTTTACTGAAATAAAGGGTCGTGACAGACAGACAGACGGACAGACGGACAACAAATTTATCTTATAAGGGTTACGTTTTTTTCTTTCGAGGTATGGAACCTTAAAATTTATAAGAAGCCATGTATTCATTTTAGCGATCATTTTCATACATGCAGGATATATTATAAGCAAAGTGAAACAAAATCGTTCGTCCAATATATGAGGCAAAACTTTCCGCGTTTTTGGATTTTGTGGTAGAAAATTGGAAGTGATACCACAGAATCCACGATGATGAAATTTTTAAGAACCAAGAAATACTAAAAGTAAACGATTACAAGAACCTTACGTAACCTGCGTCCTATTTCCCGTGGCATACATTTAATTATTCAGGAAAAACAAACTCGCCTCGCGCTGGCCCCGTAACTTGATGACGTAAAAATAAATGAAAGCGCAAGTTTATTGTTCAACATACTTCCCATGATTAAAAGCAAGCACCCCTTAATTACTGTAGCCCCTTGGGGAGATGTGACCTTAGGGGCTATTAACATTTGAAAAGTGTTTATGTGTCTGTTTATTATTGTATACTCTATCCACGGAGACAAGTTAATAGTTAAAACGTAGACTCATTTGTGATTGGTTAACGATAACTGTTAATGCAGTGTAAAGACTTATTTCAGTTTGATTGCGGTACCCGTACTATGCAGAAGCGTTCATATTGTCGTATGGTATTTAATAATTTTTATTTTGGTATTATTTAATGAAACTTCTACTAGCCCAATTTTTTTACCTACTTATTCTATTACAAAGGCTAGTGTAGTCGTGGGAAGAAAGCTAGTTTAATTTATAGTAGCGGAGTGTGTACATTCAGAATGGTTTACGCCCACGACTTTTTTTTGTGTTTGTCATTTGTATGGAATTGTGTGACAGAAAGAGCGCTTTTAACTAGTCTCCGTGGACACAGAACACTAAATAGTACGTGGATAGAGTATAAGTCTGTACAGGTTGTTTTTTATTTAACATAAAAGTTACTGCTGTAGGCGAGGTCAAATGTAATAAGATTTCTGAGGCCATTTGCAGTTGAAATGATATGTAACCTTGTAAGTAAATAAAGTGTCGAAATATAATTTCAAATAAAAAAATAGAGTCCATATTTTTTTGTGAAAAGGGTGCGAAATGCAAACCTTGTGCTTTTTTTTAAATCTCTATAGCAGTGATACCCAAAGTGGTCCAGGTGGAACCCCTTTCCACCGGACACTTGACAGGTGTCCGCGTTGACATAAATACAGGGGTTAACAAGTGTGGGGTCTACGAAAATTTGTCTGGTTTCAATAGTAAAGAGCTTAAATAGTAATTGATAAAGTCTTTATTTAGCGAAACTCCATAATGAGCATTCATTATTTTCTTTATTAACATTTAACACAAGAAAATATTTTGTTGTTATTTTTATGACTGCGAATTTAGGGTTGGAACCAACGACATTTGGTTGAAACAAAGCCACGATGCAAATTTCTATGGTAAGATCTAATCTTCATATATTTTGCAAAGTTTTGGAAATATGCTAGAATTGTAGCAGTAGGGGGGTCCACAGTAACCCGCATTTAAAAGTGGTTTACAAGAAACAAGTTTGGGAACCTTTTAATGCGTATTAGAAATACGGTCTCTAAGAGCGTTACAATTGTATTTATTCATTCTGTACATTTGTACAAAGATACAAAAAACACAAACATAGAGAGGACATGCACAAGGACATCTTATCGCTACAAAGGAGGATCTCTTCCAGATGCCCTGGATTTTAATTTTATTTTTAAGTACAATTTATTCTTCTGTAAAATTTTCCTCTAGAGTTCGATGCCCCCAGTGCACGATTCTTTCTCGCACTTGGCCGTATTCCTATTTAAGCGTTTGTTTATTCAGATGGTAGTTCACTCAACTTGAATAGGCATTAGACGTTCCAAGTTTGGGACAATCAGTAATAAAGTGTTCACATAACGAGAACAGGCTATTACTGAGAATGCATTTGGCATCGTGGTGCCCTCTGGCGGTGGTCCAGCTGGCAGCGATGATATCATATCTCACTGCCTCTAGTACAGTCCAAGCTCCCAAATCCCTTGACTACTGGGATACCGATTTAAGTTACGAATAGCTCTTTGAATCCATGAAGACGCGTCATACTTCTGAAGAAGCTTGACACATCGTCTAAGATTTGATGCACTGTAGATATTTTATGACAGTAGATAAACTTCGAAAGTGGTTTGCTACACATCATCAAATCAAAAGGGGTAAATCGCTTTGCTTAGTGTTTCTTTGAGTGTCGCATTCAACTAAATGCGAACAAATATTTAGTTGAAAGTCAGTAGATTTGTCATCTGACTGACTGATTAATGGTCTTATCTTTCAACGCATAGCTCAAACCACAGTACAGCGAGCGCCCTTAGCCATGTTAGGACTTTTATATAAATCTACGATCATCATAGAAACCTCTTGATTGCTGATTCCATGTCTAAATCAAAAAAATATGAGAATTATATCCGATTAATAAATCGATCACGTCGATAACTGTCGTTCCCATTTTTTTTTAATTTGCACCATATACTCGTAGTTACGCAATGAACAATCGACCGGTTGCTATGATGATTCCTATATTATGGCTAAGACTGCACATCTGGCATATGTATTCTGATATTATACGCATCGGATGAAAAAAAATTCTAAGGATTAAACATCTAAAGAGGTAAAATGTTACATGAGTGAATTCACTCTGATAATAATCGCTCCTTGACGAAAATCGTCACTAAATCGTGAGCTCACCGAACCGATTTTTGAGTTAGGGAAATATTATAATTCTGACACATGAGACGATTCAGGGAGCGATATAGGACGCTCCCCAAAACTCTCCCGATATTGCATTTGATTTAGGGACGTGTGGGTTTAGAGTTCACTAGAACGTTAGAAAGGATATCGTAACGTTTTTGCTTATGGACTCAAATGTATGGTGCGTATCAAATAACTTTCTGCCCCCGTTGGGAAATGCGACCTTCGGGTTTTGCGGCCATGTTCGAATCGATTAACAAAACACTATATGTAATTAGTAAACTGCGCACTATGGACGGTTAGATGGAGTTAGTTTAAATAGTAACTATAGTACAACGTTACAGTGATTAGTGATCATACACTGTATATAATAATTTATAATATTAAAGAAGGGCTTTAATATTATACATGTGAATGAGAGTTTGTTTCACGCCTAGATCGCAGAACCAATTTCGATTAAATTTAGCACAGGTATAGACTGGAGCTTGTCCTTTACACAAGTTATTTTTTATCCCGGAAACGTTAATAGCCGTGGGATGTGTAAAATATCCGAATTTTAGACAGTGCCTAATCTATAACGACAGACTATTGCTAACTTACTTGAAATTAGGTGTGTTAATGTGGGAATAGGGAGCAGGAACGGGAAAGGTAAATCCACATATACATCGGGATGTGTAATAAACCAATTTTCACGAGGGCGGAGCTGCGGGAAAAAGCTAGCAAATGTAGATTCATAATCCGGAAATGGCAACATATTTATAATTTGTTGTAAATGTTGCCATTGCAAATGATTTTGGAATCCCGTTGGTATCGGAACTCAACAAAGAACTGTGTTCCCACCAGTTTTTGAGTTTTTCGTAATTACCCCCAGACATGTACCTACTGTAAGGGCTTTAGCGCTGCAGAGGTGTGGCCCTGAATCGATTGCCCAAACATTGGCTGATCGAATCAATAGGAGTAGTCAGGTGAAACGAGATGAAATTATAACTTGGGAATTTGATACAAAGAAAAAACCTGTAATATTTTTTTTGAAAAATCTTTAATTTTTGTTTTTACCAAATTATTTGTTATTGTAGCGGCAATCGATAACCCACTAAATTATTTTGCCACAAAAATGTAATTAAACAATGGAACTCCGCCAAGTCACACTAATTGGTCTCGATTATTTTTGTTTATATTTATTTTTCTCTCACACTAATTCTGTAAAAATTATTCGTTAATTAATTTTAATTAAATTAGTATTCATACTTAAAAAATATAAACATACAAAGATACAGCCTGGTGACAGACGGAAGAACGGACAGACGGACGGCGGAGTCGTAATAGAGTCCATTTTTTATTCTTTAATAAAAATTTTAGGGTTTTTATTTTTTTTAAATATGTCAGCCCTACGTACCCTACAAAGTTAAACAATTCGTATAATAGAGTCCCGTAGTACCCCTTTTATTTGGCTGAACCTTAAAAAATAAGAGTCTTATATTTCTGCCTTGCAAGTTGCAATATAAACGTTAACATCAAAATTCAGGTAACATAAAGTACAGACTACTAGTATTCAGAATCGATTAAGTAGTTTAACCGATGTTTTAGTAATCGATTCTAATATTGCCGCGCCCTACCGCACCCGCGTAGCACAAAGAAGGGCGGTAATACATACGGGCTCGGCTAATTATAATTAATGGTTTCAATTGTCTGTTCCAATTAAGTTGAGATATTATACAAGCTTCCATACAATTTGCAATTGCTGTGTATTTCGTATATTTGTAAGATCTCAATCTTACAAATATACGTAAGAGTGAATAGGCAGGAAACGAAAGTGAAATCAGTGCGTCCTGCCGGTCCTCACTTATGGCGCTGAAACGTGGACACTAACAAGCGGCCTGATCCACAAATTCAAGGTCGCTCAGCGTGCTATGGAGAGGGCTATGTAAGGGGTTTCCCTGCGTGATAGAATCAGAAATGAGGAGATCCGCAGGAGAACCAAAGTCATCGACATAGCCAAAACCATTAGCAGGCTGAAGTGGCAATGGGCAGGTCATGCTTGTCGCAGGGGCGATGGCCGTTGGAGCCGGAAAGTCCTGGAGTGGAGACCGCGTACGAGTAAGCGTAGTATGGGGCGACCTCCAGCCCGCTGGATCGACGATAATATGGCGATATGGGTGGCGGGAAGTGGCTGGATGAGGAAGGCGGAGGACAGGGTGCGGTGGCGCGCGCTTGGGAAGGCCTATGTTCAACATTGGACGTCCGCAGGCTGAGATGATGAATATGCATTTTCTAGGCAAGCGCGCTAGACGTCATCATTGCTTTCCATCAGGCATGGTTGTCGTCAAGCGCGAGCCTATCTTCAAAAAAAAAAATTCTGATGAGCATATCCCCAGGTTCCTTATCGGTTACCTACGTGTGTGTTTGCTTACGAGTACATTCGTTCTTTCAGTTTACGTGAGGCGTAACTTCTGTGGAGCCTTTCATAATATTGTCTAGAGTATAAAAAAATAATGGCGTACTTACCTCTCTAGCTATGTAAGAAAGCTTAGAACTTGTTTGATGTTATTCCCTTTGTGTGATTACGAATAGAAAATATTAAAATCATAAAGAAAATTATTTTTGCAAAAGTTTTTTCTTGTAAGGGCATTTTTTATTTTGAAGTAGTTAAAATAATATTTCTTTCATACAGACTTAACCGATTTTTATGGTTGTGTATATTCGGTAGCTCTGACAATAGGACGTGAACTATTTTTCATATACCCCTAAGAGATAAATCATTTATTCAACAAAACGTTTACCAGATCAGCTAGAATACAGTAAAATGTAAAGTTTAATAGTAAATAAAGAGGAAGGTAAACAAGTCCTAAGGAGTACCTAACCTCAAACCTCTGGGGAAAAATTTAATTTTAGTTTCTTATAACTAAACAAGGTTAGTTTAGTTAATGACATCATTAAACTTTTATACGTCACTGTTGTCCAAGGTTTCGCCAGCATGTATTTTGGTTTTTACACGACTGCCCAAAAAAAGGAGTGTAATGTTTTTAGGGTTCATGTATGTATGTGAGTTTCTTTATTCCACCATAACTTCTGAACGGCTGAAGAGATTTGGACACATGGGGTATTGTTAGAACCCTCTCATCACTCCGAGTAATATAGGCTTTATTTTTAGTCGTAATACAACAGGGCAGCCGTGTTTTTTAATTTTTTAATTATTTACTTGTTACATATTCCGTTACAATAAGTCCACCTTAAAAAATGAAGAAGGAGAGATTTTAAAGAACATTTACCTAAAGGACAACAATTCCGTCGTAGGTACATGATTTTTAGCAATGCTTGATTAGCTCTTGGCCTATCGCATTCATACTTTTGTATGTTATATAAAACTAAATACTATAAATATAATGTGTATACTTGATACATATAACGTACAAAAACCCTATATCCATCATTTGCAAGCAAGATTAATATTGTCGGTTGATTAATGAGAGAGGAATGAAGCCGAGACGATTCACCATAAATAACGCTCAATGGTATACGATGAATGATGGAAAATATCATGAGAGAAAACCATGAAAATGTATAACAGTCCGTTATTGCTATTGCCATAACAAAACATACATATTTAAACATGGCTATTGCGTTGTCCTTCACATTGCGCAAAATGTTCGTTTATTTATTTGATATAGGGTTCTGTATTTTGTACACCACAAAAGCGGAATTCTTATGGGATCAATTTGGTGTCCATCTGTATTCATATTATAAACGCAAAATTTTGTAAGTATATACTCAAACTCAAACTCAAAATATTTTTATTTCACACAGGCCTAACGTATAGGCTCTTGTAAAACGTCATTAGGTATAGATGGATGGATATTTATTACTCTTTCACGCCGCAACTACTGAACTGATTTGGCTGAAATTTAGAACATAGATTACTTATAACCCGGATGAACACATAGACTACTTTTTATCCCGAAAAATTTATGGTTCCCACGGGATTAGCGAAAAACCGAAATTCACACGGCCGGAGCCGCTGGCAACAGCTAGTTTCTTTTTTTAATTATATAATACGTATCTATTAAAGTTCTCGTACGCGGCGGGATTTGAACCCGTGCTTCCCAGCTATTGCGACAGTTTCGCAATAGTTCGCATAGTTCGCGCACGCGTGGCATAAGAGGCGAAGCGGCTTGGAGTGACACTGAGAATTTTATGCTGCGGACAGCGACGGCGCGGCGAGTCCGTTATTTGTTTCGTCCTGCCCCAGAATGGGGAGAGTGAGCCCATAGGGACAAGGATCGAGAGCAAACAACTTGTAGGGAGTCAAGAAGGCGCCCCGGGACACGCCAAGAGCAAGTACCGAACGGGCGCCCTCCCGCGTTTCGGCCCCCATAACCGAGATGTTGATTGGGCCATGAGGGTTGTCCCTATTGCGACAGGGTACTCAGCCTGAGCTATGGGAGCACATGCCGCCGACACGATAATAATTTAGATATGTGGTGGTCCCGTGACCCGTGACGTCATACTGATTTCAGCCAGAAATAATCTAGTTCATGATGAAGGCCCGATGATGGCTGAAATGGATGAACGACCTAACTTCCTCAATGCAAAAGCAGTCTTATAACATTTGGGTGTTGAATCTGCCCACGCAAGCAAAGGGGTTAGTCCAGCCCCTTGATTCTGCAAAAATACTTATAGCAGCTACGAGCTATGCGCTGATTGGTTAATGCTTGCGTCAGTTGAGGTATGCAGTCAAGATGACAATTGACTGCGTTGCTATGGTTACCGTCGATGGTTGGCACATGTACAATTTTATAGTTTCGAGAATAACACCCCAGCGGGGCTAGACAAAGTCACAGTCGTTTGGCGTTAACGCTAGTCGACAAAAATGTATGGGACAAAACAAATGACTGTAGAAAAACCACGATAGTAATTACTAAACACGCTGTGTTTGATACTGTCGGCTGTCAATAGTCAAGCGAAGTACGCTAAAGTTATCTACAAGGTCCGCGAGAACGCCAGGGAGCGTTCAAGTTGTCGTAGTCAATTATCAAAAACAGCGTGTTTAGTACTATTATTATCGTGGTTTTTCTACCGTCATTTGTTTTGTCCATACATTTTTGTCGACTAGCGTTAACGCCAAACGACTGTGACTTTGTCTAGCCCCGCTGGTTAGCACTATCCATCCAGCACCATCTTTGGACACTCGCTGACATTTGGCTGTCAATAGATGGCGCTGGCTGTAAATGTATGGAGGGATTCGATTCGTTCATGCGATGCGTGTCAACTCGAAATTCGTACAAAAACCTATACTAACCCTACGGAACTGCGTGCAAGAGCGAGTCCGTAACGAACGTAAAACAAATTAACGAGCCGAAAGTAAAGTCTCATTAAATTGGATGTTACAAACACGCTACGACTCATTTCATTGTTGAAACACTTGTGCACTCCATCAGATATGGATCCGATTAAAATACAAACCTTTCTTTACTCGAAAACTTGACCCTTTAAAAATGTTGTTAGTCGCGTTTGGCATTTTTGTCCTTTTTACATTCTTCAATGGAAAAAACCGTTGAACTAGCGATACCGTTACCGTAACCGATACCTAAGGCTGTTACCGAAACCGACACCGCACGTGATTCTTCAAGTTATCACTTCTGTCTATCTATTCAGATGACATTGCATTTACCTAATTTTTACTTGAAAAAGAAAACAAATTTAGGCTGGACCCTGTTGTAATTTTTGCATGAATACTTGCAATGAATTTCATGATTTTTTTTTTTTTTTACTCTTTACAAGTTAGTACTTGACTGCGATCTCACCTGGTGGTAAGTGATGATGCAGCCTAAGATGTTATCGTACTAACTTGGGAGAGTAAGTAAATTTACCCCAACGGTTTCTACAAGCATCGCACCGGAACGCTAAATCGCTTGGCGGTGCGTCTTTGCTTGATGTTTCAGCTAAAGCTCAAATACATACTTTAATTTGGATGTCTCTAAGGTATCTGTCTCTAACACCATTTATCATCATCTCTGCCTTTATAGCACTTTAAATTTGTATCGAGAACGAAATATCGACTTCGAGTCCCATGCAGTGTACAAGCTCTAATAATAATAGGTTCCTTAAACGCAACCTTAGCATTTTGAAACAATGAGCCACGAAACAACCGTAATATTTATCGCACGATAGCAATCTTAACTTTTGTGCCTGTAACCACGAAGCGGTACATCCTTGGTAAAGGGTGTAAAACATAAGTGGAAGCGGTTTCTGTAATGTTATTAGTCACCAGTAAATATTGTAAGGTACTATACTATAGCTCACTCCGTAAGTTAGTAAGGTAGTAAGATAACACTGGCAGATGTCTCTCTTAACCCCTTAACCCCTTTTTACGTCCCACAGCTGGGAACGGGTCTCCCCTAAGAACGAGGATAGTATATAAATATGTCTGATCATAGCTCAACATGCTCGCTGCGTGCGGGTTTCGCTATATCTTTAATAACATTAGGTGGTAAACTGTCAGCTATGTAGTTTGTAGGTGTTTGAAGACATTTTTCTTCACGCTAAGCAAATAATTAGTTTCCACAATCGCAGTGATAGCGTTAGTTTAGACCTCTACCTCTGGTCAGGAGGTTGGGCTACCTACTCTCGTTCTTTTACATAGGCAAACGTTTTTTGTAATTTGTAACTCTATCTAACAACAATGATAGAACCTTTTAAATTGGTTTCTCTGCGAAACACATGGTTGACACGATCCGAGTGTGTCGTAAAGCGGGATTAGTTCGATGATCTCCCGTTTAGCGGCTGGCAGCTCCGCAGCGCCGACCGTAATGTTTACCGTATATCGCCCTTTGTTCACTTTTACAGCGCTATCAAAGCACTGAAAGCGCTATAAGTTAGCCGCATGAGCTTGAGTCCCAGCTAAGGCGGATTGCACGATACATCTCGAATACTCCAAATGATATATTTTTATACGGAAAAACAGTTTATGTTTTTGGACTTAACGAAAGTGTCTGGAAAACGTTAGTAAAGGAAATCCAACGAAAAAATACAATTAAAAGCTCAGCGATCCTAGTGGCAACATACTCAAAGAAACCAAAGAAATGATATTTCAGTAAATGAGTCGAGGTTTTTCTTTTTTTTGGAATCAGGTATAAACGTCCTATAGGAGGTACGTGATAAGATGGATTGCACACAATCCAACTCCAATTCCCCAAACGATATATTTTAGTTCGGAAAAACAGTTGATTTTTAGGACTTTACGAAAGTAAGGGAAATCCAACGAAAAACTACAACTGAAAACTCAGTGATCCTAGTGACATGACAGACTCATAATATCAAATAAATGATACTTCAGTATATAGATAAGATTATTCAACGCAAAGAAATGTAACAAGAAAGATACCACAGTGCATAATACCCTAACTACGTGTCATAACCATTTGTCTCTTTCAAATTCATAAACAACAAACTTGCATAAGTACCGGAAACAACTTCAAAGCGCTATCAAACAAGAATCTCCGAGCTTTTATTGCTTCATAAACAAGAATATTTTACAGCTAATAACGCGGTACAAAGTAGCGAAACTCATATAATAAGCTATTATCATGGAAATCCATAAGTAGTGTATCTCGTTCACATCTAATAGAAACCCAGAGGACCGCTAGATGGCGCAAAGATTCACCCTGAACAGTAAAGCCGCGAACGTATTAGATTTAGATCAGAAAAAACACACGTAAGAAATATGTAAAAACTAGCATTTGGCCGCGGCTCCGGCCGCGTTAAATTCGATTTTTTACTAATCCCGAGAAAAAATTGAATTTCCTTTTCAATGACCTAAACACCTACTTTCAGGAAAGATTATCAAAGTAATTTACCTATAGCTGTAGCTATAGATTACTGTTGAAAATTAGAGTTTTTTTAAATATCCCATGGTAACTATGGATTTTTCCGGGATAAAAAGTCTATGTTTTAATCCGGGCTATAAGCTATCTATGTTCCAAATTTCAGCCAAATCGGTTCAGTGGTTGCGGCGTGAAGGAGTAACAAACATACACACTTACACACACACACACACTTACACACAAACTTTCGCCTTTATAATATTAGTGTGACTAGTGTGATAGTGTGAAGTGTGATGATCAACTACAGTATCAGCCACAATATTTTGTATAATCTAATTCTATAGTATTCATTAGTAACAGTTTTAATGAATTCATTCGATTCTCCAAAAGTTAACCAGGTTCTAAATGGCACAATACGTATAAAGAAGGTCTTACCAAAAGGTTGATAACAAACAATTCATTATTCCTATTTAGTATGAAGTTTTAAATTTTTTCAACGACTCCCCAACTCAGTCGGATGGACTGCAAAAAAACTTTAATTTAATCGAACCGAGCCGTCATAATACGTTTTGAAAGTAAAATATTAAAAAATATATCTTAACGAACTTTACTAAAAAATATTGAATGGTGCCACAGAATACCAGAACAATAATTGATGGTATTATAACGGTAAAACCTAGAGTCGATAATCTTCTGCTTCGGTTAAAATGTTAAAACAGAATAAAGCTGATACAACAACTGTAAATATTTTTAAGGCGAAGTCAATGAGGCGTGCTGTTAAACACATGCGTCACCTTTTACTCCACAAAGTTCGGAATTCAACGAACAATGGCTTACGCGGAAAAAGGAAATCCAATTTTTTTTAACCTTCCATAACCACGAATCGTGTCAATATCAGCTTCGTGTGTGCTAAGGCATAAGCGATAGCGTGTTTTAAGTTCCATTGTAATGCAAGCTTGTTAATCAAAATATAAAGCAAGCTTCACATGGATGCTGTTTTGCTTAAATAGCAAGGACACTCCAAATTTTCTTGAAATAAAAAGTGTGCAAATGTTTTTATTTTAAACTAGCTGACCCGGCAAACGTTGTTTTGCCTTATTAATTATGTCTCACTTATTAAGCTTTCTGCGAAGAACCAATTCATTGTGACAATTATATATATAATAATATTTCGAGTTTTTTGATATGATATACCTATGATTTCAGCTATCTCAACGGCCCCCAGTATAAATGAAACAAATTAATAAAGTAGAATCTCTCCATCGTCTACAATCGTTAAAATATGGTCAGAAGAATTGACGCACTGAAGATCAGAGAAGCTAAACATATGGCATTGCTTCAATGCCATATGTTTAGCTTCTCTGATCTTCAGTGCGTCAATTCTTCTGACCATTTTTTAACGATTGAAGACGATGGAGAGATTCTACTTTATTAATCTGTTTCAGCGTTAACCCTTTCTTGAACAAATACATCGACGTAATGTTCGATTTTCTCCGAAACCTACAATCGGACTGATCGCATCTTATGTTATTTGCATATCAAATAAACTTTGGGCTAATAAATTAAATAGACCAAAGAGGTCGGACCTTACACTACAGTAAATCTATGGAAAAATCTGACGTATAATAATTATTAAAAAAAAAACGTGAAAAAATTTGACAGCAATGAAATGTTTACTTAGCAACGCCATTAAATCAATTTATTAATTTTATTTTTATTTTGAAAATACTCGATAATCATAATTCTCCACATATAAGTCGTCGACTCAGATCGAGTATTTTTTACGCTCTTTCATTTTATGTGCGATTCGTTTGATTCTGTTTATTTTGTTTATATCAAAGTTTTCTGCATATTCCGTGTTTCAAGCTATTTGGAAAAATACTGAGGGTTATTATGCCTATTTTTTCTGAACTACAAAACCGATGACTTTGAAATATTTACAGAACAATCTTTAATGTATCTCCTTTCTAACAAAAAAAGAATGAATGAAATCGAACCACGCGTTAATGATTTACAACTCAGTATACATTTTAACTTTTATCCCCTCTCCGAAGGGAACTATGCTGAATTTCGGGATAAAAAGTATCCTATGTCCTTCCTCGTAGTATGAACTCAAGTCATACCAAGTTTCATTGGAATTCATTCAGTAGTTTCGGCGTGATGCGCGGCCGTGATACAGAAAGACAGACAGACAGACAGACAAAAATGAAAAAAAATACAGTTTTGGGTTCAGAACCGATTTTAAGAGTGTCCTCGAAAAAAAATTTTCAAAATATCTTTAATGTACAGAATTTGACCTGTTACAGATTTATTATAAGTATAGATAAACTTTCGCCCAGTCGTACCTTTATATTATGACAGATGATACACTAAAATCGTAGTAAATTTTTTTAACCTGTTTTTTTACAATGATAAAAAGTTATATAATTACTATACATATAAAAGAGAGCGATAGCTCAATTATAAATTAGTGAAAGATTATTATATAAAGCGGTATTTTTTTTAAATCATATAAATATTAGTCTCAAAAATTCAGCAACGTTTGACTTTAAGATGAACTAAAAAACGTGGCTGGCTGATCGCAAAGCTAATAATACTCACTGGAATGATCGCAAAAGCATTTTTGAATAAGCAACTAAAATTTAACAACAAGGTGTCCTAGTGAGCGAAGCTGCAACCGTTCGACAGACAGTGATAAAGAAAATCAGCTTGTTACTTGAGCCACGGAAGTTTTGTGCTCTAGTGGCCTATTTCCAGGAGGGCAGGAGGAAACTGCGTGACGTGGGAAATGAAAAGGAAAATTGTTAATAGGATGACGGAAAATTCGGCGTTTTAATGAATTAATACAATAATCTCGTGCCCGCTGCCGCACGCTAATCTTATTATAGCGTTTTTTAATTAAGGTAATTTAGTACCAATGTATTTAAACGTTAATTAATTATTAATTATTTAAGCACGCCCCCGCAACAGCCTCGTTAGCAAGTCAGCGGGTATAATCCTTATTTATATTGCAAAACAACGTTTGCCGGGTCAGCTATTGTTTAACGGTGTAGAAGCCGTATTTAAGCGATTTTGAATAAAGTTTTATGCAAAAACTATAAAGATACCAAATTACTTTCAAATTTACACGTCATGTATTTTGGGTCTTTAATCTAAAATTGCTAAGAAGCAGAAACACGATTGGATAAAATTTTCTCGATAGAAAGTTCTCCCAAAAGTTGCTCGAAAATCTCAGTTTTTCGAGTTTTTATCGGACACTACACAGGATGTAATTGTAATTTTTGTTTCAAAGTGTCGTTAATAATAATATCCAAAAACTCAAGCGGCCTTACAAATAAAAAATATCTAAACCACATTTATTCGATACTTATACTTGGATTAGTTATACTTAGCATAACCCAATTATAAGGAGTTAATATTTTCTTACAAGTAAACTCGGTATAACTTCGTCATAACTATATCATCGTTAGACTCTTACGGCCTTACAAATAAACCTGTTATAAAATGTTATACTAAGAATAAACTAAGAATAAGCAAAATATCTACAAATAAACTCGGAATAACTTATACTTTGGATAAAGTAAGTATATCTCTTCATACAAGCGTTATTCTTGCCCGCACCCTAGTTTAACTTCGGAATAGCTATGGTATAAATAAAAAATCAATAAGTACATTCATTAGAACGCGTTTAATAATTATATTGGGTACATATTATGCTTTACAGTTATGCTATTTATTAAAATTTTTATGTAGGTATGTACGCTAGCAGTAAATAAATCGATGTAACAATGCATGCAAATTCATTTGAATCAACCTCAAACTCTTGTGGTATCATTTCCAATTTCCAATTTCCAATTGTATCTGCTGATGGAGATGGTGGTTTTGGCCCTGCCTGCCTGCTCCAAGTTGAGCTTTATCAACTTCCACTGATTCATAAGTTGTTTCTTTGTCCGCGGCCGTATATTAGCTGTATTGAATCTGAAAAATATTAACTAACTATACTATACTTGTAATAAAATACAATAAAAAGTACAAAATAAATATCGCACATACTTCTCAGTGACATCAGCCCAAGCTTGAATTTTCGCTTTGTTCGTGTTTGTGGATATATCCTTGTTTTCTATCGTGGTCGTAAAACCGGCAGCGTTTACAAAGATTTTGTTTGTGATTTTAATTAAAAATGGCGATAAGGGAACGATGTATTAACTGGGAGAAAGAAGGAAAGGTAAAAAATATTATTGTGATATTAATATTAGCTTAGCCGTGCGGGGTGTTTTACTTTTCGTATCGTGTTAATTTCCTTGTTGACTTTTTCATCACTTTTCTTTGCTTTAGCAACTTCTTAAAGACATAATACGGCTTTACGACCACGATAGAAAACAAGGATATATCCACAAACACGAACAAAGCGAAAATTCAAGCTTGGGCTGATGTCACTGAGAAGTATGTGCGATATTTATTTTGTAACTTTATTGTATTTTATTACAAGTATAGTATAGTTAGTTAATATTTTTCAGATTCAATACAGCTAATATAATAATAATAATAATAATAATAATCATTTATTTCAGATAAAACATCCATATGGTATATAAATAAAATAAAAATACAAAAAAGTATGCTAGGGCTATAAAAACTAAATATAACTAGATAGGACTATTTTTTATTTGCATCTCGGTGAACAGAGCGCCAGTGATTTATTATATCACTAGACATACTCTCACCGATGACCTTAAGGATGACGTTTTTCGACTCCAGCAATCGCTTCCAGAAAGAAGCGATTCGACTGCGTCTAATCGCGAAGAAATCGGGGACCCTCGCCTCGGCGAACATGCCCGACGCGCTGCAGTACCTCGGCAACCTCATGAGGATGCGGTATGCATCATTATACTGCACCCTCATGGTGCTCATTGTGGAACGTCTGAAATTCGTCCATAATTGACCTGTGTAAAAACATTGGCAATATGCACGAAACAGGGTTAATTTAACTTCGGTACTGCACTTTGAAAATCTGCGTGCGAGCATGTTACACCGAACCGACAGTGCTCTCCTCTCTCTTTCGATATCAAGGTCATCCCTCAGGTCACCGGTGACAATATGTCCCAGATATTTGAACTGTTGCACCTCCCGAACTGCAGAACCATTCAAATAAACGCGTGGCACCTTCTCCGGACCCTTTCCTGATCTAAACACCATAACCTCCGACTTCGAGACATTATATCTCAATCCGTGAGCGCCCGCGTAACGCTCGCAGATTGAGAGTAAGTTACGCAGACCTCCAATCGATGGGCTGAGAAGCACCATATCGTCCGCATAGCTGAGATTGTTTACACAAACATCTCCCAGATGACAGCCGATTCTGGTGCCCCCCAACTCCTCGATCAGACCATTAATGTATACGTTGAAAAGGTCCGGAGAGGTGAGTCCTCCCTGGCGAACCCCGCAGTCTAGCCTATAACCGCTAGAGGTCGCGTCGCCCCACCTTACGCTGTTTATTTGGTTTCCGTACCAGTATTCCAACAGACTCGTTATCTCATCCGGGACCTGAGCCGCATGCAATTTGCTCCAGAGAACTTCATAGTTCACTAGATCGAATGCACGGCTCAGGTCTAAAAAGCACGCATATACGGACGTGTCACGTTTCGTGTAATATTGTACTGTATGTTTGAGACTGAGGATAGCCGAGTCCGTTGAGAGACCGGGACGGAAACCAAACTGAGCATCATTTATACGAATATTCTTCTGCAGCTCGGGATGCAGCAACCGTTCCAATATTTTCCCAATTACAGTACCCAGAGAGATAGGTCTATAGTTATTTGTAGTGCCCAAATCACCAGTCTTATTTTTAATAATCGGTACAACAATAGTTTTCATGAGATCAGCGGGTAAGTACGAATAACGAATACACATGTTAAATAAGGTACATAGCTTTGAGTACAGAACATTCCCCGCGAAAACGATATGCTCTATACTCAAATTGTCATGTCCAGGTGATTTACCGCGTTTTATTTCTTTAATAGCATTTTTTACACGGTCTGGTGTAAACTGTATAAGGTCAAGTGTGTTTAAAGTTCGTCTAATTTTGTGCGTTTGAATATTTTTATCTATTTTTAGCGGTTCATTTTGAAATTTTTTCGCAAATAATTCCGCTATCTCCCTCGGTTCCTGTAGGTTTTCAACCCTGACCGGTAGGCTTTGCTTACAGTTAAAGGATTTGGTAGCGTTCCAGAATTTTATAAAGTTATTTTCTCGTCTATGTGTTGCAAGTACTTCAAGTTTAATAGCGTCTTGGTTGCGTTGGCACCATTTTAATTTATTTTTAAAGACTTTGCGACTTTCGTACATTTCTCTATAAGAATTACCACTTGTCGGTTTACCCAGTAAAAGCCAGTTGCTATAGCACAACCTAGCCATTTTGTGGCTTTCATTTACATGTAAGTTCCACCCGGTCAGTGGTTTACGCTTGCGATGTTCATCGAGACGCAAATCAGAACTGATTATAGCACCTTGCTGCAAAATATTCACAATATTAAAATACAATGTATCAATATATTTACAATGATCTATAATATTATCACAGCTTTTATCACCAAAACATTTAAAACAATAAAAATCTTCCAACGTTTGAAGCTTAAAACTACAAAAATTTAAATAACTATCAATTTGACTAGCATCACGTTTATTCCATCGAATCTTATTAAAAGCGTGATTAGGTTGTGTTTCCATTTCATTTTGACTGCATCCATAGATGGCCTGGCTTGCATTCAGGTCATTTAGATTACACACTACGCGCAATGGTAGATGGTCAGATGAGTAGACACCATAAAGTACTTCAACTGAAACTATTGTACTCCAGGCGGACCTAGTTGTGACGCAGTGGTCAAGCCATCTAAGGCTGCCGTGACTGTCACTTACAAAAGTGTGAGTACTAGAATTACAACCCAGAAAATCTATGTCAGCACATACTAATTCTTGCTCATTACAAAAGGAAATCAGTTCATTGCCGAAACGGGTACAGGGATGCGCATTAAAGTCCCCTAATACATAAACTTTTGTTAAGTCGTTATCCTCTATAATTGCACTAATTTCTGACAGGCAGTCTGTAAATTTAGGTAGGTTTTCTTCGCTATCTGTGGGCATATATACCGAGAACACCGCAAAATTGCATTCACCATACGTCACTTTTATCTACTATACGGCCGCGGACAAAGAAACAACTTATGAATCAGTGGAAGTTGATAAAGCTCAACTTGGAGCAGGCAGGCAGGGCCAAAACCACCATCTCCATCAGCAGATACAATTGGAAATTGGAAATTGGAAATGATACCACAAGAGTTTGAGGTTGATTCAAATGAATTTGCATGCATTGTTACATCGATTTATTTACTGCTAGCGTACATACCTACATAAAAATTTTAATAAATAGCATAACTGTAAAGCATAATATGTACCCAATATAATTATTAAACGCATTCTAATTAATGTACTTATTGATTTTTTATTTATACCATAGCTATTCCGAAGTTAAACTAGGGTGCGGGCAAGAATAACGCTT
Source organism: Coenonympha arcania (assembly GCA_036785405.1). Lineage (NCBI taxonomy): Eukaryota > Metazoa > Arthropoda > Insecta > Lepidoptera > Nymphalidae > Coenonympha > Coenonympha arcania. The sequence goes on along the minus strand of CM072068.1, from coordinate 15,868,102 downwards.
GTATGAAGAGATATACTTACTTTATCCAAAGTATAAGTTATTCCGAGTTTATTTGTAGATATTTTGCTTATTCTTAGTTTATTCTTAGTATAATATTTTATAACAGGTTTATTTGTAAGGCCGTAAGTCTTCTCTCTCTCGTCTCTCAGATTTTTGATAACCAGCTTAGTTTTTGAGTAATTAGGTAAAAGGTCGTTTTTCTGTTATATTCTTCCGCGACACTGCATGTCGCACCTACCAAATCTCCGTGAGAGTGAGAAAGACAAAAATAAATTCAATAAATCCCCTTAAGCGACGTTTAGTGACCTACAGTTTAAAAAATAAAAGAACAATGAATTTCATGTTTAAACGTCATAATATATTTTGGGACTTTAGTATAAATTCGCTCAGAAGCAGAAACACGATTGGATAAAATTTTCTCAATACAAAAGTTCTCTCAAAAGTGGCTCCATAATCTCAATTTTTCTAATTTTTATCATAAACTACAATTAATGTAATCGTTATTTTGTTTTTTAATGATTCGGTAATATAAAAGCCAAAAACGCCTAGAATAGATGTTTTTTAACTGGCTTAGTTTTTTGTTATATTCTTACACAACGCAGCTTATCGTTACGGGTTTGTAGGAGTGAGAAAAACCAAAATAAGATCAGTGTAGCACCTTAAGTATATAAAAGAAACCCCTACTTATTGAACTTTGTAGTTCCGGTCCAATGCTATGTAACAACGTGTGTTATAATCATTTACCACATGAATTGCAGTCAAATGCCAACTTTTTTTTTAATTAAACCAAAAGTAAACACGTTCCAGTAAGGCATTTTCTTGAAATTGTATTTAAAGTAACAGATTATCCACATTAATAAATGTGCGAAGCGGAATTTAAATTCACAATATCGTAGTATTTGGAGTGTTGCCAGCGCAGACACGTTCGCAAATGAACTTTAATAGAATGCAATTATAGGGTGCATTAGTTTCCGGTAGTGGTATTACTGTTGCTCTGTATAATACAGTGTGAAACAAGGGAAGATAAATATATTTTGGTGTTTACAATAGCAATAAAGTTTTAATAGATAATAACAATTTATAATAATAAATTGTTATTAACCATTAAAACAGAAAAGTCTGGAAATGTCGTACAAAACGCTGTAGCGTTTATTTTCCGCCAAGTTCGAAAAGGTTTGCACTGAAAATACCTGGAATGAAACTAGGCACTTGCTTTTTAATAAAGTCGATGTAATTTCGTGAGCAAATGTCAGCGTATCCATATTATATTATACTTCCAAGAATCTCTACAATTTAGCAACTCTTCAATGGTATAGTGACCATGATTATCTAGTTGTTTATTGACATTTTTTTAGTCTGTGCAAAGGTAAGTCCTAAACGGACTTCGGGATCATATTGTAAAAGCGATACACTTAATCAATAGACATATTATATACACAGGACCCGGCCAACCACGCAAAAAAAGTCTCTAGTTTGTTAGTGTCAAAAATGTTTGTTTCGGCACCAACAACGTCAGTTGTAAGCTGACCGCAGTATTGTTTATGGACCGCAGTCCTCGCCACAGATCCCTATACTTGCTATTAGTCCTCACTCCTCACATGCGTTTCCAAAGGGACGTTTTCCGCCATATTGTGGCTTATTAGCGGGAAATTAGACAGATGGTTTCTTGTATGAAGAAGTTTTAGGTAAAATGTTCTGTTGGGCTCGTCCAATCAGTTCATATCGGTGACTATAACCCACAAACTATAATTGAAAGAAGTTACCTTTGGGACTGCTCTCCCTATAAAAGAGTCAAGTCAATCTAACCTCAGTCGTGAAAATGTCACCAAAATTTTTGCGCTTTGTTGCCATTCCATTTGGCAAGTCGCCAATGCATGCCAACTTTAAATAAATGCACGGGAACCGAGACCGTTCTGTTGTCTGGCCAATGCATGGCCGGTTTTTTACGGTAATTTCTGGCAACACTGGGAAACGGTCGGCCATTTTTTGTCCGTTGCGAGATACCGAATGAATACACTTCAATCACGTTTTTGCGCGGAAAACCGCTGTGAATAGCTTACGAATTCATATTTGCAGACTGTTTTAATCGACTTTAGATGAGTTTTGATTATTCGATCTGTGATTTCAGTTTGTTGACTGAAATCACAGATAGAAAAAAAAATTGGTTGTCTGTAAAGTCGGTTTACGGACGATAGATTTACGTGATAACGTTTGACCTCTCTATCGTTTGTTTTATCGTGCCTCTCTATCGCTTGTTGCGCGCTCTCGCTTGCACGCACAGGCTCAGGTGGAACGTTACCCGGAACGTTACTATTTTTCCCGTGCGTTGCTGGTGTTCATTAATTTATTAAACGTTATCACGTTAAAAGATTCCGACGAATGGTAAACCTCCTCCTTTTTTAAGGCGGTTAAAATCCGTGAAACAGTTGGTAATATACTAGGTAGGTACTATGTTTCGGTTTGAAGGGTACGCTGCCGTGATTACTGGACATAAGGGACCTATAGTAGTGTTATTATCTCGCTGCAGACTCGGTCATAAATCATTCGAGTGTTTCGCTTTTGTTGTTCTGCAGTAAAGCACAACTCAACAAAGAACAACAAAAGCGAAACACTCGAATGATTTATGACCGAGTCTGCACCGAGATAATAACACAACTATAGCAACTGGCGTCTCAGGATGGTGAGCGCAGTGCAGTGTGCTGCATGATATTGCAATGCGAAATTATGGGACGCACAGCTCACGCACTGCATCTGAAATGGGCATGCGTATCACTTAACATCAAGTGAACGTGTTACTCGTCTCATCATTATTTATATTTAAAAAAATTCTATCCTAGTGAAGATCGAAATTTGACACCCTTTCTGGGACAGTTGGTGCGCGCTAAGATTTAAGCGGAAAGTCCTAGGTTTAATTTCCGGCACGGGCCTGTTTGGTAATTTATGATTTCTCTGTAATTATTTATAATTATTAATTTCTTCATAATTTCTATGATACCTCAGCATCCCTAGCCATAATGGCATTTTGCGATACGCCTAAGGTATAGGAACGTAATTCAAAAATGTATGAAAATGATCGTTAAATCGGTCACGTGAGTCTGCGCATTTTTTTTTACTTTTTTTGAGTTTCATTAGAAAGCGACGCAAAAGCAATTTAAAAAAATGCATGGATATGATATTTTACTTAGGTATTTACATTTACGCTGTAAAATAGCCATTTCAAAATCACGACAAAACTTTTTAATTAAAAGCCTCCTTCATGCATTTGGATGTATGGATGCTGGCGAAAAACAAAAAGCACGAGAGCGGGAAACAATAACTTTCCGCACGCTAAACTTACGTGTTAGAGTCTACTTTTTAAGCAAATGTATAAGAAACTTACCTATTCATACCGTACGTAAATATCACGTCATGGATATTTACGTTCGTGTTTCAGTTTCAATATGTAACTGAGGCTGCCTCAAAAATATTACGGCAATATTTCTAAAGCTTATTTCGTTTTGTGGCTTACTATTGCTCGGTGATGTTCATATTTACATCGGTTGAATATCGGAGGTTACCGAAGCCATCCTTTTGTTATTGAAATGAGGTTTCTTTTCAGACGGTAAAGCCGAAGGGCTAGACGAAAGTCCGTCACGAAAATCTCGACGTGAAGAAAATCTCTTAATCTATATCTAAATTTTACCCGTAAATATTTAGGTAACCAGTCGCGGTTAAAGCGCCCCATCAGACCAAACCTGGCACAATTACCCAAGTATACCACAATTTTAAGACGCGTGAAATTCGCGTTTCAACCGAGTGTTTCACGACATACACGCATCTTTTTTTTGACGTGATAACGTCTTATAAATTGATGAACACAAGCAACACGCATGAAAAATAGTAATGTTCCGCGTAACGTTCCACCTGAGCCTGTGCGTGCAAGCGAGAGCGCGCAACAAACGATAGAGAGGCAGGATAACTCCTTTTTTGTATTACATAAAATAATGATTATGACGTTATCACGTAAATCTATCGTCCGTAAACCGACTTTACAGACAACCAATTTTTTGTTATTAGGGTCGGGGGTTTGATGGAGATGGGTTATTGCCGAACCCCTCCTATTCTGAGAGGAGACCCACCCCTCTATTAGCCATATTATACCTTTCCATCCCAGAGTTTTTCAAGTTTGCCATGCGGAGGTTGCCTGATCTGCGGGGCTAGACAAAGTAACAGTCGTTTGGCGTTAACGACAGTACACAAAAATGTATGGACAAACCACGTGACGAATGAAAACAAATAAATGCAGAATCTACTTTATGCTTAGCGTTGTTCACTGTCTGCTGTCAATTGTCACGCGACGTACGCTAAAGTTATCTACAAGGTCTGCGAGATCGCCAGGGAGCGTTCAAATTGTCGTAGTCTAATTTTAAAAAAAGCGTGTTTCCCTCTATACGGTCACGTGGTTTTTCTACAGTCACTTGTTTTGTCCATACATTTTTATCTACTGTCGTCAGCGCTAAACGACTGTTACTTTGTATAGCCCCTCTGATCAGTTTAGCGATCATTTAGCGATGATTTTCATACATTTTTGAATTACGTTCCATTTTCATCTTTTTAGCGTATCGCAAAATACCATATTATGGCTAGTAGAACTTAAAAGTGCGATGCTCAGCAGTAGTTGATGTATAAAAGCAAACTTAAATATTGTATATTTAAGTTTGCTTTTAACTAATATGTCTCGTTTCTCAAGAAACTAGCGATGTACATCCGATGCAAGCACATTCTATTTATGAGAATCACCCAGCCTCGTATCGTCCGATACAAAACGGCTCTGCGGTATTCCGGAGTGTACTTATTTCACAGTTTTATGGACGACAGCTGTCTCCGGTGTATATTTCACACGTCCATTTTGTGCATTAAATTTGCGAGTGAAATTCAAATTTTTGGTAACGGTTAGTATGAACGAATAGTGTTTACCTGATGCTATGTGATAACTTAGTAACTAGGAAGCGTTGCCGGTCTGTTTAAGTGAAAACTTCTTTGGCCGTAAGTAAGTAATTTAAAACATATTACATTCAACCAAGTTAGAATAGATAAAGGTAAGTTAATATTGCAATATGGATTATGATTTCTAAGAAGATATCGCGGGCTTTAAAGCCAGAGGGACGTATAAGCAATTACCCCTGCTTTTCAGCAGACAAAAAAAACTTGATAAATTTTTAATTCAATGGATCTCTTTAACTGAAATTATTTGCACGTGTCTATAGAAATGTGCATCTCATGAGGCACGTGCAAATTATAAGTCAAGAGATCCATTGAATAAGAACTGATTAAATTTTATTGTCTTCTGACGGTCTAGAAGCAGTATTTAAGCAATTTTGAATGAAGTTTTATGCAAAAACTATAAAGACAATTACTTTCAAATGTACACGTCATGTATTTTGGGTCTTTTATCTAAAATCGCTTAGAAGCAGAAACACGATTGGATATAATTTTCTCGATAGAAAGTTCTCCCAAAAGTCGCTCCAAAATCTCAGTTTTTAGGGTTCCGTACCAAAATGGTAAAATGGAACCCTTATGGTGCGACTTTCTCCGTCTGTCTGTCCGTCTGTCTGTCCGTCTGTCCGTCTGTCTGTCCGTCACACTCGATTATTTCAGTAACTACCGGAGCTATCGATATGAAATTTGGAATAGTTGTGTATATTAGTGGCCCAAAGACACTGGAATAAAAAAAAATTAAATTATTTTTGTTCTTATTTAAAAAGGGCGGAAAATCGGAGGGTTGAAATTTAAAAGTGAGATAACTGTACTGGGTGGGGTATCATATGAAAGGGTTTACTTTGTACATTCTAAAACCGATTTTTAATTATTTTTAGTCCTGATAGTTTTTGATTTATCGGGGAAAATGTCTTAAAAAATACCGTTCCCCCCCCCTTATCTCCGGAGTTTACCAATCGAAAAATCTCAAATAATTATGGTCAATAGGAATTTACGTATAGTTTACAGGAAAACTATAGCCAATGCTCTAACTAGCATAGTTTTTTGATATCTATATATATAAAAGAATGAGGTATTTTGGTTGTTCCACGGATTCCGCCAAAACTATAGGTCGTAGAGATCTGAAATTTGGTACTTAGGTAGATATTAGGTCATGAATTCGTACTAAGACGGGGATTCCAGAAATTCCATGTTAAAGGGGTAAAAATCATACATTTAAGGGTATTTCCCATACAAAAGTAAAATTTTTTCGTTGTTCCAGGAATTCCCGAAAAACTAAAAGTCGTAGAGATCTGAAATTTGGTATCTAGGTAGATATTAGGTCATGAATTCGTACTAAGACGGGGATTCCAGAAATTCCATGTTTAAGGGGTAGAAATAGTACATTAAAGGGATTTCTCCATACAAAATTGTAATTTTTTCATTGTTCCAGGCATTCCAGAAAAACTAAAAGTCGTAGAGATCTGAAATTTGGTATCTAGGTAGATATTAGGTCATGAATTCGTACTAAGACGGGGATTCCAGAAATTCCATGTTTAAGGGGTAAAAATCATACATTTAAGGGTATTTCCCATACAAAAGTAAAATTTTTTCGTTGTTCCAGGAATTCCCGAAAAACTAAAAGTCGTCGAGATCTCAAATTTGGTACCTAGGAAGATATTAGGTCATGAATTCGTACTAAGACGGGGATTCCAGAAATTCCATGTTTAAGGGGTAGAAATAGTACATTAAAGGGATTTCTCCATACAAAATTGTAATTTTTTTCGTTGTTCCAGGCATTCCAGAAAAACTAAAAGTGGTAGAGATCTGAAAATTGGTATCTAGGTAGATATTAGGTCATGAATTCGTACTAAGACGGGGATTCCAGAATTTCCATGTTTAAGGGGTAGAAATAGTACATTAAAGGGATTTCTCCATACAAAATTGTAATTTTTTTTGTTGTTCCAGGAATTCCCGAAAAACTACAAGTCGTAGAGATCTGAAATTTGGTACCTACATTGACATTAGGTCATGAATTCGTACTAAGACGGGGATTCCAGAAATTCAAATTGGAAGGGATAAAAATCCTACTTTTAAGGGATTTTCCCATACAAAAGTGTAATTTTTGCGTTGTTCCAGGGATTCCAGCGAAATTAAAAGTCGTAGAGATCTGAAATTTGGTACTTAGGTTGGTTTTAGGTATATCATGAATTCGTATTCAGAAAGGGATTTTCGAGATTCAAATTTTGAGGAGGAAAAATTTTGAATTTTTTGGCCGCCATTTTGAACTTTTTTGTTACTGGGCCGATTGCTTTGAAAATCGATATTTGACTATGGCAGCAAGCATAGAGAAGGAATTTGTTGTCAATATTTAAAAAAGTGGCCGCCATTTTGAACTTTTTAGTTACTGGGCCGATTGCTTTGAAAATCAATATTTGACTATGGCAGCAAGCATAGAGAAGGAATTTGTGGTCAAAATTTAAAAAAGTGGCCGCCATTTTGAACTTTTTAGTTACTGGGCCGATTGCTTTGAAAATCGATATTTGACTATGGCAGCAAGCATAGAGAAGGAATTTGTGGTCAAAATTTAAAAAAGTGGCCGCCATTTTGAACTTTTTTGTAACTGGGCCGATTGCTTTGAAAATCGATATTTTACAGTGACAGCAAGCATAGAGAAAGAGTTTGTGGTCAAAATTTAAAAATAGGCCGCCATTTTGAACTTTTTTGTTACTGGGCCGATTGCTTTGAAAATCGATATTTGACTATGGCAGCAAGCATAAAGAAGGAATTTGTGGTCAAAATTTAAAAAAGTGGCCGCCATTTTGAACTTTTTTGTTACTGGGCCGATTGCTTTGAAAATCGATATTTGACTATAGCAGCAAGCATAGAGAAGGAATTTGTGGTCAAAATTTAAAAAAGTGGCCGCCATTTTGAACTTTTTTGTTACTGGGCCGATTGCTTTGAAAATCGATATTTGACTATGGCAGCAAGCATAGAGAAGGAATTTGTGGTCAAAATTTAAAAAAGTGGCCGCCATTTTGAACTTTTTTGTTACTAGGCCGATTGCTTTGAAAATCGATATTTGACTATGGCAGCAGCATAAAGAAGGAATTTGTGGTCAAAATTTAAAAAGTGGCCGCCATTTTGAACTTTTTTGTTACTGGGCCGATTGCTTTGAAAATCGATATTTGACTATGGCAGCAAGCATAGAGAAGGAATTTGTGGTCAAAATTTAAAAAAGTGGCCGCCATTTTGAACTTTTTTGTTACTGGGCCGATTGCTTTGAAAATCGATATTTGACTATGGCAGCAAGCATAGAGAAGGAATTTGTGGTCAAAATTTAAAAAAGTGTCCGCCATTTTGAAATTTTTTGTTACCGGGTCGATTGCTTTGAAAATCGACATGTGATTATTTCACCAAGCATCAAGAAGGAATTTGTAGTCAAAATTTAAAAAATTGGCCGCCATTTTGAACTTTTTTGTTACTGGGCCGATTGCTTTGAAAATCGATATTTGACAATGGCAGCAAGCATAGAGAAAGAATTTGTAGTCAACATTTTAAAAAGTGGCCGCCATTTTGAACTTTTTTGTTACTGGGCCGATTGTTTTCAAAATTGATATCTGATTATCGCAGCGAGCATAGAAAAGGAATTTTTGGTAAAAATTTAAAAGAATTGGCCTCAATTTTGTACTTATGTCTTACCATGGTAGCAAGCAACCACGGCCGGATGGACGAACGGACGGTGGAGTCTTAGTAAGAGCTTTTACCCTTTGGGTACGGAACCCTAAAAATGGCCACCATATTTAACTTTTTGTGACGATCGAATTTTTCAAAATCAATATGTGACTATTACCAGGAAGCAAGAGAAAATTTTGTGGGCAAAATGGTGTGTAATGCAGGAATTTTGGAAATTAGACCACCATAGTAAAGCATAACTCAGAAGTTAACGTGAGCGAAGCCGCGGGCGTTTGCTAGTTAACAATAAACCTCTACAAACAAAGTTAGTTTTGCGGTTCATTACCAAAGGTAATTAAAACGCAAGTTCTTCTAAGTACTCGTCGTCAAATAAACATATTGGTTTTTGCCTGATTGTTTTGCTTCAGTACTTCTTGAGTACGGAACCCTCGGTGCGAGAGTCCGACTCGCACTTGGCCGGTTTTTTCTATATTTTATCGGAAACTACAATGGATGTAATTGTAATTTTTGTTTTAATGTATCGGTAATAATAATATCCTAAAACGCTTTGAACAGATTTTTGATAACTGACTTAGTTTTTGAGTAATTAGGTAAAACGTCGTTTTTCTGCTATATTCTTCCGCGACGCTGCATGTTGCACCTACCAAATCTCCGTGAGAGTGAGAAAGACAAAAATAAATTCAATAAATCCCCTTAAGGGTACTTATTGCTTATACGCCCTTCTGGCTAGAAGCCCTGGAATTATGAGTAGGTTTAGTCTCATGTGTCTTTTGTGTTAGCAGGAGAAAAACACAACCCTTCCTGCAATCGGTAACAAAAACCAAACTTTACATTTAATTAAAAACAGTAGAATACTTTAATTAACTCTTGGCATATCGCGGTCCTCCATTGTAGTCGTAGTCGCCTTGATGATTGCCAACCTTCTATTATGCAGCGCCATGATGAACCTTGAATAAAAAAACATTTATATTTGTACTAGCTGTCGGGGCAAACATTGTTTTACCATAATATCTTCTTAGGCGTACCTACCTATGAAAAATAGACATTCTACTCCCAGACCTACCGAATATACGCAATAAATTTCATAAAAATCCGTCAATAGTCCGGTCAAATTAGACTAAAAAATAGGGGTGAGGTTAATATCTCAAAAACGGTGGCTCTTAGGAAAAAAAGTATTTAGACATTTTTCTAGATAATTACCTGATATACTCTGAGCTAATTTTATGATAAAACTTACCATTTTGCTGAAAATCGCGAAAACCCCGTTTTTGTGACCTTTGACCCCGAGTAAATTTTTTTGCACGTGCCGGATCGATGAGGAATTTTCACATTTCTTTTATAATAGTGTCAATACACTATTGAACAATATTGAACAATCCTACCAATATTCAGCCAAGTGGGAATTTTTGTAATCTAAACCTTTTGTATGTCTAAATTGACTGGACTACAAGCCGTTTCGGTTATGTTCCTAACATCAAGGATGGCAAAACGTCCAGTACAAATGACATACCTGACCAAATCCTTAATGTCCACGTCGAGTCGGACGACTTTCTCATACAGCTTCAGATGGGAGTACAAATGGATGTATTTCTTGTGCATGAACTTCAGTGTCGAAAACATCACCATCTGTTGCCGTTTCAGGTCCTTTATTAGAGCGAAACAGTAGCCTAGGAAAGGATTAATAGAAAAAGATGTTGTGATTTATATTCTTTTTCTACGACTGATAATAATAAAACAAAACAAAAAAAAAATCTATGTGAATGACAGCTGTCTTCGATGAGTCACGTCAATTTGTCTATAGGATAGTTATGTCATTCCCATACAATTTTGAATTTCTTACCTAATGGAACGAAATTCATTTTCAAATTCAATTTCATTCAACATTTTTTTTATTTACTCACTATTTAAATTATACAATTAAATTAGTGAGTGTCAGTAATTTAATCGTATTATCTCATGTGGTTGTATACAGCTGCAGTAGTTCCTATATATTTACATTAATAATGTGAATTTAAATAATATCTAAACTTTTTGTGAAGGTACGTTTAGATGATTGCTATTTACTCATGCCGTTTATGCTCTCTTTCAGTCTGTCAGTTGTGTTACTTTATCTCCCCTCTATCTCTTAACGCTATAAGCACAGTTTAAAGATATTCTGCTGTGCTATTATAAGGGTTCTGATAAAACCGCTGGGCGGTTGGCTTCTTATAACGTTTGCACCAACAGTGCGAATTTTTACTCGCACCCCCCTGGTAAAACCTACCTATTTGGTACTTGATGTTATTCTTGTACTTCTTCCTGAGGAGCTGCGCATGCGGCAGCTGGTAGCGGGTCTCGTACACGAACTGCTCCATCAGCGCGATCGCTCGGGGCTTCCCCTTCTTGATCTCCTCCTCGTTGGAGTAGTAGAGCTCTCTTAGAACTTCCGGTTCCGATTGTTTTATTTTGTTGAACCTTGAATTTTATTAAGGATACTGAAAATATGTATAGACAGTAATATAATCAGCTGCTAGCAGGATATGATTTTGCTATAATCCGCTCATCATCATCAGCCCATTTCAGTCCACTGCTGGACTAAGGCTTCTCCATTTGCACGGCATCCGCTTCTGCTCTTAGTTTGCTGTAGCCACTGTCTTCCCGCTGCCCTAACTATATCTCGCATCTTGCTATTAACCGCTACTTGAAAAGAATCTGTATGGTCCAATATGCAGGAACGCCGGCCACATGAAATACCACACACACACAATTCTTCCAACACTTTCTTCGAAGCACGCTTCGTCCCGACACCGGGTCAGCCACAGGAAGTGTTGACTTCACAATGCGAAATCGTAGAGCATGGTCAGATGTCTCAAGCACTCCCTGGTAGGTAGATCAATCCACGAAGACGCGCCCCGCTCTGTCAAAATTGCTTGTTTCATTTGATTCGTATGGAGTTTGAAGGAGTGGGGCGCGTCTTAGTGGATTGAAATAAACAGTTGGCAGCGCACTCGGATTGAGATTGCAGTCAAGTTTTACCTTGTAGTTTGCAATATTAATTTTTTGTTGCATCCAGAAAACTAAAAGAAAGGATTAAGAGAAAGGAGGAATAAATTACACAGATAAAAGTTTTTGGTCTTGAACTGGAGAAGGTAGAGAAGAAAAAATAACCTTCTCGTCTGCAATGAGATTTCATCATCTTGTTTGAAATTCGGCCGTCTATATTCTTCATCTATCAACATTTTGAGGTCAAAGTAACGTTTCCTCATAAAATATTCCTCACGAGTCATATTCTTCGCATACTTCCTCGGAACAAGTGTAGTTGCTACTTGCAGTGTTGAATTAGTTTTGATTGCTCCAGTTAGGGGTTCTTTGGTGAATACTTCTGTGGTGCTCTTATATTCATATGTTGGAAACCTGTGCTGATATTTGCCTTTGTAAGAATCTTTGAGGAAAGTCTCCATTAAATCATCCACTCTTGCGTCGTATCGAAACTGCGCTTTCACCATCGTTATAATATAAAAATCTGCAAAAGATACGCGTACGCATATAAATAATATGGTATATCTAAAAGCAAGCGGTTCCGTAGAATGTTTTGAAATAAATTCAACGTATCTATTGTCAGTTTTAACATTTTTTTCATAGATATCCAAGGGCCGAGCCGTCGCTACACAATTTTTCACGCACACTAGCATCCCCGCATCATACAAATTTCAAATTGACACACTCACACTACAAGAAAAAGCTGCCGCACTCACGGAGCTGTCGTTGTTAGGTAGGGCTCTATCTAGTCGGAGCGCGAGCGACGATTTATTTAAATCTATGGTTGTTTTGCTATATAAGTTATTTCTCACTTATAAACACCCGCCAACCCGGACTTGGCAAACGTAGTGAGCTATGGTCATACCCTCTTATGCTGAGAGAGATCCATGCCTAGTAGTGACATAATAAAAGTTCAGAGAGAAGCTGAGATATAGATAAAAAATACTTCCTTACATAACACAACGTAATGTCTATTGTAGGTGTGAAAAATCGGCAACATTTTATGAGCATTATTAATTATTATCGCTCGTGAATAGGTACGAGCATGTACTTAGTAGTAAAAAATAATCAGAAGTGGGATTGAAAATAATTATGAAGGCATTTAATACGCAGTTTTATGCTTGTATTGCTATTAAATGCTACGTAAAATATACCTTACTGTATGTTATATCTATGCAATAAATATCATACTCTTAATGTACTCACTAATAATTTAATTATTAGTAATGTATGTAGAAAAGGAAGCGTTATTTAATCTAGGGAAATTATACGTTCCGAAGGTGCATCGGAAGATGTCGGAAAGTATAGAAAATACGAAAGTGGTTAGTCTATTTGAAAAATAATATAAATAAAAATAAATATATATGCGAATAAATTAAATAAAAATATATGCGGACATTACATACCTACTGCAATCTAGCACCAAAGTGTTATGGGTACCTACTTCAAAACTTATTATAATATATAAAAAAATCATAAATACCTACTCAAAATTCTCGTATCATAGTGTTTGTAACCAAACTCCTCCGAAATTACGATTTTATGCGATTTTTTTGTGTATATTCTCGAAGTCTGAGAATATACGTAAACTATTTTTCATACCCCGAAGAGAGAACGTTTATATGGCATCAACGTTTTATAGCTAGTCTAATATAGGAAAACGCTCAGACACTGAAAACGTGCTGAAAACCGTATTTTCCGTTTGTTCAAAGTTGAAACGCTTGTCACCGTTTTCCCGACCGGGCGGCGACTCGGCCCTTATTTATTCATCCCCTAACCGTTCGCCCGATGACGTCACGAAGTGTCGCTGACCCACAATCGATGTAGGCTCCGCGCACACCTCACCGGTGAGCCGGGCATAATTCGTGACGTTTTCTGTGCTATTCTGCAAAAATACTTATAGCAGCGACGAGCTAACAGCTATGCGCTGATTGGTTAATGTTTTGCGTCAGTTATGCAGCCAAGGCGACAATTGACTGCTGATGGCTGCGTTGCTATGGTTACCGTCGATGGTTGGCCGCTGTACAATTTTATTTTTTCGAGAATAAATTGTTTAAACACACTATGCCGAAAATACGCGACCGAAGTTCCGTGGCTGATTTTACGTTCCGACGGATTCAGCTAATATGACACACGAGAGCCGTAATTACGCGGCCGAAATTACGCGGCAGAAATTCAGTTGCGTAGTCTCCTTCCGAACTTCGTGTACCGAATTTCGGTCGCGTATAATGTGTTCCTTACAAAACATTGCCGCCGAATCGCTGCCGAACTTACGCCCGACCGAAGTTCGGCTGTACGCTATAACGCGACGTCATTTCGGTTTGGTGTGTCATCAGTAATTTAATTCGTATTGCAGGCGTAGTCACGCCGAACTTCGGTCGCGTATATTCGGTATAGTGTGTTTAAACGCGGCCATTAAATTATTGTCCACTGGTCAGCGTTTAGATATTTCAATCCACAAAGACGCGCTCCACTCTGTCAAAATCGCTTATGTTTCATTCGATTCGTATGGATATTTGACAGAGTGGGGCGCTTCATCCTGGATTGAAATATCTATAACGGTGGGAGGCTTCGGCCGTGGCTAGTTACCACCCTACCAACAAAAACGCACCGCCAAGCGATTTAGCGTTCCGGTGCGATGCTTGTAGAAACCGTTGGGGTAAATTTACTTACCCTTCCAGGTAGTACAATAACATCTTACGCTGCATCATCACTTACCATCTGCAGGTGAGATCGCAGTCAAGTACTAACTTGTATAGAGTAAAATAAAAAAAGCACTATTATCACAGATAACGAAGGTGCAATAATCGTAAACAAATGCCCTCTTTGATTGGCCGAATACGCTGTTTAATTTATTCTTAGCCAAACATAGGGCAGAATTTGTTTACATTTACGGTAGCACTGAATATGTTGTGTTACAGTTACGATAGCGTTGAAATGTATTTCTTACACAAATGCTTATCTAGTAGCTAGCACGTATTGGTGGGCAGATAAAATACTAAAATACTTTCCTAGAAACCCCGGTATTTTCCCCGGTATCCGATACCGAGGGGCTATAAGAAAGTATTAATCAAGTAAACCGTGCTTGCGGTTTATTAACAACTGCTATATTTCATTAGATCCGAGGATCCGAGACGCTGTTATTCATTACCAAGGTTTTTCCGACATCCTTCAACGCCGAGGTTGTTGGTTTCGGCGATAAAATAAATTGCTAAGAACTAAGAAGTATTTTTTCGTTAATATTTCTCAATATTTCTTAGTATCAATTTTCTTAACCAAAACATACTTCATATATTATTAAGTACATGGCAATTAAATGACAGTTAATTTATTAAACTGACTACAATTTTTCAATTGCATTGAAGAATTTCTTAACGACAAAGATTCTTGGAATGATAGAAATATGCTGCTATCTCCTCACGAGATATCTTAAAAATATGTTATAATTTTTCATACTTTATAAGAAATCTTGTATTATAACAATGACATTTTTGAAAAGAGCAAGTGCCGAGTTTCTTGCCAGTTCTTCTCGGTGCAAATGTGCTTTCCGAACCTGGCGGTAGAGTTTTGACTTTTCATAAGAACCTATTACATTTAGGCCTATGTGAAAATAAATATTTTCATTTTCATTTTCAATTTGGTCTTTTTCTTCACTTAGAGCTCAAACAGAGTTATTTAATAAATGTAAATGGTCGGTATGTACCTATTAGTTCTTAATTGTAAATTGTACTTCCAAGTTAGTTGTTATTTATACACCTATATTCAGTACCTACTACCTATATACTATGTTTTAAAAGGCAAACATTCTGCCTGACTGACTATCTATCAACGCACGGCTCAAACGACGGCTGTTGTTGAGATATACCATATAATGAGGTAGATATCCGCAATGAAAGAATTTATGAAATATTTTTTTATTCGCTTACAGCAAACAACAAAATCATTAATTTCCACATTCACAGCAGGTTCGACAACTAAATCCTAAAACTACACCCATACATCACTTTGTACTACTGAATCACCGACGATTTATTTAGATGCCCGAAAAATAAATGCCTATATTTCTGTGTTACATAAACTCGAAGAGTTTTATCAGATAATATAACATACAATAAATTTGACGAATTTTATGAATAAGGTAGAGTCACTGAAAAACACCCTATACTTAATTTAGTACAGAAAATATTCATGTTAGCAACCGCCCAGGCTCGGATTTTTGTTGGAGGTCGTGGGTTCGATTCCCGCCACGGGCCTTTTGACATATGGCTAGAGTTGATGAGCTCAGATTGTCAATGTACTTATCCATTGCGTTTTAAAAAAAATCAAAAAATGTATAAAACCCCTCACCAGGTGGACGGACGACATAAAGAAAGTCGCGGGGAGTCGCTGGTGCCAGGCGGCGCAAGATCGTGGTGTTTGGCGGTCATTAAAGGAAGCCTATGTCCAGCAGTGGACATACATCGGCTGAAACGACGACGACGACGATTTTTTGGCGTATCGTAATCACACTATCACACTTCACACTAATATTATCACACTAATATTATAAAGGCGAACGTTTGTGTGTAAGTGTGTGTGTGTATGTTTGTTACTCCTTCACGCCGCAACTACTGAACCGATTTGGCTGAAATTTGGAACATAGATAGCTTATAACCCGGATTAAAAAAAGGGCACTAAAACATAACTTTTTATTCCGGGAAAGTCCGTAGTTCCCATGGGATATTTAAAAAACCCTAATTTTCAACTGTAATCTATAGCTACAGCTATACAATCTTTCCTGAAAGTAGGTGTAATAAAGGTCATTGAAAAGGGAATTCAATTTTTTCTCGGGATTAGTGAAAAATCGAATTTAACGCGGGCGGAGCCGCGGGCAAACGCTAGTATGTCATATTGCTAGAGCTGCTGTAGCGCTAGAAGTGACACGATATTAAAACTCTCTAGTACCCACTTACACATTCATCATGGGAGAGCGGGAGATACGAAGGATTTTTACGTCACGACCTTAAACCGTTAAACGTAATATGGAAACTCATCATTCTTGTGGCAGCAGTAGGTAGGCTAAATGTATCAAATATTATTTTACTCAGGTACTAGCTTCTGTCCTGGGCTTCGCCTACGTGTATTTTGGGTTTTTATTAGCCATTATATTTTTCAGGGTAAGTAAAAGTGCTATTTCAACAGCCAAAGCAATAAACCTTGTCACAGAAGACCATAATGGGCCTTGTCTGTAACCGTCTTAACAATGTGTCAATTGCTGAATTATGGAGAAAAATGCTAAAAATGAGCAACAAAAACTTTTTTCAAGATTTCGTACCCAAAGGGTAAAAAACAGGTTACGGGACCCTATTATAAGACTCGGTTTTTACCTTCAGCTGCACCAATGACTGAGTTTTTCACGAATCCACGAAACTATGAATTTTCCGTTTATATAATGTGGCACTCACATATTTAAATCCGCTTGAATTTCGGGTTTTCACTAATCCTGTGGAAAGATGGATTTTTCCGGGATAAATAGTAGCCTATATGTTAATCCGTGTTGTAATCTATCTATGTTCTTAATTTCAGCCAAATTGGTTTAGTATAGTTGCGGCGTGAAAGAATAACAAAGATCTATACATGATACATCCATACTTACAAACATCTCGTTTATAATATCACAAGTAGGATAAGATGGAATAAGGCTATCATATCTATCGTTACTCCAAATTCAAACTACGAACAATTTCCCAGTGTTGCCATCATTTATCACGTGCTATTCGCGGAAATTAATGGTAGGAATGAAATTATCACGGATATTAAACGGGTGGAGGGGGACATGAAATTATTCGAGTCATTAGTCTAAGAACCTGAAATATTCATAATATTATTCATATCTGTGCGAATGCCTTTCGCCTGAGTACTAAACTTAGTTATAAAGGAGAGGAATTTACAACTAATAAATAAAATTAATACATATATGACAAAAAATAATAATCAGTGCCCTCGGTCATATATTTTTACGTCCATTTTTAATCCTTCACTGCCAAGAGATGTGATTAAATTTTAGATGTAGCTGTCTCGAAACTCTACCCCCCGATTTTGCTAACATCATATTTTAGAACTGTCCCCCACTATGAAAGCAAAAAAGAGATATTCACGCCAAATCCAAAGGCCGATTTGGGTCACAGGCGCAGTGCACGTTTGAAACAGTTTTGTGTGACAAGTATGACTGTCCACTGTCAGTTTTACCTATTTGGCTGCGAGGCGCACTTGACTTTTTCTCTCCTATTGACCTTGTTGACTACTTAATGGATCGCGCCTAATGTTATTTTAAGTGTAATGGGGAACACATTTGTTATTATACTATTTCCATTAGATTATTTTCTCTTTGACACATGAAACAGATAAGGTACAAATTCTATACAAGTATTTCTCTGCGGTTTTATTGGGTACCCAGGAGAAAGGAAGCTGTCTTTATCAGATGATCTCTTTACACGTGTCAAAGGCAGCGTTCCACCACAGACGATAGGCTAGAAACTAATTTCAGCTACAAATTAGAAGAAGTATAAGTTAGCGTGCAACGAGAAATGATTGTGTCGTTTTTTTCTTAGTTTTGTCGCTATTTAGTGAGTATTCGATAAATAAAACCGTTCGCATTCGTATGGATTAGCGACTGGGACTAACTTTTAAATACCGAGAGGCCTTTAGCAAGCGCTCCGGCTACTTAACAGAGCGTGTCTGAGTGGCATTTTTAACCGACTTCAAAAAAAGGAGGAGGTTCTCAATTCGTCGGAATCTTTTTTTTCTAAAACTAGTCGGTAGAGAGGAGAGAGTATTTCCCAATAATTTACTTATTTAGCGATTTATTTCTTACCGAAGTTATAAATATATATTTCTATTTTATTTATGTTAATATTCTCATATTTTCATGTAAATTTGATAACTGGGTTAATTGCCTTTCAATAAAGAACATTATTATACAGGTAAGTATACAGTCGCGTATCACTAAATGTTTCCTGCATGAAGTGTTGATTGCAGCTATAACTACTTTTGCATACTTTTATGTATTAATATATTTTTGAGGGCAATAAATTACTTTTTCATCTTTTACTGACTAACTAGCTGACTAGACCATATTCCGCAAGTGGAAATGCGTGAGAATTTCAAAAAATCATTTTTTATCCCTTATCTACACCATTAAGGGAACTTCTGTGCATAATACCAGTGTTAAGACCAAAAGCGAATATTAATCAGGAATTTTCGTATATAGATCACATCAACTGTACGTTTTTTGATAAAATAGACGATATTTAGTCGCTGACGGTGGGACAAAAGCCTATTTGATCGCCTTAACAAAATAGATACACCTATATTTGTCTTAGCAGAAAGCGTGCCGTAAAGTTCAAGGTCGCGGCCACAATGCTTGTCATTTACGAGCGAGGCTGCCCGTACCCGGTGACAATAACCGACCGCGAGCCTTATTCCATTAGCTTTTACGACTCTTATGCGAGTTATAGCGGTATAGCAGTCATTATGGGGCTTTAGTTCACCCTTCCGCGTCCCAATCGGATTGATGGTGACTTAATAGTTAAAAAAAAAATGGTTGTCTGTAAAGTCGATTTACGGACGATAGATTTACGTGATAACGTTTGACCTCTCTATCGTTTGTTTTATCGTGCCTCTCTATCGCTTGTTGCGCGCTCTCGCTTGCACGCACAGGCTCAGGTGGAACGTCACGCGGAACGTTACTATTTTTCATGTGCGTTGCTGGTGTTCATTAATTTATTAAACGTTATCACGTCAAAATTTGCTGCATGCCAGCGTGTTTGCCTAGTATAAATTAAAATAAAATATCTAATAATAAAAATAAATATTTATCAGGACATTACAAATCGCAATCTAGCCCCAAAGTAAGCGATAACTTGTGTTGTAGGTACTAGATAACTGATAAATATACAAACATTATAATATATTGAAAAACACCCAGACACTGGAAAACATTCATGCTCATCACACATATATTTACCAATAGTGGGAATCGAACCTACGAACTCCGGTGCAGACGACAGTTTCGCTACCGCGACACCAATCGGTTGTCAAATTGAAAGATACACGCGCGCTTCTACGCTACTACGATGTATAATATATTGAAAAACACCCAGACACTGGAAAACATTCATGCTCATCACACAAATATTTACCAATAGTGGGAATCGAACCTACGAACTCCGGTGCACACGACAGGTTTGCTACCGCGACGCCAATCGGTTGTCAAATTGAAAAATACACACGCCCTTCTACGCTACGAACTATGTAGGGAATACGCAAAACTCGTGTATACAATGTTATCTCAGATTTAATAAAATGCTATTACAATGTGTACACGAGCAGTTTCCTATGAATGCATTTTGGCCTTGTATAAAAACGAATTACGTCCACTAGATAGGTTTGGTTAACGGGTCCAAAGAGGGTGAAACGGGGGTCCAAAGTTTGCATGGTAAGTACTCCTTAACGCCGCAACTACAGAACCGATTTGACTGAAATTTGAAATGGCAAAAAAACACACATGCTTTTTATTCCAAAATCCATAGTTCCCGTGGGATTTGTGAAAAACCTAAATTCACGCGGGTGGAGCCGTGGGCTTTCGTTAGTATTGATATATTTTTTCAACATATTTTTTCACAAAATATACACAAACATTTACCTGTTCATACAAACGTTCGTCAATAAATAACAAAAAAGTTAAACATGAATGTGATATTTGCATTTTGTTTTTACTCAATATTTGTACATTGAAATGGGCTCGCAATTTCATTGATGTTTCACTCTTTCATTCATTGAAAGTGGTTTTTCTGTAAAAGCCTTATAATATTATTATTTAGTAACGTATATTTTGGAGATCAAAGGGATGCGCTCTCAGTCTAAATTAGGAAAATTAGTAAAATGTATTCTTTTCAGTGATTTTTACATTAAATATTTGGTGTTGGGGAACCTAAACCTTCTTAGGTTTAAACACAAATATAAAGTTATTCCTTGCTCTGTGGGTTTAAAGGCCTTACACCGATTTTATTTTTTCCTCCTCACTTTTAATAATATTATGTCAGCGGGTGCGACAGACAGTATTGTGTTTACCTTATACCTAAAAAAAATAAACCAGTTATCAAAAAAATATATCTCAGTGATTTTGGAAATTATTATTACCGGCACAAAGTTTCCTATGAATTAAAAAAAATGAAGCAACTTTTCAGAGACTTTTTTACGAGATATTTTTTTATTGTATTTCTGCCTCAAAACTAATTTAGATTAAAGGCCCAAAACCATCAAAACACACGATTTTATGTCTTTATAGTTTTTAACCTTCGAGTGACTAAAAGTCTCATAAATAACTATTTTAGCCTGCTAAAGGTGCATGTTAGTAAGGACGTGCTCTGAAGTTTACTTTAAATAATTCAGTCCTATAAAAAATCTCTGATTAGTAAAGTAGAGGTAGGGTAAAGTGTGATTCGCAGTAAGTACCCCCTAATGATTGCTACACAGCATCACACCCTAGTATTACTCTTCATATAGGTAATACTTATTTGTGCGCCATTTCGTAATTTGCCCTAATTCTATTGTTTGCACTAAAACAGTTAACGCAATTACGTGACGCCTGTTTGTTCTAACGTAATTGAACAATTTCGAATTGAATGAAAGCCAAAATAAATCTTGTTAGTTTGACGCGTTATTTACTTTGCTTTCATAAAATGTTCAATTGCCAGAGCTTTAGCAATCGCTAAAATACTCTACAATGTCCAATATGACAAAAGCTTCGTTCCTTTATTTTTTTTTTGCTATCTTTCATTGTTCAATAATCTCGTTGGCTACCGTGCCCTTCAAACTAAAACACAGCAATATTCCTTCACGGTTGAAAACAAACAGTTAAGTCATTGAATCAGTGAAGAAACACCAAACAACAAGCAAATACATATTATATCAAATGCATTTATTTCGTACGGGTATGCTTAGTTAACGTAATTTATTGCGTACGAACCCAAAAACCGAAAGATTAATGTTACAATCGGACCGCTGTCAAAGTTTCCAAATGTAGGAATTGTTCAAATTAAGCTGGCAACATTATGTGCCGAATAAAGCGGGAAATTAAACGTCACCCGGACAAAATGGCGGCATTTTACCGGCTTTTTGTAACAAATCCGCTAGTGTCACTTAGGTATAGGATAATATTTCTTTATCATAATGTTTTAGCGAGCCTGTGGCATAATTTATAATCCCACTTAGCCGTAAATAATGGAAAGTAATAAAGTATGATAAGAACGTTTCATTTTGAATAATTTGTGCGCATTGCGGGCGTGACTTGGCTGTTTTACCGATACCCAGTGAATGAATAAAGCATAGAAACTGTCGTTTCTTACAAATTGACTTTCGAGAATGGTAGATACTATAGTCACACGTACTTATAGTAAATCGCAAATGAATGTATTAGGAACGTTAATCCAACTAGTGAATAGAACAGGACAAAGTATTTTGCCAGTGTTGGAGGCAATAGGGAAATTTCCCTCTAGACAGGTGTGTAGCTGGGGACCGCTTGTGATCCGAGCGTATATGACGTCAGAACTTCTTTTATAGAACACTCGTCGAAAGCTCCGTCAGCGTGTGCTATTGCGCTGGTTACGCCATCTATCGTCAGCTATCGAAGACCGCTACAGTGTATTTCACTCAAATAAGCTATACTTATTTGAGTAAATAAAAGTATGCATTTAGTTTGTACAATGTGTCATAGTAAATATGCAACGCAATACATTGCTAAAGGCCACCAACCATGGCAATCGTAAAAGTTCTGTGATTTAGTTACGTGTGGCTACAACGACAACTTGCAAGAAATGTTGACTTCTAGTTCATTGGTATAATAAAAGGTTAGGTGCAAGATGTGAGATCCAAAGTTTGAGCTTTCCAAAGGTTGATCTTTCAAAGATAGCTGTGATACTTCCAGTAAACATTTGATAGCAAAAAGTCATAGTAGAGTAAAAGTAGGTAGGTAAAAAGTAAAAGTAAGTACTAATCCTAGTTCACGATTTCTTTTCTTGTCTTCGCTACATTAATTACGATTCCCCTTGCAAACGTCAATTGACGATTAATCACTTTTTGTCCTAAAGAATTCTTATAAATTAGCGTTCTGAATGTAATGAGCTTTTTTTACGGCTCCTCACTAGATTGGTTTTTCGTGATTCATTTCAAGGAACGAAATAAATATTTTGTGGTAATCCAGATACTTTCTTTTACTATCAAGACCAATTCTCAATGGTAGATATTAAAGTAAACTAAACATCCTTGCCCACCAAATTCAAAAACGAACAAAATATCACGTTTTTTGTATAGAAGCCCTTAAATATTTATTTCATTAATTTTTTTTGTATTTGTTGTTATAATTATCACTGTTTAAGAAATACAGCTCTGGTGACAGACGGACGGACAAACGGATGGACGGCGAAGTCTAAATAATAGGGTCCCGTTTTATACCCTTTGGCTATGGAACCAATGCTGGAAATATTTTATTTTGCTAATAAAACTTTTGTCTATATATTTATCACCCAATCACCCAACTTATCCTGTCTCCTTAAACACGTACTTAGCAAAAGGATAAAAAGGCAAAAAATGTGCCAGCGGTCAGCCGTTATCCGATCCAATGTCGAGGGTCTGAAACTTGTTAGGTTGGAGGATTAGTTGGAAGATATACTACCCGCAACTCTCAGATAACCAGGTAATGATCGTGTGGGAAAACTATGTTGAAGATTTCTGTGAAGGATTGTTTTTACAAGATTGCGTTTAGTTTGCTTTTGTCGTCGTTCCTGTTTACTTGTAATCCAATGTGTAGAACTACGTTTTAGGTTACTTTTTAACCCGGAAAAATGGATTCTGCGGAATTTGTTGTACATTGATATCGACGCGGGGAAAATACTTCTTCATGCAGCAAATAATTGACCGATTTGGCTGAAATTTAGAATGTTGTTAGATTATTACATCCTTAATATATGGAAAAATTGTGGTTGTGGGGATGGGAAAAATCGAAATTCACGCGGGAAAAATATTCTCAAGCCGCAACTTCTGAACCCATTTGTCTGAAATTTTGATTTAAGATAGATTATATTATGGATTAATACATAAGTTAATCCTATCATAATGTTTATCCCGGAAAAGTGTTTAGTTCCCGTGGGATATTTAAAAATCTACAGAAATCTATAGCGACAGCTATAGGTTTACTCGGGTAGATTTTTTAGTAACTTTTTTGAAAGTGGGTTTAAAATAGGGAGTGGGAACGAGAAAACCACGTTTCCATCGGCGTTTGTAAAAAACCGAAATTCACGAGGGCGGAGCCGCTTGAAAAAACTAGTATTATATGAGTAAGTGAGTAACCTAATGTAAGTTATGATAATTAACTTTATTTTCGAATTTCCTATACTTTAAACAGTTTGCTTTAACTCGTGTA
Organism: Coenonympha arcania; assembly: GCA_036785405.1. NCBI lineage: Eukaryota > Metazoa > Arthropoda > Insecta > Lepidoptera > Nymphalidae > Coenonympha > Coenonympha arcania. The sequence goes on along the minus strand of CM072068.1, from coordinate 15,843,972 downwards.
AAACAAAGGTATACGGGAATGAGGAAAGTGATAAAGCTTACAGCGTTTAGCATCCCTTCATTAACTTTAACTGGTTAACGAAGGGATGTTAAATACTTAAAGGGATGAATTTATTTTATAAAAGGTCTAAAGCTATTTCTCTCACATAAATTATACAGTGCACACACGTAAACGATCTTTCTAATTGTCTCGGGTGTTGGGTGAAAATTTATGGGTAAGCGTTAAAAAGGGTTAACAGTTTCCCACTTGTTAATTAAATCATTTATTTTAAAAAGTTTATACAATTGAGATTTTTTTACTTCTCTACTGAGTTCGTTGGTTGATGAACATTTTTGTTAAACACAATCTAGCCTTAAATTAAGGGGATTTATTGAATTTATTTTTGTCTTTCCCACTCTCACGGAGATTTGGTAGGTGCAACAGGTCGCGGAAGAATATAACAGAAAAACGACCTTTTACCTAATTACTCAAAAACTAAGCTGGTTATCAAAAATCTTTCTTAGCGTTTTAGGATATTATTATTACCGACCCTTTAAAACAAAAGTTACAATTACATCCAATGTAGTGTCCGATAAAAACTCGAAAAACTGAGATTTTGGAGCATCTTTTGGGAGAACTTTCTATCGAGAAAATTTTATCCAATCGTGTTTCTGCTTCTTAGCGATTTTAGATTAAAGACCCAAAATACATGACGTGTAAATTTGAAAGTTATTGTCTTTATAGTTTTTGCGTAAAACTTCTTTCAAAATCGCTTAAATACGGCTTCTACACCGTTAAGCGATAGCTCGTGTCATGGATACTAGATAACTTATTAATATACATAAATACAATTTATTTAATATATTAAAACACCCAGACACTGGCCACTTCCTTTCTTTTAATACCCCACCTGATAGGGTTTTTTTTTATTTATTCAAAGAATCCATCTAGGCGTTTTTAAGATAATAGTTATAAAGAAGATTACAAACAAACATAATTACAAGATACACGCGAAATGCAAACCCTCCTTGGCGTCGGGTAAAAAGAAAAAGATAATGAACAATTCAGTCTGCTTGCAACACTTTTTGAGATATTACAATATTGTCTAGACAGGACGCTCTTTGATTCAAATAAAGTCTTTCAAAATTTCAGACTGGAAAATTGGGACTGGTCTTTATTATCCTCGTACCACAAAGGTTTTTACAACCTCGACCGGATTGTGTGCAAAGCTTGAAATATTTAATCCGAAAAATTTCTTTATACGTTTTGGGAGAAGAGTATTTTGTAGAAATTCGAAGTTTTAACCTCTTGGTGAAAATTCGTGTTGATTCTTGGTTTGATCTAGCACAATATTAACGGCATAAAAGGATTATTTAAGCAAATTTTAGTGACGTGCAGTTTGAAAACTATAAAGACGATTAATACATTTTTTCAAATTGAAACGTCATGTATTTTGGATCTTCAATCGAAATTCGCTCCGAAACAGAAACGGTTGAATAAAATTTTCTCGAAAAGTTCCCCCAAAAGTTGCTCCAAAATTTCAATTTTTTATCGGAAAGTACAATGGATGTGTTTGTAGTACTTATTTTAATGTGTCGGTAATAATAACATCTGAAAACGCTCCGATACGGATTTTTGATAACTGGCTTAGTACCTGTGGAAGTAGGAGTAATAAACAAGCTTGGCAGTATCAATGTCTGTGAATTGCCTAATTTTTACACAACATAGGCAGCTGAACCAAGTTTACCTGCCAGAGTCTCAATATGAGCGCCCCATTGTAGGTTACCCCACTAAAATACTGTACAGACATACTGTTTACTGTACAGAAATACTGTAGAGTCTTCCATTATATTAGTGTTTCACATTTAACAATCGCTTTTCTGTTACTTACTATATTTTTTTACGTTTGGTATAAAATGTAGTTAGTAACAAAACGTGATATGGAAAACTTTACATCATTTACCAAGTAATATTTTTTATCTACAAATGCACTTAGAAAAGTCAGCGGTATATCTCTGTTTGGATTCAAACCACCACTGAGAGACAGATGTCACAGCGTTCATTCATCACAAAATTAACCATTCAAAGACCTTATTAAACTTAGGTATAGTATTTTGCTTACATGCTGCCGGTGGCAGCGAGGCAATATCCTCAAATTATTTAGTGTTCCGCTTCCGGTATGATGGAGCAAAAGCCATTTCCCCTTGTTTAACGTTGATGAATCAATCAGGATCCCTTTCCACAGCAGCTATCCCTATCTACCCATCTAACTGTCTCTATCTAACATAGGTAACTAACTAGAAAGATTGTATGTATGTGTGTCCGTGCTTTCGTATGTGTATGTATATCCTACAAGATATTTCAATCCACGATGACGCGCCCCACTCTGTCAAACTCCATATGAATCGAATGAAACATAAGCGAATTTGACTGAGTGGGGGGCGTCTTCGTGGATTGAAATATCTACACATTTAAAACGTAGTCTACTTTTATCCTGAAAAAATCCATGGTTCAAGCAGAAATAGTTGTATAACCGAACATTGCGGGCGTCGAAAAAAATGTAGGTAATAAAAAAATGTACAGTAACAAAATTTTGTTATACTCCAAATATAATATGTTATATCACTATGAATAAAACCTAGTATTATTATCGAATGGAAGCAGGCGTTATTTTGGGGAAATCCATAATTAGTAGGAAAGACTAATTTGTTTTGTTATAATCCGCTTCTTGAAAAGATTCTGTATGGTACAATATGCAGGAACACTGTCCACATGAAACACCACACACAGGTTTCCAACACTTTCTTCGACGTACGTTTCGTCCCGACACCGGGACATCCTCAGGAGATGTTGACTTCACTATGCGAAATCGTAATCGTAGAGTAGGTTCTGCTAGTTTTATCGCCACCGATAGTATTTTATCGTAGTGTTCGCCACTGCTAGTTTTATTATTAAGATATCGACAGGGAGGTCGCAATTTAAATTGCGTGTCGTGTCGCATTGGAATTTTTATTTCCTGCAGCCTGCGACCGCGCGTTCCGAGCGTTCAATTGAGCCAGAAACTTTTTTTATTATTATTATTCATTCTTCTTTTTGGGCCTTATCTCTGAAGTTTACCAATAATTTTATTTATACAGGAAAAACAAAATAAACGCTGTAACTACCAGTTATAACTACTGTAGTTTTTTTGATATTATCAATAATTTGCGGAAAAAAGTTAATATTACTTCCTTACTTACTCTGGGGCTTATTTTGGATATATTACAGTGGCGGCGCGCTCGGATTCGAGTGGGAGGTCGCGGGTTTGATTCCCGCCACTGGCCACTTTGGAATTCTATAATTTCTAAATTGGCTCAGGTCTGGTCTGGAGGCTTCGGCAAAGACGCACCGCCAAACGATTTAGTGTTCCGGTGCGATGCTTGTAGAAACCGTTTGGGTAAATTTACTTACCCTTCCAATTAGTACGATGACATCTTAGGCTGCATCCTCACTTACCATCAGATGAGATCGCAGTCAAGTACTAACTTGTATACTTAGAGTAAAAAAAAAAAGATTAAGTACCATAATAATAGTACTTACAGAACTCTAGTTCTATGAATCATATTACCCTATAGCCCCGACCGGGACGCGACCAGGGCTCGGCTCTGTGTTTGAATCAACCTTTATCCGTCAATCTTTAGTGAGATAGATATTTTGTCACGCCACACTGGAAATTGTTCTTGATCGGCGATCTAACGAGACGTATTGGCGCCGGGCTTCAATTTCCTGAATGACGTGACGCTATTTCAGAGACAGCGTGTCCTTTTGACAATCAAGATCTACTCTAGCAAATGTATAACATCAAACTAATACCACAGATTAGATAGTAATAAATAATAGTACATTTCGATATAAATGCGGAAAATTTGTCATTTCTTTACGAGTCCCCAGTTGTTGACCCAAGCCAAAGGCGCGGGTCAACTATAGGGACGAGTAGAAATGATAATTCCGCACGTGCATCGAACGACGTTTTTTTAATACATTTGCGAAAAAATTATACAATATTATGGCTTAAAGAAGTGAAATCACGCTACACCTTAGATCCATGAATGGATTCCATAGGTATAGTATTCTCAGCGCTTCACAAACGACAAACGAAAGTCATTTAATACAATAATTTTGTAGCGAAAGCTTTTTACTTGAAAACCTCCTTAATGGATTTGAATCCACATGCAGGGGGAAAACAAAAAGCTCTAGTGCGTAAAAGAATAACTTTGCGCACGCTAATGTATTTTATCTACGCTCATTGCTTAAAGTTCGAATTATGAAATCGAAATGTGTCAAATAATTACCTACTTTATTCACAGACTTCTATAATTATTAAAAAGTTATTCATAATAACATCGCTCTACTATGGAAATATTTAAAGAAAGTTGTATAAAATCCATAACGATACACGGCTCTGGACTCCTGTATTTGTATCTGGGGTAATATTTTTTATGTAATATTTTTTTAAGTGAATCCACAGACAACTTATAGTTGGTAGTCATTGCCGAGAGTATGGATGGGCCATGATTGACCATAGACAACAACACAATGTCTATGGGGTAATATTTTTTATGTAATATTTTTTTAAGTGAATCCACAGACAACTTATAGTTGGTAGTCATTGCCGAGAGTATGGATGGGCCATGATTGACCATAGACAACAACACAATGTCTATGGGGTAATATTTTTTATGTAATATTTTTTTAAGTGAATCCACAGACAACTTATAGTTGGTAGTCATTGCCGAGAGTATGGATGGGCCATGATTGACCATAGACAACAACACAATGTCTAACGTTCCGCGTAACGTTCCACCTGGGCCTGTGATTATGATTACGATTACGATTACGACTACGATTACGATTACGATAACGATTATGATTACGATAACGATTACGATTATGACGTTATCTCGTAAATCTATCGTCCGTAAACCGACTTTACAGACAACCAATTTTTTTTGTTACTTAGTCAAAACTTTGCGCTGAAAAATGTCTAGCAGTGAAAATTTCACTCCACCTGACATCTTAGTAGTTGCAATGATTTACGACAAACGTTAGCAAGATTTTATGATTTGGGTAATAATATGAGCGTAGATAAAGTAGTGTATGAAACTCTACATAATTAGGTATTAAAACACTCGTGTGATACTATTAAAAAACTCGCCTGCGGCTCGTTTTTTAAACTCACACTCGTGTTTTAATACCCCCCATTATGTAACCGTTACATAAACTACTATAAAAACATTTTATACTATGTATTTTTTATTATTGAGTATGTATATTTTATTTCGCGCCGTAACTGCCGAAACGATTAGGCACAAATTTTAAATGAAGATAGGTTACATTTATGGACTGCGCATGGAGTGCTTTTTATCTGCGTGGAAATCTGTGGTTCTCACTGGATTCGTAAAATTTTACGCGGGCGGATCTGCAAAAGTTAAAATAGACAAATCCCAACTTACAGAAGAAGCAATGAATGAGTACACTTATTAAGGGGATTTATTGAATTTATTTTTGTCTTTCTCACTCTCACGGAGATTTGGTAGGTGCGACATGCAGCGTCGCGGAAGAATATAGCAGAAAAACGACGTTTTACCTAATTACTCAAAAACTAAGCCAATTATCAAAAATCTGTTCTAAGCGTTTTAGGATATTATTACTACCGATACATTAAAACAAAAATTACAATTACATCCATTGTAGTTTCCGATAAAACATAGAAAACTTAGATTTTGGAGCAACTTTTGGGAGAACTTTCTATCGAGAAAATTTTATCCAATCGTGTTTCTGCTTCTAAGCGATTTTAGATTATAGACCCAAAATACATGACGTGTAAATTTGAAAGTAATTGTCTTTATAGTTTTTGCATAAAACTTCATTCAAAATCACCTAAATACGGCTTGTAGGCCGTTAACGCTCTACTATTAGACTTTTAAGAGGGGGTATAAACTGAAAATGACAGTTTAAGATTTTATTTTTACAGTAGTAAATCAAGTCTCAACTACCTGATATAAAACACACGAATATTACATCATATTTCCGAGAAACTGTTTTAGTGAAAACATAAAAGGATAATTTTTTGTCGATAAAAAAAAAATCCCGAAGTCGCGTCCAATTTTTTCAATTTTTGATCAATGTTATACGTACTAGAGAGCCCAGGGTTTAGGATTATAATTCCAATAAATATTACGAAGTACGTACATTGTCATTTTCTTTCTAAATTATGTATTTTAAAAGTTATTACAGTAAACTATAAATGGCGTTCATTACATTCTTATTTCGCGTAATACGCCATGCTATTTTGTACCAGAACGATGTTTTGCGCATCACAAGTTTTGCTAGCTTTCAGCCCCCTCTTAAATTTGAAACTTTACACAGAATACGTCAAGATTCAGAAAGGCTTGTAGAGATTTCGTCACGCCTCGCCGCACGGAAATTGATCGGTGATTGGACTGACGCGGCGTATTGGGGCCGGACCTCAATTTCCCGGAGCGCGTGACACCGGTTCCAAAACAGCGTGCCCTTTTGACTATCAAGATTTATTCTAGAGGCGAATTAATTTGATAAATGAATACATATCATACTACGTACCCTGCACTCAAGTTTCTATTGTATTGCCAACGTTAAGATTTGGTCACTCGTGTAGAGATTTGCTGGCGTCGCAAGGAAATGGATCTGAGATCAGAATGACGCGACGAATTACGACCGGTTTTCGATTTCCTGGAACGCGCGATACAGTTTCCGAGACAGCGTGTCCTTTTGACAATCATCAAGGGATATCATAAGATTGTTTTTGGTGTTTTAATCTCAGACTACATTAAATAAAGGGTTTTAATAAGCACTTAGCAATATGTAGTACGTAAATGACCTAGTTTAAGTTATTTTGTTTGATAACAAATAAATTTTCTTTCTTTCTTTCTTTTGACAATCAAGATAAAAGCGATAATTATTAAAATGTGTAAGATGTCCTTCTCTCGTTTTGCATTTCTCCCTCCTTCTTCAACAGTTCTTACTGAGCATGACTTTTCTCGCAGTATAAAAAGTCAGCATCAGGGACCGGAGCGTAAAAATGAGCCCGAAGTCTTTTCGATTCATGTTAGTTCACACAAACATACACTGTTTTGGTTCAGTCCCTACCTGTACACCAATTTGACAATTATTGATCTTTAATAGCGTAATTAAGTTCTTTACGAAATATTCCCTGGAAAAAAAATAAGAAATTCGGGTTTATTTAATATTAAATACTTTTACGTTTTTAATTTATTAACGTTACTTGAAAATGTTCCAAAGATTTCCAATCGAGATAACAAAACCCAGATGTCTTGTCACGTCGTTTCGGAAATTGGATTTTAGAGTTGTACTACTATTTACAAGTTATCAGACCTTGTGTCCCTTGATACCACTTCTTTTATGGATTGGTTTTTAAGAACATCAGGGTGAAATCTCCAGACAAACGGGTATACTCACGATCAATCCCTCCACCCTTACAAAAATGATATTTAGTTTCCCCTGATGACAAACCTCCACCACCCATGGCCCAATCAACCTCGCGGTTATGGGGGCCGAAACGCGGGAGGGCGCCCGTTCGGTACTTGCTCTTGGCGTGTTCCCGGGGCGCCTTCTTGACTCCCTACAAGTTGTTTCCTCTCGCTCCTTGTCCCTATGAACTCATTCTCCCCATTCTGGGGCAGGACGATACAAAATACGGACTCGCCGCGCCGTCGCTGTCCACAGCATAAATTCTCTGTGTCACTCCAAGCCGCTTCGCCTCTTATGCCACGCGTGCGCGAACTCCCGTAGCTTTCCGAAGTTGGCCGCCGAACCTACGAGATCCTGATAATAAACTGGGCCAGAAACTTCGCGAACGATCCCGTCCAGCAGCAAGCACTGGAGGTCCTCGTATAAGGAGCACTCCCACAAGACATAGTGGAGGTTCTCCTCCGCCAGTCCGCAGAAGCACTCGCCACTCTTACCAGAAATCCCCTGATGAGAGGCAAAGATCTGAACCAATAAGCGACCATTGCTGCTGGAATACCTTATTATAAATCTAACATCCTCTTTTCTCTTCTTTCCAGTTCACCTCCAATTCGAAGACCCTACCCTACGGGACTTCGTTCTGTACTCCATCGTGGGTAACTACATCCGAGGCAACTTCACACCTACCAGCTTCTCCGAAAGGCCGTGCAGAGATGAGGAACCACTGCCATTCTTCGTGCCGAAGCGTGAGAAGAAGCATAAAGTGTCGTGGGACGAGGACTACAGTAGTGGTTTTAGGACAAACAGTGATGGTTATCTGGCGTATTACTTTAGGCCGAAGTTCCGCGTCCAACGGTCGGTGTTCAAGGCCCGTCGGTATAGGTACGTGCCGGCGCGGGTGGTGCGCGGCCCGTTGGTCGGCCACGCTGGCGTGTTGCTGCGTTGGTCGCTGACCGACGCCAAGCTGTTGGACGCTGAGGAGACTACTGTTGTTTTTAGGTGAGTTTCCTCACTTGTTTATATTAGTTGTGTTGTTATACAAAAATGATGTCAGGCTTCTTATCTTTATAATATGTGTGATTCCATACATTCATTGCATGCATGTATTACATATAAATATTTTAAGTTTTTGTCATTGACTTAAGTATGATATTGTTTTTGATAGTTTATGGTACTTTCACACAATTCAAGCCTCTAAGATATGTACGGACTTTTGTCTTAGAGTGTACGTACCTAAATTAAAGCTCGTGTTGATATAAATGCCTTAGTACCTTAGTAGGTAAACATTTTACGTAATTGCGATATTATTTAGTACTCAAAATGCCTACAAACCTTATTTGCCGCGTGCAAATTCCAATCAATGATAACAAAGGATGATTAAGGGCGGTGTAATTAATGATGTTGGCGCGCTCAACACGTTCATAGGTCGCGAATAAACATCGGTTACGTAACGGCACGATTTTAACGCGCTAATACGCAAAACTAAGCGTAATTATACTATGAGTAGTTCCCACTTCACTTTCCAATTTTGCATTTTCTTTCACATTTTTTTGCATTCTGTTTTTCAAACAATCATTACATTTATTACTTTCTGTTCTTCTAATAAGTAAAAAAAATAAAACGTACGAACCTAGATTAAGGAGTACTGAATCAAATGAGACCAAAAATTTGGTAAACGTTTAGGTGGGTAAAAACGTTTTCAACTCGCTCTGGACTTGCAACTTTCTCTATAAGGGCATAGACAGCATTTTTTAAAACACCTAGTCGTGTCGCGATTCTCTTAAGTGTGACGTTGGTACCATTCTCGAGAAACAGTTCGTGTAAAACGGTATGGAAGTCGTCCATGCTTTAATATTTCGATGGTGGAGCAATGAAAATAAACATTAAGACCTGGCAGACACTCGCAGGTAGCGCATAGCATACAGTAAGGTTAGTACAAGTTTGTATGTACAAATTTCGAGTCGACTCGCTTCGAATAAACGGATCGGATTTCTCCATAAATCTACAGCCAGCGCCCTAAGCGGACAACCGCTGAAAGCTTAGTTCACAATGTGTTCGCTTGGGATGCTGGCTGTCGATGAACGGAGAAATCCGATGACCGATTCGTTAATTCGAAGCGTGTTGACTCGAAATTTGTACAGAAACCAGAAGGCTATTAGATACCAGATTTTTGTACGCATTTCGAGTCAACTCGCAACGCACAAACGAATCAACTTCCTCCATACATTTTTGCCGGTTGTTAGGGCAATAGGGAAATTTCCCTCCAGGCAGATGTTATGCCTGGGGACCGCTTGCGATCCGAGCGTGTGACGTCAGAAGTTCTATATACAGCACGCTAGTCGAAAGCTCCGTCAGCGTGTGCTAGGGTACTGGTTACGCCATCTATCGTCAGCTATCGAAGACCGCTACCATTTATGGGCAGTCGCTGATGCGGCTATCAATGCGGCGCTGGCTGTAAATCTATGGTGGAATTCAATTCGATTGTCCGATGCGAGTCGATTCGAAATTCGTACTAACCCTACTGTACCTACTCATTCTACAGTATAATGCACAACTGACAAGGCTTATAAATTCAACATGCACAACCCCGTGTGAACGCGACAGAAGGTTCACATATTCATGACATGCACCGCGAGGCGAGTCGGAATACCAAATATACTTGCACGCTAACTGAGGGGTAGGCGAGACGCTAACTTTATGCATGGATAGTTTTTATTGCTCGTAATTTCATCGTGGAACTAGTATGTCATACTGCGCGAAATGTTTATTTTAACCGCTGATAAAAACTCAGAAAATTTAGGTAAACCTTTTTCGCACAAGCTAACAGTAGCGTCATCTGTCAAAATTCTACACGTGGCCGCTGAGTGAAATACAGCGAGGCCTTAATTTGTTTGTTTTTTGGTGGCAAGACAAGCATTTTTGGCACCAATCAACCGGCGACATTGTTTCACGCCGTCCGCCCTGTCCACTCCAAAAGAAAGAATAGTAAATACCAAACTTATATCTATTATTTATATCTTGTAATTTCAAAGAGAGGAATAGCAAACTTCAATACTACTAATACTCGTATCTCATGAGTCATGAAAAACAAGATGTAATAAAATGTAGGGTAATTTCACTTGTTTGAATCCTGAAAACCCGTGAACTCATTTTAAATGAAGGTAATCTGGCGTTACTAACGATGTGAATGCGTCATTTGGCCCATTCAGCGGAGAATATCATACCCATCGACTAAAACTCCGCTAGACCACTACAAAAATTAACGTATCACGACTGAACATAGGCTGACACCGTTCAAAGAAATCTACTCTACTAAAGACTACTACTAAAGACTTCACCTTGCTACTCTAAAACTGTAGTAATAAGTTGCTGTCTATAGGGCACTAAAATGGGGAAATAGGGCTGGCTGCCACAAAGTCCGTAAGTGTGACAGAGATCGCAACAGGCTGTTTGTTTTCCCCTTTTCATTGTCCTACGGGCAACTAGGTAATAGCCCGTGCTCAAGTCTTGGTTGGTGTTTTATCTTTAAGAACTTTAAAGCTGCAGATTTCTTACAATCTTTGATTTCTTTGATCGCTATAAATGCCTCAATTTCTGGCTCATTTTTATTATGGAGCATTTTTTTGCTATATGTGCTAAGACACAATAACTCTACGATTTCACATTGTGAAGTCAACATCTCCTGAGGATGTCCTGGTGTCGGGACTAAATGTGCGTCGAAGAAATTTTGTTTGTTTAATTGAAGAAGAGAGGATATAATTTATTATTTTGACGTGTTATCTATTGGATACGTGGTCTATGACATTAGGATAGACAAGAATGAAGATAAATTAACGTTACTACGAAAAATAGCGAGTATGGCTAAAAAATTCTGACTGTATTTTATCATTTACCTACTAACTGTTGGCCGCAGCTTTACCGACTTTTCCGGTAAAGGTAGACCCGGGATGACTGTTGGCACAGGCCTGAGTTATAGGAAGACCCAAGAAAATTTTCTCACATAAAAATTGACGCCGCAACTGAGATGGCTGATTCCGGTAAGCATTGCAAGTTTGCCTCTTCATAGAGTTACAGATTTGACCTATTTGCAGTTGAGACCTTTAGGCCATAAGGTCATAATGTCCAAAGAATCCTCCAAGACCTTTAAAATAGCCACATCTGGTTACAAAAGTGCTGGCTCATTTTTTGCGCAACGTATCAGCCTAGCTGTTCAGCGTGGAAGCGTGGAAATGCAGTCAGTATTTTTAGCATCATTCCACGCGGGAAAAAGTATTGAGAATAGGTAGCGATATTATATGTTTTATTGATACATTTGGACTGAAAATTTGTGTCAAAAATTGCAAATTTAAAAATCAAAACACGTTTTACCTCTTGAAACTGTTCAAAAGTTCTTACCGCAGCATAAATCATACCCGGAAGGCTTACAAAGTTTGAGGTTGGCTCAAACTTCAGCTCGGTACCAATAGCTCGATAAAATTATATTGAGAGTGTAGTCAACTGTCAGTAATAGTTTATAGGAAAGACTTTGCTGTCTGCCTGTGTTTTAACGAATTTTCTGTTAGGTATATTCTAAAAGGTGTGGGAGGCCTGCCTTTCCGCTAAACCTTTCTCAATATATAGAGGAAAGTTAGCCCCGATTTCGGGATGCAGTTAACCAAGGTTTACTTTAGTACAAATTAATCTCTCTTTTCTGAAAATTCTGTAAGTCGTTAATTACACCATAGAGTTTCAAGAGAGTGCCCCCGACTTCAAAAGTGCGGCAAAAAATACTTTACCCAAATTGGCAAACCTGAGCCGTGGCTACACAATATTTCACGCATACTAGCATCCGCACACCATACAAATTTCAAATTGACACACACACACACTCACGTCTCACACTACAAAAAAAAGTTGCCGCACTCACGAAGCTGTCGTTGTTAGGTTGGGCTTTATCTATAGTCGGAGCGCGAGTCGGACCTATAATATGAATCTTTGAGTTACCTACACATTATTTACATAATCAGTGAGTAGTTATGTCATCTGCCAAAAGGCTTCTTTGTTTTTTAAATACTTAGGAGAATCCCATATTGTCTTCATTCATCTGAGCCATATTATGTAATCTGCCAAAAAGATAATGATTGTTTATAACAGCTGAGTTGGATAAATAAATCACAAAAATTCTGAACTAACTCAAGTATAATAAACAAAATTGATTTGCAAATAACTGTATAATTATTATTTTCCTCTTAGCATTAAAAGGGAAAAAGGTCGACCATTAGCCTACTATCATTTAATTGTTTCATTTCCTTCTTATGTAACGACCCGCCTAGAAGCTTTTAAGTTGTTGGATGACTGCTGTTAATCTCCTCGAGAATAAACTTGACTATAAACGGATTTAATTAACAAAATGTCCTCCAAGGCTGAGGAATAAGAGTAATCCTTTTTCGCTCCGACACTGCATCATCAGATCTTCACTCGAAAATTATTATAGTTTAATACGTAATGTATTGCAAAAAAGAGATTTTTTGTAGTTCTTTGAATATGCGCTTGTATAATGCTTGTTTCTACAATAAGATCAAAGTTACAGAAAGCATTCCATTCTAAGAACGTGGTATACACATAGCTTTTCACTTTTTCACGCTTTCAAACCTAGCGAAGTTTAAAAATGTACCTAAGTCTGGTTTGAATCCTGGATCTCGTGAAAATTTGAAAAGTTTTTGAAAAAAATCGTTTTTTCACCTTGTGGCTTGTAGTTATTGCTTTTAATTTCGATAAGACAATTCAGTCAAGAATTCGATTCTCGGTTTAGACAACAAGAAAATAGGAATTTAATATTACATAACCAGCAATTTATGGTAGTCATAAATCCTGTCTAGAGAAACTAATTTGTGTAGATATTAAATCGGTAACTGGATACAAAGTTAAAGACTATCCAGTTTGTATCCAGTTTGTATAAGGTTGCAAAAGGTCATCGGCGGTATGAATTGTATATGGCTAGGTTACCTAGGTTTCATATAATTTCTTACCTCTTAGGTCCCGTATTAGAGCCCTAGTGTGGGCCACTTGAGGGCAAATTACTTACATCAGAGCGAGCCCAGCAATTCTATCTACATCAAAATTAATCATTTCATGATATTACTGATCCCCTCGTCATCAAATTAAATGATCAATTGTAACGTTTTTAGGCGAAATGTATATTCACTGGTGTCGAGAAGTTTGACAGCCAGACTGTTTTTGTGTCCTTCTATAGTAGTGTTATTATCTCGCTGCAGACTTGGTCATAAATCATTCAAGTGTTTCACTTTTGTTTGTTCTTTGTTGAGTTGTGCATTACTGCAGAACAACAAAAGCGAAACAAAAGCGAAACACTCGAATGATTTATGACCGAGTCTGCAGCGAGATAATAACGCTACTATAGTCTCTTTTTGTAGGATTCAAGTGCTCTCTCTATTTTTTTCTTAACGTCGACTGGCCAACATAGTATAAGACTTTTTTATATACCTAAAGGGATGCTGCATTAGTAGATGTGCAAAACCCAAAATGACCCAACATTATAGACCTCAAATCTGATTATGGTTGGAAGACTGCTATGACATTCTCGTAACGTTTTCACACACTCAGTGATGTGATACAAGAAAAAGAAAAAAATATTAACACTGAAAAATGAACTTTATGAACTTAATGAACTTTATTGGCTTAGAGAGTAAAATTGAATGTATTTCATCTTAGGAAATACAATGCTCAACTTTGACGCGTTTAAGTAATTTCAATCACGGAACTGTCGACCAATATGGCATTTTGAACTACATGCAATTTTACGCTTTATGTCAATTGCATTAAAATTAATTTTTCAGTGATCGCAAAAAATGTTTTTAATTCAATATCGTCTGCTATGTACGTAAATACCATCACCTTTTTAAACATATCACGTCACGAAATGTAGCCGACACGTAACGTGAATAGCCCCCCTGATCTCAGATAGAAAGATAAAACTAAAGAAGAAAAAAATTGTAACGTTTAGCTAATATAAACTTTGCCATAAATACCATCTTGAGGAGTATTTCCGTATTACAGTGTTATTCTCGGAACAGTTGGAGTATAATTATTTGGCTTGTTTCGCTCGTTTATAAGAAAGCTCATTATACGTTGGCAGGTTAGCAGCGAGCAGCAATTTCCGAATTGTAAGACGTAATTTCTTACTGGCTTAAGTAGAGATCTAAGACTCTTTTTTTGAAATCGTGAAAGACATTTGCTACAGCTCTATCCATATGCCCCTCTATGCGTTTTATCGAACGAAATTTAAAAAAAAATGCTTGGGAAGTATCGTAATTTTGACATTTGCAACCGCTAACCATAGACAATTCTCGTTAGTTTATTTCTGCTCAAGCTATAGAATGACCGATCATCAGGGTTTATGCACCGCTCGAGGCTGAGACATGGTTACAACTGCCTTTATTACCCTCTTATTCTAGATTTTATACATGCGGCATCCATTTGTTTATCTGCCCCTGACCTATTCTCAACTTTATTTCCGATGAGAAAAAAGCCCTTTACTCACGTTTGGGACATTACGTGTGATCTAACTAATAAGCACCACTTAAATATAGGTCAGTAATAAGTCAGTATTATCTAGCTCAATAGCTTACCTTAATTACTTAGTGCCTACAAGATTAATCTCAAGAATGTGCTCGTGTAAAACTAATATTTCAATAAAAGATTCACCATTCCAACTGAAACACCATTTCATTTCTTCACGGAAGAACTGATACTGTGGTGGTATGCAATGCCTTCGCCTAGAACTTTTGTGAATTTTCAAGCAACTAAAAACATTTTTTCTTTTTGAGACAAAATACTGAACTATATAAAACACAAAGTCTCATAATATCAAATATTATATTTCCAATGTCCTAAATACACACCGAACCAAAGCACTTCGGAACTAATTTCACAATTTATATTCCAAGCCGCGAACCATCCAAAATCCTATTGAATACCTTTCCGTTGTATTGCAAAAGTTGGATGCACTTAAATGCATCTGGCCAGAAGTTTATTCTAAACCACATTGCTCATATACTCTTTCCATTCGTTTATTTTCTCTTTGACACATGAAACAGATATAGCTATAGCGAGGGACCAGAAAGAGACCACTTTTACCTTTATCCCTCACTGGTCCCTCGTTATTGCTATATCTGTTTCATGTGCTTTCATGTGTAAAATAAACGAATGGAAATTAGTATAACAATGTATTTATTATTGTAGAGTTATGAAAACATAACAAACTAAATAAACGGCCAAGCGTGAGTCAAGCTCGCGGACTGAGGGTTCCGTACCATCAAGACCAATTCCAACCAAAACACCCTCTCACTTTGCCCACCAAATTCAAAAATTGGTCAAGTGCGAGTCGGGCTCGCGCACTGAGATTCCGTACTATCAAGACTCATTCTCAATAGTATGTATAAAGTAAACTAAACACCCCTGCCCATAGAATTTAAAAACCGGATAAGTGCGAGTCGGACGTGCTACGCCATCTGTCGTCATCAAAGTTAAACAAAATATTAGACTTGTTGAATATCAATTCAACACGTATTAAAAAAAACTACTCACTAGATCTCGTTCAAACCAATTTTCGGTGGAAGTTTGCATGGTAATGTACATCATATATTTTTTTTAGTTTTATCATACTCTTATTTTAGAAGTTCCAGGGGGGGAAAACACATTTTACCACTTTGGAAGTGTCTTTCGCGCAAGCTATTCATTTTAGAAAAAAATGATGAAACCTTAGTATCATTTTTGAAGAACTATCCATAGATACCCCACACACACACAGGTTTGATGAAAAAAAAATTTTTGAGTTTCAGTTCTAAGTATGGGGCACCCCCAAAATTTATTCCTTTTTTTTAAATTTTGTGTGAAAACCTTAATGCGGTTCACAGAATACATCTACTTACCAAGTTTCAACAGTAAAGCTCTTATAGTTTCGGATAAAAGTGGCTGTGACATACGGACGGACAGACGGACAGACGGACAGACGGACAGACAGACATGACGAATTTATAAGGGTTCCGTTTTTTGCCATTCGTCTACGGAACCCTAAAAACGAGCAAAAATCACGTTTGTTGTATGGGAGGCCCCACTCAAATGTTTTATTTCATTTGCACATGATATTATTTATTTTTTAGATAATCAAATACCTGTAAATATTTTAAGCGTCTACCTAGTTAAGTATGTCGTACCTAAAGTTTCAAACACGCATTGCACAACCTCTGTTAGGTAAAATAAAGGAAATTGCGCAATGCTGAGCTTGCTTCACCGAATTAGACCACCTACGGTGCACGAGGCGGCGTGCGAAACACCGAAGGAACAATGGGCAGTCTTCACTTCGACTCGGTAGTAATAAGTCGTCTCTAATGTAATTAGTATTAACTTTTATTTCAATAAATATTCAATTAAATAATTTTAACCTCTTTTTAAAAAGACACCGAAACGCTCCCAAAATTTGACTGGCGCAGCCTTGTGGATGGTTTCGCGTTTTGCCTGTTGCTGTGGATCCCAAATTCGATCCGGTTAACGGCCCGCGAAACTCCCGAACCAAATAAATAAGTCATCGAGTGGCGCGGTGTTCCAGCCGAGAAGATACTACTTATAGCGGGAGGATGAAGATGTCCAGGTGGTGAGTAGAACTTTTCACTTTCCTGTGGTGTCCCATCCTATACCTGTTAGTAGCTGTATTCTTCGGAATTAAGGAGGTTGAAATTATTAACTAAGATAGTTCAGCCCAAATCGCTGATTATCGTATTTCACCTATAAGGCACTAAATCGGCATATAGGTATAGTTTTAAGGTCTTGAATTTAATTTTTATCATTGAGAATTATTAATTGAAAGTAAAATAATTTTTTTTTAAAATCAAAATGAAATTCTAAAAATAATATTTTAATAATAAGCGTTACAGAATAAGTGTGTTATAGATTAAGTATTCGCATTGTCCTACTGAGTATTACCCCGTTTGTGAGATCCAATTACAACAATGGAACAATTGACCATTGTTAACCGCGAGCTAGTGGAACTCATTCCGAAGTTTGACGGGGATGCGAATTTATTAAATATCTACCTTAGGAAATGTGAATTTATAATTCACAATTGTAGGAAACCTGATAGCCCAGCCCAAGAACTTTATCTTTTCCACGTACTGACAAGCAGGCTTACCAGTAGAGCTGCATTTTTAATAAGCGAAAGGGAAGATATCGTTACTTGGAATCAACTAAAAGAAACACAAATCCAACACTTTGGTGACCCTCGATCCGAGGAATGCGTTGCTATAGAATTGGAAACCATGAGAATAAAGCCAGGCGAATCGTATATCGAGTTCTGTAAGCGTATTCAACACATGCGTAGTATTTTAATCTCAAAAGTTAACAGACTACAGGATATGTCCCTCAGAGATTCTAAACTAATTATATATAACAACATGTCACTGAACGTGTTTCTCTACAATTTACCTGAACATCTAATACGCATAGTTAGATTGAAGAATCCGAGAACATTAGAAACCGCTTTGGAGTACGTGACCGAAGAAGTTAATTTTCAATTCCAATACGATTCGAAAAATAAGAAATCTCATCAAAATCAGTCCACTTTGACTTCCCCTAACATTAAGATTAACACCCCTCAAACAGCATTTAGAACCGCAGTAAACCCATTCCAGAATCGATTTACAATGCAAAGCCAATTCAACCAAGGGTTAAGACCCCAGAATAATTTTCAAAATCAATTCAGGCCCAATAATTATTTAAAATTTGGAGCCCCTGCACAACCTAACAATTTTAAATTTGGCATCCCGAACCAACAGCAGAATTTTAAGTTCGGCATACCTCATTCACCTCATCAAGGTCAAGCTAGGAATTTTCCGCCATATAATAACAACTACCAGAATTTCAATAGACAAGTGAACCATCCTGGTCAAGGTCAGCCCGGGAACCAATTCAAGTTCGGTATACCGCGGCAACCAAATAACATGCCGACTGACGTATCGATGCGTACCGCACCACAGATACGACAAAATATGACACAAATTCCAGAAAATGCGTACTACAATAACGACCTTGAAATGAACGAAAACTATTATTACTACGATAATTCTTGCCAAACCGACCCGAATTTCAATTATGATGAATCAAACCAAATGCCACACGAACCTTATCTTGCGGAAAACTCAGGCTTCGAACCCGAGACCTCTGCTGAAATCCCGGAATTAAATTCTGATGAAAATTTTCGTTTACCAGCCTCGGAGGAACCAGATCCGAAATAATACATCTCAACTGTGATAGCATATTGAAACTGCCTCACGTAGAACTCCCTGAAATTGAGGCTAAATTTATGATAGATACAGGAAGTACCCGATCGTTTTTAAGTCCTAAAATTGCCAACCAATATTTTGCTAATTTTAAATATGCGGAACCTTTCGAAGTCATTAGCACTCACGCCCGCAGTAGACATAGCGAGGTGGCACTAATACCCCTCTGGAACATCTTTAAGAGCAACTCTGTCCATAAATTTTACATCTACGACGTAGACGATCGCTACGACGGTTTGATAGGCTCAGACTTACTAAAACAACTAGACGCTACTGTGGACATGAAAAATCAAATTCTCCATACACGTGACATTGATATACCGATTATATATTAGTCTCCATATGAGTTGACCTTGCAACCGCGAACTGAAACCCGAGTAAGGTTACCGACTAACCTGCAGAATGGCGAAGCTATACTAAATTTCAAAGATTTCGGACAAGGCTTACGCATGCCTAGTGCTTTAGTGAATTGCGTAAACTCATTCGCGACAACAGTAATTCAGAATTCCTCTGAAAAGACGCTTACTCTTACTATAACAAAACCTTTCAACGTTACTAAATTCGAAAATAATATGTGTAGAGTAAACGCGATCCGCGAAAATTATGAAGTCGATGCGCTGCTGAAACAAAATTTATCGAAACTTCGCTTAGATCATATGAACCCAGAAGAACGTAGTTTAATCTCCGACCTTTGTTATGAATACCGTGACGTATTTTACTGCGAAGACATACCATTATCTTTCACAAACCAAGTGAAACATTCCATCCGCACGAAAAACGAGGATCCGATCTACATAAAACCTTATCGGCACCCTCCTTGTCAGAATATCGAAATACAAAATCAAGTAGATAAATTATTACGCGATAATGTAATTCGTGAATCGTATTCCCCTTGGAGTGCCCCGGTACATTTAGTCCCAAAGAAAACGGATGCATCAGGCCAACCGAAATACAGAATGGTAATAGATTACAGGCGATTAAACGAAATTACGATAGATGACAAATACCCTCTGCCGAATATAACAGACCTCTTCGATAAACTAGGTAAATCCGTTTACTTTAGCACCCTCGATCTTGCTAGCGGCTTCCATCAAATCGAAGTAAAGGAAGAAGATAGGCATAAAACAGCATTCACCACCCAATCAGGTCATTACGAATTTACACGCATGCCTTTTGGCTTGAAAACAGCACCAGCTACTTTCCAGAGAGCCATGGATAACGTCCTACGAGGTATACAGGGTATCCATTGCTTAGTCTATCTGGACGATATTATAATTTACTCTTCCAGCTTACAGGAACACATTGTTAAATTAAGAAAGGTTTTCGATCGGTTAAGAGAGACCAACTTAAAAGCCACATTAGAAAAATGCGAATTCCTAAAGAAGGAAGTTCTCTATTTAGGTCACACGATCACAAAAGACGGTCTTAAGCCAAACGACGATAAAATAAAAGCAGTATTAAACATACCGATTCCTAAAACGCCAACGGAAATCAAAAGCTTTTTAGGTTTGATTGGATATTACCGTAAATTCATCAAGGACTTTTCAAAAATTACTTACCCCCTTACATCTTGTCTTAAGAAAGGAAGAAAGGTTATACTTACTGAAGAATACATTGCAGCTTTTAACAAGTGTAAAGAACTCCTAGTAAATGCTCCGTTATTACAATTCCCGAACTATGATAAGCCTTTCATTTTAACTACCGACTCATCAAACTATTCTCTAGGCGCAGTGCTTTCTCAAGGTACTATTGGTAGCGATTTACCTATTGCCTATGCGAGTCGTACCCTAAATGACAGCGAAACTAGATACAGCACTATTGAACGCGAGTTACTTGCCATTGTATGGGCTGTAAAAGTTTTTCGACCATACCTTTACGGCCGAAAATTTACCATTTACACGGACCATAGGCCATTAGCATGGTTAAACTCTATAAAAGAGCCTAACAGCAAGCTTACACGATGGAAATTGCGACTATCCGAGTTCGACTACGAAATAGTGTATAAAAAGGGATCTCAAAATACTAACGCAGACGCACTTTCAAGGATAAAATTGAATGCTCTAGAAGACAATAGTTCTCTCCAAGTAAACATTGATACAATATCCCTAAGCAGTACTGACGAAAACGACAGTATTATACGCATTCCAGACTCTGACAATGACGGATCGAATATGTCTTTCCCCATCCGCTCTCCATCAGAAAGTACAATAACTTGTAGCTCTAAAACTGACACTGCTTTATCTGCTCTAGACATGGACGGTGAAGTCATCCCCATACTAGACGAAGCCATTGACACAAAACCATACCAATTTCTCATATTTACTTGGAATAGAAATCACACCGTAGTTCAGGATTTCTCTCGAGACAAACAAAAGGTTTTTGAAGCTCATATGCCTGAAGGAAATTCGGAATTAATTAAAGAGTTTCTGAAACAATACATAAATCCAAAAATTAGGCACTTTATCTATTTCGAAACAGATACTCTTCGTAAAGATTTCAAAAAATGCGTTATGGAACTATTCAGAAAAGACTCAGTCAAAATTTATGAATGCACTAAAAGAGTCATTTACGTTTCAGATGAAAATGAACAAAGATATATCGTCATAAAATACCATCAAGGTCCTTCTTGCCATAGGGGAATAAAAGAAACCCTCATGAAAATTAAACGCACCTATTACTGGAATAATATGGATCAAACTGTTTCATCCGTAATAAATGCCTGTGAAGTATGTAAGAAAATGAAATATGACCGTAAACCTCTGAAGCCTAAGCTTCAGCTTACACAAACCCAAACTAAACCGTTCGAAGAAGTCTTTATGGATATATTCTCAATAGAAGGAAAATATTTCCTTACCCTTGTCGATGCATTTAGTAAGATAGGACAAGCTTTGGAACTTAGCAATAGGTCTACTCCCGAGGTAGTCCGTGCCTTAATTAAGTACTTCTCATTTTATGGTATCCCTCAGAAGATCAGCTGCGACCCTGCGGCAGAATTTAATAATATACTTCTAAAGGAAACCCTGAATTTCTACAAAATTGAACTCCACATAGGTACACCTCATAATCCTAATTCAATGGGTTTGATAGAACGATTCCACTCAACCATCTTAGAAATATACCGCCTAGCCAAATACGAGCATAAACTAACAGATGCTTCTTCCATTATGACTTATGCGATTATGTCATATAATTCGTCAATACATTCAACTACAGGACTCACACCCCTAGAAGTGGTTTTAGGTCATACTGATTGCTCAAATCCTTTCACTGTAGATTTTAACCAACAATACACCCAAAAATTAATTAGAGATCATGTCAAGCGAACCGCTTTCCTCTATAAACACCTTTCAGATAAAATGATAAAACAGAAGGAAAGAATTAGAGAAAAACGTGGTGGCGAAACGGCGTTCGACCTGAATGACGGCGATACAATTTTTATAAAAGGCGTCAACACCCGACGCAGCAAAGATAAACCACGATTTCAAAAAGCAAAAATTACTGGTGACATCTTCAGAAATACCGTTCCTGTAACATCCAAAAATCGCGACACGACAGTACCCATTAAAGATATAAAACGTCCTCCACAGGTTCGTCCTGCTCATGCAAGTCATCAAGATCCAGGCCCTAGTCCAGAAAATGGAGCATAACCCAGGGATCCTGCCTGTAAAAGACGGCCAAGCATTTGTTACGTACGATAATTGGTCTTATATTAAAGTTTTAGATTTAAGTTCCATAAAGGAAGATTTAGAAAATAATGTTAGAATGTATGAGCACCTTTTAAATTTATTAAGATATTTTAGTAATAATACGCACTATAGCGATATAATTAATATAAGGATTCAAACAGATCATTTTCTTAATACTACATTGGATAAATGTAGGCAGCTTATTCCAAATAGTAGGATCAAACGTGGCATATTTAACCCTTTAGGTTCATTTATTAAAATTATAACCGGAAATTTAGATAATAACGACGCTTTAAAGTATGAAGAATTAATTACTAATTTACAGACGCGACAGGAAAGAATAGCAAGAAAAATGACCATTGTTTCTGAAATGGTACAATCTTTTGTTAATATCACTGGTTTCTCGAAAAATAATTTAATTCAAGTAGACAAAGAAATTTCTGAAATTCAGACATGGATCAATAACACAAACCAGGTAATAAGCAGTACTAGATTAATTAGTACTTTTGAATTGTTCTTACATAATTTTCAGATGATTTATCTTAAAGTAGACGAAATTGAAACAGCCATAGCTTTCAGCAAATTAGGTACTTTACACCAGTCTGTAATCGATACTAATGAATTGTATAGTTTGTTAATTGATATTGAGAAAACTGATAAGCTTGTGTACCCAGTCACCTTAGATAATCTTTTATTAATAGAGCAATCTATCGAGTTAAAAGCTTATTCTAAGAAAAATCAAATAACTTTTATTTTAGATATTCCTCTTGTTAAAAACGATTTATATAGCTACTTTCGAATCATTCCCCTTCCTGTCACAAACTCATTTAACCAAACATACCTTATAATTCCTAAGACTCCTTACCTTTTGGTGAAAGGTTCGAAAACCATATCGCTCGCTCAACCCTGCAAGGATTTGGATAAGTCCATATATTTATGCCACGAAACAGAAATTGAACCGATAATGAAAGATGACTGTATAGAGTCACTTATGCTACTATCTCAAAACACCAGCGCTTGCAACCCAGTATTGGTGGAGACATCTGGAATAAAAATAGAACCCATTCAATATAACCAATGGATTTTATACAGCAAATTTGAAACACTCCTCTTGAAAGCATGTAATACAGAGGAAACTCGCCAGTACATAAGAGGCACCTACATACTCACCATTGATGATACCTGCAGCTATAAAGTAAAGGGATTAACACTTAGAAGACATCAAACAGTTGGTAAAGCTGTAAACTACTCCAGGATACCAACTATCCACTTCTCCGAGAGACTTACCTCGAGCCCGCTACCTGAAAGGAAGCCCTTAAACCTAGACGGCGTTAACCTTCAGCATCTTCAACAGATGGCGTACAGTTTAAAAGAAAGTGATAGTGAAAATGTGTTCGATCAAAGTGAAAGCTCTATAAATGTGAAAAGTGTTAGCGTCGGAACATTAGTTTTATATATACTATTAGCATTAAGCATTTGTATTGCACTTATGTATAAGTTCATCCCTTTACAGTTTTTCCGTCAAAATCAGCAGACGGAAAATCATCCCTCTGCTGACTTTGAACTTAAGGACGGAGGAGTTAAGTATGTCGTACCTAAAGTTTCAAACACGCATTGCACAACCTCTGTTAGGTAAAATAAAGGAAATTGCGCAATGCTGAGCTTGCTTCACCGAATTAGACCACCTACGGTGCACGAGGCGGCGTGCGAAACACCGAAGGAACAATGGGCAGTCTTCACTTCGACTCGGTAGTAATAAGTCGTCTCTAATGTAATTAGTATTAACTTTTATTTCAAAAATATTCAATTAAATAATTTTAACCTCTTTTTAAAAAGACACCGAAACGCTCCCAAAATTTGACTACCTATTGCCATTATCAAACTTGAGCAAAAACAACGTTTGTTGTATGGAAGACTTCTTAAATATTTATTTAATTCTATTTTTTAGTATTTGTTGTTAAAGCGGCAACAGAAACACAACATCTGATATGCCTGTAACTAGCACGGTTCAAGAGATACAGCCTAGTGGCACACGGATGGACAGACGGACAGCGTCTTCTGTAATCATGTGTGTGAAGTCTTAGTAATAGGGTCCCGTTTTTCGAAGGGATATGGAGGCGCCATTATTCTTACTTTACTTAAAATTCTAGTAAATTAGACAAAATTACGATCTTAAACATTAAATGTCATTGACTCGGCGGAAGTCACGTGATCAATTTAGCGATTTTTCTCATACATTTTTGAATTTCGTTCCATTCCGTTCCATCTATCGAATCGAAATATGACATGGCTATGACTGCATCATCTCCTAAAATATTTCCCTCACAATATACACACAAATTTAGAAACAGTTTTAGTATTCATGTAACAAAATTAACTTGCTCGTTCTAGTAGATAAAACACTTCAAACAAAAACTTTAATCAAGAATTCCAAATAACGTCATGATAATATTTTATGAAAATGTGCAAAAAGGCGAAATATAAACTTGGAAAATTAAATTAATTTCACTCACTCAGAAAAATATGATGTTTTGATTTTTTCATAGGAAATAAAATGGTCAAAGTGCGATTCGTCTCTTAGCGACGTGGGTTCCGTAATGCTTAGTGTAGTGAAACCAAAAATATACCATAACCACAGAACACTAAATAGTACCAGAAGGTTCACTCCGCACGATTATTTAAAGAAATAGCGACTCTAGCGCTGACACAAAAAGTGCAATTCAGTTCGCAATAGCGCCTGGCCCCGGCCTTCAAAATCGACACGCAACAAACGCAATGTTGTGGTCTCTTTCTATCGCCTAACTTTATCTCTTACGACGTACTAGGGCTGCCGTAGTCAGACGGCGCGTAAAATAGACCGTACAGAACTAGCGCGTGCAACTCGGCCCGCGAGCGGCAACCATGAGGTCCGGACCCGTACTTGTAGCCGGGACGGCCACGTGATAAGTGAGACTGGCCTGCCATAACCCAAACCTATTTCATTCGAATTTATTTTAAAGCCTATACTTACCGTCTTCATTTTAGGTAGAACTCTTCTTGCAGTATTCTTCCGGGTAGGCACAACGGCAGTGTCAGTTATTCTACAGTGAAGCAGTAATGAATTACAGTGTTTCGGTTTGAAGGATGTTGTATGCCGACCAGATTACTGGACAGCACGAGACCTAAGAGCTTACCTCTCAGGATGGTGAGTGCAGTGTAGTGTGTCCTATGATATTGCAATGCAAAATTATGGGACACTCTGCATCTCTCATGAGCATGCGTATCACTGAAACATCTGCGGGGCTAAACTAAGTAACAGTCGTTTAGCGTTCACGACAGTAGATAAAAATGTATGGACAAAACAAGTGACTGCACAAAAACCACGTGACCGTATAGAGGAAAACACGCTTTTTTTGAAAATAGACTACGACAATTGTAACGCTCCCTGGCGTTTTCGCAGACGTTGTAGATAACTTTAGCGTACTTTGCATGACAATTGTCAGCCGACAGTGAACAACGCTAAGCATAAAGTAGATTCTCCTTTCATTTGTTTTCATTCATCACGTGGTTTGACCATACCTACATTTTTATCCAGTGTCGTGAACGTTAAACTGTTACTTTGTCTAGCCTCGCAGGTAAACGTTTTCTCGGCTCAAATAAACTGTAAACATATACCCCGGACAGAGCGGAAGGCGCGAAAAAATGTCGCGAGTTTAACCGGTACTAAAAATGCTTGTTTTGTCACCAGCATTAGTTCCACCATGTAGTTATGTCAGCAGCTATCTATAAAATTTTGAAAGATGGCGCTACTATTTGTTTGTACGAAAAAGGAAAACTGTACAGTCGGTTTACGCACGATAGATTTACGTGATAACGTCATAATCATAATCGTAATCATAATCGTAATCATAATCGTTATCACAATAGTAATCGTAATCATAATCGTAATCGTAATCATAGTCATAATCATAATCATTATTTTATGTAATTTTTAACGTGCCTCTCTATCGCTTGTTGCGCGCTCTCGCTTGCACGCACAGGCTCAGGTAACGTTAAGTAACGTTACGCGGAACGGTACACTTTTTCATGAGTGCTACTGGTGTTCATCAATTTATTAAACGCTATCACGTCAAAAAGAAGACCATGGTACAATTTTTCTACGGTACCCTAAAACACCTACCCATCTCGGGGACTCGGGGAGCAACTACGCAAAAGCTAAATGAATTTTCACTGTCGCACTTAACTGTACAGAACCTCTGGTAGGTGAAAATTCCAACTCCGAAAATTCAGCTCGCGGGTCCCTTGATAATTGCCTCAATTGGTAACCTTTTCAACGGCTGCAAATTGCCAACGAAAATTCGGCTAACATTTTTGTTTTCCACTAGAAGACTGGAACTTAAGGGCCTTTTGAATGGGAATTGATCATTTTTAGCTATACCGTTGGGGCTACTATACTACTAGTAACTATTTTTTTTATGTATGTTCCCCGATTACTCGAAGATGCGTGAACCAATTTAGAAAATTCTTTTTTTGTTTGAAAGTCATAGTCATCAAGTCCAGATCTGATGATGGGATCCTGAAGAAATCGAGGGAACTCTTCAAATTTTATAAGCACACTTGAAGTGATTTGGGCATTTTTCCAATGCCTTGCGCATTAGTTTTCCACTAAAAAGAAAAAAAAAAATGGAAAATTCTTTCCAAAAAACCAACTTCAAATGCCACTACAAAGAGTGAAATAATTTTAATGTACACCAATTCGAAATCGGACAATGTTTGGTTTTTTGGGAAGAATTTTCCATTTTATTGAACAAAATATTACAATACCGGATAGTTATAATTGATATTTTCTTATCTTGTTTGAGAGCGAACTCATTGTTGTGGAGAAAACCAGCAGAAAGGAAAACACAAACTCGTTGCGAGCGGTCCAAAGAGAGTTTACAAAGCGTCGCCGCCGGTCAGAGGGGTTAGTACCAGTTTTTGTACGAATTTCGAGTCGACTCGCAACGCACTAACGAATCGAATGCCTCATACATTTACAGCCAGCGCCATCTATTGACAGCCGCATGACAGTGACTGTCCATAGATAGCTTGGCTGTAAATTTATGGAGGAATTCAATTCGTTCGTGTGATGTGAGTCGATTCGAAATTCGTAAAAAAACCTGTAGGTACTAACTAACCCTACTGTACACCCCACAGAGCAAGGAATGACTTTAGTACACCCAGTGGCGACGTCCTTGTACAAGTGGGGCTCCGCTATTTCAGCTGCACCCGCGGCCGCGGCGGCAACAATTAACGAACATTAGTCGCCGACAGTTGACAGCCCGCCATTTATGGAGGAATTCGACTCGTTTGTGCAATGCGAATCGAAAACCTGTACTAACACAACAGATCGCAGCATGACTCACCACGATCCATGTAATAGGAGCTTAGTAAAAAGAAAACTCAATTTGCTTGAAAAGTGACTTGCACTTTTGCCTTTATTACATTTCGAGAATAGTCTCGATTTGCGAAAAGGGTGTTTTGTTACAAACTATTATGCTATAACGCACTTATCTTCACACATTGCTATTACTATACTTAGGAATTAAAAAAAAATAATTTATGGGTGTTATGGCAAGAATTTTATTTGAGTAGTAGTTACTTTGACACCAGTTTTTATTACCCTATGGTGATAAATAAAGGCGTGTGTCATGTGTGGTCTATGGTATACTTAAGGTTTCTTCACGTAAGTTCAAAGTAGCTGTAAAACGAAAGCTCATTAATAAACCTTACTATAGTATTAAGGATTGATGATGATTCCAATCCTTGGGAGTGAATGAACTGCTGTAACTATCTAACTAGCTAAATTAGTTTTTAAGAGCCTTTGTGAAGTGGTGATAACAGAAAACGTAACCCGGCTGAGTTTGTTGTGGGCTTCTTCTCAGTGCAGGGCGCGTTTGAACCCTCGTAAACTTAGTCGATTGACGTTTTACAAGAGTACGTTAGGCCTAAGTGAAATAAAGATATTTTGAATTTTATAAATTGAGATAATGTATTGAAAACCTTATTATAATGCTTTGTTTGTTTGTTACAGGTTACGTTATAGAAAAACATCGAGTGCCACCATATACCAAGTGTTCTTTACTAAAACTTTAAGACTAGGTAAGCAAAACACATATTTTATCTAGACCTCTTCCCTACTGTTCTTTTTTAAAAAAACTACAACATACTACTTTCAAAAAAAAACATCGAAAAACGCTTCTTGTTTTGAGTTGCAAGACTTATTGATCTTTTATTGCAATTTCTTATAAACTTGATTTTTATTGCTACTTTTATGGATAAGAAAAACAAAGCGAGCAAGACTATTACCATTACCTACATAAATTGAATGGCTTTGTCATAATGCAATGCAAAGCGTGGTGTTGATCGTTTTATCTGAAACAGAATGCCCCTCCACGTCATTACGCTTACACATTGAAAGAATAATGTAGTGGAGGTGTCTTCATTTTATTTTTAAATTTGACGATCAATGGACTGCAAGTAAAGACACAACAAAGGGAAAATTAAAAAAATGGATTGAAACAACGAGGATTAGTTTTGTTCAGAGCCCTCGAACTGCGGTAAAAGTACTGCAGTTGGAAATTCTCGGTGCACTTACAACTAAAGTTGAATCCAGTCTGTATCTGATCCAATTAAAGTTGGATACAACGGGACCACTCGACAACAGCCCATACACGCTCCGAATTGAAGAGCCCTTAGATACACTAGAGCATCGTTTTACTTACATACCTAGTAACAATCCAGAAGATAGGAATGTTAAGGCTTTAACTATTTAACTTAAGGCTGATTTTTCACACGAAGAAAATCTAAAATCTTCGAAAACCTTGAATGAAAGTTTCTCTTACTAGTCAATAAATTGAGCATGCATGCAATCACGTATAGAGATATTGAAGACAGTGCCATCTATCGAGCGATGGGTGAAATAACACATGGAAATATAAAATGGGGTTTTGTTTTAGGTGCTATCCAAAAATTTGTTTCTGAGTGTTCCACGAAACTCACGTCTTTTTATTGTTTAACAAGGGGCCAAAGTGAAATTTTATCCCTCAAGGGCGTAATATTAAAGTCAGAGCAAAACACACTATTAGTAGGTGACCAGCCACTGCCGAAACCTCCCACCAGACAAAAGTGGCAACATCATTATGATAACGATAAATATAGCAATATCTTTCATATAGAATCCAATATCGAGATGATATGAGGCCCTAGCGGAATATGAAGGAAGCGACGAAACAAAGAGGGCTCTAGGGGATTCTCTCTTTCCGATCTGCGGGGCTAGACAAAGTAACAGTCGTTTAGCGTTTACGACAGTAGACAAAAATGTATGGACAAACCACGTGATGAATGAAAACAAATGAAAGCAGAATCTACTTTACGCTTAGCGTTGTTCACTGTCGGCTGTCAATTGTCATTCGAAGTACGCTAAAGTTATCTACAAGGTCTGCGTGAACGCCAGGGAACGTTCAAATTGTCGTAGTCGATTTTCAAAAACAGCGTGTTTTCCTCTATTCGGTCACGTGGTTTTTCTACAGTCACGTGGTTTGTCCATACATTTTTATCTACTGTCGTCAACGCTAAACGACTGTTACTTTGTCTAGCCCCGCTGACGAGTTTAACCTTTCTTCGTACTTTTTCGTTCGCTTTGTCTTGTTCATAAGTTTCATTCCTCACTCAATACTTTGCAAAATAGCCGGGAAAAGAAATGTTCCCGTTATTTAGTACCAGGAGCGAAGGTTAAAGAAAGATGGAAGAAAGAAGGACCAGTCACTCGATGATTAATTCTTCATATTCTATACAGTAAACTTGTTTGTGCTCGATCATAAGGATCCCTTCCTTTTGAAAGTCTTCCGACATAGTCCCGTTTTCATTATTTGAGGTTCGAACCCTAAAACGTTATGTACAGTCTCGGAATGAAAAGGTTCGTCAATTTTCAAATTGATTTGTTTGCCCTAGTCGGCAAGCGAAAATCGACACTAAGGTGACGAACCTTTTAAGTAGGCGACTATACATACATACGTGATATTACATCAATAAATACGTAGTTATTTCAACCCTGAAAATATTATTACATTGGGCATTCGTGCAATTAAAAGCTGTATTATAAAAAAATTACTCATTAAGTTTATGAGAAACGTCCATTAGCTGAACAGTGTATTGTTCTAGCTGTGGCTTTTACATTACGCGGTAGGTATGCTATTGGTAGATATACTTCTGTACGCAAACGGTAATGGATTGTATAGCCTAAAGGTCAAAAGCCACGTTATTATCGTGGTTAGACTACAACAAAAAAGAAACCAATGAAAGTACAACTAGGTAAGTATCAGAAATGAATAATACTTATACGGAAGAGATGCACCGTCAAACGGTTCAGCGCGGCGGTCCGGTACAATTCTGTGTAGCAACCGTTAGGGATTATTTATCACTTTTAAATTTAACTTCACTTTCAATTTTCTCTATTCCACATGTACGTCTTATAAGAAGGCATACCTATATGGAAAGTCAGTAAATTTTATTTGATTGGTGGTTTCATCGCGCCCTGCACTGAAAAAAGCCTACAAACTCACTTGGGAGTTTTTTGTTTCCTTACATTTTAAAAATATTTCACGTTAAGATTATCAGGGTTAGTTAAAATTGAAGCAATTCTTCCCTAAGATCCTTTGTTATTTTAATAACCCTTTATTAGGACTCCATACCAAAATGGTAAAAATGGACTCCTTATGGTGAGACCTCTCAGATGTCCGTCCGTCACGTCAATTATATTGTTAAAGTATCTCGTTCATGAGTTCAATCAGTACCAAAATCTAATAAAACTACTAATAATTTCCTGATTTCTTAGTTAGCTTACGAAAATATCTTCGGCAACGTCAATTATTATTAAGCACCAATAAAAATTGCACAGTCAAACTCTCACTTAAAATAAGTAAACAAAAACTGTCTTGTTTTTTTTTCTTGTTATTGGTTAGTAGGTAGGTAGTTTCCTCATGATAAATATCTTGCAGAAAAATATTTTAAACTCAGAATGTCTGTCGCTATTCAATTCATACAACTGCAACACGCTTCTACATAGGACAATATATGGAAATCGTACTTTATTGTGCATTTCACTCAATGTCTGCACATCTGAGTGTATCATAAAGGGCCTTCATACATAGCGGGGGCGTAGACGGTACAGGCGCAGGTATCCATCTTGGCTTTGTCGAGTTCGTACAAAGCTCAAAGCACTTTGCGGCTACCCTCAACTAATGACATTCCTAAAGTAGATCGTCGCTGAGTAACATTGTGTGTTGTCTTGGTGTTAACTTGTTACATTAATTTGTATTTGATTACCTACAATTTGACCTTACCTTTGATAAAATGTGTATAATATCAGCGATTTTAAAACTTCTGTTTGTTTTGTTGTCGACTGCGATTTAGCTTGTTGTTACTAACTGCCACTGCATGATTATTATAATTACCCCATTAAGATATTGGAAAAAAACACTTCCCACAAAACGTGGACCTAAAGTAGATAAGAAAACTTTGCTCTACTGAAGCTCGGCTTGGCAAGTAATAAAGAGGCATTGTTTTTTTTTTCAATAAACAGCTTTTTATTTGAAAGCCAGTTCGAAATTTAAATAAATACTTTGATAAATTACCCCCTTGGTTGCCATGTGTTAGATTGAAAAAACAGATAAGAGTTTAGTATGTAATTTATTTGATAAACCACGGCAGTAATGGATTTTCATACAAATTTTGCGAACGCTGCTAGGCTAGTACAGCAATTTTAATTTATCCCGATGAAGATTGTCAAATTGATGCTCGAATTTCCAAGCACGTTTTAGAAAAATATATTTAAAAATCTCGATAGCTCGCGTATTCACTGAGATAGACAGTTTCTGATACAAAACATTTGTTTCAGAAACACAGTACTTCAAAAATACAGTAGAACTTGTATGGGGTATGATGGGGAACACTGCAACATTGTTTACGGAAACCTTTACGTGAAGCTTCACAAACTGTGTATCTGAAACATTGTATACGTGTTTACGTATACGTGATATACGTAAACACGTTACGAATTTACGTGTTTTGTATAGCGAATACGTGGCTTTAAGTAACACGTCTACCTATGTAAAATGTAGACCATCTCAATTCACATGATACGACATATTGTAATGTCATACAATGCACTGCACTACGTTCTTCATCCGGAAACATATTTTATGTCTACTCATATCGTAGACTTCAGTTTCCTTCAAACTGAAACAGCGAACGAGTGTTTGTTTGTTGCGAAGCATTAACCAATAAACAGACAACATTACATAACGGCAGACTATCTGGCACTGCGGTGATACCAATTGGGACGGTCTCCTTTAACTCCTTTTGTAGATTTTTTGGACTCTTCCAAATGCTGTCGTAAAAGTAATAAAAAATAATCTGCCGATCACTCACATACTTCTCTTTTGTTCCAGATTGTGCGATACACGTTAGAGAGTCGCGCTCGGGTCGAGTGTATTCGGGCCACCTGCCCCGCGCCCACAACTGCCGCCTGATCTTCCCCTCCCCCTCAAAAAACTACGCCCTCCTCGTAGACATCCATAAACTGAACGTGCCGTGCTCCAGCGGCTTCATAAAATTCGCCCCAAACTCCACAAGTCTGTGCGGGAAGCTCGAACAAATACCTCCCCCAATCAGACGGAATATCTACCAGTCTAGTAGTAATCCAGAGATAGAACTCCACGGTCGACCCACGTTCGCCGCAACCTACCGTCTAGTGGACCATTGCCACGATGTTCTCTTGACGGACAGAAGCGGCTCGTTCGAAGTCGGCCCGACCACAAAGTTGTTCTGCTCCTACAAAATCCATTTGCCGTACGGCAATAAAATCGCCCTGCGTTTACAAATGGGCACAGGGACGTTACAAAAAAAGGAGACTGAGGTTTCCAATATCATTCACGAGGATACACAAACGCATACGTTTTGCAAAGGGATGGAATTGAATTTAGTAGATGGCGATTCGAGGTGGAAGCATTGCTCCCAACCCGGTGACCCTTTGAGGAGCGTCCAAATTATTTCCGAGAGGAATTCGGTGAGGTTAAATATCAGTATTCTGGCTAAAAGGAACTCTTCTGCTATGTGGCTGAAAGTGTGGTGGATGGATAAACAGGTGGAAGAGACAATCGGTCATTGTGATTACGGCTGGGTTGTTTCTGGAGATTTCTGCATAACGGCAGTCAGGGAAGGGAAGAAGGCGTGGAGACAGGCGGAGATGGAGTGCGTCGGAATGGGCGGCCATCTTGCAAGCATTCAGAATGAGAGGCAGCAGCAAATTATGGACCAGCTACTAATTCACGCGTAAGTTCTCAACCAAGTTCTTTCCCTACAAAAAAGTATATACCTATTATTTTAAACACATTCACCGCACGCCATACATTGTTTAATGCAGGTGCGGAATTGTCATTTTCACTCATCTCTATTGTAGACCTGCGGGGCTAGACAAAGTCACAAGCGTTTGGCGTTAACGCTAGTCGACAAAAATGTATGGACAAAACAAATGACTGTAGAAAAACCACGATAATAATTACTAAACACGCTGTGTTTGAATAATTAACTACGCTAACTTGAACGCTCGCTGACGTTTTCGCGGACCTTGTAGATAACTTTAGCGTACTTCACTTGACAATTGACAGCCGACAGTATCAAACACAGCGTGTTTAGGTAATTATTATCGTGGTTTTTCTACATTTGTTTTGTCCATACATTTTTGTCGACTAGCGTTGACGCCAAACGCTTGTGACTTTGTCTAGCCCCGCAGGACTCGAGAAGAAATGACATGCTTTACGCACTTGTATCGAAATGTATTATTTTTGTTTGGAAAATCTATCTAATTATCTTTGAACCACAATTTTATGTGTCTGACACGTGTCTGATATCAATCTGGCATTGTGGCAGAAAATAAACAAACACGCCATCTGGCAGTTACCATTAACTTGTAACAACTGTTTACGTAACCATAAAGTGACTCTGAGTGTAGGAGTAAAACTAGATTAGAACTGGGTAAGGTTTATGTTCTAAATAATATTGTGGTATGGTAGGCATAATATACTCGTTGTTATAATAAAACGAGGTAGATGAGGTAGTTTATCTGTAAAATAATTTCTTTGCCATTTCTTAAAATTAACATTTCATGACATAATTTAAATCAAGAACTGAATAAATATTACTGATTTTGATGATGAAGGAAAACATCATGAGTAAACGTGCAATGTTCGCAAATGTGTGTGAGGCGTACCAATCCGCATTTAGACAATGGACATATCTTTTTAATTCACAGCGAAAAACCACGCTTAGTAGTGAGCCACCCTAAGCGTGGTTTTTCATGGATCGGTCGTCTTTATTCACTCTTGCGTAGTTGCCTAGTCACCATTTATGTTCCGACATAATATCTTCTTTTTATTTCTACTTGAATTATTGTTAATTGTTTCTTGGGTGCTCAATAAAAGTATACACAACATACACAATATAGTCAACGTTTGAAGCTGATTTACACGTGTCGAATGAAATTCAATTTTCAACGTTGTAGGTACACTTTTACAGCGCGTAATTACAAAAATGACCTTTGAAACCCGGCACGCTTCGCAATTCGTCGACTCGAGTGACATTTTAAAGTGCTCTAACTAGAGAGAGCTTTATTTCATGTCCTTAAAAGATTTTTTATTTCTTGACAATTTTAATTAAATACGCATTAATATCAGCGCTATTTTGGCTACAACAGCTCTAGGCATTTGACATTTTGCGACACGCTAAAAACATGGAAATGGAATCAAATATGTATGAAAAAGATTGATAAATTTTTCACGGGACTTTCATGCATTTTTTTTTATTTATTTGCCATTATATTTCCCATACCATGTATCCATGCCTGGTCAAATGTCATTATTATACATTTTTTTAATTTTATTCCATAATTCATAAGCGTACCAAAAGTAACCTTAAAAATGGAGTGCTAAGATAAATCGTTTTGCTATAATAGCTGCTGCTTAATGGTAGATCAACTGACACCGCGGTGGGAGCTACCCGGATGAACTATACGCAACAAAGTTCAGATTTTTACCTACTAGTAAGAAAAACGTATTCATCGCAATAGCGCAATAGTAATCGTTGCAAATTCTGCCTCCCGATTGGCAGACTTAAATCAGGGAACCAATTAGCGATCTGCTCGCTACATCTGAACCAACTAGCGATTTGCTTCCGATCACGAATACGATGGATATATTGTGTTTCTTACACAATCTAGGGGCAGTACAGTACATCGGCAGACCTATATGGTTTACGTCTCTTCTTATCAGACATCGGATCCCTAAAACCTGTACTATTGCAGGCCCGGCGCTGGAGTGGAGGACGTCTATTGGATAGGTGCAACGGACGCCGTGCACGAAGGGGAGTTCCGCTGGACTGACAACCTGCCTTTTTCGTACGCGCGTAAGTTTTTTTATTGTAATACGTAATAGTATAGTATTACATAAGTACGATACAGCCTAGCGATTCACGTAATACGTCGGCTGCATTTCGTGAAGTGAAATGTTGACAAATTTCGCGGCATTCGCGTCTTTACGCAGACTACACGTGAAACGACCTCCCCGCCCTTTCCGTACCCTACTCACGCCTGCTACGTCACGTCTACGTGAAGTCCGCGGTGAAGTGTAGTGAAGCATGAGCATGACACTATGTATTTTAAAACAATACGCGAATCGCCTAGCTGGTGGCAATAGGGAAATATTTTCCTACAGGCAGGTCTGAGGACTCACGAGCGTTCCAAGCGTATAAGTCTGTCGTCAGTCCATCTGGTCGGAGGTCTGCCCAACACTGCGCTTTCCCGTGCGGGGTCGCCATTCTAGCACCTTGAGTCCCCAAGGTCCGTCGGCTCTAAGAGCTATGTGCTCCGCCCATTGCCACTTCCCCGATGCATTGAGCTATGTTGTTTACGGATCTCCTTATTCCTGATTTGATCAGGTAAAGATACTCCGAACATAGCTCTCTCCATCGCCCGCTGCACTAGTGACTCTGAACTTTCTAATGAGGCCCATAATAAATGACCATATCCGGGCTGTTATTAATCATGATTAATTCACGTTGAAATTATACAAGCAAATTAATAGACAAAATTTTATAGGATTTCTTTGAAGAATATTAAGCAAAAACACATAGAGGTCCAAGAGGGAGTTCTCGATTTTAAAAGTGTGGCAAAAATACTTTGCGCAGATTGGCAAACCCGAGCTGTCGCTACACAATTTTTCACGCACACTAGCATCCGCACACCATACACATTTCAAATTGCCACACTCACACTACAAAAAAAAGTTGCCGCACTCATAGCGTTGTTAGGTTGGGCTCTATCTAGTCGGAGCGACGACCTATTCTAAATTTATGCAAAAGCACTTTTAAGCAATAATAAGCAAAAAATGGAAAATTCTTTCCAAAAAACCAACTTCAAATGGTTAAAGAACTTTATTCTCATTAAGAATTAAGAATTCACTTACATGAGAACTATAACAATATAAATATTAAGTAACTTATCCTTAAAGTACTGCGATTTTATACAAAAACAAAGTGGGTAGAAATAAATTTTACAAAAGTAAACACGAGTGCGTCGATGGCGCGAACATAACATGGATCAAAAGCGACTAGATACGGCTTGGCACTTCAGGGTAAGCTCAGTTAGTATTTTCTGTACCCATGTGTTTTATAGCATGTAAATAATAGGTATATAAGGTTTGTAGTGTAATTGTACACATATAATATGCAATATCTGGGTGACCGAGCTTTGCTCGGTTGCCAATAGATGGCAGCAGGGTTCATATTTTTTTTGGTAAATTCGACATTTTCTAAAAGTGAATCCTAGCTAGATCGATTTATCGCCCCCAAAACCCCCTGTATACGTAATTTCATGAAAATCGTTCGAGCCGTTTCCGAGATTCAGATTATATAGAAATATATATATATACAAGAATTGCTCGTTTAAAGGTATAGGATATTTGAATATACTTTTATATATATTGATATTCGTGTACGTGAGTTGAGTATTATAAATATAAATAATATTTTAATTATACTTGTACGTCAATATATAATGTGATATGTTTTTTAAGTTGTTTTTGTTAATTAATGTAATCTATCATTTTGTTGAAAAACAATTGTTCAGTATATAGTATTTTAAGAGTTTTTTAAAGGTTTGTAAAGACTGTGTGTTCTTTATGTCACTGGGGAGCTTATTATATAATTGCACGCCTTCGAACAAAATATTTTTCTTACCGTAGTTAGTTCTTGGTGCTCGACATACTAAATTATTTGCATTTCTTAATACCATTTTTTGTACTTGCACTTTTTTAGTAAAAACTAATTGTGTATTTATATTTTTCGTTAAAATTTTTCTTATCAATAAACAGGTATTATATATGTATATTTGAGTGATATTTAATAATTTGGTTTTTTTGTATAGTTCTTCTGTCGGTGTTAAGTAATTATAATTAAATAGTGCCTTGATCAATTTATTTTGCGCTCTTTGTATTTGATTTAGATTTGTTTTTGCAGCTGTGCCCCAAATCTCCACTAAATAATCAATATGTGGTTTAACAAGTGCGTTATAAATAAGGTAACGCACTTTTTGTGGAAGACATCGTGATATACTTCGTAAGAGTCCAGTGAGAGAAGTAAGCTTATTTTTAACCTTTTCGATATGTGGTTTCCAAGTTAGATCACAGTCAAGAGTGAGACCTAAATATTTTTCCTTGTCGGTACTATTTATTTTTACATCGTTTATCTTAAGCGGTTCATAATTTGGATTTTTTTTTATTTTTAGCTTTGAATATAATGTAATTTGTTTTTGAGGTATTTATTGTAAGTAGATTATATTGAAACCATTTATTGAGTAGAATTAAGTCATTTTGTGCGTCTGTAATAATAGATTGTATTGAATTTCCATAGTAAAATAAACATGTATCATCAGCATACAAAGTTACGTTTCCATTTAAACCTATTTCATTTATGCTATTTATATAGATCAGAAATAACATAGGGCCTAATATTGATCCCTGAGGAACGCCGAATGTAACATGTTTCGATTTGCTCTTACAATCTCCCATTTTCACTATCTGACTGCGGTTTGATAGATAGGATTTGAACATGCTATATGCAGAGCCCGTTATTCCTAGATTTGCAAGTTTTTCCAGGAGTATTTCATGACTAACAGTGTCGAAAGCCTTTTTCAGATCTATAAATATCCCTAAAGCTATTTTCTTTTGATCTATATTTACTTTGAGTTTAGTTATAAGATCTATTGTAGCTGAGAGTGTATTAGATTTATTCCGGAAGCCGTGTTGATTATGTGATATAATATTGTTAGAGTTTAGATATATTTCTAAACGATTATATATAATCTTTTCAAAAATTTTCGAGATAATGGGGAGAACGGATATCGGGCGATAGTTCCCAGGATCACTTTTACTGCCTGATTTAAAAATAGGAGTAACTTTGGCAAGTTTTAGACTTTCTGGAAAAATGCCCCTTTCGAGACAATCATTTATAGAGTTGGTAAGGTCGGAAATGATTAATGTTTTAATACATTTGATAGCTTTTGTGCTTATCCCATCTATGCCAGCGGCCGTATTACAATTTAGATTGTCTATTATCTTGCTTACTTCAGTGATAGATGTTGGTGATATGCGTGACAACTGTGATGACAAAATTTTAGTACCAATGAATACATTAGCCTTATGGTATGTAACAGGTATTGCGTTAGCCAAAGTCTCGCCAATAGTAGAAAAGAACTTGTTAAAATATTCACAAATTTCGACTGGATCACAGATATAATAATCTTTTCCGACTTTTAACTTAACTGGAGCAGTAATTTCTTTTGATTTATTGCAGCAAAGGGTATTTATTAGGGTCCACATTTTGGCAGGCTTATTCTGACAATGTTTGAAAGATTTACTATAATATTCAATTTTACTCTCCTGTATAGTTTGCGCCACATGTTTTCTTTCTGTCATGAACTCTTGTTCTATTTTATTATCAGTAGGGTTCTTCCTATATTTTAGCCATAGAGCATTTCTTCTATCTATTCCTTCTATGATACTTTTATTAATCCAGTCTTGTTTAACTGGGTTGCATTTTTTTATTTTGCTTATTCTACTCTGATTAATGCATTTTATTATGGTTTCTTCTAAATTGGAATACTCAGATTTCTTATTTATGTCTTTGGTACAGCTTTCAACGGATTTATAGAGAGATGCATAATCGATAGCTTGATATTTGATTGACTTCAGGGGTTCTGGCCTATAGTTTTTTATTTCAAGATAAATTTGTTTGTGGTCTGACATACTAGACTCTATTATAGCGAAGTGGAATTTGTTCAGTTTTAAATTTGTACAGGCGTGGTCTAAAATAGTCTTAGTTCTATCAGTTTCCCGAGTGCTATAGTCATGGACTGCCTTCAAATGCGTAGTGGCATTTGAAGGCAGTCCTTATTATAAAACTTGATGTGCAAAGAAATGACAAAATTATCGACAATATGAAGGACTATTAGTGAATGAACGAAAAATTGCCCGACTTCGAATTGGTGTACATTAAAAATTATTTCATTCTTTGTAGTGGCATTTGAAGTTGGTTTTTTGGAAAGAATTTTCCATTTTATTTTATACTTTTTAGTGGAAAACAACTAATGCGCAAGGCATCGAAAAAATGCCCACATCGCTTGAAGTATGCTTCTAAAATCTGAAGAGTTCCCTCAATTTCTCCAAGATCCCATCATCAGATCCTGACTTGATGAATACATTCATTACTTGATGACTGCAAGGTAATGCAATAGTAACTATAAAAAATACCTAAATCGCTTCAAGTATACTCGCAAAATTTGAAGAGTTCCCTTGATTTTACCAAGATCCCATCATCAGATCCCGACCTGATGACCATAAGACTACCTGGAAAAAATTACTCTTTCAAACAATACCCAAATCACTTCAAGTGTGCTTATAAAATTTGAAGAGTTCCCTCGATTTCTCCAGGATCCCATCATCAGATCCTGACTTGGTGACTATGGGACCATCTGTGAACTATACCCTTTCAAACAAA
The DNA here is from genome assembly GCA_036785405.1 of Coenonympha arcania. Lineage (NCBI taxonomy): Eukaryota > Metazoa > Arthropoda > Insecta > Lepidoptera > Nymphalidae > Coenonympha > Coenonympha arcania. The sequence goes on along the minus strand of CM072068.1, from coordinate 15,803,342 downwards.
AAAAGAATTTTCGAAATTAGTCCACGCATCTTCGAGTAATCGGGGAACATACATAAAAAATAAAAAAAAAATAAAAAAAAGATTCAGACGAATTGAGAACTTCCTCCTTTTTTTGAAGTCGGTTAAAAACGACCACTTAGCATCGAATAAGATCAAATAAAGGACACGCAATTAGAAAAATTGGCTATATTCATTATTTATCACAAAAGCCTGTCTAGCCCGCTCGGCGACAACGCTGATTTATTGAACACAGAGATATTTAGTTAAGAGGTAGAACGGCTATTGAAACCTCTATCAAAAAAATGAGTTTTTTTTGCTTATGAATATTTGCTACTGACATCAGTATAATGTTACACCATTGGTTCTGACCTTTACCTCTTCGGTCGGCGGTTCGAATCCCGGGTACGCTTCTATTTTTTCATCATTTTTAATTGTTTTTGTTCTAGTTTCAAAAAAATACATTTTGAAATTCAGTTATTCATTACCAAAAAACATCAACAACAGGAGTTTTTGGCATAATATTGCATTCGTTTTCAACCACATCTGGGACATAGTCAGGAAAGCAATTTGTTCAGGAATACCGGTTTTGTTCACAAAAGAGTTTATAATATAATCTGTAAAATGGATTTTGTCTTCCTTTCGACCGGATCTAAAAGCACACAGTTCGACTTGTTGACGACCATAGTCTTACTAACAAACTGGAACTTTTGGAACACCGTAGAGACGTTAGCTCTCTATGTGTGTTCTATAGGTTGTTCAATAAGGAATGCTTTGAGGAGCTATTTGAGGAGATTTCACCTTCTACTTTCTCTGTGCATACACTACGGCGCAGAAATTAGTTCCATCCCTAGCACCTGGATGGCTGGCAATCCTCGACCAGTAGTTTGTCGGATCCTTCTTGTCGTGCAAATTTTGAAAGCAGTTACCAGCTAAAGTATTCCATCAAAGGTTTGTTGGCTATATCGAAGAACCTTTATTATTTATGATATTTCGAATACACATGTTGACAGTCACCTAATCAATTAAACCATAAAGCATATGCACGCGACGGTTGTTTAAAAGCAAGATATATACGGGCGCACGGCCGCCGTCTCAAGTTGCTCTGACTGGCGCTGCCGTCCCTCTCCGTGGTGAGCCGAAGCACGTGGGCCAATCAGAGGCCAGAACGTAACGGCAGCGATGCATTTATATCCAATTGAAAGATACCGTGCCAACATGGCTTATATTTCGAACAGGGTTATTCAAGCGCTGGCAACACATTTGCAATTCTCCTGATGCTGCAAATGTCCATAGACGGCGGTGATTGCTTAACATCAGCTGTGCTATTCTGCAAAAATACTTATAGCAGCGACGAGCTAACAGCTATGCGCTGATTGGTTAATGCTTCCGTCAGTTATGCAGCCATGGCGACAATTGGCTGCTGGTGGCTGCGTTGCTATGGTTACCGTCGATGGTTGGCCGCTGTACAATTTTATTTTTTCGAGAATAACACGGCTGGGTGCTCGTTTGTGTCCATTATAAAGAAAATACATCGTGCAAATATCTTCACTCAGCCTCTTCAATAAACATTAGCCTACTATTTGCTTTAACGTCGAACCTTTACGCTCCGGCGGTTTCGGCTCGAATCTATTGGATTGTCGAGGGATTACGGCCCTCGATCCGAATTCTGAATACATACAAAATCTTATCCCGTGCAAATCTATTCAGTAACGACGTTTTTGTTACCCAAAAGGAAGCAGGACTATTCAGTAAAATGTTCACTCTATAGAATAAATATTATTGAATCTCTACAATACAGGAGCATTGATTATTATGCGTATTCACAGAATAAATATGTGATTATATTATTCACTGTAGGTATTTGACATCAGCGGCGAATCACTCAAAACCAGGTCGTCTACATTCTTTGCTATAAAAAATATGAAAGTTTTCTCCGAAAATCATCTTAAACTACAAATCGCGGGTTACTTGTATACATAGTTCAAGAGATTCATTGAATAAGAACTTATTAAGTTTTCTTTATAAACAAACTAAAACATTGTAATTTATGTCTTCAAATAAATTAAGACTAAAAATGTTAACAAAATGTACACATTTAAAAAAATACATCGTGTAAATATCTTGACTCAGCCTCTTCAATAAATAGTTAAATAAGTTTTCTTTGTCATCTGAGAAGTAAGTGTATTGCATAAAAGCTGTTCTGGCGTAAAGTCCGCGATCAAGTGGAATGTCCTGATATATTTATCTTTCTAATATATAATATTCTCTTGTCTTGTCTTTGTTAACAAACTCCTCCAAAACGACTTGACCGATTGTTATGAAATTGTGCGTTCGGTAGATCTGAGAGTAGGTCGTAAGCTATTTTTATATCTCTTACGGCAAAATAGCGTTTGCCGGGTCAGCTAGATTATTTATAAAAAAATATTAGCTTAGTAGGTTGTTAGATATATTAATTATAATTTATAATGTCACAATATTTTTTATCTATGAACTATGATATTTTGTTATCTGTGGCTGGCAACACTCTCTTCCTCCTTCTTGATTTTGCAAATGGCGTGTCGGCTGTACTTCCTTGTGAGTTTCTTATTTTTAATTAAAACCAAGTATCAAGTACATATTTATTATTTGAACTCAACCACTCCTGCATCCACGGACCCTGAAATTACAACAGGTTACGGCCCCGAACGCAAGTAAAAGGAGTGGAAAGGAAATATACCACGCTGTGGGAGGCGTGGGTTGGGCATAATTGGCCATTTTTGTTCATACGATTTACGACCGCCAATAAACAATGGAGGACAAAGAAGAAGCAAAATTAAAATTAAAGGGCGAAGAAAACTGGACCGTATGGAAATTTCAAGTTTCCTTATTACTGAAATCAAAAGGGCTGTATGACATCGTAACTATCAACGCCAAGGGCACCGACAAGGACGCGAAAACAATGGCGCTGTTAGTCAGCAGAATGAGTGAACAAGTCATTTCTCAAGTCTTATCCTGCGATAGTGCATTTGAAATTTGGAATAAATTATTATCAATTTACGAACAAGAATCTCAAGTAAGTGTGCACTTGTTGTATCAACAGTTTTATGCGTTGAACTACCAAACTAACCTAACAGATCTCCTTACGAACGTTGAAAACATAAGATCAAAAATAATAGCCAGAGGCGAAAAACTGCCTGACAAAATGCTTATTACAAAAGTGTTGATGAGTCTGCCACCTACATACAAACATTTTATCTCCGCTTGGGAGTCCCTACCGGAAGAGCGGCAAACATTCTTGGAACTTAGTGCTCGTTTACACATCGAAGAGATTCGGGTGAAGGAGGTTGAGAACACAGAGGCATTAGTGGCAAAACAACGGCAGTCAACCAACAACAATAAATCTAGATTACAGTGCAGATATTGTAAGAAATTTGGCCATAAAATTTCCAGCTGCTGGTTCAAACAGAAGAAGAGTCAATGTAACAATTCAGATACCAATGCATTCATGTTAGCTTCCGAGGACGAGGTGATGGCAGCCACAGCTACTTCATCGAGTGAGTGGGTGCTCGATACAGGCTCGAGTGACCATATGTGCTGTGACCGGTCTCTATACTCAAAGTTCTGTGAAAGTTCCCAGCGTAAAGTGAAAATTGGTGATGGTACAGCTTTAGATGTACTAGGTGTTGGTACCATACAGTGCGAAGCGTGGAATGGTAAAAAGTGGATCTCAACAACACTCTCTGATGTACTTTATGTTCCCTCTCTAAAAGCAAACCTTTTCTCTGTAGGTAAATGTTTAGATAAAGGTTATTTTATGCAAAGTGATCAAAATTTTTGTAAAATTTTAGATTCTAAGAACAATGTAAGAGTACTTGCTAAGAGATTGGATACAAAATTGTATAAATTAATTTTCAGAACAGAACCTTCTATGGCTAACTATGTTTGTACTTTAACAGAATGGCATGAAAAGTTTTGTCATCAAAATTATCAATATGTTAAAAAATATCTTGATCTTCATAACATAAAGTATGTAAATTCAAAAGTATATCCATGTGAACCCTGTTTACTAGGCAAACAACACCGAGCATCATTCAGTAACAGTGAATCTAGATCTTCTATCCCGGGTGAATTACTTCACGCTGACCTATGTGGCCCGGTAGATTGTGTTTCTATTGGTAAATCAAAATACTTTTTATTAATTAAGGATGATATGTCAGGATATAGGTTTGTCTATTTTTTGAAAAATAAACATGAGGTTAAACAACATTTACAAAATTGCATTAAATTAATCAAAAATCAAACTGGTAATTCTATAAAATACTTGAGAACAGACAATGGCTTAGAATTTTGCAATAGTGATATTAAAAACATGTTGGAAAGCTTAGGTATTAGTCATCAGCGTACAGTTGCCTATACTCCACAGCAGAATGGTCGTGCAGAACGTGAGAACCGAACGATCATGGAAGCTGCGAGGACATTAATTTCAGGTATGTCAAAGAGATTTTGGGCTGAAGCGGTCAATACTGTTGTGTTTACACTTAACAGGTCTGGATCTAGCCCGGTGAAGAATAAAACTCCTTATGAGGTATGGTTTAATAAATCTTTTGATATTAATTATCTTAAGAAGTTTGGTCTGCAGTGTGCAGTACATATACCAAAGGAAAAAAGGAGGAAATTGGATAATAAAACCAAGTTTGGAATATTTGTAGGCTATGATACAAATGTTAAAGGCTATAGAGTATATTTCTCTAATACTGATAAAGTTGAAACGGCCAGGGACGTTGTCTTTCTGCCGGATTGTGGGGAAATTCCACAGAAAAATCAGGTAAGTAATAGCCATGATAACTCTGATAATATATCTTCCACAAGTGAAGAGTCTGATATGGAAATGCAAAGTCAGAGCAGCACCAAACACTCTCAAGAGGTAAGAAATGACTCACAGGTTGAAAAAGGCTCTACGGAGAACACTGATGAGGTAGGAAACAAAACTGACTCGACTTCAAGTACGAGTTCAGGTCTACGACAAGTGGGTGAGTTAACTCTCCGCAGTCGTGATAAAATTCATAAGCCAATAAGGTATGAAACTGAATTTGCAAGCTATGCTTATTTCTCTGAGCTAGAAAACGAACCCCAATCTTATCAAGAAGCTATGGAGTCCAATGAGTCTACTGAATGGAAGCAAGCTGTCAAGAGTGAGCTTAAGGCATTGGAAGACAACCATACATGGGATTTGGTAACGGTGAAGCCAGAAGAAAAGGTCATAGATACCAAATGGGTATTTAAAAGAAAGAAAAACAGTGAAGGTAAAGTACAAGTGTATAAAGCACGCTTGGTTGCACGTGGATTTCAGCAGACAGGTATATCACTTGATGAAGTTTACTCTCCTGTCACCAGTTTAACTACGGTAAGAATCCTCATTTCTATAGCTGCCTATTATGGCTGGAATATTTATCAATTTGATATATGTAGTGCCTTTCTACATAGCACTATACATGAAGAGATATACATTTACTTACCAGAGGGTCACCAGCATTCAGGACAGGTTGGAAAACTTAATAAAGCACATAGATATAAAATATCACTTTATTCAAGACAAATTGTCAAAAAATTTAATATCTTTGGAGTATATAAAAAGTGATGACCAAATAGCTGACCTGTTGACCAAGCCTCTACCTAAGATAAAATTAGATAAATTTAGGAGTTGTCTTAGTCTAATTTAAACTCTCGAGGCAAAGTGGGACAAGTCAAAAATTCAAAAAAAAAAAATTTTTTTTTTTTGTAGTTTTGTTATACTTATTATTTTTTAAAAATATTGTTCCATTAAGGGAGGGTGTTAGATATATTAATTATAATTTATAATGTCACAATATTTTTTATCTATGAACTATGATATTTTGTTATCTGTGGCTGGCAACACTCTCTTCCTCCTTCTTGATTTTGCAAATGGCGTGTCGGCTGTACTTCCTTGTGAGTTTCTTATTTTTAATTAAAACCAAGTATCAAGTACATATTTATTATTTGAACTCAACCACTCCTGCATCCACGGACCCTGAAATTACAACATAGGTTCCTGCAAAGTGTTGAATAAATTTTGATTCGAATCTCAATTTCGGTTTCGCTATTGAATCATCGAATATATAAAATTCTTCCAATTATTGTATTTTGTAATAACTCTGCACAGGGGCTTAGATACTTTTAAATATTATTGAGAATAATACAAAACACGGAACTGCAAAAAAAGTTCACTAAAATAAAAAATAGAACTCTTTTAAAATGGAGTTTTGCATGTTTTCACGCAAAGTAAATTGAGTTTGAAAATTAACTCCGAAATAAGAAATTAAGTTCATCAAAATAATTCACAACACCACTAAACTAACATGTGCTTGGAATTTTGACGCGAGCTTTTTCGTATTTATTATTATGGAAATTCGAGGCACATTTCAGCCGAATATTCTCAGAGCATACACAATTTTCTCAGAGCTTATTTTCTAGATATAATTTTTGAAGTTTAAACTTTTCATCGGTTTTTATGAAATTAAATTAAAACCCTTGAGAAACAGGATCGATTGTCATAGAAAACAATTTTGAATGAAAAATCTATGATGCAAGTTAAAAGTCGATCAAATTTCAATATAGATTAATCCGATTTTGGTATATTCAATGTAGATTAACCAGGAATTACAGCAAAATAATTAATTTTCTAAATGATTGCCCCGAAGGTCCTTTTCTTTTAGTAAGTAAACAAGCCAAAGTCGCGTAGACATCTGTGTTGACTCGGCAAAGTAACTGATGCTGCCGTTTCGACCGATGTCAACAATTTCTTTTCCTTAAGTGTACCGTACTGTCAGTCTGTCATTTACCATTTCTGTTATGTTCCGGTTACATAATTATTTTATAAGCAATAATAGCGTGTGACGATAGCCTATGAGTCGGGTAGACCAGATTTCAATCTTCCCAACTTATATTCTTATGTTTTATAGATACAGAATACCAAATAGTTACCTGCACATATACAGAAAAGATTCAGACAGCAAAAGTTATATTATTTATGTAAATAGCGACTCTAGATCCGACGCCATAAAGTGCAGTTCAGGTCGCAACAGTATTTACTACTTACAATTGTGTTATCTACTTGCCTCTCTTTCTACCGCGTAGCTCTATCTCTTCCGACATTCTGCCGACTGTATTTGGGTAAGGTTTGTCTACCGCAATCATCACCAGCCTATGCTGCATGCACACGTAGAGATATTATGTATCTCTACTTTTGTCGCTTTTTTTTCTCTGCCTATCAATATGGGTCAAAAAGAGAAAAGGGAGCGACAAAAGTAGAGAGACATATTTTACGCGCGCATGCTAGCCCCGCAGGAATTTATCGGGAAGGAAAAGACCGTGCCGAAGTAGCGATATAGAATGGCCGTGCACCCACCGTGCCAGTCACCAACGCCATTTTGATCTCAACCAGAAATAGTCTCATTTGTGATGACGTCCCGTGACAGCTGCGGTGGACAAATGACTTAAGGGGATTTATTGAATTTATTTTTGTCTTTCTCACTCTCTCGGATACGTTGGTAGGTGCGACATGCAGCGTCGCGGAAGAATATAACAGAAAAACAACCTTTTACCGAATTACTCAAAAACTAAGCCAGATATCAAAAATCGGTTTGTCAGCGTTTTTGGGTATTGTTACTACCGACACATTAAAACAAAAATTACAATTACATTCATTATAGTTTCCGATAAAAAATTAGAAAACTGAGATTTTGGAGCAACTTTTGGGAGAACTTTCTATCGAGATAATTTTATCCAATCGTGTTTCTGCTTCTTAGCGATTTTAGATTAAAGACCCAAAATCATGACGTGTAAATTTGATTGTCTTTATAGTTTTTACGTAAAACTTCATTCAAAATCACTTAAATACGGCTTGTACGCCGTTAACGCGTCGACGGGTCTGAGTGAGATAAAAGTCACACCTTTACCAATATCTCTTCAATGTGGTCTCTCTTCCAGACTGGTTCCCGGGCTGGCGCAAGCACGCTGGGCAGCCAAACGACGACGGCACGTCGGGGCAGGACTGCGTGGAGGCACGCCGTGAGCTGCCCCCGCGCCCGCCGCACGCGACCTTCATGTGGAACGACAGGAGCTGCCACGAGCACAACTACTTCGTCTGCGAGCGACCCGGCGTTGAAGGTAACCGAGAAAAATAATTATACCCTGGACAGGGCGAACGTCGTAAAAAAATGTCGCCAGTTTAACTGTGCCAAAAATGCTTGTTCTAAAGTCCGGTCGCGGAGCACGAAGAATTTCGTACATTAACCTGTTACTACCTGTCTCTGTCACTCCCGCGTCAAAATAATGCGGTCACGCTCGCACAGGACGGGGTCATTGCAACTGTGCGAGCGTGACCGCATTATTTTACCGCGACCGTGCTATATCAGCACGCTGTGGTTCGCTCCCTATAGAAATTTGACAGATAGCGCTACTATTTACATGTATATAAAGGTTTACGTAAATCGTTCGGATGGCCGTATCCTAAGGTTTCTTATCGATGCCTACACACCATTTTTGGGCTCTGTACCGTCTCTCATAGACATTTGCAACACCAGAGGAACTGCCGAACTGCTAATGCCAGCTCTTAATTAAATATAGTTTGTTTGGGACTGCTGCAAGTCAGATTTACGAAGCATTCTCTCTCTCTAGTCGTTTCTTTTTTGTGAAGATCGTGGTCCTGGGGATTCTGCAACCTAGCGTGGATCTAATTCTTCCACCGGGTTCTAACGCAGTAAGGCGACGATGTAGCTCGCGCAGCAGTCACCTATACAATTTTGACAGATGGCGCTACTGTTTGTTTGTACGAAAAAGGTTTACGTAAATCGTTCAGATGGCCATATCCTTATCAGTGCCTACTACCAATACATTTTTTTTGCAAAAGGGATTCCGAATTATGCAAGCTAAAAATAAAGCAACTTATGGACGAGTATAATTAATGGAAATCCTAAGCTTTAAATACTGTTTTTAGAAGGTATTATTATTTATTTATTTATTTTAGTATTTATTATACTTTCTATCGCGGGCTTTGAGCGTGGAGACCGAATCCAGAAATTCCGTAACGAAAATAACCTAACACCCCCCACTCCGACCGGCACAGCGCTGATACGTTTTAGTTTTGCCATCTATCGATGAATAGCAGAACTTTTAATGACTTATAAATGTGCAATAGCTTAGTCTCCGAGTGCCACACATCTATTTTAGTATAGCTTTATTTACGGAGAAGGTATTAGGTATATATTTTTCAAATTCGAACGGAAAAATAATATTCCAATTACAAATATATTGTACGGAACCGTCAGCACACAATAACCAGAGTTAGAGTAGTCTCGCACTTTACCATTAGTTAAACCATCAGACTGACCACTTACTGACGTCACGCTTTTGCCGGCATGGAACTACGTGACCTGTTTACTTACCACCATTTTACCGAATAAGTACCTAATTTCTTTGGCAATAAAATTCATTATTCTTTGCCCGAAATCCCCAATTCTGTGTCAGCTTATAAACAACTTTATTTCTTATTATCTATAGTTTATATTGCCTTGCACAATACCTCTGAATACGTTCATACAAAGGTTAACCGTATGTGGCCATACCAATAAGGTTTAAAATAGAATGTCTATAAAACAACTCATCTGTTATCTCATTGTACGAATGTACGTGAACTTATTGAGTTACTTTTGAAATTGAGCTTTGTATTGATACGAAAAGGGTTCAAAATCAATCAATCAGTCAGTCCTCTCGTTCCCCGAAATTGCTTCGTGCTCAAAACGTCTTGTTAACATTTGACTTGTCTTCCAGAGTTGAGTAAATAGACGTGCCCTTTTATCGGTTTGATGATATTCCAGACAGAGACGGTCCCTTGCAGCCAAAAGCAACATGCTGGCTAGGAGGTTCACCCACTGCTCCAGACAAGTGAAGATCACCCTGTTCAAAGCCTACTGCCGGGCGCTCTATACCTCGCAGCTCTGGTATAACTACACTAAAGCCTCCTTTGACTCTCTCAGAGTGCAATACAATAACGCCTTCAGAGCTCTGCTGGGGCTGCCGTGGAGGTGTAGCGCGTCGGGCATGTTCGCGATGAACAGGGTTGACGATTTTTATGCAGTGATGCGTAAAACGAGGGCGGCCTTTAATACCAGGTTATACAGTAGTAATAACATAATAATATTAAATCTCAAGAAGTACCACTTTAACATCCCCAAATTTTTTAAAATATAATCATATAACATGTAAATTAATTTTCATAGAATCATAATTGTTTATAATTTTTCTTTTATTATTAATTTTATATTAAATTGAATTTTAATTGTTCTTTTTAATTAAATTTAAAAATTACAATAGTAATATGGACTACTTATGTCTGAAATAAAACATTTTTTTTTTTTTTTTTATAAGACGCTAGTACTTCAGTGGGGAGGTGTGCTGCCGTCGCGACACCACAAAATCTATCTCATCTTTTGAGCAACGTTGATCCAACATGTTAAGATTGGAAGTTATTTTCTTACCTCCATACCGAAGAGAAAACGTCAAAATAGATCATTGGGGTTAACTGTTTATTACTTGGCTTCGTATGACTAATTAAAATTTAAAAAATAAAACTTCTCCATACTCATACTACTATTTCTATCTCAAATTATATTTTAAATGTAGCTTGAAGGGTGGAAAACTTAAGATATACTCGGCTAAAACCACAGAGCAAGGAATGACTTTATATTGACTGCTAAAACCATGGTAAAGATGTATGTCTTGTAGTTCTTAACAATTCGTAGCAAAATGTCTAACGATTCTACAAACCACGTAGCAAGCCGCTACGCAACTGAAACAATATGCGTATTGAGTCTACGAGCCGCGTAGCAAACCGCTACGCTGTTGATACTTGATACAATAGCCACTAGCTTGAAAGCCTTAGAACGTTGGTTTCATACAATAGCCCGCATCGGGTGCGTGGCTTTTGTGCTGATATATAGGTCATCAGGTTACTGGAACCGTCTATTTATAGACCAATAGCGTTTGTCTGGCAGTCGTGGGATCTAACTAACATCATACGAATTTACATGATTATTATTAAAATATTGTGGTGACTCGACGATTTCGAATTGTGAAGTCAACATTTCCTGAGGATGTCCCGGTGTCGGGACAAAACGTGCGTCGAAGAAAGTGTTGGAAAATTGTGTGTGGGGTTTCATGTGGGCAGTGTTCCTGCATATTGTACCATGCAGAATCTTTTCAAGTAGCGGATTATAGCAAAACAAATTAATCTGTCCTGCTATTGTGGTGTAGTCATATGAAAAAAGTCTTTCTTTTCTTTTGCGTTTCAAAGTCTTTCAAAATAATGACAAACATACCTACTAAATATAAACTAACAAACATTCAGAATTTTGAATTTCCTTTTGTGTTTGTGCTATGCTAATTCAAAGAATTTGTAGATACAAAAACTGCCAAAATTACTGGAATTTTTTCTATCGATGTGTTTAAATCGATTATTCTGCAAATACAATTTTTACATAAGTAAAATTGTGTGAAATACAGGGCACTCGAAGGGGTATCTTCTTTTTCGAATAATTTCTTGGACTACAAAAAAAATTCAAAATTTATTAATACAAAGCAATCTTCTGAGTCTGCTCTCTATAGGCTAGTGGAAAACAGACTCAGTGATGGTGACATAAAAGGTGCAGCTCGTATCCTCTTTTCCAGTGATACAATGGCGCCAGTGAGCCTGGAAACTCTCTCGATCCTGGAGGAGAAACATCCATCTGCAGCAACAGACCTAACATTGCCTACAGCGCCGTTGGATAGTGATGAAGTCATTGAGGTGACAGCATTGGAGATTTCAGCGGCCGTCACGTCTTTCCAAAATGGGTCCGCCGGTGGTTTAGATGCCTTAACACCACAACATCTAAAGGATTTGTTGTCTGGTACAAGTGGCGAAGCCGGCGAGACTCTACTGAAGGACCTGACGGCTTTGATTAATCTAATGCTTTCGGGGCGGGTAAACAATGACATCATTAATATTCTATATGGCGCCAATTTATGCGCTTTAAAAAAAAAGGACGGTGGTATAAGACCGATTGCCGTTGGAATGACATATCGGCGCCTTGCGGCTAAAATATGTTGCAAAAAGGTTGCACCGGTTCTATCTAACCTGTTTCAACCATTGCAATTAGGTTTTGGTTCGCGAGGTGGCTGTGAAGCCGCCGTCCATTCAGTCAGATCTTTTTTGTCTCAAAATTCTAAAGATCTGCTGCTGAAGGTGGATGTTAAAAATGCTTTCAATTCAGTCGACAGGGGCGCCCTACTAACACAAGTCAAGAGCAAAATTCCAAATTTATTTAGCTACCTTTGGCAATGTTATGGTTCATCTTCTAAATTAACTTTTCGTGGCAATGAAATTATTTCCGCTGTAGGTTGTCAACAAGGTGACCCTCTTGGCCCTGCTCTATTTTCATTAGCAATTCACCCAATCATCCAACGCCTTAAATCAAAACTTAATGTTTGGTATTTGGATGATGGGACTTTAGGTGGTGACGCTTGTAGCTTATACAGTGACTTACAATTTTTGATATCAGAATTCAAAACAATTGGTTTAGATTTAAATTTTTCAAAATGTGAACTTATGATTCCTGATATACATCCGGAAAAAGATTCAATCATACAAAAATTTAACACTTTAGCTCCTAATATAAAAATTATAAACAAAAGAACTCTTCAATTATTGGGCTCACCTGTCCTGGATGAATCATTCCCTCCTTTCATTGATGAAAAAATTCAAAATTTTCAACAAGTTTCGGATCGCCTAACCAAAATTAATATTCACATGGCTTTTACAATTGTTCGTTTTTGTCTTTTTGTTCCAAAATTTACTTATTTAGTCAGATGCTGTCAGTTGTGGAAGCATACTGACTTATTACTTAATTTAGACAGCATAATAAAAAACACATTGGCTTTAATTTTAAATGTAAATTTAAGTGATCGAGAGTGGTTACAGGCTTCTTTACCTGTACGTTTTGGAGGTTTAGGGATACGCTCCGCCTCTAGTGTTGCTCTCCCTGCGTTTCTGTCTTCGATTCATAGCAACGAAGTCCTAATAAATAAAATTCTTTCGAATTGTCCAGAAACCTCAGAAATAAGCTATATGAACGAAGCCAGGGACGCTTGGAGAGCGGCATGCCCAAACTCAGACTTCCCAACAATTCCATCTTCTCAGCGGCTGTGGGATGGGCCGATCTGTGAGCAAGTACGGAACCGTCTCGTAAATACGTGCTCAAGCTCTGCAGATCGTGCTCGTCTCTTAGCCGTTGCCCAGTGGGAATCTGGTTTGTGGTTGCGGGCTCTCCCTTCTCCCAACACTGGCACGCTTATTGATTCGTCCACTTTCCGGATAGGCGTCGCCCTTCGTTTGGGCGCATCTTGTTGTGCACCACACCGCTGTCACTGTGGTGTTGTCGTCGACCAACTCGGTCACCACGGTCTTTCCTGTGCCAGGAGCGCGGGTAGGATTCCCCGACACGCCAGCCTTAACGATATCATCCGCCGTGCCCTTACCACCGCTAACTGTGCGGCCGTTCTTGAACCGAGCGGTCTAGTGCGTAGCGATGGTAAGAGACCGGACGGAATGACCCTGATTCCATGGAAGATGGGAAGGCCTTTAGTGTGGGATGCGACTTGTGTCGACACACTTGCACCGTCCCATCTTCCTGGAACCCAAATTGGGGCTGGTGCTGCGGCTGAATCCGCTGAAAACCTCAAAAGGCGCAAATATGTATCCCTGGACAGTGGGTACATATTTGAGCCTATTGGGGTCGAAACTATGGGACCGTGGGGACCGGGAGCAAAGAAAGTTTTTAAAGAAATTTCTTTACGCCTGGTCGATGCAACGCGTGACCAAAATGCTGGCTTCTATTTTGCCCAGAGAATAAGTATCGCGATACTACGAGGCAATGGGGCTAGCATTTTGGGAACAATTCCCTCTGACAGCGGTCTACTAGATTAATTTTTTTTTTTTTTTTTTTTTTTTAACATTTTAGATTAATATGTAGTTTTTATTTTAGATAAGTATGTAGTTTTTAATTTAGATATAGTTTAATTTTATACCTAGTTTTAATTTATAACTTTTAATTTAAGCTTATTTTAGTTATTGTGTATGTATACTATTTTTCTGCTGAATAAATAATCCATATTCCTTTAAAGACTTTGTCTTGTCTATTGTACCAATTAATTCTTTGGCGTTCAAAAGCAAAACATCGCTGGAAGTTTTCCTCTCCAATATTTAAAGCCTTCATTTTAAGCCTTTTATGTTCAAAATGGAAATAATTAACGATGAAACTCAAAAGACCGCGAAACAATACGCCAGATTGCACCGAAAACTTCATGATAACGCGCCTTTACTGATACTGAACTGGAAAATAATAATATTGTTGAAAAGTTATCTTTTAATCAACGGGTCTTTCAATATTTTTTATTGGTTGCAATATGTTTTCGACGATAAAAGCTTCCAAATGATAATTAATATTAGTATAGTATGTGGCACATACTAAGATTGCTCGGAAGTTGAATTAAAAAAAAATCGAGTTTTATGTTTTTCTTTGAACAATACCTACTCTGTTTTTTAACAACCTACTAAAAAAATACTAGTGACGATAGACAAGACAATCTCTTTATCGATAACAGAATATAGATATTACATTCATGTTTCGAACACTTGCATCTTCACTGTTTTTGTTGCTGCATCATTAATTAAAGTAAACGGTTATAGCAGTTCAAATGGTCTCGAGGCAGATTAAAATGGACTCTCCAATGCTGCTCGATACAAAAAACTGGCCTAGTGCGAATCGGTCTCGCAGACGAAGGGTTCTGCACCTTGACCAAAAACAAAAGATTGTATGGAGATTGGAAAGGCCCTGAATTTTCAGTTTAATTTTTATTTTCATCATGTTTTTTGTTACAAAAACTCTATATTTGTACTAATACACAATCTGTGAACATTTACTGTTCTACCAAATAAACGGTTCAAGAGATACAGTGTTTATTAAAGTCATGCATAAAATGCTGATTTTTTACATTTATCCATCTATCTATATAAAAGAGAGTTACCACTCACTCACTCACTGACTAATCACGATATCTCAGGAAGTATAAAGCCTACAAACTTGAAGTTTGAAAGGTAGGTTCTTTGTAATGGGTAGGTGTAAGCTAAGAAACGATTTTGAGAAACTACCCCTCTAAGGGGGTGAAATAGGGGTTGGAAGTTTATATGAAAGTCCCGTGTTTTTGAAGTTAGAGACGTGAAAATCGTCATTTAGGTTATCAGCTTCAGATATTAAAAATTTCTATAAGTCGCTTTGGAAAATTCCCCTTTAAGGGTGGTAAAATAGGGGATGAAAGTTTTTATGTGAAAATTTTAATATTGTTACTGTTGACTTGAAATTTGAAAGGTAGGTTCTTTGTAATGGGTAGGTGTCAGCTAAGAAACGATTTTGAGAAACTACCCCTCTAAGGGGGTGAAATAGGGGTTGGAATGTTTGTCTGTTACTCCTTCACGCTGCAACTACGAATCCGATTTAGCTGAAATTTGGAATGGAGATGGATTATTACCTGGATTAACACATTATGGTACTTTTTATCCCAGAAAAAGCGATGGTTCCCGCAGAAGTAGTGAAAAACCTAAATTCACGCGAGCGGAGCCGCGGGCAACAGCTAGTTTATTATAATAACAAATAATGTTGAGATGAGCTAGACGTTATAACTAACGTGCATATGCTCACAATCATTTTTGTTGGCAATTTAACGTAGATCAATTTGCCCTTGACACTTTTGCAATAGTACTTTTAAATATTGAATGGAAGCAGGCGTTACTTTGCGGAAATCCATAATTAACAGGACAGATTAATTTGCTTTGCTATAATCCGCTACTTGAAAAGATTCTGTATGGTGCAATATGCAGGAAAACTGCCCACATGAAACACCGTGACACCGTCCGGCACCGTCGTCACGGTGTCGTCCCGACACCGTGACATCCTCAGGAGATGTTGACTTCACAATTCGAAATCGTAGAGATCTCTAGAGAATCTTTTCAAGTAGCGGATTATAGCAAAGCAAATTAATCTGTCCTGCTAATAGTACTTTTACTCTGGATGTCTGGGTTTAAGTCTAATTACACCATACTAATACAGCTAGCTGGAAGATGGACGGGGGAGGCTCAATAATAGGCTCCTGTTTCAAGTCTTTTTAAAAATAAAGATTTTCAGGCTCTAATAAAGTTTTAGTTTTTTAGTATTAGTCTCTTTAGGCACGGAACCCTAAAAATCTTTAGAGCTCCCTCGTAAAACTTTACACAGAGCTATTCGACGCGGCATACGAGAACTGCGCCGGTTAAATTTGTTCATTTTAAACCGATATGTGTAGGTTTCCTTATGCCTCACTGAGCACTGTTGATGTTTGCACTAAAATCGACTTTCTGGTATTGAGCTTACATTTTCATCCGTTTTAAAGTGCTTCTATGCACTGTTAAAAGATAGAGCCATTGTATGAAGGCACTTGTTTCAGATAGCAGCTTTATTTCTTCAACCGTTTTTGACGTGATAACGTTTAATAAATTAATGAACACCAGCAACGCACATGAAAAATAGTAACGTTCCGCGTAACGTTCCACCTGAGCCTGTGCGTGCAAGCGAGAGCGCGCAACAATAGCGCGATAGAGAGGCACGATACAACAAACGATAGAGAGGCCAATTATGACGTTATCACGTAAATCTATCATCCGTAAACTGAGCCGTAAGCCGACTTTACAGACAACCAATTTTTTTATTGACAATTTTAAAATGGCGACATAGAGGTCCCGCAAGCGACGACCTATTATAAATCTATGGGTGTCGGTGATATAATTTTGAATTTTAAAAATACCAGGGAATACATTCAATTATTAAAAACTTATCTTCATCACCAACGGCGCTACAGCACTTTGTGGGCCTGGGCGTGCTCCAAAAGATTCCTCCATAGGTCTCAGTCCATTGCACCTGCTCCACAATTTTTTATTCCTACAGCTTTTGCTACTTGTTTCACTCCATTAAGCCAACGAAGCTTTGGCCGACCAACATTTCTACGGCCGCCGTCTGGGTTTGAGGTCAGTAGTTTTTTGGTGGCCTCTGTTCTGAGGTAGTGAGCCAAACATTGTTCAGTGGCAGTTTTTTGTACGAATTTCGAATCGACTCGCATCGATTCGTTTGTGCGATGCGAGTCAACTCGAAATTTGTACAAAAACTTGCACTAACCCCTCTGGACACTTTTTAGCTCACTACCTGTGCAAGAAACTATTTTTATTTTTAATGTAAACATCTTTCGTCTCGGTTGCTGGATATTTTTGGTGAGAGTGATTTTGGAAAAGGGGGACGGTGATATTTAAAACGAAACCGGAGAATTTTACCAATGAGCGCGCGCGGTGCCATTTTACGCATAAGGTGTCGGCAAACATAGTTATAATTATAAGTGAATTTCAGGGAATATACAGATGATTTAGAATACTTTAAGGAGAACTAGTAAACAGAGATACAAACGCCGGAGTCTAGATCTGAAGTGTAATTAATAATTATCGAATTCAGTGTCTTTTAGGAAATCATAAATTGTGATCGATATTTGACGTCAAAGCACAAATGCTCTACTTAAAATTGGCGGATCAGCAGCCTTGTACAATGTACATGTGTGTTGTTAAAAGTGCAAGGTTGAATATATATCACTACGGTTGTAATGCGACTGCTGTAAGTCTTCTTCTTTTCGTTCCTTCTTTTCTTTTCCAAAAACACTCCCACAAAAATATCCATCAGCCTAACGTAAAGAAGATGCACATTAAAAACTTGATGAAGTCACTTTCAGGCGTCCCTGCTTAAAGTTACAGTACCCACTGAAACATCATAAAGTTATGAGCGATACAGCGTCGCCGCATCTAAATCCGTGTTGCGAGTTACGATGCAATAAACGCGATGAACACTTACCGCTGTATAAACGACCTTTAAGTAGGTTGCTGTTTATTTGAAAATCAGATAACATTTACTGCAAGTCGGGTCTCCGCAAGCGAGAAGTTTTCAACTTTTGTGTTATCAACAAATATTGGTGGAAATTTCTGTGAATTACGGATTGTTTCCACAGAAGGGACTCAGGAATTGAAAATTTCAGATGCGATATTTTTTAGGGGTTAAAAGGGTAGAAAGTGGGACCCTATTTCAGATGATGTATTTCTGTTTCCGCCATAACAAAAAATACTAAAACACATAAAAATAAATATTTAAGGCGCTATCATATATATAACAATAAAGCGATTCTATGGTGCCTTTAAAGTACGGAACCCTTCGTGTGTGAGTCCGACTCGCACTTGACCGATTTTTTACAGATTCATGATAATCACTTAGCATAATATGTTTTAATGCCATTAGAACTTGCAGTTTTTGTCTAATTGATAACTTAGATTTAGTGATTACCATACTATCCTTGTAAACTATTTATGGGCAGGATGAAGCATTTATTTTCTTTTTGTTTTTTTTTGTGTTTTCAAAGCGAGTTGATGACGAAATTTTTCAGTGTAGAGGTATCTTTAGTGTTGATACAAGCCTGGGACTACGAGGAAGACAACCTCGTAAAAAAATCACCGAAGTGGGCGGGAACGCCCGTCGAGAGGGATAATTACGGCGGCACGTCCCTCTCGCAGGAGACGCACCGGTTGCTGGAGGACGAACATCTTTCTTCGGCTTCCGTGTGCGCCGGCCTGCGGGTGACGGACGTAAGGGGCTATGGCGTCCGTTTCCCGAATCCCATCAACAGGCCGAGGAGGTGGCGCGCCCTGTTCAGGACGCGCCTCCCAGGAGGAGTCGGCGGCGGTCAGGCTGCCGGCAGCAGCGACGGAACCTGCCGCTCAGGTGGCGGGTCGGGGCCTGGCGGGAGCGCGGTGAATACGCAAGTGAATCCCGTACTCCCGCCAACGAGGTCCGTCGTGGCAAGCGGCAGGTTTTAGTGGGTGCAAGCCCCACATAACCCCTCCGTTTCCCCTGACGGAGGGGTATGCGTTAGGCATTTCCTGTCATTAAAAAAAAAAGCCTGCTAAAAGTTCTACCGCCAAATTAGCCATCACTGGCTAAGAACTGTTCGTTCTAAGTGGAGACAGATGAAATTCAGATAGATGTGTAGCTGTTCATGGTTGAAGTGGCTTTCATGGAATATATCTAATATAATTCTCGTATGTGACAGCCCTGAATATATTTTCGTTATCTGATAAAACTCGATATCGGAATGGACATAAAACGGCTCGATTCGCTTGCCGCTGCATTTCCGTGTGTAAAAATGTAACGTTTTAAATATTGTACAGATCGTTTTTAAATATTTTTGGACGTCGAATGTTATTGTGTTATTATAAAACAATGATGTTTTCATTCAATATTTTAAAATTATAATTTTGAATTAAAGAAGTGTTACAGTGTGTATGAAAAACATAATATACATAATATTTTCACTCCACTCCCCTGTTATCTTAAATTAAATATTTCATTACATATTCATATAATATTGTACCGAAATCCATTATTCTTGAGGGTTATTTGATTAAAAAACCATGGCGGTTCAAAGTCTCTCAAGTTTTTCTGTCTTACAAATAATGGCATCCCTTTCATTCACTACACCATAGAGAATGAACAAATATTTTAGTTAGGTATTTAATATATTTCATTTTCTTGTCTCGCGAGGTGTGAAAAGTAGAGTGTTCAACGCAGAGGTGATGCTGTCTTTAGTCCAGGGCACCCCTAAATCCCGGCACTTGTGCGTTATAATTACATTACTTAATTAATCTACTATTATACTTTGCAAATGTACTTTCCAGGGGATCAGACAGGTTAAATACGGGCGGGTCAGATAGTCATGTTTTATTACTGCGCCAGCGTGGTTCGTTTAGCATTCTTAACCACAGGGCTAAACAACAATTATATCTCCAGATCTAAGTACTGGAAAGCAGTTCCCACGGGAATAGCAGCAGACGTTAACGAATGGCGATGTCGAGTGAATAGCACATAACCGCGAAACTTCCGAGACGAAGCACGCCCTCGAGACGTTTTGAACGTGTGGGTTTGTTGCGTGCAATAGCGCCTCTACATAGTCGGCGAGTATAGGCGAATATACGCGAGCGCGATGGTGTAATGATGGTGTAGTCGGCGGTAATCGTCTAAAATCGCCACTGATCATGGCAACCGAGGATTATGTGGTTTTTGAGGCACGCGTGAGTGAGTGCGATGATAAAAAATCATTCACCGGCGGACAGTCAATGAAGCCATGCCTCGTGATTATGTAGACTTACTTACACTATGATTGTAGCGATTACCGACAACGATACACGATTATGCACGTGACGAACATTGCCGCTAGTCAAGAGTAGCCATTAAATTATGGTTTTCGTAATATTATGTAGCATAAAAGTTTACAATATAAAGACACACTTGAGTTGTTAAGTTATTGTAGGTAGTTGAGATTTCTTTATACACTGCAAGATGTATTTGATATTATATATATGATATTATATTATGCTATTTACTATATTACAATATTTATTATTTGCTATATATATATTTTTTTTTTTCTTTTTTTTTAAATTTTTTAGAACTTTATTTACAATAAAACTTATCACTAGCTTATTCTAATTACTATACAAGTCTTGCCCGCGTGGAATGGTGGCAAGAATACTGGCTGCATTTCCGCGTTGAACAGCTAGGCTGATACGTTGCGCAAAAAATGAGCCAGCCCTTCTGTCACCAGTTGAGGTTATTAAACGCGGGGAAAGCTCTCGAATGAATTTTTTTGCACTATGACTCCATGGCCCCAGGGTCTCCACGGCAAACGGGACAAATATGTAACTCTCTAATAGAGAGGCATATTTGCGACGCTTACCTGATTCAGCAGTTTCAGCTGCGGCTCCCGGCTTTGATTCTGTCTCCCTGATATGAATCGAAGCCAATGTGTCAACGCATGTTGCGTCCCACATCAGCGCCCGACCCCGTTCCCAGGGAACCAGCGTCAATCCATCAGGTCTCTTGCCATCATCACGACTAATTCCTGCTGGCTCCAATAGGGCAGGAATATCAATGGTGGCAAGAGCTCTTTTTATGCTATATATATATATATATTTATGCGATATATAAGGTGGTGTCAAATTATCTGCCACCGTTCCAGGAGGTGAATGTGCCATACGTATACACTTCAATAGTGAAGAAATCTCAGTCCCCAGGCTCAATATTTTTTTTAATTTTTAATTAAAAATTACGTCGCAACCCAAGGTCAACGCTCTCACGCCGCGCCCAAACAGTTGATTTCCGTTACGAAGCGACAACTGTACTAAACATGTACTCAAGTTTGACTTATGGACGTGTTTATGCAACATGGTGCGATATGTTAATAATGTTTAATTAAAAAAAAATGGAGCCCGGGGACTGAAATTTCTTCACTATTGAAGTGTATATGTATGGCACATTCGCCTCCTGGAACGGTGGCAGATAATTTGACACCACCTTATATATCGCATAAATAAATATAGCAAATAATAAATATAGTAAATAACATATATCGTAATTGTGAGCCATAATGGTGTATATCTAGAGGGCATTGCATTGGTGTGATACAAGTTGGCCACGCGCCCACAGCGTCCCCCGCCGCGCTGCCTCCGACATAAATATCTTCAGCTCAATATATTACCCCACATTTAATATTAGAACTAACATAGTCATCTTAAGCACTCCCTGATGCTTTATATATTTTTTCTTCTCCAACTTGAAAACATAAATTCTTAGCCTATTTGTTTTCGACTAGGTGTTTTAAGTAACCTTTACGGGATTTTCCTTAAGTTTTTAAATAGGCGTTAATTTTTTTAATAAGTAAGTTATTAATAATTTTCTTTATTATTTACTTGTACATTAGAGAAAATTGCTTTACAAGCCGCGGCCAAAATTAGGTTATTTACTTCTAATAAATATTTCTCGCGGATAAATCGCTTTATTCATATCCTGAACACGAGACAGTCCTCTCTACTACTACTGTTAAACCTCTAGATTGGGTCTACTTTCTGGTAAATCTCTAGGTGGATAGATTCTTTTAAAATTTGAAATCATAACATCTAAAAGACTACCGTCTTTTAGATGTTATGATTTCAAATTTTTTTTCTAAATCGGTGGCAAGTTTTTGCTCCAGATAATGGTAAAAAGCTAAGTTATCTTTAAAGTTCTTTTTATTTTATTGAGTCGTAGGTACCACATAAGTTGAATTCTGGTAACTTAGGTAGGTACAATTTTGAAAGAGATAGAGTCCATTCGGATAGATACCTAACAGCAGTAATCACATTTTCAGCAAAATTACTGAGCATGATGAAACTGTCTCATTAAGTGTACATTGCAATGCCTTATGGGACATTGCAGTGTAAAGTCTTAACTCGCACTGCGTTGCACCACAATAAGCCTGCCGTGACGCAATTGATGACGTTCATATGAACGTCATCAATTGCGTAACGGTACACACAGTTACTTACAGTACAGAAGAATACTTCGAAAATAATGTTTTCAATAAATAACGATTCTAGCATTGACACAATAAAGTACAATTCAGCAATAGAACCTTATAGCTATGACATTATTAATCTAAACGTTGTGCCTTCTTTTTCTCGTGTTACTTTATCTCTTTCCAGCTCTCTATAGGTTTCCTGATAAAACTGTACCTACATTTGTGCCTACAGTGCGAGTAAAACCCCCTGACATGATGATATGAATGTTATGATTAAGGTGCGGTAACCAGCGTGTTTTCAGAAGTCGTTAACTGCGGTCGCGGTCGTAAAGACGGCGGTAAAGACGCGGGTTTATCAAGCGAATGGAACGCGAATGGAGAAAAAAAAATTGAAATCATAACATCTAAAAGACTACCGTCTTTTAGATGTTATGATTTCAAATTTTTTTTCTAAATCGGTGGCAAGTTTTTGCTCCAGATAATGGTAAAAAGCTAAGTTATCTTTAAAGTTCTTTTTATTTTATTGAGTCGTAGGTACCACATAAGTTGAATTCTGGTAACTTAGGTAGGTACAATTTTGAAAGAGATAGAGTCCATTCGGATAGATACCTAACAGCAGTAATCACATTTTCAGCAAAATTACTGAGCATGATGAAACTGTCTCATTAAGTGTACATTGCAATGCCTTATGGGACATTGCAGTGTAAAGTCTTAACTCGCACTGCGTTGCACCACAATAAGCCTGCCGTGACGCAATTGATGACGTTCATATGAACGTCATCAATTGCGTAACGGTACACACAGTTACTTACAGTACAGAAGAATACTTCGAAAATAATGTTTTCAATAAATAACGATTCTAGCATTGACACAATAAAGTACAATTCAGCAATAGAACCTTATAGCTATGACATTATTAATCTAAACGTTGTGCCTTCTTTTTCTCGTGTTACTTTATCTCTTTCCAGCTCTCTATAGGTTTCCTGATAAAACTGTACCTACATTTGTGCCTACAGTGCGAGTAAAACCCCCTGACATGATGATATGAATGTTATGATTAAGGTGCGGTAACCAGCGTGTTTTCAGAAGTCGTTAACTGCGGTCGCGGTCGTAAAGACGGCGGTAAAGACGCGGGTTTATCAAGCGAATGGAAGGGGCGTATTCGGAGTCAACGCGACGAATGTAATGACCTTTTGAAATGAGGTTTTCATCCTGTTTTATTGCGATGCAGCACGGTTTAATTGGGCCATATTGTGTTTAAAGGAATAGACATAATATACACAGGGCGTGGCGTCCCGCGCGACAATATTGCGCCAGTTTTCTAGTGTCAAAGTATTTGTTGAGATACCAGTAGTAAGGCCATCATGTTGTTCGCTCAGTAAAACTTTCAAGTGACCGCATCCTCAGGTTAATATCGGTGCTAAAAGGTTAAAGAAAACGGTTTCCTCGTTAGTCCACTTGTAGGGATATTTGACTGTGGATAAAAAGGTCCTTTGTTCCAATTCCTAGGTTGGGCAGGAAATTTGTAAATTTGATTTTCCTCATCGACATAGATAATAATATGAGCCTGAGGATGCGGCCATCGGAACATCTTCCGTAGATTAATCTTTTTTATACAAGCAAGCAGGAGACCATATTATGTCAAAATTCTATAGGTGGCTGCTGAGCGAACTACATGGGGGTCTTACAGTACACTGGCCCCATTTTTGCGCGGTTCGCCACATCCAGTGTAAATGTTTATTATTTTAGATATTTACTTTAATTTAAAAATTAAGTACTTATTTTCAAAACAATGTATTGTTTCAGATCCCTACAAAGCATCGAAAGTGCAGTGCAACGAGTCGATAGTGCTGTCTCACTCGCACCCACACGCGACTATATCCAGCCCCGGCTTTCCCCGCCCGTATCCTGATGACGTCAGTTGCATCACTGAGATCAAGGCGCCACCGTCGCACACTATACGACTGCACTTCGAAGAGCTGCTCACCGAACATGAGCCACAGTAAGTAATATACCGATGGTGTTAACTATTGAGTAGCTTATCGAAGAAGTAAGTAACCCCTAAGGATTTATACGTAGCATGGTGGTAACTAGCTACGACCGAAGCCTCCCACCCCACCAGCAGCTGTAGCGTGCAGTCTTAGCGTCGACCAGTGCAGAAACGTTGACGATCGCTCATTCTATAGCTTGTGTAGAAAGAAACCAAGAACTGTCTATGGTTAGCGATAGATCAATGTCAATGTTTCTCCGACTCATAATATTATGGGTATCATTTAGGCTATCACCAATTTAATTAGTTTTGTGTTTCTTAAATAAAAGGGTTTGTCCTCAAAATAGTAGATCTGTCACCAAAATATAGTCACCAAACAATGCAAAATCAGTTCCACAATAAATCACCTAAAATCCTGAGATATAAGGTCTAGTACCAAATAAATGTTTTTGTATGTATTATAATAGGTGTGTCCTAATAAGTATTTAAGCAAACTAATTTAAAGAGATCACCAATAAATCATATTATGTTTATAATTTTTTTTATTTTTTGAGCTTATGTGTTAACTTTATGTAAGAATTTACGACTATAGCCTAAGAAAAAGTGGGGGATCTAGGAAAACTCCTTAGCCGTCACCCTCTTCCCCTCCAAGAGCATGTCGACGGAGCCCCGCTTCGCGGGGCTCCTATTTCTGGGTGGTCAAAAAAGGAAAATAACCTTAACCTATTTACCTATAGGTGCACATGGGACCTAGGAAAACTCCTTAGCCGTCACCCTCTTCCCCTCCAAGAGCATGTCGACGGAGCCCCGCTTCGCGGGGCTCCTATTTCTGGGTGGTCAAAAAAGGAAAATAACCTTAACCTATTTACCTATAGGTGCACATGGGACCTAGGGAAACTCCTTAGCCGTCACCCTCTTCCCCTCCAAGAGCATGTCGACGGAGTCGCAGTCAGGGATCGATAATCGATTTATTTGGTGACAGATCTACCATTCTGAGCACAGAGCTATTATTTAAGTACAAAACTGTTATTATAAGAACGAAGTTTATATTCATGTAATGCAATATGATTTTATTGATTATCGATCTCTTATATTTTACACATATATTAACATTAATTTGATAATTCATACCTGGGAACAATTTTTGTTTATCTGAGAACGAAAATATTTCGTGGCGATAGATCTATTTATTAGGTGATACAACTTGATGACAAATATAAATTTTGGTGATAAAAAATATAGTTCCCTAATATTATAGGCCCCGCAAGCGACTAAGTACCTATTTATAAAATCTGTGCATCGACATTAATCGTTACCGCCTATCATAATTGCATCTTGGCTACCATTTAGCAACTTTCGTGATTGAAACGTATTTTTTTAAATACATTTTTTGAATTTTGTTCCATTCCTATACGTCGCGACGCAACGCGATTTATCACTTGGTTCCGCCTGCAGACCTGAGATAAATTAGAAATCATAATTGGCGCGTGGAGGGAAATGAACCCGTGCATCTCCCATTCGCAAAATATGGAACCTAAGAAACTGGAATACTTGGAACATCGTAAAGACGTTAGCTCTCTATGTATGCTCTATCGGTTATTCAATGGGGAGTGGCTCTGAGGAGCTGTTTGAAGGTTTGAAGTGATTCCACCTTCCACTTTCTCTGTGCGTACAATTCGGCTTCGAAACATGTTCCATTACTACCCTCTGGATGGCTGGCAATCCACGACTACCCAGTATGTTTCCTTCTTTCCGTGCACGTGCAAACTATGGAACCAGCTACCGAAACAGCAACAACCTATGGAAACAGCAACAGTGCTTCCTCAAAGCTTTGCCGATTGCGAGGCAATATAGAAGTTTCAGAATTTGTAATTGTAGAACGCTCGTCGAAAACTCTGCCAGTGCATGCTAAGGGACAAGTTATTCAAGGGGCAGATCTTTAAGAGCCGGCAAAGAATTTGCAGATCCTCTGATGCTGCTAATGTCCATGGGCGGCGGTGATCGCTCATCATCAGGTAACTCGCCCGCTTGTTTTCTCACATTCACTATGAACAAAAAATATGTAAACTACACGCTCTACAAGTAATTCGAGGCGGATAAAAGTAACATTTTTCACACGTCGCGTGTTGGCTCGGATTATAGCATGATATTATACGATGGTACGACGTGGAACGCTGTTGGACGCTTATATGAAAGATTCAGACCGCCATTTTAATATTTTAGCATATTTTGATATTTTGTTCAAAAGTTTCATAAGCTTGGATAACTATCGAAGTGTAAACTTTACAACTCTTTTGAGAAAGTGCATTTTATCGGATCCACTACAATAATATCACCGATAATATTATGATTGGCACTTCTGATCGTATGTATGTATACATACATACATACATACGATCAGAAGTGCCAATGTATGTATGTATGTGTATTACTCAATCACACAAAATACAAAATCGATTGTGCTAAAATTTTGAATGTAGGCTTCCCACAGCTTATACTTAAAATAAACATAATATAAGCTACTTTTAGGATAAAGGATTTTGCAAAATCAAGCTAGATAGGTGCAAGTATACTTTTAAAGCTTAATTCCTTGCAAGTTATGTAAAGGTTTTGAAAAAAGAGATTTCGACTCAATATTTGTAAATTTTTACTATCATAGATTTTTATAAGTAATACTTGCGTCAATCCAATGCAATAGGAGAAAAGCGTTTTTGTTATTAGTTAAAGAAACCCTAAAAACGAGTTAACGACTAAAAATTCACGAGTCAGGACAAATTGCACTAACTTGTCTCCATATACAAACATTATGCAGCTAAAACTATCACGCTAATGAAGTAGTTTCAATGCATATACAATGAGAACATGAAATAAACAAAGCATATTATACTCTATCTTTATTACCATAAAACTCGTTATTGTCTGTATGTATACAAAGCCAGGCTGTATGTTAAATAACAATACATATTCATGATTTTAACTGTGATGCGTATCTGGTGGTACAAGGCACAAGCGAGGTGGCATTCGTTATATTTGCACGTCTTTTTACAAAAGTGTCGCAGTTAGTATAATAATCAGCTGTTTTACAGAACCATCGTCTGTTTTACAAAACAGCTCGGCAAAATTAGCCCACCATATTCAAATGTAATTTTCTTAGTTTTTACAAATTGTAGACTATCTACATATTGTAAGCTTTAAGAAATGATAATAGTACACGTTTAGTAGGAGGCACTACGACCCAGTAGGTAAATAAGGTTTGAGCAAAGTTTTTTAAAAATATTAGATATGTATTATTAAAAATATTAATTATAGATATGTAATTTACTGGCGCGATTATCGCTACCTACAATATGTAATTATTCTACCTACTATTTGCAAAAAAACTAAAAAAAAAATTGGTGGGCTACATAAGTTTACCCATCCACCTTTCTTTGACGACCGAATGTCTTATCGGTAGCGA
Source organism: Coenonympha arcania (assembly GCA_036785405.1). NCBI lineage: Eukaryota > Metazoa > Arthropoda > Insecta > Lepidoptera > Nymphalidae > Coenonympha > Coenonympha arcania. The sequence continues at coordinate 15,775,353 of CM072068.1, read as the reverse complement.
TCCTGCCATCTGCGTAGGAGGTCGTGGGTTCGATTCCCACAACTGGAAAATGTTTGTGTGATGAGCATGAATGTTTTCAATTGAAAAACACCCAGTGTTTTTCAATTTAAAATTTATGTATATTAAATAATATATTTATTTATCAATTTATCAGATATGTAGTACGCATAACACCATCTATCGCTTACTTTGAGGCTAGATTGCGATGTGTGTAATGTCCTGATATATTTATTTATTACTACTAGTAGTGCCTGGGATATGAACCCAAGACGCAGAAGTCTGAACCACTGTACTATCATTGATACAGATTAGTAAAAATATAAGCAGGCGATAGGATTATTTTCTATTATAACTGTATACCAGGAAAATAATGAATTGTTACGGCATTCATAAGAAGTCCCAGATAAAGGAGATCTCATTTATCTGTCCGTCTGTTAGGACAGGAGGTAGTCCTTGGGTTTTATTTGGAATAGATTATAAGGGCGATCGTCCACAGTTTATGCTATACTGTATTTTTTAGTGCGCGAATTTTATTGAAACGAAAAAAAATCTTTGTGTATGTTTTGGCCAGTCTTGTAATCTCATCTCATCAGTTCATGAAATGGTTGAATTCACATTTTGCGAGGAAAAATAAAGTGTTTCCTGTCAAAGGGGTGATAATTTTTAACATGGCTTACGTGAATCCTAGTTCTGTTAATATTTTCGGAAATATTTCCCACACACACACATTTCGGGTCACGACAGAGATAACAATTTACACAATGATCGAAAGATAGAGTGTAATGTTTTCAGTTTTAATGTATGTATTCGTATTGTAATGTTTGTAATGTATGTATTCGTATGTATAGTATGTGGATGAGTTACTTTATACCATCTTATCTTCTAAATGCTTCAACCAATTGTAATGTATGTGGTATCAATCGAATATTGACAAAACTCGATTATTGCTTTGAAATTGCATCTGAGAAAACCCAATATAAAACAGATGTCACTCATGAGATTGAACTATCCTTACAATCGACCATTGTAGTGAGTTTAATATTGAAGATTTTACAGCTCAGTAAGCACTGGACAGCTGGCCTGCAGAAGGACTGGCTTGCTCGCAGTAATGACTTGAGCTAAGCTAAAAGTTTTAATAAAAGCTCCTTTTGTAATACGTTGCATAATCTTCTCAAGATATCTACTCTAGATATCAGCTGTATTTTTAAGGTACAGATAGGATAACAGTTATTGTATTTCCTCTTGATAATCTGTGTACCTATATAAAAGGAAAATTTCTATTGACTACCTAATCTAACAACACACAGCTCCAATGTACTGGATGGTTTGGACTGTTTGTAAGTATCCGCTTTTTCAGAAATCCTTTGGAATTCATGAATTTCATACCAATAGTGGGAATTTTGTTCGATTCCCACTACATACTGGTAAATGTTTGTGTGATGAGCATGAATGTTTTCCAGTGTCTGGGTGTTTTTCAATATATTATATTTATGTACATTAGTACGTATGTATATTTATCAGTCATCTAGCACCCATAACACAAGCTATCGCTTACTTTGGGGCTAGATTGCGATGTGTAAAATGTCCCGTATGTATTTATTTATTTTAATTTTTCCGGATGAGAAGTAGCCCATGTGCTAATTCTGGGTATTATCTTTCTTCATTTCTGTGGTTCGGTCAAGAAAGAGTGCCAGACAGACATACAAACCTTCATTTTTAAACGATCATTAGAAAGATATCTAATAGAAGAGAATAATCATTATTCTCGTTCACAGAAATCAAGTTAAATGGACAAAAAACAAATTACTCATTCAATTCGCTAGCCCGGAAACTCACAACTAGCGAGTCAACACAAATCGATTAATCGCATTAATAGGAACAATCGGACGGAACGACTGAATCGATATCAATCGCAACTGGGAACAATGGCCGCCTGTCCGCTTTGTCCGCAAATGAAGAGCCTCAATAAATCAGTCTGGCGGAACATTTCCGGAAATGCGGATCAGTTTGCGGGGAGAATATCTAGATTACGGGTCTGAAAGTAGGGGTGTTTTGACAAATATTTACGGTTCCGTACCTCAAAAGGAAAAAAAAACGGAGCCCTTATACGATACCTTGTTGTCCGTCTGTCTGTCTGTCTGATTTATTTATTATTTTCTATTCTCATTGCCCATGTTCGAAGTTTTCCACCTTATCATACTGTCATGTCCAAATGAAGGTGTTAGAAACATGTAATGAAACATTGATCCATAAATTCGTAGTATCTGACCGACTTGGCACAGTATTGCGACGTTTTTGGCAATCATTCCTTTAGTCGTTGGCACGGTCTGTGACTTGAGGGCCCGGTGAGGGGTCGCAGGGGGACGTGTGTACGAGTATCACGTAACTCAGATAACTCAACGTTTCCCCAATGTGGGTTACATTGAGATAGGAATAAGTTATTACCTAATACTGAACTGTAGGTATTCATTCTTCCGAAAAACTTTTGTTCTGATTCATTGTACATTTTACTTAAATAGTTTTAATATTTAAAAGAATTCTGGCTGCATTTGTAAAAAATGAGCCTTTTTATTTTGCCGGTTGGTAGGGCAATAGGGAAATTTCCCTCCAGGCAGATGTTATGCCTGGGGACCGCTTGTGATCCAAGCGTGTGACGTCAGAACTTCTATATATACCACGCTCGTTTGAAAGCTCCGTCAGCGTGTGCTAGGGTACTGGTTACGCCATCTATCGTCAGCTATCGAAGACCGCTACATTATTAACACGCTTTTATTAGCTTCACCTGTATGTTTGTATGTTTGTAACCGAGTCCTTTGAGCTCGATTTTGTCCTATTTTGAACGATTGTTGCACACCCGTCAAAGACCGATGACAATGTAATAATTCGATTAAAATATCCAATTATCTTAATTAGATTCGCCAGGATTAATTAATTTCTTTCCGCATCCTTTGCATGCGAGTAAGAGAGATAGAGCGTGTTTTTTTTAGTTTTTTAAACTATTATTTTATTTAATTACAGAAATTGCCTGACGCATGCCCCTCCATCAGGTTAAACAGAGGTGTTATGTGTGGCTTGCACCCACTAAATCCCACTAAAGCGGGAGTACGGGATTCAATTGCGTATTCAACGCGCTCCCCAAAAGAAAATCTCTCTAAAACCATTGAAGAAATAACAAAAAGATATAACAAAATACAAAACAAAAGAAAGCAACAGATCTTCCGCACATCAGATTGAGTTCAAAATGCAATTGGACACATCCGTTTCTATTGGAAACGAATCGAATACGATGAATAAAGAATTTGTGTAAAGACTACGAGAATACGCTAAACAAGTGAAGACCTTCCAAGTTCCCGGCAATCCTTTGTAGGCAGGATACACCGTCCATTAGACATCGGGGGTACGAAAAATGGATACCATTACATCTTTGTATAGTCTAAGAGACGACTATGCAAAAGTGAAACTCGCTACTTTTGTTTATACTCTCTACGGTCCATATTGCACGTTTTGCCTCTCAAATTGAGAAACGGTCATCAAGCATTGAATTTAATAAAGTAAAAAAATCACTGATGGCCCATTACAAGATGCTATAACTGTGCGATTTTCAAAGAGATAATCCAAAATGTTTCATCGGATTGAAAGAAAATTTTAGGAAATAAAACAGGATTTTAACATTCTTGTACGTAAAATTCGATATCTTACAGTTATAAAAAAAAATCCGACGAATTGAGAACCTCCTCCTTTTTTTTACAGTCGGTTAAAAAGTTATGATTACAAATAAATACGCATACAAAATCACGAGTACCGGCTTATGAAAATATAATTAATACAACAATAACAGGAGTTTGTTCACTTTTTACTAAGTTTCCCGTCTTCTTTTATTTCGCAATAGCTCGTCATTCAAGTATTCTCAACGCAGCAAATCTAGCGATCGTCTCTGAGATTACTTTAGGGAATACGTACTCGACGAAAAAAAAGGTTTTATCTTCGAAACATGTTTCCGAAAGTTTTTTATTTTCAGCTTTTTGTCACCTAAATGGTTCTGCTCCAGATTTTATCTCGGAATGTTATTTATAAGGAGATAACTCCCACTTACTTTTTTTGAAGACTTTTCTGGATAGCACGAGGATAGATGTGGAACGTTGAGAAAATAGAGAGATAAAAGAAAAAGATTTATTTGTTTGATCCGGCTTAACAAATAACGTTTCGAATACTTAAGTTAAGACCCTTTTTCTTTGTCAATCCCATGAATGCCTCAAGGCATTATAAAAGCAAACAGCGCCTTAAGATAACCTGCATCCCTTTTGTAGATAGAAAATTTCTTACGCATACTCCCGTTCCTGGAGCTGGGGCAATAAGCCCGTTGGTGGGAGTATGGGATGCACTTGTGTAAACACCACGCTCATGCCGAGTCCAATTGCTGTCCGCTAACGTGGTCTCCTTCGAGAGGGATGCGCTACACAAATATCCCTCTCGAAGGGCATTCTCGTCCAATTTGGTTCTAACAAGGTTGTTTTCTAACTCGGCCTGTTTTTATTCGTTTATTTAACGTGAGATAAGCTTATTTATAGCAATCAGTCTGTAACGAGAGTCAATTAACCCATGTCTGATCTGATCCACCTGTGCACTGTATTATTAATTGTATACTGTACGCGGCAAATTGATTTACACAAGGCATCTCAACAAGGAATTAATATTGCAAGTGCTTCTAAATTAAGGTTCCCATATTAGCACACGATAGGGTGACCATTTCAACACAATTTCACCTCATCACTCTCAGAATAATTATCCCGGTCGTTAGTTCCAACCTGTTAAAATATTATATTGATTTTGTCAACAAAAAAGTGTTGAGCAATGTTTGTAGAAAAACTTTCTACAATCGTTGCTCAATATTTTTGTCTCATGTCATATTGTACGAACCTATCGCTACACATTTTGTGACCTAGGTTACGTCTGATGTTGGTGCTATATTTGAAAGACACGAAACATCCAAGCTTTCAGCTTCCATGGCAGTATTTCAATGACTTAGTGCCATTCGATAGATGACAGTTTTAAAAGCAAGTATTAGTGATCTAAAGAACAGAAAATTAAAAAGATCCTAAATATGATTTTACGTAACCTTCAAAACTGTTTAATTAATTCCATGAACTCTACACTAATTTTTGTAAGTTTTGTCCTGTTGAAATTCAACCTACAAAGTAACAGTCGTTTAGCGTTCACGACAGTAGATAAAAATGTATGGATAAACCACGTGACGAATGAAAACAAATTAAAGCAAAATCTACTTTATGCTTAGCGTTTTTCACTGTCAGCTGTCAATTGTCATGCGAAGTAAGCTAAATTTATCTACAACGTCTGCGAGAACGCCAGGGAGCGTTCAAATTGTCGTAGTCGATTTTCAAAAAAAGCATGTTTTCCTCTATACGGTCACGTGGTTTTTCTACAGTCACTTGTTTTGTCCATATATTTTTATCTACTGTCGTGAACGCTAAACGACTGTTTGTCTAGCCCCGCAGGACATGACCAAGACTCTTGGCACAGTATGTCGCCCTAGTACATGCGATGAGACGCGTGACGCTAACAGTGAAGTCCGGTCAAACCGATATTGACCCGGAGTATCAATGCATACATTACCCTGTGTGCAAACAATTAATTCACTATCACAACACTATCATTACAATAGATATTGATTATGCTAACACTACAAGTATTTGAGCCGAGGCAAATGTATTTAAAGTAAAATGTACCAACTACAAAATACATTTATTTCTACACATTTTAATTTACCCTCCATACACTTTTTCAACATACGTGTAGTGCGGGTCATCCATTCATCGTTTAACGACTCCGACCAAGTGACCTTTGCCTCATTGTAATATTTCTTTCTTGTCGAATGAAACCTTTCCTGTTCTAAAAAGAAACTTATGCCCAATAGTGAAACTATGGAGATAAATAATAAGAACCTTGAATGCTAACGAACGACGGTCACTAACAATAAAAGAAAGATCGCTATTAAGTAGGTAATAACTTGTCCAATGTAAAAAAAAGCGCGTTATACTCATACTCGTAGGGAAATAATAACAAATCACGACTTTTTTCAACGAGAAAAAAATGCAGAATCCTTCAACTTCTCCATTTCCGACTTGCTTTTGAATTAGACTTGTATTTGAAGTAGGCTGTTTGCCCACAGCTGCAGCTACGACTACTTGGAGGTGGTGGAATCAGGGCTGCAGAACGCGACGGAGCACGGCATTGACGAGTGGGAGCATGACCACCACGCTTACCATGTGGAGAACGAGGTAACGGGATTTAGGGACCGCGCTACACGTCCCATAGCTTTTTCTAAGCGTCTTCGTTGGAATTCCACAGCAAACTTTTTTTTACACGGGGAAATCTCCATTGATATATCCAATCTGCAAGTAGATGAGATTATGTGGAATTTTTACCCACTAAAACCTCCTCGGTGGACATCGTCAGCACTCATGTTGGCAGCCTCCGGGATCTCAGACGAATGCACCGGAGGCTCCCTTGCGGCCAGAGCCCAACGGGCGTTGCCGTTGGGCTCTGGCTGACCCATAACATGAGCCACTTCCAGGGAATATCCAGATCAGCCCCAAGGTCCTAGGCTATTACGGGGGTGGTCTGTTATCTACGGCGTCTACGAGAAGGATCAGATCTTTCTCGATCCCTCTCCGCAGCCTCCTTCTTCGTCATAACAACCTCGCAAGAGGTGGATGCTTGTGGAAGGCATACTTACCGTAGTGATATGCAGTACAGGCATTTCCCTGGCAACATTTATCCGTATATATTGGGTATTCATTTATTATAGAATTGGGTATTCATTTACAGATATGGGAAGAGCTGGAAACCCTGTTACCAGAGTCAGACGCAGTAAGCGCGGGCTGGTCTCGCGACACTCATACGACGCGTGCACGACGCCTCTGCGGCGATTGGAGTGGCAAGCTGAAATTGCTGCGATACCAGTCACGCGGTCACGCGATGCGACTGCGGTTCCGCTCCGATCACTCGCAACACTACGCCGGGTACCGCGCCAAGCTCACGCTAACTGACAGTAAGTGTGATCTAACACCTGTCTAGAATCTACAAAGTCGAGTCATCTCTGCGGGGATTAGAGTGGCTAGCTGCTGAAGTCGCTGCGTTAGCTGCAGTCACGCGCACGCGTGACGCGACTGCGGTTCCGCTACCCACACCAAGCTCGCTGAATGACTGTAAACGTGTGATCTAACACCTGTCTAAACCCCCGTAAATCGCGTCATCTCTGGGCGATTAGAGTAGTAAGCTAAAATTGCTACGCTATCAGTCGCGCGGACACGTGATGCGGCTGCGGTTCCGCTCCAGCAAACTTAAGCATTGAAGCAAGCAAGCTACAGCAGTTTTTTCCGTTGCGAAGTTCTACCTAAGTAAGAGAAACTGTCGCCTGAAATACAGGTCCCTACCTAGCTCAGGGTGTGATGGTACACGCTCGTGAGATCGTCTAGTTAATTATTTTATGTGACTGAGTACATGTGAGGAAACCTGTAGTCTCAATTTAAGGAAATATCTTTTCAAAATTAGCGTCTATTTTAGCATTCGAGAGGAAGTGATTAAGTGATTAAATAAATGACTTCGTATCCTGTATTTTCCTCAGTAAGCAACCTCACTGTGAAATTAAATGCATGTGGCTATCGGTGATTGTTATTTTCGATTTAGAACTAAACTGCGTAACAATGGATTACATACGCCCAGAGTAAAACAATAGACTTTGTCACAATACAATCTAACATTGCACCTCGCCTATTCGGCGAACTTCGACTCTTTGTTATCCTCGAAAACCGTTATCGTTTAACTAACTCAGTAGGCACAATTTTAACGCGCGAGATTTGAAGTTACGCGTGGCAATTTTAGATTGATTGATGGACTCTATTGTATGGATTTGATATCCATTCAATCCGACCGGAATGTTCCAGCGTTAGGGATATCCTACGCCCTGGAAGCAGGGTCCGTACACCGGATTTTTCTTTTGGGGACAGATTTTGACCTCCTAATGTACACTGCGAAGTGTCAGCTTCCTCAAGTCCTATTGGACGAGGCTATTTTATAGGCTAAGAGCCTTCCCCGAATGTACCATGGATTTTTATATTTGTATTATATTTTGTTAAGTTCAATCTGGCCAAATTGAAAATCGGAGGTCACATCTGTATGAGAGGGCATGTGTTGGTACGCTCAACCTCCGCCGCCGGCGATTTAAACTGACGTGTAACCCGACGCACATTATAAAACATATCAATTAATAACTTCACTTATGCCACGTACATTTTATAAATCACAATGTCCAAAGGAACCTACCTGACTTACCCTTCGATGCGCGTAGGCTCAGTCCCTTTATCTCCATTGTTATCAGGACGCCGTCGCTTGCGTCGGATGAAGGTCTATTATATTAGGAAGGTACTCTATTGTTTCTACTAAAGCTATCGTAAGTCTTGGAATAGTTCAGCGCTATTTAATATTTATTCAAAGGTAATTAAGGTCGAAACTCCTTCGATTGCGCTATGAGTGAACTAGCCTTTTAGAATTGCTCAATCTCAAATGTCTTATAGATAATTGGTTTACTTTTCATGAGGTAGAATTCGGTATCTCAAGGTCTTATCTAGAAATTGACTCAATAGTTTTAATTTAAAATACTAAGCTTTATAGTTTATTTAACCTCATTCTTCAAGAGCTAAAAGAATCGTGATTAAGAGCTAGATATGTGAGGGAAAGCTTATTATTGGAAAATTGTTTGTAGCCTTTAGCACAAACCACTTATAAGGTTTGTTTGCTTTAATAACATTAATTAGGTTTGCATATCCTATAGTACCTGATAAGGTTCAGTGCACATAAGTCTCCTTTAATAAATCTCTAAGGATAAGGTAGTTAATTGTAGCAATAAATGAAAATAGTAGTTGATAAAAGGTCTGCTTTAATTACTGAAATATTAATTATTTGTTTACTCGACATTGAGTAGAAAAGAAAAGAGAAACTGTATTATTATTTAGATTAAATGCCGACCTTTCGGTATGCATTTAACCAGGCAAGCCCGTTCCTAAGGTCATGCTAATTTAGGAGAGAAAACGGTTTGCCTAAGTCAAAAACTCTCCTGACCTCTTTTATAACTAGTTTACACTTTATATGTAAAGTATATACACACATGCGCATTAATATGAATCATCGGAATCGAAAAAAAAAAGTTAAGACACACATATAAACAATCCTAGACATTAAGTATTCTATATAACTTAAGTACGTCAACCTAAGGTTCACATTTTAAATAACTTTACTTGGTAATTCACCTTTATTGTCCCAATTTATACTTATTTCTTGAATATCTCGGGCAATAGCCCGTGATTATTTTGGTATAGTATAATTACTCTCCAGGCACCTTTATGCATTATAAAAGAAAAGAGGGATGTGATATTTATTTAAATATAATGCCAACAATATATTATCAATAATGGACCAACGCATTTTATAGTGTTACTTCTCCCATCGAACTGTGCTTTAGCATTCACGCTAGCGTCTAGGTCCATATTTACCCCGCATTAAACGGCTAGAAGTCATTACTGATTGAATTAAATATAAGATTAATTTGTGAACCTTAACTTAAACACTTAAACAAAATTTGAGAGTGTACTTTACCGAATACAGCGCAGGAGCTCAGCGTTCCACTAAACCACTTTATTTCAAGGCTTTTATTGAATTTAAATTTAACTTATATTAAATTAAAAAACATGTTAAGTTACAAATAATGACTTGGTAGAGATTGAATTTTGTATGCTAAACAGAATTGACTTTACGCGTCGCAATTTACAAATATTCGAAGACTTGTGGCCCGTCTGCCGACTCGATCGCGATTGTCCTCCTCGACTTGTCGGTACGTCTCTCGTTTGCGCCCGCGTCTTCTCCTCCCATTCTGCCCTGAAAGGTTCTCGCAGAATTATCCATACACATGATTGGCAACTCGTTTATATGTCTTAAGTTTAACCCAATGACCGCGAAGCAGCAATGCAACGCCCCTTTTCAAAATCAAGGCCCTGCCTCCTTTCCGAATTGCAACTGGGATGGTGGGTTTTTTTCCATAATCTTAACTTTCTAAAGCATCTGTCATCATTCGTCACGTTGTAAGAGATTTTAAAATTTGGTCTCGGGTTAATATTGTCGGGCCTTATTTATTACCTCTAGCGACTTGAGTCTGTTTATTTTAAAACAATAAAGTAGAAAGAATATCGGCTTACGATGGCACTTAGACGTCTTGGTTTTAATTTTTTCTATTGTACCATTTCCTGAGAACTGCCAACTTTAAACACATTTTTATCTAAGTTATTGCCTTTTTACGTCTCTGTGTTTTATATTTATTGCAGTTTGCTATTCCCAACTTCGAGATTTCTCCTTAAAATAACAAAAAAAATTTTGTGTACACGTGGGAACGATACTTGGTCCCGTCCTTACTCGTTTTTATCTAACCGACTTCGAAAATAACTAATGTGTTCTAACATGTTACGTATGAAGACCATCTCATTCTCCCCCAAAATAGATTTTGAAACGCCTAACATACCTATGTTCCTACCTATATAAAAGCTGGTTTTAAAATATATTTTCCCCTTCCTTAGGTAACGTCAAACCTATGTCTATAAAAAATTTTTTTTTCTAATCCTTAACGCCCTGTACCTATGTTTGTTATCTATTTCCAAGTGTGATAAAGGTAACAGTACGAGCCCCAGTTTTTTTTTGTAAGAGCCGAGTTACTCGTTTTCGAGAGAGCCTAGCAATGCGATTTGCTTAATGTAATACGTATGGAATAATCTATCTAAACTCTTAGTTTACTCCCTTTGTCAGGTTCAGGCGTAGATTTCTGACGGATGTATGCGTTAAACTATACCTAACCGTCGAACAACCTGTCTCGAAAATAATCGAGGTAAAATTTGATCCGTTATTCGGAGCATAATGACTTAACCTTTAATTTGTCTGAGGAACTTGTTAATACAAGTGAACGTCGTCTTACCACTCGCCTGGCGTAGTGGATATAATCTGATCAGTTCACTATAAACATCCCGCATCACGAAGATGTTTTGAATCCGTATTTTCCGCAATGGTCCATAATGTTCCGCTAATCTCACAAAATAATTCTCTCTCCTATTCCTCTTGCTAACACCTAACCTAACCTAACCTATTCTAACGCGTGTTTAGATTTCAGACATATTCTCGTATGCTCTCAAAACCTTTCCTATAATGCGTGGCTTACTAGAGAAAAAGTAACGGCGCTTCGTTAAAGCGTAAACCTTGTAATGTCTGATAATGACCTATCTCCTCGTATATACTAATAAAATAAAATAAACATAGCCTTTATTCCGAACTGAGTCACATACATATTCCGTCATATATAATATCATTGCTTAATGTCTATAAAATTACAAGTACGTCAATGAATTACAAAATAGGTAGTCCATAAAAAATATTGTTTTAATTAATTAAAACAATATTTTATAATATCAATATCTTCTCGTATATACTAATAATCGAATCTCGTTATAATTTCTTAGGTAAATTTAATCTTATAGCAGACTTTTTTTGTATATCTGTCTGATAAAGAACCCCTTCCTTCAGTGTGTAACACTTTGATTCGAGTGTACCTATTGTTCTCGCTTGACTAATTATCTCACTTGGGATGGTTTTAATCCTTTGAGAAAAGTACACTACCTTGTATGATTCTCTCCATAAGGAAATATCCGTGTATTTCCGCGAATCCGGATACAATAATATTTGGGAATACGCACCATTTAATTCAATTAACCTGATGTAATCTACCCCGGTACTATTGTAAAACCTCGGCTGTTAGTGGTGACGAGTCCGCAACTCCTACCATTTTCTTACTCAGCTCCCGCGCTACCAATAAGAGTCTACTTGACCCATCTCACCTTTTGTGAATGTGAGTGGACTACAGTTAGGTTTTATTTCCTGTCTTACTACACCTAACTTTCTAATTCCTTCTTTACCCGACACCTATACGCCAAAAATACCGAATAACTGTACTTTGCATAAGGCGCTTCGCCAACCAACTCAATAAGGTGCCCACATCTGCTCGTTATCCTTATTTGTGAGTAAATACCCTTTTTTTTTCTAGTCTAACACAGGTAGTAACAGTTCCTTTGTTTACTACTTAAATTCGACTCGTCCAGGTGCATACCCGTTTGATTTGTACCGGCTCGTCTCCCTTTCTCGATAAACTATGCTCTTCCAGCCTAATATTTAAATTTAATATTTAAATCAATCGTGATATCATTCAACTCTCCCCCAGACCTCTATATCTTACATTCCGAATCTAATCTTACGCAATACCTAATACCTAAATGTCCTATCTCCAATGTTCATTTGTTATCGCAGTTTACCACTCCCTACACTCGTCCAAATCAACCATATACTAATATCGGCGACCTAGGTAACCGTCGAATAATCAGCACAGTTGTCTCAAATAAATATTATTTAATTGGAATTCTATCACTGCTAACCGATTCGTATTCTCACTCCATGAACCAAATGCTCCCTGTATTTGAATTACTGGGATCGCGATTCCAGTTAAAGTAATATTTTCCATTAAGATTCGAGTCGTATGACTCCCTAGTTATTCCTTAGTGCACTTTAGCTTTAAACGTACAATCTCACACATACTTTTGGTAACTTAGATAAAGAATAACCAATTCGTGACACATTGTACACACGTTTAATCTCGCTTCAACCCAATCTTATATGCTGTGTCTACCTCATTGTATCCTAGCATGTTGCTAGACATATAATAAGATCCAATAGGATATCAGTTTCTGATTGGTAACCATATTATCCGCTGTTTGTTCTACCTTTTAACGTCCGCTCAGTTTTAATTCACCGACACCTAAAGCTTGTCCCGGCTTCCATCTATTTTTCGTAAGAATCTTATAAGCTACGCTTATCCTTTCACGCTCCAATATCTCTTTATTTCCCGTTTTACACACCACTACGCTATCGGAACCTTAGTTTTTTTTTTTTTTCGAATTTTTCTCCCCCACATTTTACGTTGAAAAAGAGCTCTTGCTATCCTTTACGAAAGTAATAACCTGGTCTGACCCGTTCAGCTTCAGACAGTGTAAGTTAATTTAAATTCGTTCCATAACCTAACCGATCTCGACGATGACCTCGCCTCCTCGTTTTGAGTTTTGAGTTTGAGTTTCTTTTAATAGCCCAATTGTAAGTTGAAATTTTCGGAACAGTGGTACGCGCCATCCGCGACTCATTGTATCTTAATCCTTTGAACCCACTACCTACAATACTTCTCGCGACTCCCCCTTGTCTCTGAAATATGTTTTGTTCTAAGCTTCTTAGAAATTTCGCTCCGTTTATGATGCTAGCTTCCTCAGTACTAGTGAACCATAACCGTTGTATACCTATTTCATAGTGTCGCATAATAGAATTTACTAAGTCTCGCTCGCTAAATGGAATAGTTAGCGACTGCATCGTTTCAACCTGCTTGGCAAAGTGTTCAGTCATATTCATTCCCGAATCACTCGTATAAAATGTATTAATTAACCTATATTTCGCAGATTCTTGAATCTGCTCGGTCCAGAAGTTTCGCCTAAAATCTGCCTCGAAGTCGGCGAACGTAACCCAATTTTTTGAATATAATAGCATTATCTTACGCGCGCGCCCAGTTATACATCTTAATGCTATATCAAACTCGCGGTCCATCCCATTTACAGCCCGTATATACTTCTTTAATCGCTCTAAAAATGTAATAGGATTGAAGTACGGTTTTCCATCGAATTTCGGTCTGCTAACCGAAGGTTGTACCACATATAAGTTCTGAATCGCAGAATGTGTTGTACTAGAACCCGCAGAATCCAAACTAGATACCTGTCTGCTAATCTCATCACCTGTATTTTGTTCCACCCTAACCTTATCATGTGACGTAACACTTTCGCTTCCATTCAATATCGTACCAGGACTCGAACCTAGCGATCGCAATTTCTCCTCGAAATCATTGAATCTTTGTAAAATCGACTCTAATGTCGTTCTCCCTACGGTCTTTGTTTGCTCGCTTGTTCCTACCGTGCTAAACCTCGGTCGGTCCGCAGCTGCCTGCTTTGTACTACGGTCTTTTCTACCTGCTGACATCCTTCCTAGTCCGACTTTTAAAACGTATACTTATTATTTACTCGCTCAACTTCGCTAAATGTTAAAATTATTTGTTTTAACTTGTGCGTCTTTCATAAACCCGACAGAAAGCCTTTTTTTTTTTTGTAGCAACGCGAAGCCAACGTAACAATGACACCAGATGCTTGAAAGCTTGTACTGTTTCTTATTATTAAGGGGTATATACTGATTCTTATGAATTTCTAAAGTTCTGAGAATTAAATTTAAGAAATAAAGCAGAAATAATGTCTCGGTCACTGCGGTCAATCTCCCCGGAGATCCCTGTAAATTTTACATTTATAAAACATACTGCTTATCTCTGCTCCCCTTGTACATAATTAAATGTATCACATGTGTATTATACACTAACATGCTCAGTGCAGTCAATCTTCTCCTTGCTAAATAAATAAAATATACTGCTTATTTCTGCTCTCCCTATACATAAATAAATGTAACACATGTGTATTATACAGTAACATGCACAGCGTAATCAATTTTCTCCTTGGAAATCCTGTGAACTTTACATTTATAAATTACTAGCTGTTGCCCGCGGCTTCGCCCGCGTGAATTTCGGGCTGTTACAAATACCGTGGGAGCCAACGATTTTCTGGGATATTAAGTAGCATACGGGATAGACAAACAATCAACTACTTACTACAATAAATTTACTAAAAGAAACATCGGCTTAGTAGTTTTATTGCTCTTCCCGCTTCCGTCCATAATCAATATAGGTTCAACTACGGGGCTCAATGTATCTACCCATTTTCCCATTTACAGCATTACTATCCCATATCACATTGCTCATCTAAAACATAATATTTTTGATAACTGGCTTAGTTTTTTAGTAATGCGGTAACGTCGTTTTACTGATATATTCTTCCGCAACGCTGCATACCAACCTATTCTTACCTAAGCTAACCTGGAGTTCTTGCAATTTCAGCAGCTGTGTACCCATTTTCACATTTATCGTATTACTTTCCCATATCCCTTGTCAACTAAAACAAAAATTTTCAGTAGCAAAACAGTTATTAGTATAAAACCTGTGTTATATGGGTACCCGTTTTCACAAATATAATATTTGTAACCTGTATCTCATTGACTCATCTAAACTCATCTATCTCAACTAAAACAAAAAAACTTATAGTGAAACAATGGTAAGTCAGAATTTATATAGGTATATAATATTACAGTTACAATATTACTAACCCAAAATCCCATTGCTCAACTCAAACACACAATGTAAATAGAGACCTATTTAGGTACCCATTTTCACATTTATAGCATTATAATCCCATATCCCATTTTTCAACTAAAACACACATGCGAAAAAGTTGTAAGTTTAGGGTCTGTATTGGTACCCATTTTCTCAGTTATAATGTTATTAACCCATAACCCATTGCAAACACACTTTGTTAAAAGCGTACAGTGCTAAGTTCAGAACCTATAATATGGTGCCCATTATCACAGCTGTAGTGATCGTAGTAGTCGTAGTATCAGATCTGTAGTATCATTAGCTTTTGCCCACCGCCCTGCCTGTGTCAAATTCGCTTTTTAACAAATCCTGAGGGAAACATAAATTTCCCGTTCCCATTCAATATTCCAACCTTATACCTACTTTCAAAGATGTTTGTTTTAGCTACGTACCTATAGATGTAGCTATAGATTGCTGTAAAAATTTAGGTTTTTTGAATTTCCCATGGGAACTATGGAATTTCCCGGAACAAAAAGTAGCCTATTTTTTAATCCGGGTTGTAAGCTATCTATGTTCCAAATTTCAGCCAAATCGGTTCAGTAGTAGCGGCGGGAAAGCGGAACAAACATACAAACAAACTCACTTTCCCATTTATAATATTAGTAAGGATACTGCTTATCTCAGCTCTTCCTATAAAGTGAAAGTATAACATATTTTATACAATAACATGCACAGTGTGTCTTAACCCTTTCTTTCCTTAGTTACTTAGGAGATTTTTTTTTTGTTTTGCTTTATTACCTCACATACCTAGTCACGATTCCTACGTTGTGTATTTTTTTTTTTATATAAATCAGTCGTATCGATATTTCGAATACGTAACTGAAATCCTGGTCACGGGGCACCAATTTATGTGATGGTACACGCTCGTGAGATCGTCTAGTTAATTATTTTATGTGACTGAGTACATGTGAGGAAACCTGTAGTCTCAATTTAAGGAAATATCTTTTCAAAATTAGCGTCTATTTTAGCATTCGAGAGGAAGTGATTAAGTGATTAAATAAATGACTTCGTATCCTGTATTTTCCTCAGTAAGCAACCTCACTGTGAAATTAAATGCATGTGGCTATCGGTGATTGTTATTTTCGATTTAGAACTAAACTGCGTAACAATGGATTACATACGCCCAGAGTAAAACAATAGACTTTGTCACAATACAATCTAACATTGCACCTCGCCTATTCGGCGAACTTCGACTCTTTGTTATCCTCGAAAACCGTTATCGTTTAACTAACTCAGTAGGCACAATTTTAACGCGCGAGATTTGAAGTTACGCGTGGCAATTTTAGATTGATTGATGGACTCTATTGTATGGATTTGATATCCATTCAATCCGACCGGAATGTTCCAGCGTTAGGGATATCCTACGCCCTGGAAGCAGGGTCCGTACACCGGATTTTTCTTTTGGGGACAGATTTTGACCTCCTAATGTACACTGCGAAGTGTCAGCTTCCTCAAGTCCTATTGGACGAGGCTATTTTATAGGCTAAGAGCCTTCCCCGAATGTACCATGGATTTTTATATTTGTATTATATTTTGTTAAGTTCAATCTGGCCAAATTGAAAATCGGAGGTCACATCTGTATGAGAGGGCATGTGTTGGTACGCTCAACCTCCGCCGCCGGCGATTTAAACTGACGTGTAACCCGACGCACATTATAAAACATATCAATTAATAACTTCACTTATGCCACGTACATTTTATAAATCACAATGTCCAAAGGAACCTACCTGACTTACCCTTCGATGCGCGTAGGCTCAGTCCCTTTATCTCCATTGTTATCAGGACGCCGTCGCTTGCGTCGGATGAAGGTCTATTATATTAGGAAGGTACTCTATTGTTTCTACTAAAGCTATCGTAAGTCTTGGAATAGTTCAGCGCTATTTAATATTTATTCAAAGGTAATTAAGGTCGAAACTCCTTCGATTGCGCTATGAGTGAACTAGCCTTTTAGAATTGCTCAATCTCAAATGTCTTATAGATAATTGGTTTACTTTTCATGAGGTAGAATTCGGTATCTCAAGGTCTTATCTAGAAATTGACTCAATAGTTTTAATTTAAAATACTAAGCTTTATAGTTTATTTAACCTCATTCTTCAAGAGCTAAAAGAATCGTGATTAAGAGCTAGATATGTGAGGGAAAGCTTATTATTGGAAAATTGTTTGTAGCCTTTAGCACAAACCACTTATAAGGTTTGTTTGCTTTAATAACATTAATTAGGTTTGCATATCCTATAGTACCTGATAAGGTTCAGTGCACATAAGTCTCCTTTAATAAATCTCTAAGGATAAGGTAGTTAATTGTAGCAATAAATGAAAATAGTAGTTGATAAAAGGTCTGCTTTAATTACTGAAATATTAATTATTTGTTTACTCGACATTGAGTAGAAAAGAAAAGAGAAACTGTATTATTATTTAGATTAAATGCCGACCTTTCGGTATGCATTTAACCAGGCAAGCCCGTTCCTAAGGTCATGCTAATTTAGGAGAGAAAACGGTTTGCCTAAGTCAAAAACTCTCCTGACCTCTTTTATAACTAGTTTACACTTTATATGTAAAGTATATACACACATGCGCATTAATATGAATCATCGGAATCGAAAAAAAAAAGTTAAGACACACATATAAACAATCCTAGACATTAAGTATTCTATATAACTTAAGTACGTCAACCTAAGGTTCACATTTTAAATAACTTTACTTGGTAATTCACCTTTATTGTCCCAATTTATACTTATTTCTTGAATATCTCGGGCAATAGCCCGTGATTATTTTGATATAGTATAATTACTCTCCAGGCACCTTTATGCATTATAAAAGAAAAGAGGGATGTGATATTTATTTAAATATAATGCCAACAATATATTATCAATAATGGACCAACGCATTTTATAGTGTTACTTCTCCCATCGAACTGTGCTTTAGCATTCACGCTAGCGTCTAGGTCCATATTTACCCCGCATTAAACGGCTAGAAGTCATTACTGATTGAATTAAATATAAGATTAATTTGTGAACCTTAACTTAAACACTTAAACAAAATTTGAGAGTGTACTTTACCGAATACAGCGCAGGAGCTCAGCGTTCCACTAAACCACTTTATTTCAAGGCTTTTATTGAATTTAAATTTAACTTATATTAAATTAAAAAACATGTTAAGTTACAAATAATGACTTGGTAGAGATTGAATTTTGTATGCTAAACAGAATTGACTTTACGCGTCGCAATTTACAAATATTCGAAGACTTGTGGCCCGTCTGCCGACTCGATCGCGATTGTCCTCCTCGACTTGTCGGTACGTCTCTCGTTTGCGCCCGCGTCTTCTCCTCCCATTCTGCCCTGAAAGGTTCTCGCAGAATTATCCATACACATGATTGGCAACTCGTTTATATGTCTTAAGTTTAACCCAATGACCGCGAAGCAGCAATGCAACGCCCCTTTTCAAAATCAAGGCCCTGCCTCCTTTCCGAATTGCAACTGGGATGGTGGGTTTTTTTCCATAATCTTAACTTTCTAAAGCATCTGTCATCATTCGTCACGTTGTAAGAGATTTTAAAATTTGGTCTCGGGTTAATATTGTCGGGCCTTATTTATTACCTCTAGCGACTTGAGTCTGTTTATTTTAAAACAATAAAGTAGAAAGAATATCGGCTTACGATGGCACTTAGACGTCTTGGTTTTAATTTTTTCTATTGTACCATTTCCTGAGAACTGCCAACTTTAAACACATTTTTATCTAAGTTATTGCCTTTTTACGTCTCTGTGTTTTATATTTATTGCAGTTTGCTATTCCCAACTTCGAGATTTTTCCTTAAAATAACAAAAAAAATTTTGTGTACACGTGGGAACGATACTTGGTCCCGTCCTTACTCGTTTTTATCTAACCGACTTCGAAAATAACTAATGTGTTCTAACATGTTACGTATGAAGACCATCTCAAGGGGCAGTTGTATATAAATTTGCACTCATTAAATTTAGATTTAAATATTTTTTGTTGATGTAATTTTTCTATATGTACATTATTATTTTTCTTAGTTATAATATGACCTTGAAAAAGTGTACAAAAGATGTTACTTTGAATAAATATATTATTATTAAAAAAAAAGTACGCGGGCGAACCTATAAAGTTCATAAGTAGAATTATTATGTATATGTTATGCAACACACATTGAGGGCAAAAACAGATCACACCGCTTTATGGCCTCTGTCAAATATCCACATTGGGATTCTCATGAAAACGCTCCGACGCGTCATGGCAATCACAGGCCATCGAAATCGCGGCTCTCATGTTATATGACCATAACACAACAGTAGTTATGAGTACTGTTATTAGGCCCGGTTTCCACCAAAGCGGAGCGGAACGGAGCTGTGTTTGAGCAACAGATTTCGTCATTTTGAACTCTCCGAAATTCAGGGGAGAGATGTCGAAATGACGACATCTGATTGGTTGCTCAAACATAGCTCCGGTTCTCTCCGCTTTGCTGGGAACCGGGCCTTAAGGATCCGCTAAAGCGGATTTTTGCAAATCCAACCAATGACGAACTTTATTTGTCAATTGACTTAATCGTACGTACCTTCTGACTGACAGTAATTACAATTTTTTAAACTTTATTCGATTCCCGTTACGGCACATAAGTTCCTGTTGCTTTAGTTTTGAAACTTTAACAAACAAGTTAGTAACGAACTCGAGTACGCTGTCCATACTCCATACAAACAAATAACAACTCTCGCCACTAATAATAGAGGGAAACTCTACATTGGGGCCGTCGTATACTGTAAGGGCTCAACCACATTAGCGACAAGAGAGAAGTTTCCATGCTATTCAATTTTGGACGGTATTTAAAACGTGTTTAAACGCTTATTCCGCTTATCAGAAAATCCCAGATATTTTCAACCACTTTATGTAATCATTTACTATCATAACATAGGATATATTTTACCAAAAAGCAATGATAGCCCGTTGATAAAAAAATCGACATTCTACCTGTTTTTTATATTTTTCAGTTATAGCGGTGGTTAAACTTAAGGCTGAATATATTACTTTATTCAAATTAAAAATAAATAAGTAATGTAATGAAACAATTTTATTTTCTTTCGTACTAATATTATGGTCAACCTAACACAGAATTTTCCTACCAAAACTAGGCATAATTTCAGTTTCGGCTACCACTACTATAGCGGTCACCTAAAATCCGGATTTGAACTTTAATTTTAAAACAAATAAAGTTCATAATTTATACCAGAGAAATAAGGGGATTGAAATAATTATTAGAGAACGTTATTTAAAATTGTCGGGCAATATTTTTAATTAGCCGCATTAGTTAGTTGATGGCTTTTGAAATTGCAATCTTGTTGGTAGTTTAGAAGTAGTTAGTCCTACAAAAGTCGTTTGCACACAACATTTTTCCATGCAATTGCTGCATGAATATGAGTCTACCTAACGTTAATATTACGCTAGATTTGATTACGTAGTACATTAAAAATAATCCTCACTGTAATAACTTCTTGTTCTTGTTCTTGTTGTTCCTCGGACTTTTCCGCGATTAGGCGATAATTCGCCCGCTGCGCGTGAAGTCGTTAATGCGGGTCCCCGCCGGATCACTCCAGCCAGCCGAGCTCACTCCAGAATCCGAAGAGGCCTCCCAGGTCGCACAGGATATCTTGGAGCGTTGCTGAGGATCCCAAGTAGTTCTCGCGTTGGTCCGACACTCCAGTGCATCTTAGTAGCACGTGTGCCGGTGTTTTGTCCTCCTCCATGCAGGCTCTGCACAGAGGGCTGTCCGTGACTGTAATAACTTATATTTGATCCGAAATTGTTTAAAAGTTTTATTAGAAGTGTAACTGAGATAGAGGTGGCATAACTGACACACTGATAGCTCTAGCCATATGGCTTATTGGGATATGATAGATGGAATGGAAATGGAATGAAATTAAAAAAAAATGTTTGAAATGATCGCTAAACTGATCACGTGTCTCCGCATTCTTATGAATTTTTGCATTTAGTAACCGAATATCGGCTCAATTCGTTCGCAAACCTCCACATTATTGCCGATACCTCCATATTGCTGAGTCGCAAACTATGTCGAGTTGGGCGTAACATATCTTTTGTCAAGTGACTATTTACGCGGAATTCACTCATGCATTCAATGCATTTTGCATATCAAGCAACCACAGCAAGCAACACTTCATTAGACTGACGAATCGCGACCAAAAGTTCCGGCTACTTTTGACAAGTAATTTTTTGCTTCGACTGGTTTAAAAAACTATCAATTATATCAGAAGGTCAATTACTTGAATCAATCACTAACTTTTTACATTTTTTTGATTAATTTTAAATAACCCACTTCTTCTAAACGTAATTCTATTAAATTCTATTCATAGACGTGATTTTATTAAATCACTTAATTTAGCGAACCGATATTTTCCATCCCAACTCCACCGGTCCTCAAGTTTTGAATGAATCTACGAATGAGTACGGAAGCGGCGCGCGGCGTCCAGTTCTCGCACAAAGAACACTGGAAACTTCCCACTAGCCGAGGAATAATAGTATTCCAATTCACTAACACAACTGACTCGCAAACTTTGCGTGTCGGCAACGAGGTTGGAGCAAAACTTTCTGGGAAACTCCAGGTGACCGCAATCTCTACTGATGATAAGTGGATCTGACTAAAACTGGACTAGGCGAAAGACTCAGCTCAACTATACATCTGAGTTACAAGGATTAATGGAGCTAGTGCCTGTAAAAGACTGTAGAATTCTTGAAACCTATGTGATGGCTCCTCTCACTAGCGGCGTTGGCATAATCGTCAGTCGTTGGCGGCATTCGTGACAATCGTTGATGACTTATGCATTCGAAACATGTTTACTGACTTTGGAATGGATTATAGAATATATTTCGGAGAGTGTGCTCAGGAACTTTTTAATTTGGTTCCCCCGTCACCTTTCTACCATAGAACGGCAAGGCATCGTAAAGGCTTCCACCCATACATAGTCGACGTACCAATGACGCGTACGAAGCGGTTTGATTCCTCGTTCCTGATACGCACTGCAAAGGCCTGGAATACCCTCCCAGGCAGTGTCTTTCCTGCCACTTACAACCCGGGTGCCTTCAAATCAAGAGTGAATAGGCATCTTCTAGGCAAGCGCGTTCCACCTTAGACTGTATCATCATTTTCCATCAGGTGTGATCACAGTCAAGCGCTAGCCTATATAGTATTAAAAAAAAAATGGGCCTCACAAGAAGGCAGATTGACCGATTTAGCTCAACGAGACGCAAAACTGTGGTGCCAATGAAAAAGGCACATAGCTTGTAGTACGAATGGATGTTGGGGGACCCAAGATGCTGGAACAACGGCCTCTCTGGGTCTGATAACATAAGAAGAGTCGTGGAAAATCGCTGGCTTCAGGCGGCACAAGATATTATATATTTGGCGGTCATTTTAGGAGGTCTATGTCCGGCAGTGGTCGTCCACCGACTGAATCAAGACGACCCAGCAGTGGATCATAAAAAAGGGGTTGAGAGGATGACTGTCGTGGTTCGAGGAAAAGCAAAAAGCTTCATCTCGTTAGTTCATCCCATTCAACCATTCAAGCGGTTGCGAGTGAATGAGACTGCAAAGAATTTTTATCTCGAAATTTTCCCCGTGTACTCAATTTAGCGCTTTGGCTTTGGCCCTTTATTGAATTACTCCGGGAAGTGTACTGACTCTGAAAATGTCTGTTTTGAGATTTTTTTACCTTCTACAAGTTAGTACTTGACTGCGATCTCACCTGATAGGAAGTAAGGATGCAATCGAAGATGTTATGTTATGGACGTACTGACTGATGAAGTGCTTTTGGTGCAAAATACATTCGGGTTTTTAAAAATCTTGCAGAAATCTTGTAATTTTCCGGAATACCTAAAAAGTAGCCTGTTTATTGTTTAACCCAAGTCAAAAGCTGTCTGTTTCCAACTAAATCGGTTCGGTACGAGGCGTACAAAGCGGTTTGATTCCTCGTTCCTGATACGCACTACAAAGGTCTGGAATAACCTTCCATGCACTGTCTTTCCCAAACTTGAGTATCTTCAAATCAAGAGTGAATATGCATTTCCTAGCCAAGCGCTTTCCAATATCTTAGACTGTATCATCACTTTCCATCAGGTGTGATCACAGTCAAGCGCTCGCCTATATTATAGTAATAAAAAACCTTTTCACGTATAGGAATAAAGAGAGTCTTAGCTGGAAAGCACCTGAAATAATGAAAAGTTAGACAACGGCATATCTTTTCGGTTAGCGATACAAAACTTAAGTGGGCGCCACTACAACAGAGCGATATGACAATATGACAATCGGAGGGCCCTTTTACTAATAGCACTCGAACCTCTCGGAGAGGGCTGAGAAGTGAGGAGTGAGTGAGGAGTATCGTAAGTGCCTTTCATCCATTTTGTGGCTACGATAGCGATCTCTTTAAATGGATCTTATCTATGAGCAACTTGTAGAGAAAACACTTGACTTGATTTCGAGATTTAATATCGCTATGTTGTATAAAACTTTTCCTTTTCCCGAATTTTTCTCCGAGTTCATGAATTTGGAAGTGAATCATGTACATGAGGATATCTTCGCCCAACCAAAAAAAATCGTCAGAAAGCTATGCACACAGGTCATCTTGATAATGTAAACAAGGGATAAGGAAGGATCATAATAATTCAGTAAAATTTTTATATATATTTTTTTAACTTATGACCCTGAAAAACAATATTTTAGGGCAAAATTTGAAACTAGAAAATTAAAAAATTAACGATGTTACATCATATTTGACTTTATATTACTTTGACTTTACTTTATCTTCAGTTTGTGTAAAAAACTGCCGAAAAGTAGATTAAAATAAAATATTACTTCACTCACCTCTCGGCCCAAACCAAAACAAGCATTTCCTTCGTAACCACACGAATGGTAACTCCTTATAAGGTAAATACGAGTAGGTATGTAGAAGAGACACAAACAGAAATATCAGTGTTCATGAATATTGTAAAAGCTGCTGGGTACATGAAGCTAATGCTCAATGTTCTCGTCTCCACGTTTCAACGCGAGCTGTGACCGCGGCGTTGCCATCCGTCTCCTTCCTAGATATTCATGAGAGGGATTTACTTTTTCAGTATAAAAACTTTTTTTAACATGTTACCAGCACAGGTCTGACGTTATCAACCGATTGGTCTGAGTACCCCCCAAGCCAAATGACAAATAGCGTTACTTCGTGAAGTATAGAAATGGAACAAAATTTAAAAAAAATGAACGTCAAAATATGTAGCGATAGTTCGCATACGTTTTTAAGCTATTGCATAGCTTCTATCGCGGGCCTTGAGCGTGGAGACCGAATCCAGAAATTCCATTACGAAAATAACCTAACACCCTATTTCCTAACACCCTTAGTTCTGCTATTCATCGATAGATGGCAAAACTAAAAAGTATCACCGCTGTGCCGGTCTGAGTGGGGGAAGTTGATAAAATAGCTATGCAATAGCTTTACCGCGGCAGTCTCCGAGTGCCACACGTCTTTTTTTTAAATTTTTCCGTTCAGCTATACTTCGCGAAGCAGCGATTATGTGCAAATTACTTAATTTATTTTAACTAAAAACTAAAGCCTTGTATTGAAAATTAATAGAAACTGATTTTACTACCGGATGCAAAATTTTAATTCGTTTATTCGTAAGCCTATTATTATTTGTAAGCGAAAATTGTTCACTGCAAAAACAATCTGAATTGTAAACAAGTAAAATAAATGATTTATATTTTCGCGATAGAGTCGGTCGGGGTTTAACGAAATGCATAAAAATATTGTCAATGAATTTCCCGATATCCGGCCTGATAGACTATCGGCATGTGACCCATATTACATTCATTTCATACATTTTCAGTTACAAATTCAAATAGCGAGCTCGCTACGCTATTTCATCCCCTTGTATAATTTTTTCAATAAAAATCCGTCCAGTGGTTTCAGCTGTAAGTTGGCTGACTACACAGCCAACTTACAGCTGAAACCACTGGACGGATTTTAGTTATTTTGATTTAAAACAGAAATATAGAGACATAATTTGTAATTATTATTTTTATCCCAAGTTTCGGACACTTGATATATGGGGTACGTACCTACAAAAGACAAAAAATATAACGGCTCTTTCTCAGATGGAGGAAAACCTTTACGCATAAAATAAGCCTTACACTTATGCCAGTGTGCATTTTTAATTTTACTTAACGCGAGAGCTGTTCTGCTGTTTGCAGGCTGGGTTGACTATTTGGAGGCATATTGAATTTACCTAGAAATAGAAGTCATTTTGATACTAACTTAGGTAACTGTTCCGAAACATTTATTATGTTTTTGAAGGAAATTGTAGCCGGAGAAATTACTACAGTAGGTAGTGTTATTATCTCGCTGCAGACTCGGTCATAAATCGTTCGAGTGTTTCGCTTTTGTTGTTCTTTGTTGAGTTGTGCATTACTGCAGAACAACAAAAGCGAAACACTCGAATGATTTATGACCGAGTCTGCAGCGAGATACAACTGATGTTTCAGCATTGTAAATACAATGTTTTACCACAGTCCTAATAGAATATCCTTAAACTTCCTTGAATATTACAATTAAAATAAAATTGTAATGATCTACAACATTACAGTACAATGTCCTCGGACACACCGCATCTGACTTGTATCACTTCGCATCAGGTGAACGTCTTCCTCGACTCATTTTGAACAAGTTTTCACTAACGATAATAATTCTTATGTGTTTGTCCACAGTGCAGACGTGTATGGATGTGAAGCAAGTCCTGTTCAATGGATACTGCTACCTTTTCTCCGGCTACCCGCAAGCGTCGTGGACTACCGCTAAACAGGTAATATTACAGCAATAGAAATATACCCTGGATAGGGCAGACGGCGCGAAAAAATGTCGCCAGTTTATCGGTGCCAAAAATGCTTGTTTTGCCACCAACAGTAAGGCCACGCTGTAGTTTGCTCAGCAGGCTAAAGAATTTTGATGGCGCTACTGTTTGCTTATACGAAAAAGGATTAGGTAGGTACGTAAATCGTTCGGAGGCCCATATCCTGAGATATTACAGCGAGCGGGGGGTGATTCTCGTAAGATAAAGTTTTTCATCGCCCAAACATCGCTGGTAATCATAGGAACGCAACCGTCACAACTCACAAGCCAATCAATCTACGCGGCTTGACCGATGCAAGCATTAACCAATCACTGCCCAAAATTATCTTTGGCTGTAGAACGTACATAGCGTATGGTATAAATTAACATATAGGCTACTTTATATCCCTGGGAACACGCCAAGAGCAAGTACCGAAAGGGCGCCCTTCCGCGTTATGGGCTATGGCCCCCATAACCGCGAAATTGATTGGGCCATGGGTGGTGGAGGGTTGTCCCTAATTTATATCCCTGAAGAATTCACAGATTTTGATGGGTTTCTGAAAAAAATTATGTTTTTGACGTGATAACGTTTAATAAATTGATGAACACCAGCAGCACTCATGAAAAATAGTACCGTTCCGCGTACCGTTCCGCGTAACGTTCCACCAAGCGATAGAGAGGCACGATAAAAATTACATAAAATAAAGATTATGATTATGACTATGATCATGATTATGATTATATTAAAAAAAATCATAATCATACAAACATAAAATAATGATTATGACGTTATCACGTAAATCTTGCGTAAATCTATCGTTAGTAAACCGACTTTACAGACAACCAATTTTTTTTATAACTATCTATACCTACAGATACAGTAATAGGTATAAATACAGTAATAGGTATAAATATAGTAATAGGTATAGTAATGCTATAGCAAACTTCCTTGAAAGTATAGGTGCAAAGGTTGGGAGAGGGGGTGGGAAATGGAACAGGAAATCTTCCATTACCTCGGGATCTGTGAAAAACAAAAATTCACGCGGGAGGACAAGTCACAGACAACCCCAATTTTAAATCTAATAAAGCTAGACTTTAATATCATTGCAGGTAAGTAAGATATTTAAGTATCAACAAGATACGAAAACGGTCGTCTTACAAACGCAAAGCGGAATTCCTTTGGGGCGTATTGTCTCGAAATAATAGCTCGGATTCGAGCGCGAACGATATTATCTTCACGAGAATAAATTAATATTCTTCTTCTTCGTCGTTGTCTCATTGCTGAGAGTCCTGATTATCTGATGATTGCAAGCTATCACTGCCGATCGTACCACCTTCGCCTTCTCCTTGAAGAACGATTGGTACGATCTTACGCCTTGTGGAATGAGCCGCGGATGTTAGCAATACTGGCCATCGGATAGGCACAGTAGGCCTCTCTGCTCCTCTTACCCTCTTAAGAGGGGGTATAAACTGAAAATGTCAATTCAAGATTTGATTTTTACAGTAGTAAATCAAGTCTCAACTACCTGAAATAAAACACACGAATATTACCTACATCATATTTTCGAGAAACTGTATTAGTGAAAACATAAAAGGATAACTTTTTGTCGATAAAAAAATCCTGAAGTTGCGTCCAATTTTTTACACTTTTCAATTTATTATCAATGTTATACGTACTAGAGAACTTTACCAGGTTTAGGATTATAATTCCAATAAATATTACGAAGTACGTACATTATCGTTCTTTCTAAGTTCTAAAGTTATTACAGTAAACTATAAATGGCGTTCATTACATTCTTATTTCGCGTAATACGCCGTGCTATTTTGTACCAGAACGATGTTTTACGCATGACAAGTTTTGCTAGCTTTCAGCCCCCTCTTAAAATCAGTTGAAATGAGGCCTTCAGTGCTGTCTGAACTTTTCCTTGCCAGTTGGCCAAAGAGTGTGAACTGCCTACAAGCTAAAATATTGCTACGAGATTGAATAAAATTAACGAAATGTCCTTCAAACCTCCGTGTTCCCAGCCAAGTACAATCTAGGTGCCTTCAAGAGCAGTGAATATGCATTTTCTAGGCAAGCGCGCTCCAACCAAGACCTCATCATTGCTTTCAATTGAGCATGATTGTTGTCAAGCGGAAGCCAATCTACAATAAAAAAAGGTGTTTACAAATATATCTAGAATACTAATATCGATAGTTAATTCAATCTGACCGAGGAAATTCATCCATGACCCAGGAGTAAGGAAAATCCAAAATGTTGGCAACATTGATCCTTTTTGATTTGATCCAATCAAACTATTATCCTTTGAACATGTTACCTTCAAAAAAGAGTAAAATAAATAAATCAAATAAATTAAAGTAAAATAATGTATAAGTCATAATATGTAACGGACAAACAAACAGTCAGAAAACGAATTCATGATACGGGTTTCGTTTTTCTACTTCAGAACTCTACAAAAAGAAAGCTGAATTTCGCACAAAAGTTTGTTTTTTTTTTCTAAAGTCTCGCGGTCTTAGTGAACACACGAGCGAAGAATTTTGTGCTAGCGAGTAATAAATAAATAGTAGAAATAGAAAACATCTTCCATTAAACGAGCAGTCATTTAGAAAATGTTAGAAAAGCGATTCCTAGGACCATTACCCTCGCCTCATAACGCTGCGTATAAGCGAAGTCCACCAACTAAATTGTGGACACGCTTCCCAATTGGCAATTGGTCGATTTATATGTGCTTTGTCTGCCAAATTGCCAAATAATGATAAAGCTTGAAACAGACAATTTGAAGTGATTTATAAAAAAATCTTGACAAGCCCATAGAAAAATTTAGTAAATAACATTTTGCGAAAATATTTTCTTTTTATAGGAGTGAGCCAGCAAGCTGGGTACTACAAGCAGAAATTTAGCTTTTTATTTTATGTGATAAAATTAAAAGTTCACACTTTTTACTAGAATTCACTCTTTATTTTTATGCTGGAAATCGCGTGAAGTCTGCTAATCTGCAATAATTATTCAGCGGACTCGTGTATTATTGGTATTTGCTACTAGTACATTATTCTGTGCTACTAGCTTATCTTAAGCCTATATTTTTGAATAAAAATAACCTATTTGTTAATCCAGAATATTATCCATTTCAAAGGAGAATGACCAAAGGTGGTATCAAGTTTTCTCATGAACCAAATCCAAAACAGTCTAGTAAAATAAAATATTGTATTTTAAGAGCTATTGGCGCTATAGGAATTTCTTCATTCTTCATCCATGACCCAGGAGTAAGGAAAATCCAAAATGTTGGCAACATTGATCCTTTTTGATTTGATCCAATCAAACTATTATCCTTTGAACATGTTACCTTCAAAAAAGAGTAAAATAAATAAATCAAATAAATTAAAGTAAAATAATGTATAAGTCATAATATGTAACGGACAAACAAACAGTCAGAAAACGAATTCATGATACGGGTTTCGTTTTTCTACTTCAGAACTCTACAAAAAGAAAGCTGAATTTCGCACAAAAGTTTGTTTTTTTTTTCTAAAGTCTCGCGGTCTTAGTGAACACACGAGCGAAGAATTTTGTGCTAGCGAGTAATAAATAAATAGTAGAAATAGAAAACATCTTCCATTAAACGAGCAGTCATTTAGAAAATGTTAGAAAAGCGATTCCTAGGACCATTACCCTCGCCTCATAACGCTGCGTATAAGCGAAGTCCACCAACTAAATTGTGGACACGCTTCCCAATTGGCAATTGGTCGATTTATATGTGCTTTGTCTGCCAAATTGCCAAATAATGATAAAGCTTGAAACACACAATTTGAAGTGATTTATAAAAAAATCTTGACAAGCCCATAGAAAAATTTAGTAAATAACATTTTGCGAAAATATTTTCTTTTTATAGGAGTGAGCCAGCAAGCTGGGTACTACAAGCAGAAATTTAGCTTTTTATTTTATGTGATAAAATTAAAAGTTCACACTTTTTACTAGAATTCACTCTTTATTTTTATGCTGGAAATCGCGTGAAGTCTGCTAATCTGCAATAATTATTCAGCGGACTCGTGTATTATTGGTATTTGCTACTAGTACATTATTCTGTGCTACTAGCTTATCTTAAGCCTATATTTTTGAATAAAAATAACCTATTTGTTAATCCAGAATATTATCCATTTCAAAGGAGAATGACCAAAGGTGGTATCAAGTTTTCTCATGAACCAAATCCAAAACAGTCTAGTAAAATAAAATATTGTATTTTAAGAGCTATTGGCGCTATAGGAATTTCTTTTTCATATCTGGGATTTAATTTTGCATACAAAAAGTTACTTTCTATTCAATGCACATTTCCTGGCATACAGATTTTATTAAGATGTACAACTTATTTATTGTGCTATAAATTCGGAATCAAGATTTTTATGAAACTGACACACATACTCCCACACATGTGTGATAGAGAGTGCTGTCAGTCGTCTTAATGTAATCTGAGCTAAGTTGGTAGACTTTGCGTATACGCTGCCAGGCGCCAGACGCCAGGTAGTTGAGGCGAGGGAAACTTCGCCCTAAGTATTGCGCTGGGGGGAATTTATCGTTCTCATCGAAAACGATAATTGAATTTATATCGTGCTCAGTTTCTTGGCATACTTGTTATTTTCCTCGGCTTCAATACTTTAAGAAGATTTATAACTATACTATACACTTTTCATTCGTTTATTTTCTCTTTGACACATGAAACAGATATAGCAATAGCGAGGGACCAGAGACTTAAAATTGTCAAAATTGTGCAATGAGAGACGTTGACTCTATGGTTAAATTGTAAATATTAACCCGCCGTTTCGTGCAAGTGGAGACTGATACTTACTTGAAGTTTGGACTGATAATACTTAGTGGAAACTGATATTTAGTTGAAGTTTAGTTGTTAAACCTTATACAATTTTTGGAATTTCGACTTAATAAATAATTGAAAAAACTTTCTCTCTCGGACCTATTGATGGGAAAACTTTGGAAATCGCTTCATCGGTTCCTTCACCACGTTATTAAAGAGAGAAAAACTTTGAGAATCGATACCGTCTGCTAACGAGATAGTGCATAGGGTTGGCTACTGAATTTTTTATGCTGTAAAATTTTTTCTACGATTTTAGTATCACGGGAATGCTTTCCCTCGACAAATTAAAGTCTCTGCTTGACAGGGAATCCTCTCAATTCTGTAACTGGAAACTTGATTAGGCGCGTTGGGCATTTCTCGATATGGGGAAAACCATTGAACTCGCAACACTGTTAGCGTTACCGACACCTCTGTATAGTTGCGTCT
This sequence comes from Coenonympha arcania, assembly GCA_036785405.1. Taxonomy (NCBI): domain Eukaryota; kingdom Metazoa; phylum Arthropoda; class Insecta; order Lepidoptera; family Nymphalidae; genus Coenonympha; species Coenonympha arcania. The sequence goes on along the minus strand of CM072068.1, from coordinate 15,743,731 downwards.
GTTGATGTTCATATTGTCAGCTTTTTCACTTCTTTCAACATATCAAATATGTGAGCAAATCAAAACATTTAATGTTTCTTTTCCCATGATCTAGGTCATCTCAAGTCTACGTAAGACATTTCGTCAAAAGAATGACCGTAAATACTTTTTTTACATTTAAAACAAAACTTAAGAAACATTTGTTTAATATTTAATCATGCCGCCTTGTTTGTAATACGTTCACACAATTATTAAAACAATTGTTTACCTTAAGTTTCGTCAATTTCTCATTTAGTGAAATTGTTGTATTTCTTTAGAGAAATAAAACGTCATAAACCTAAAAATATATATTTATATACGTATATCAGATTTGCAAAAAAAGATTCCGACGAATTGTTTACTTCCTCTTTTTTTGAAGTCTGTTAAAATACTTATAACATCGATGAAGTTGCTTGCATCGGTCAAGCCTAGGCACTGATTGGTTAATGTTTCCTTCGGGTATGCAGCCAAGGTTTGCTGCTTTGCTACAGCGCGATTGGCTGCTGATAGTTTAGTTACAATGAATACTGGCGATGCACAGTTCTATTTTCGAGAATTAATCCGCTACCTTGCGTAACAAATAGTTATGATTAACTTCTCGCAAATGTCACCCCTAATCGCGAGAAAATACTTGGCTCCATTTACACGTCGGAAAAGCCCCTTGAGTCAACGAAGCGAGGACGATAAGCAAATTGCTTCAGTCGTTAAATTAATTAAGCCCCAATTCTTTGACGTTCATTATGATTTGCTCGAGGAGCTTTCTTTCCCATTTACTTTCCTTTTCACTGGATAACATTGTTATTATTGGCTTCAGCCCATTAATTGCACGAAAATTAGTAATTTATAAGATTGTTTTGCTTCCAACTGGGGATAACGAAAAATAAGTGGCAGAAAACGGCCAAATAATTAAATGTGTAAAAACATCCTTCGAGTTTTACTTTCTTGGATCAACAAGCCGAAGGTTAGTAATTTTAGGGTTCAGCGTGTAGGTATTCCTCTGATTTTGTGGGATTGAACAGAACAACATAATATATTGAACCACATAAGTAGCACGGATCGGGAAGTGCCTAAGTAGCGCGTATGTTGGCAGCCCACCCCAGGTGGACGGACGACATCAAATAAATCTCAGTGAGTAGCTGGCTTCAGGCGTCGTCGTGAAATCATGGTGTTTGGCGATTATGTCAAGAGGGCTATGTACATTTTACACTGCATCGACGTCGATGGTTCCTTTAAACAATATACGATGATTGTGGGAAATCATTGAACCAACGCTTTTTTGGAACGAGGTTCCTTTTCAGACATTTTGCCTACACGAAAATCCTACGCGCAACACTACAACTAGCATTTAATTTGCAAAGATACATTACATTTATTTATCATTTTTAAGAAAATTAAGTCCCTAAAAATTTTTACCCAAATTAAGGCTAAGTCCCTCAAATACAGGGGTCTAGGCTCCGAATATGATTTTGTTCCGTTCGGAGTCGAGACCCTTGGTCCGTGGGGTCCTAGCGCTACTGGCCTTTTTAAGGAAATTACAAAAAGGTTAGTCGACATCACAGGAGACCGAAGAGCTGGCAGCTACCTCGGACATAGAATTAGCCTAGCCATTCAAAGGGGGAACGCTGCCATTATCTTCGGAACCTTTCTTCAGGGACTCCCTTTAATAATATTTTTTAATTTTTGATTCATAATGTATATTTAGTTTTATACGTAGATTTTAATTTAGATATAGTTTAATTTTATAACTAGTTTTAATTTTTAATTTAAGTTAGTATTTATCTGTGCCATAATGGTCATATTTTTTGTCAAGAAAATTAATATCTGTAGAATTTTGTTCTACAGTGTGGTTTGAACTTCGAACCAAGACTTCAAAGGTTCTCGAACCGCTATACCAACGCAGTATACTAGGGAACTGTGAATTTTTCAACAGCACCCATGCATTATTTTTAACCGACTTCAAAAAAAGGAGGAGGTTCTCAATTCGTCGGGATCTTTTTTTTCTATATATGTTCCCCGATTACTCGAAGATGCGTGGACCAATTTAAAAAAATCTTTTTTTGTTTGAATGGGTATAGTTCACAGATGGTCCCATGGTCATCAAGTCAGGATCTGATGATGGGATCCTGGAGAAATCGAGGGAAAATTCCTTCGTATTGTCGATAATTTTGTCGCTTCTTTGCATATCAAGTTTTATAATACGAAGGACTATTAATGATTGAACAAAACATTGCCCGACTTCGAATTGGTGTACATTAAAAATTATTTCACTCTTTGTAGTGGCATTTGAAGTTGGTTTTTTTGGAAAGAATTTTCCATTTTTTTATTTCTAGGTATGCGAAGGCCTAAACATGCACCTCTCTTCGGTCCACACACCAGAAGAGGAGCGGTTCATAGTTACGGGCATCAGACAGTCTAGCGACTACAGCGCTGGCTCCGTGTACTGGCTGGGCGCGAGGCTAGACACCAGCGCTGACTTTAGCTGGGTCGATGGCACCACCATGGACTACCAGGCCTGGCCACCGTACAACGAGACCGAGGAGGTCGAAGACGCCTGCTTAGGAGTACAAGTAAGAACTTTTACTATTGTTGGGGTACAAGTGAGAATTTTTACTAATGTTTAGGACTACAAGTAAGAACGTTTACTAATGTCTAGGAGTACAAGTAAAAACTTTTTTAATGTTGGAGTACAAGTAAGAACTTTTACTAATGTTTAGGAGTACAAGTAAGAACTTTTACTAATGTTTAGGAGACATGTAAGAACTTAGTTCGTAAAATCTTTAGAAGCGTGAAAAATGATAAAATGTGACTTTCTCCTTCCGTCTGTTCTTGCAATTAACTATTAAAGTTATTGATATGTATGGATTAGTTGTATATAGAAAAGTGACTCAAGATTTATGGATATTATTTTTTAAATTTTACGCACATTAACTTGACCTTGTCCTGACGCCTCGGACCGCATCTGATGCAATAAATGAGACACGCTCTCTCACTGAAGAACTGTGTGGTGATACATGTGATATTGCAGATTACATTAAAATTATTTCACGAAAATAAACGAAATAATTCATTATTTTTTCAAAAACAATGTTCCAGTGGAAAACATCGCCAGTGCCATCTCAACCAAGCGGCCTGTACTGGACGCTGCACAGATGCACTGCAACTGGGGGGTATGTGTGCAAGCGAAGACTCAACTCCGAACATGTGCTCAGGAATAACACCGTGGAGGGGACTGCAGGTAACATCATGTCACCACTATCTTGCTATAGCAATTAACAAGTCTATAGCAAAACACGTGCTATCTCAAAACTAGCAGTTTGCAATTACCTATAAATTCCCGCCACTCACACACACACACACCTTAAGCCTGGACGGCTTGTCTGGGTCAATGCAACTGCAAATGAAGAATAGATACCTCCATAACTCTGAACTCATGATCAGAAAAAACATTTTTAGTTTAAGAATTTTAAGAAGAAAGATATCAGCGGCTGTATTTGTAATTTTGCCGGTTCTGAGAGCAATAGGGAAATTTCCCTCCAGGTAGGTGTTATGCCTGGGGACTGCTTGTGAAGTCAACTTCGGCAAGTTTTGTTGCTAATCTACACCTCGCTTTATATTGTTCCGCGACGCTACATGTCACACTCACCAACGTATTGGTAAAAGTGGGAAGGACAGTAATAAAATCAGTATATTGAAATTGAATTGAAATTGAAATTTATTTATTTATTTATTTATTAACAATTGAACACAGAATAACATGAACGATGACAATTGTAAAAGTATGAACTGCGTTACAGTTATCATCTTATCACCCGGTGAAGAAAAACATTGTGAGGAAAATGGTATCATAGAATGTCCAGCCAACACACCAAACTGTTCTTTGCTAGGGTCAATTTTACAAGACTATCTGTATAATTCTGGGGTAACAATGCCTAGATATGGGACTTAAAAATTGTTAGAACCACGACGATACTTGAACAACAAAAAAGAGAATATATTATGTTTCAGGAGTTTTAACCAGTCCGAACCACCCTGGTATATACGACACCGACTTGGACTATTGGGTGCATGTGAAAGGACCCTCAGATACTCGCCTCGTGTTCGTTTTTACCATCATTGACTTGGAGTACCAGAACAACTGCCTTTATGATTTTATCGAGGTAACCATTCATACAAATATCTGATATTAAAAAATGGCACTAAGCGTATACCTTGTGCGACGCCCACAAAAAACTACTTGAATTTTGAGTTTTTTCGAAAATGATGAGGGAAAATAAAAATCTTACGTGATATATCCTTAACATTCTTTAATTAATAGTTCCCATATGAATAGACCTAAATCCTACAATGTTCAACTGTTCCAAATTTCATGTCGACAGCTTGATAATCGAGTGTGACAGATGGACGGACAGGGGAACGGATTAATTCGCGCTGTGGTATAGTTACAGTAACTTAGGGATTGTACCCCTTAAGAGTCCCTAATCACAGCACCATAAATAAGGCTTCCATTTTAATTTTTTTTGTGATGGAACCCATAGAACCTTTAAAATTTTGTCAACGTGATTGTTTCAGTTAAGAGACCGTAAATTTAGTACCAAATCATCAAGATACTGCGGAACCATGTCAGAAACTAGATGGGTGGCGACAAGTAATGAAGCTATACTTCATTTTCACTCCGATTATAGGTAAGTTCTGTTTGAGTTTTCTTATAAAGAAATAGATTATTTCATCCTCAATAATTAAACCTTCGCAGATCTTATTACTATAGCTCACTTTATGTATTTTGTAATTTTTTTATACTAGTACTGTTCTTAATGCAGAAGTTATCCCCGTCATAGTATTTGCGACATCTGTTTCTCTTGGAAAAACAAATTCGAATTGCCTCTTCTTCATCTTAATTTTTAGAAATAGATATTCTTCTGTGCCAACATCTATTTCAGTGTCCAGGGTTCAGGCTTCATGGTGAATTGGAGAGCAGTAGAACTGGCGGGGTGTCCGTCACAGACGTTCACTTCTAAGGAAGGTTTCCTGCACAGCCCAAACTACCCGCAGTTTCTATTGCCAGAATTGGACTGCACCATTAATATTTTTGCACCAGCAGGTATGAAATTATCAACATTAATTAAGACATTTAAATTACCTAGCATTACTTTGAGACCAATATAAGACAGTTGCAAATTAATGCAAACTTTAACCAATAATCTCTAATCCCCTTGACTATAATTGACTAACCCCTTCCTTTTGTTTCCTTCAAAATGTTCTGTGAATTACTTTTCTTAAATATTATAGTTTACAAATCACGAAACAAACTTGATTGTCTTCAAAGATTTGCTTTGTTATAGTTTTGATACTTTCGAGGTTAATAAACTTTTGCTTTGAAGTTGAACTTGATGTCTGTAAGCCTTAATAATGCTACAGACAGTATTGTTATAAATGAAACGCTCTTTTCAGAAACTGAAATGCGTTAATTGTTGAAGTTAATTAAAATTCCAGGCAAGCGAGTGTTTCTCAACATCAGTTTTTTTGACTTCGGCTATGGAACTTTCGAGAATGGCGTCCCGATAAATGTGACTGAGGCAGTACCTGAAGAGAACTATCTAGAAATACAAGTGGATTCGCAGAATACACCTATACGGCCGTTTCAAAATGCAAGGATATTGAATAACGGGATGTTTGTGTCACAATCAGAAGTGTTGAGATTACGGCTAAGGACTGGAGAAAATGTGACGGGAGTTGGGTTTTTAGCGCATTTTAAAACAGGTGAGTAGATAATCACACAGACAATGGCTCGGGATTTGTGCAAAAGATGCCAGTTGGTTTAGAACATTATGCAAAACTATGTATTAGCCATTTTGCCATAATTCACACCATTTTTTTTCTTCTTTTTTCTTCTGTTTTTCTTTTCTTTATTTTCACTCAGCATTAAATGTACCTTCATTTGAAAACACAGCGTTTGGGGGACACTCAGTATTTTGTATCTCAACTTTTTTTACTTTTCCGAAATTACACTTGTATTGGGTCAGGTTCCCGCGTAATAAAAACATAGCCTTCCTCTCGATATACTCGTAACATTTATTCACTTTCAGCACATTTGTTACATTACTTTTACACAATTTTTATATCCTTCCAATATACCGCTTAATACTAGATTACCCAATTCTTGATATATCCTCGCCTTTTATTTAATCTTACAACAACCACCACCGGCTCCCGAGCCCCCTCCCGAATGCCCCAGCGACAGGTAGGCTGTGATTGGTCGACGCTTCTATCGCTATCATTGGTTGACGTCGTCAACGGAAGTCAAATTAACAAATTATAATCAAGTAAAGGCTTTAACTCTAGATACTTAATGTTGACAAATTAATAAAAATATGAATGTCTTGATTAATTTATACATTTGCAAATAAGAGTGACGGTGATTTAGCAGTCATGTCTAATAAAACCTAACAGCTCGGCCATCCGACCCTAAGCGAGTCCCATCGCTTTTATATAAATTTATTATTAATTACATCATTGATTTGAACGATTAAATTATAATTTCTGTCTAAACAATTACTCCTAACTCATTATCCAACTAAAAACATTTTAACTCACAAGTAATAAATTATTCTCAAAGTAATATTACTTTACACCTACATACAAACATAATAAATATATAATATAATAAATTGTAACATAATTAATTATTCTCAAAGTAATATTACTTTACACCTACATACATACATCTTATAACAAAATAATTTATAATGTTTTCTAAATATAACGAATAGTTGTTATACATACATTTTATCAATTAAAAAAAACAAAGGCGGCACCAAATCCTCTCATTACCCAAAACCAAAACATTCCAGGAAAACAAAATAGTGTCTCTTTTTTGACGTGACAACGTTTTATAAATCGATAGAGCCGGTTGCACGCACGAAAAAACATGACTCATCCGGCGTTACCGGCGTTACCTCGCTCATGCGGCGTTACCAGCGTTACCTCGCGAGCGCGGAACGAGCGACAAAGAAAACGTTGTCACGTTCAACTATCGTCAGTAAACCGACTTTACAGGCAACCAATTTTTTTTTTTTAAGAACCATAGGCACAAGTAATCCACGTTAACGGGGATTTATTGAATTTATTTTTGTCCTTCTCACTCTCACGGAGATCTGGTAGGTGCGACATGCAGCGTCGCGGAAGAATACAGCAGAAAAACGACGTTTTACCCAATTACTCAAAAACTAAGCCAGCTATCAAAAATCTGTTCTAAGCGTTTTAGGATATTATTATTACCGATACATCAAAACAAAAATTACAATTACATCCATTGTAGTTTCCGATAAAACATAGAAAAACTGAGATTTCAGAGCAACCCTTGGGAGAACCTTCCATCGAGAAAATTTTATCTTATTTTATTTTATATGCTTATTTTATTTTATTTGCTTCTAAGCGATTCTAGATTAAAGACCCAAAATACATGACGTGTAAATTTGAAAGTAATTGTCTTTATAGTTTTTGCATAAAACTTCATTCAAAATCACCTAAATACGGCTTGTAGGCCGTTAATAAGAAGTACGACCTGCCTGCTTGCCCATAATCCCAGAATCCTGATGTTATTAAAAAAAAGTAACAGTTGTAGAAGTTAATTTGGGAGACCGCAGTCCACAAAAATAAAGTTTTGGATTTGATTCAGCCTGATACGGGATCCACACATCCATGATCACTATCCCTCAAATTAATAAGAATATTATAACACTTATTCTGTTAGGTACTAAAGCTATCTTAAAACTATCTTATTCTACATTTAGCTACAAAATTGAGTGAGAATACTCCGCAACTTTAAAACTTAAAAGTCTTTTCCAGTTTCATGTTCACATCACCTTATGCATATCCTTGCCTTCAACATGTTACACCCTCGTCCTGATCAGATTTATCCTTTCCTTTTGTTAGAACCGTTACCTAGAATTTTCCTTAGAGTAGACCCTTGGCCACCACCGGCCAAGGGTTTCCTCAAAATGATTAGACCCTTTACCTAGGGTTTCCCTTTGAGTAGACCCTTTTCCTAGGGTTTCCTCAATTCCATTAGACCCTTTACCTCGGGTTTCCTCCCTTTAAGAAGACCCTTTACCTAGGGTTTTTTTTTCCTTTTGAGTAGACCCTTTACCTAGGGTTTTCCTCAATTTGATTACACCCTTTACCTAGGGTTTCCTTCCATTGCCTGCTTTCCTGAAACTGACAGATACCAGCTTAATACCATGACATTTAGACATCACAACATTAGTGTCCCTTTTGAGAGTAATACCCCCAAACCTATTTCATTTTATAACACTTTTAGTTACTATTTTCTTCCCATACGGTATCCAAATCATAATTATTACCAAGTATTAATTTCTTACTAAGTGGAAACAAAAGCTTAACGAATCCAAAACAGAAGCCAATTTTGACGTGATAACGTTTTATAAATTGATGAACACCAGCAACACACATGAAAAATAGTAACGTTCCGCGTAACGTTCCACCTGAGCCTGTGCGCGCAAGCGAGACAACAAGCGATAGAAAGGCACGATGATGACGTTATCACGTAAATATATCGTCCGTAAACACACTTTACAGACGACCAATGTTTTTTTTTTTTTTTAATGCATACTAATTCCCTCATTAAGAACCTTCAAAATTATTTGACATAACATTGAAATATTGAATTGTTCTGTCTGCTACCTCAGCGTTACTTTAATACTAAACTAAACTGGACTTAGCACACCCATGACCTACCCTCTTAAGGTTGTAAGCGTATGTCAGTGCATTGAACGTGCCAAAAGTTCCATGACGGCCCGAGGCCGTCAGTAAAATGATAACATAACCTTACACGAGTTTTTTTTTTTTTTTTTTTTTTTAAATCAATCATCAAGCCACAAAAGCCACACTATTTAACCGTTTGAAGGTAAAATGTCGATTAAATAAGAAAACAAAATTACTAAATAAGATTATTATAATTTTAGGAATGAACTGTGTCGATATAAAGAGATGTTGACAGCTCACCTCAAAATTACCTTTAATAAAAACCTTATTAACCATTACCGTTACATTAAAACACTCAGAATTCCATTCTACCCTAACGTTACCAACGCTACCTTTTACCGGCTATCTTTTAAACCCTGACCTTTACTTGGGATCACGAAGTCCTAACAGCTATCGTTTAAGTGATTCGTAACCATCCAAATGATAATTAATGATAATAATAAAAATAAATCAATGCTAGTCAATACAACTACTGGCAGTCATTGGTGTTCCCGCCGATAATTATATAGGTGCCCTTAGCCCAATCCCAAATCGTAAGAGCAGACTAACATCACAAACTAAACTTAGATAGTATGACGTACCTACTTGTAAGGCCAGCCCTTACCCATGCCTACCCCGCTGGAGTAATACTTTAATTTTTATTTTGGTTAACTACATTTTAAAAAAAATGAACCCTTGCTAGATGGATTTATCGTCCCCGTACTAAATTTCATGAAATCAGTTGGAACCATTTTCGAGGTTCAGATTATATATATAAATATATAAGAACTGCTAAATTGCGTTTAAGGATATCAGATGAACTTCTCCAATTAATACAGTATTTGTACAGCATTAGAAATTTTTTTTACGATAAGGCCACAATTGCATAGATATAATAGTAAACGATAATAAAGCCCCTTTATCCTGAATTAAGAAATTCGTCAGAAAATATCTCGCATTTCAATGCGTCTCCTGACATATGCCTCCTCCAGCATTTTCCGTTGAGATCTGCCTCATCGCAACACTCTTCCAATAGATTCCAGCCATGATGTTTCAGACCATCTGCCCATTTCACCTGTCGACGTCGTCTACTGTGCTTTTCATCTCTGGGGTGCCAGTGGGATATGGTTGTACACCAGTTGTTTTGTTTATTTACATCAGTCATGCCTCTTTCCATGGCTCTCCGGCAGCGTTCAAGCTTTTCTTTGTGAAGTTTTCCTCCTTAGCTTGTTAGATGTCATGATCTTCTTCACTGACCAGTATAGGCATGGTTAAGACTACGTTGAACCTTTCTTTAAGGTTTCCCGTTATATCCTAACCTCGTTATTTAATTAGATGTTCTTGATAATTCTGATATATTTTGAAGGTTGTTCCCTGTTATGCAAGACTAGACTCTTCCATATTGGTCCGTGGTAATCACTATCAAATGTCTTCTTTTCGTCCTTCTTTTTTCCTTTTTTTTTTTTTTTTTTATAAGGATAATATGCGATGTTTTCCACTATTTAGGTATTTTGCCTATATCCGTAACTTTTCACATGGGATTATCTTTGGTTCAGGTTCCTCATTGTGTACTTCTTTCAATTCCTTAATTGCATTCTTAACACCTATATTTTCAATATGCTTTCCTAGTATTTGCAGTCTTTTAATTCTCCCATCTTTTCCGATATCCTCGCTGATTTGCTTACTTCAGTAAGGTTATGTACATTATGACCCAAAAACATACTGCTCCTCAGGAGGAGTATTCTCCTCTTCCCGCTGGACCTCGATAGCGAGTTGACGTGCCCCAATTTTATTTTAAATTTTAAATAAAGTATACTTAGACGATTTTAATTAACTCAAAATAATAGGACTACAGAAAGTAAAAGGAGTTTCCTGTAAGAATCAACGCCCATCCTCCGTCTCGCTTATTTATCTCGCGTAGCGTAGGCCGCTACGAATGCTACGGAAACAGCTTCTATCGCTACGTCTGGTCTACAAGTTCGAGTAAATCTCCTTCAAGTTGCTAAGCGCCTGGTACTTTGCGGAGATGGATCTGGAATTTCGTTGATATATCAATTTATAACAAGCCATTAGCTTTTATTCAACAACCTTCCAAACATGAGTAATTCATCTATTTTCTAAATATATTATAAATATAATATATATATATAATCCTAAATATAATATTTATTTATTTATTTTTCCCGCAACGACCTCCCCAAGCGCTTGCCATACATTTCTGTTGAATATTATTCTCCCCCAAGTGATCCCTGCTGTTTTGCGAATCCCGTCCTCGCATCTGCGACGCTGCCTACCTTTTCTCCTTTGTTTTGTCTCGGACACCATTCTGTCACATTCTTGGTCCATTTGCCTTTGTTGCTTCTCATCTGATGACTTGCCCACGTCCATTTAAGTTTTCTAATGCAACAAGCCACATATTTAACTTTAGTTTCATTTCTTAACGACCAAAGTAATGACCAACCTTGACAAGATTCCCATTAGAGTCAGCAGCACCCTTTTCTTTCTCCAAATTTTCCGATGACATATTCTCCTTTATTTTGCTTTGATTTTTCTTTGGCATCAAAGTCAGTCATGAAATTTTATGTAATTGTGTGTTTATTTCATAAACTTTAAAATTTTCTTAAGTTAAGTCCTTCAGAGAAGAGTTTGGTTTCACCCCTTTCTTATCGTTCAGTCGGGACATACCTATACTTGAATGACCTTGGTTTAGGATGACATGGTTTGTAAATTTTGCATAAATAGACTAATAAAATTTCCGGAGGTACTTGAATTTATTCTCCAACTTTTATGAGAAATTCTATATCAGCAGTAAACTGCACCTTAATCCTTTTCCATTTGAATTTCTAAGAGATAACTGGTACCAAAGATACGGATCGTATGAACTGTTCCATTACCCCCTTCCCTCACACAACACATTCTTCCCTCCGACCGCGGCCCGAGGATAACGTGTGCACCCGCCGAACTATACATTAGTATCATATTTTTGACGTAGTACCCTCGCATTGCACTCCAAAGGGCGACCGGGCGCATTGTCTTCACTTTAATCTCGAAAATTAGAAATTATTATTTGTCCTCATTTACTGCACAATGTCAATAAAGAGATAATAACAGTAACTATGTCGCAATCATACTTGATTCTGTATTATTATTACCCAATACCATTATAATTTGTGACCCTAATGTATTTCGTAATTATAAAATTTAAGAGTCTTATAGCCAAAACGAGTAATAGTTAAAAATATATCAATATCCATTTTAAAAATAAGATAATTTCTTTCCAATACCAGACCCTTACTAACGTAGGTACTCGTCAAGACTAGGCAGACGAGCCTAAATTCGATGGGGTTATGTCGTTTGATTATCGGGCTCTTTTTTGCCTATACGATTTACTGACTGTTTGTACGCTACATTATTTTTTTTTTAAAGCAATGAACAAAAATATCCCATCACATATTCCAATTACTAAATTACTGTATAACTGCCCAGATAAATGAATCCACTGAAGAGAAATACCTCGAATTAATAACCAAATTAAGTACAATGAAATCTGATGTAAATAAAGCGAAATCAACCTTGTTTTCTCTTTTTTTTTTTCGGATTGCTGTACGGCATTATTACTGCTGCTAAAAGCAGTTCCTAAAGTTTAAGCCTTCAGACCGTTCAAAATAAAATTACGAAAACGTTATTCAACTTTGTCCTTCTAATGCCAACAAAAATTAATCATCTATCCCGGAACAGAATAAATAAATCTTGAGCAAATATACTACTACGATATTTGTATTATTACTTAGAGAATAAAATCAGGAAAATTTGATTTGTTTTTCAAAACGAGGGTACCATCAACATCTGTTTATTTTCTTTGTTTGCCTTTCGAGAAAAATCACTAAAATATTTGACCATATCGATCTAAAAAGAAAAAACTCAAGCGGATCTTAATTTTGTGATACTACCGTACTTTCACAATCTTAAACTGAATGATCAGTACGATTACAGCAATGCACTGCCATACTTAGGGGTTTTGGTAATAAAATAAAAAAAAATATTCTCTCTGACAGCAAGAAAAAGAATAATATTGTCTGATTATTCATAGTAAATAGCAGTTAAATGTACTCAATCAAAGTAAAAAAAAATTGTCAACATAAGAAAAATAGATCATGCGTAAATTTTCAACGATACGTACGTTTTCTTTCATCCAGTGGGCGTGACAAGAAAATAATATATTTTCTCGATAATCCCGCTTCTGACCTATTGGGTCAGGTTCCCGCGTAATAAAAACATAGCCTTCCTCTCGATATACTCGTAACATTTATTCACTTTCAGCACATTTGTTACATTACTTTTACACAATTTTTATATCCTTCCAATATACCGCTTAATACTAGATTACCCAATTCTTGATATATCCTCGCCTTTTATTTAATCTTACAACAACCACCACCGGCTCCCGAGCCCCCTCCCGAATGCCCCAGCGACAGGTAGGCTGTGATTGGTCGACGCTTCTATCGCTATCATTGGTTGACGTCGTCAACGGAAGTCAAATTAACAAATTATAATCAAGTAAAGGCTTTAACTCTAGATACTTAATGTTGACAAATTAATAAAAATATGAATGTCTTGATTAATTTATACATTTGCAAATAAGAGTGACGGTGATTTAGCAGTCATGTCTAATAAAACCTAACACTTGCGAGGTGACCTTTTCATACCACATTTCAGTATGGTACGTCAACGCATCACAAGTTGTGCGTCTTGGCGAGAACACTCGTGGAAAGCTCTCTGCGCCAAACTGGCCGGGCAGCCCTCCGTCCCATACCGCCATACGCACGAGACTGTTCGCTCCACACGGACACACCCTGTCGGCTGCGTTTGCGCGGACTACCCTCGTGCCTGCTAAAACTCTCTGGCCTTGCGGACAGGGGAAAGGATGGATTGAGGTTCGTCTCTACCCCTTTTTTGTTCTTTTCCCAGAAAAGGGGTTTGGTCATAACAAACTACGCTGCCTGATTGCGGGTTGGTAGCCTAAGGCCTTCGTACAAAGGCCTTAGGAGTAGGCCTTCGTGGACATTGTGATAAACTCTCAGGCATGTAGGTTAAGAGTTTCTACACAGCATCACACCAGAACTCTAAATCGTTTTGCGGTGTGGGTAACTAGCTCCAGCCGAAGCTAACAGATCAGGCCTGAAACAATTTAGAAATTTTAAAATCCCAAAGTGGCCCGTGGAGGGAATTCAAGCAAGATTTCCCACTTGAAACCATGCAGTTGCCAACTAAATCATGTAGGACTATTGTGGCAATCTCCGATAGATGGTGTAACCAGTCCATTAGCACACACGAAGTTTCGATGAGCGTTCTATAAATACAACTTCCGACCAACACATGCCTGGAAAGAAATTTTCCTACGGCCTCAAATACCGGCAAACTATTATGAAAATAAATCGTTTCCACAAAGTTTCGTTGTTCTCTCTTAGCTTAACCTGTTTCCAGGTCAAAGACAGCTATACGGACAACAACGGCACGCAATGGACGCTTTGTGCTTTGGAGAAGAGGAAGCGAAAGTTGGATTCCAACGCGCCACTGGTCATCAACTCATACTTACATTCCCTGATAGTGACGCACCACACGGGGGAAGATAGTATGAGCATGGATGTCTCTATTATAGTTAATTTGGGTAAGCTTCTTAATACTCCCTTAATAATATCAGTGGCTTAGAAGACTACTACTGAATATAAGACAGTTGATCTGTCGATGGACAGGACACATGAGGATACATTGGATGAACATCGTGACGGAATGATAGCAGACGAAAAAGAGGGAGAAAAGTTAAAAGATGGACGAATGATACGCATATTTACATTCTTGGAGGGTAAATTCGGATAAGAAAAACGAATAACAGAAAATTATAGAAACAGTTGGAGGAGGCCTATGTGTCACAAGACACTCTGAACTGGGGAAAAATTTGCAATATTTAGTATTAAAATTTGTTTGATACAATGTAAAGAAAATAATAGAAAATATTTGCAGCATTAAAGGTTACTAATAGATAATAATTAATATATTACCGATGACACATTTCTCTATTCCACCTCTGAGGAGCCGGTTCTACATTGGAGGTTTTGCGCCAAACAAATCTAGGCACTCTGTTATCCCTTCTTTGCTCTAACAAGCCCGTACCTCTTGAATTTGATTCGGATGTCATTTTAGTGTTAGACACGTCCAAAAACGTATTATTTGCATAAATCTATGTTTCAGATACGGAATACCACAGTAAAATACTGACGCTGTCGGATGAAACTCACTTGGAGTCATGCTACCCAAACCCTTGTGTGCACGGAGGAAGATGTGCGGCGGACGATTCCAAGAACTTCTGCCGATGCTCGGGATATTACACTGGTAATGTTTGAAGATTATAGGAGCATAGAATGATGAGAAAGCAAGACGTTTGGCTGATGTTTAGTAATACGCATGCCCATGTCAAATACAATGTGTCCCGTAATTTTGCATTGCAATATCATACGACGCACTGCACTGCGATCATCATCTCTTAGACATCTTTGAGACATCAGTTCTTATGTCTTATTTTGCCCAATCATCACAGCGGCGTACCCTTTCAACCGAAAGGCAGCAATATATTACCGCTTCACGGTGGAATAACTGACACAGGACACTGTGATAGTACTTACCTACCCAATACGAAATGACAATAAAAAGGCACTCCAAGCACCTCAAAGAAATTGTTAACTTCCCACGTTATTTTCCGCTATTTTCCCACATTATATGGGATCGACACAACAGGTTTTCTTTGATATTAATACGCAAGGCCACGTACCTGACATCAAACCACCTTGGGAATGCTTTTGTTTGGTGGAAAGTTTTCACCATCATCTGCATTAAGCCCAGATGTTGGATAAATGCGGATGAAATGGATGACCATTACTTAAATTGCTTCTTTAAATTTTCCAGGTGTGTTCTGCCTCCTCACCGCTTGCGAGCGATCTCCGTGCGTGTATGGCAACTGCTCGCTCGTGGTCGGCGGTGGTGAGGAAGACGGCTTCAGCTGTTCCTGCGCGCGAGGCTGGAAAGGCAAGCGATGCGCAGACAGGATACGACCCTGCGCCTCCAAACCCTGCAACAATAGAGGCGCGTGCGTCGAAAGAGACGGGGCTTTTTTGTGCCAGTGCAATCCATCTTGGAAGGGGAAAAGGTAAAGCAATAAAGCCTTCTTTAAACTGAGCTGTATCTAGTATACAATCGCTATGCGTGAGGCAATAAAAAAGGGAAAACAGTCTTTGTTGTTAGACTCTTGTTGCTATCTCTGTCGCACTTAAGGGCCTATTCTACAGCAGACGTGCCAGACAACATGTGCCGTCCCTGTTTTCACATTTTATCACATCGCCAGCAACTGACCCGCCCGTGCTTTGTTTGAATTATCCAGTAGGAATGAAGAAAGTCCTTCCTTATCTCTTGTGTACATTATCATGAAGTTCAGCTGTCTAGATCGAAGAGTTTGGATTCAAGTCTTATTGAAGCTTTATCAGGACTTACTTTAATAATTTGTTTTGAACCTTAATATTCTGTCCTATGAGACATGTTTGCCCCAAAATTTATCTCCCTCTATTTCTACTTCTTTCGATGAACATGTTGTCTTCATTTATCAGGGTTTGCTTATCAACCTCAACACTGGATCGTAAACCTTTAATCGTCTTTATGATTGCTATTTGTTATTCGCTATCCTCGATCACCATCAAAGCTTTACTGATTACCAAGAGAGTACGATTTTTGGAGGGTTGTACTTAGATTTTTTTTTCAGGTGTGAAATACCAAACCCGACGCCAAACATCGTCGGTCTTGGAACGAGAATGATGCAGGAACCTTTCTGGCTTGGCCTCTTTGCCGTGTTTCTGGTCCTCGGTTTCATCGGCTTGATCTGGTGCGCCAAGAGGCATTTCCCAGAAAAGATCGAGAAACTTCTCGCCGAAGAAGCTGATAGATGCGCAAGACGTAAGTTCACTTTAGTAACTCAATGCTGAATCCTTACTTTTGTAATCCATGCTCTGTACAATCTGGTCGTACACAAATCTTAAATAAATCATCTATTTCAATTATAGTTGATTATTTTGTTTGAGGGTTTTGGAATTACAAAATAGCAAATCAATCACTATCAGTTTGATAGCGATTCGGTTTTAGAGTCTCTAAAAGCGCGTCTAAAAAATCTACTCTCCCTTTTACAACGGCAGCTATCATAATGGAGAGGCACTAAAAGTCCGTTGTAAAAGGGATAGTGCTTGTAATAAGATAGATAGATAGATAGATAGAAAATTCTTTATTGTACACCAATAAAACATGAGAAAACATTGATAAATACACAAAAGTTAAGTTAAATAGTAAATTTAGAAACTCTAAAACTGAATAAGTGGCATTGAAGATAGTTATTGCTTTTTTATTCTATTAAATTGTTGAAATTTCTTTCAGTATTTTCGCATTTTGTTATACAGACAAAGTTTAAGTCTCAAATTAGTCTCTTTTTTGTATAATAATAGTCAACTATACTTCAAGATTTGTGTACTCAAATTGGTACCCATTTTCAACGACTGGAGGACAAATCTTTAGTCTGCGGTAAATTTAACACGGAAAGAAATTTGAATAACATATCTCCATATTCCGGATTTCGCGAGCACACAACTATGACAGTTTTCACAGTTTTTTTCTTTATAAGACACAAGTTTGTGAAATCCACCGGTCTAAGTGGGACCATCCATTAATTATTTCCTTTAAGTTTATCTACTTGACTAATCTTTTTCTCATTCTTGCCTTTTCTCCCTTTACATTGTCATATCTATGCTAAATTTCGTGGCCAAATGTTAAAAATCAATTTTAAGATCTGGCCACGTTATTGGTACCTATAGCTACACTATTTGTTGCATTAATTCTCACACTTCGTTCTTCAATTTCTCTTAGTTTAATCAACAAAACAATTTCATAAAATCTTAGTGATTTATAAGTTTTTACAAAAGAAGATTATTTTTTGCATCTCATTATTGTTTCATTGTTTTCTCTTATACATTATCCTACTATCACATGTTCTTATTTCATACTCCTCTTCAAACTGTATGCAGTAATTAAAGGATGGTCCTTAAAGATGCATAGAAACAAGATCACCTGACATCAAATGCTTTGTGACATGTTTATCAGTTGAGTCCGCTATATTATGTACTTTCTATCGCACTACCTCTGGGATGGTAAGGACACGTTTATGCGTTTGTTTCTATTTTTTCTTATTTCTTTCTATGTTATTTGGTGCAATCAAAACTCCAATTTTATCTAACTAACTACTGATTAAATTATTCCTAAATTCTTAATTAAACATTCAAAAATTTACGCTACTTAAATTTGCTCACATCGGGAGTTTTTGACTGTTGCATACAATATAAAGTCATTCCTTGCTCTGTGGTCGCATACAACACAATTATTTTACCTTGATTTAATATTCAACATGTCAGTTTAGGCTAAAACAAAGATGTTTTCAGCCTTTTCAATTAAATTCTACAGTACAGATTCTTTTTTTTTTTTCAAATTTTAATGTTCTATTGAATTTGCTGAATGTTTTAAGATAAAACAATTGTGTCCAAGTGTTTATAAGCATTTAGCTTATAAACACCATCAGTGATAATCACTAAAGTCTCATCATCATGATAATTTCAACATGTGGTGACTTATCTGCAGTATGATCAATTTTAAGACCTATTCCTGTCATATTATATTACTGTTACGATTTGAATGGCACTGTAGCTGGCAAAATTACAGGGCATAAGTCGAGATGACGAATGCGATGCAGTGCGTCGTAAGACAAAGCAATGCAAAAAATACGCACTGCATTAATGGCCTATCAATTAACATCAGGAACGACTTGGTCGTCTCGTCATTCTATACTATAAAAAAATAAAAAAAACCTTCGGTGGTTAAATACAAGTCTCGAACGAGTTATCATTTGTCATGATCATTGACTTAGTAAGTAAATAAGGGAGCTGACTGTCTTGTTAAAGCTTGTCTGACAGCCGGGATACATTGAAATATGTGTTGTTCCCTAGTTATCTATGTACCTCCTGGCCCTGATACATTACAGTGGTTAATAAATATGATCGTGTGTTTGGTGTCTAAAAGACGATAGCTAGAAGATTTAACGGATCCTTTTGTGTACTGTGTCCCCTGCATTTAATAGGTGATAATATCTACCTAATTAGCAAAGGTGTGTAGACGTTTTTAATGTACAACGTTCTACGTTTTAAGCTGATGCACTTACAAACGATTCATTTATAAGAACGTTTCGCATTAAAAACGGTGTGTGGTAATTTAACGTATCCCCTAATTCACACGTGTATTTACGCTCGTATATCAAAAATCGAGTGCTTATTTTCTTACTTCATTCGATCTAAAGTAAATATATACAGCTATTTTCATGCCATTGAAGTTAATGGTAGCAGTTCGGTTTTAGAATCTGAAATTCAACTATTACCCCTTTCACAACGGTACCAACCTGTAAAAACTGCAAAGGGATAGCATAAGTCTTTCGTTCATTTCAGCCGGCGGACGTCCACTGCAGCAGTACTATCCATCCCAGTAACTAACTATCCATTCCAGTAACTGACTATCCATCCCAGTAACTAACTACCCGTCTCAGTAACTATACAGGCTACAGAAAAATCGTAAAGTTTCCCAGACAGAGCGTGATCGCGCGATTCTAAAAAGCAAGCAAAAACACAGTAACTCGAGTTACTATGTTTTTAATTACGAGGGCAGTTGTGCTGGGGCCAAAGGCCTGTACAATGATTTCCAACCGACATGGTCCTTGGTCTCTTATAGCAGTATTATTGTAATATTGTTTTGACATTTTCATGCAGTATCAGTAGAAAATTTTAAAACAATATTACAATAATACTGCTATAAGAGATGGATATCCAGCGATTTTCCACGACCCTCTTAATGTCGTCAGTTCATCTGGTCGGAGGTCTGGCAACATTGCGCTTTCATGTGCAATGTCGCGATTTTAGCACTTTGAGTCCCCAACGTCCATCAGTCCTATGCACTATATGACCCGCCCATTGCCACTTCAACTTCGCGAGCTATATCG
This sequence comes from Coenonympha arcania, assembly GCA_036785405.1. Classification (NCBI taxonomy): domain Eukaryota; kingdom Metazoa; phylum Arthropoda; class Insecta; order Lepidoptera; family Nymphalidae; genus Coenonympha; species Coenonympha arcania. The sequence goes on along the minus strand of CM072068.1, from coordinate 15,723,828 downwards.
ATGACTGGAGTACGTCTACGGATTTCTGATTAGATCACGGAGTATCTCTTCGTGATCAAATCATAAATCGCCCGTTGAGTTGCTCTGAGCCTTCTTATGAGGGCCATATTATGGACCTAGTGAATGACAGTAGTGCTATCCAATTGTGTACCTAGCGTCAGGCCAGTCTCACTTATCACGTGACCGTCCCGGCTACAAATAGAGTTTCGGACTTCCATATTTCAGATGGTTGCCGCTCGCGGGCCGAGTTGTACGCGCTAGTTCTGTACGGTCTATTTCATGCGCCGTCTGACTACGGCAGCCCTAGTACGTCGTAAGAGATAAAGTTAGGCGATAGAAAGAGACCACAACTTTGCGTTTGTTGCGTGTCGATTTTGAGGGCGGGGCCAGGCGCTATTGCGAACTGAATTGCACTTTTTGTGTCAGCGCTAGAGTGGCTATTTCTTTAAATTTTCGTGCGGAGTGAACCTTCTGGTACTATTAAGTGTTCTGTGCTAGCGTGCTATCCCTTTTCGACCGTAAAGTTGTGAAAGGGATAGTACTATTTTAGACACCTTTCCAAAACCGAATTGCTTTCAACGTGTGAGTAAGGGACGCTATAGTAGTGTTATTATCTCGCTGCAGAATCGGTCATAAATCATTCGAGTGTTTCGCTCGAGCAAAACAACAAAGAACAATAAAAGCGAAACACTCTAATGATTTATGACCGAGTCTGCAGCGAGATAATAACACTACTATAGTGGTTAATGTTGGTTGGCTATGTCCCGCTCTATGGCGTATGGCGCGCTATGGCGTATGGCGGCTTTATGGCGCGGGATAGCGACGCGAGGCCGCGCGGCCGCGGATTCCCGTGGGCAATACACCGCGGTCCCTCGGCAGCCCACGACCTCCTAGCACACTCCCGGTACTTCACCTGGGTCTGCTTAAAGTCCGGTCGCGGAATAGGAAGAGTTTCGTACATTAACCTGTTACTACCTGTCTCTGTCACTCCCGCGTCAAAATAATGCGGTCACGCTCGCACAGATGCAATGACCGCCGTCCTGTGCGAGCGTGACGCGTTATTTTGACGCGGGAATGACAGAGACAGGTAGTAACAGGTTAATGTACGAAATTCTTCCTATTCCGCGACCGGACTTTAGTATGAATTATAAACCCATATGTGACAGGCCAGCGGGCCAGCGGCCGTAGCCAATGCTAATGCATCTATTCTGTTTCTACGATCGCTATTGGATCGAAATTTGAAAAATGACAAATTGATCGATGACAAAATGTGAATCTGATAAATTTTTTTGAATTTCGATCCAATAGCAATTGTAGTAATAGAGTGATATCGCTTCGAAATTTAAAACGCCTGTATGGAAGATACGAGTATCATCCCCATATTTTATTCAATTATTTATTCCACAACAGAAATGGAATCCATAAGGTAACATGGCTACAGCTGCTGGTTTGCCAGACGAACATATCGGTTTATCGGATCTCAACAACTTTTAACAATACGACTCAGACTTAGAACAACAAAAATAAATAAGTCTCAATAGCGCCGATGCGGCTTAAAGATAAAGTGCTCCAAGACACTGAGGGGAAGGAACTGGCCAATTTTACAAAGAACGAAATCTATTTTAAAAAGAGAAATTGGGTATGATTATACCTGCCAACAATGTAATAAGTTACGGATATTATATTAGTAACGAACGTACAAGAGACTATCTGGATATCTAATGTCGCATTTCATACAGATTTTATTGATACCTTAATGTGTGGATCTGGAAAATGGCTGTCATGGATTTCCACGAAGTAACGCCAGATATCCAACATAATCGAGAGTCCAAACAACGCGCGAATTCGTTCTATTTCGCCAATCTGTACCTATGGATATTAAACAAAGAATGTGAAAAAATTATAACGTAGGTATCAAATATCATCAAAAAACAGAGTATACGTTGATGCGACAAGCACAGAGCACCTTCCCCTCGGTGGCTTGCGGCGCGGGGTCGCCGTGCGGTCGCCGCGCGGTCGTGCGGTCGCCGCGCGGCTGCCGCTGACGCAGCGTTTGTCCACAGCTCGGGCGGAGGCGCCGCACCGCACGCTGTTCGCGCGGCTCGGTATCCGCAAGCCGTCCGTGTCGGGGCTCGCGCACGCGCGGACGGCGCGCACCTTTAGTTTGGACGATCTGTTAAAGCCGCCGCCCGGACGTAAGGAGTGGAGCGCGCTCCTACCCGTGCACTCCGTCACTCCCATCTTGCGGTGCTCCCATCGAGGGCTAGGGTTGCCACCCTCCCATCCCATACGCCGATCTCACTCCAACGGCCTCCCTCAGAAAAAAAAAATAAAAAATTGGTTGTCTGTAAAGTTGGTTTACGGACGATAGAATGAACGATATTTTATTCATGAAAATGTACGTTACAATAAGATCTTAAATAAATGCTTACAACCGATTACATTTTACCAATAATATTGGTGTATGAATATTAAATTCTTAAAAACAATAAAGACAGCGAGAACATAAACATAAAAAAGCAAAATTATAGCATAATGTTATCAATCAGATTAATTACAATTATTAAAAATTTAAAATGTTATCGTCCATAATATAAGTCCATAGATTTACGTGATAACGTCATAATTGGCCTCTCTATCGTTTATTTTATCGTGCCTCTCTATGGCTTGCTGCGCGCTCTCGCTTGCACGCACAGGCTCATGTGCGTTGTTGGTGTTCATCAATTTATTAAACATTATCACGTCAAAAGCGTTATATTTACATAAACATACAAAATCCTTAAGTAAAACTAAGTAGGTACCTACCTATAAATAGGTGCTAGGTAACTGCTAGTTTTTAACAAAAAAGTTTTAAACCAAATTGTGGGGTATCGTTTACCAAACTAAATAATATAAAAACTTGAGAGGTTGAGGACACCCGAATGGAACGAAATAATCTGGCTAGCTTTCTATAAGAGAGAGAGAGAGAGACAGACAGACAGACAGAGAAACATGCGCACGCCGCAGGACTTACCATAGTACCTACTATAGCAAAAAGTGTTGTTACAACTTTTCGTCTTAATTTTTCCGTCTAGGCCCCTTTCTCAACGCGCGATAAGGAACTTCGTTCCAATAAACTGTATCATTCAACATTCATAAAATCTTCACTAAATAATGTCTACGCTAATCTCATAAGACATATTATAATTAATTTTGGGTGGCAATAAGTCTATAGCAAAAAATAATACTTCATTGAGACATCAAGAGCGTCACCTTAGAGATGAAGTGGAAAACACCACTTTGGAGTACGATCTTTACGGATAGTTAAAGCGAAAAAGGAGGACTGTAAAAGTACTCATCAATAAATCATGTGCTGTTATCTTCAACCAGAACAGTAACGTTCTTAGTTCAGATAAGTTCTGAAAATTTTAATAAAGAAAACACATGTACCTCTGAAATTGTGGCAACCCTACTCCCATTTCTCATTTCGCTTCCCTTTATCTCGATGTTGTATAATTTTACATCGCCAATGGTTTTTAATGGAACCTTTATTTTCTTTGATCCCTTTAAACTTCATAGAGTTTATCCTTTTAAACATTATAATCATGATAAGATATAACATCATTCAAATGGCAGACTTGAGTGCCAATTATTTACTCATCATTATTTTCCTTTTTTTTTCAGACAATAGCTCTCTTTCATTTCTGTCATTTCATTTTTCTGTTTCTTATCTACATGTTCACGGTTATCGTTAACTTTTATCAAAAACAAAGCAGTTCTCTGAACAGCAACATGTGACAAATATCAACCATCTCCAATCATCGTACCATAATCATCTATAACATTTAGAGCATTCACAGCGGAGCGCGCGGTGTACATGAGCTACATTACTGTTACTAGAATGTTCCCCTGAATGATATATGGTGTGGAATGCTATACCCTGAACGGTCCCTACCGACCATCGATGTGTGCACACTTGACTATGCAACAACACTTATCTCTTGTAGACGCTCCTTCCTTCGTTAGCACCTTTTTAGATCGTCCAAATTCTCTTCCAAATCTTTTATCGTCAATTTCACTGTTCAATCAATTACTTGCTTCAACTTTTCCAATGTTGTCTTCAGCTATATCATTGACGATATAAAATTTGGTACTTCCAATATGAATGTCGCTTAAGCATGTTTTTGGACATTGTTCTGCTATTCTATCTTTACGTGCCCCCTTCTTATTAAAACCACTGTTTGTATTTCAATGTTATTAGTATTAGCGATTATTTATGCGATTATAACGCATAACTCTGTCCTTCAAAATTGTATAGATATTTGACAAAAATATAATATAACGCAGAATTAGTAGATGTAAAGATTAAATTCATTAGAGTCATGCATGTTAACAGAATAAATAACTATACAATTAACCCTATATTACGTTATACATACTACATATTCATCTATCAATGTTTCTAAATTTCACTACACTTGTACAAGGTTTATTAAAACTGGAATATTTAAATTGGCACGTTAATCTTACACTGTACTTGGTGATTTGATACCTACTTAATTTATAGCACTACCCCTAAAGAATTGGCTTCCACTAGATGCACTTACCTTGATAATAATATATTCAAAGGCATGATAGTGATTCTTAACAAGCCTTACGAAAGACTGTTTTTCAATAAATTAATCATTTGTTACTATCATTAAAATTCAGTGTCGTAATGTAGTTATTGTAGTTGTTTTGTTTGTGTTTAAAATACATATTACATGAATTCCAATTTACACAGGCACGCCATCGCCGCGTAAAAAACGAAACAACTCAACTCCGACGAAGAAAAACGCAGCCGAAAAAAAACAAATCCTTCAACAGCTCATAAGCCCTTCGCCAGCTAATGATCATTCAAAGAAAATAACCATGGGAGAGTTAATACAGATGTCCGAAAAAAGGACGTTAAGTACGGTAGAAAGCGCACCAGCTTTCGTAGAGTATTCTATGGACAACAAAGACACTTCGTTTGCTAGTGAAGCATCATCACCGTCTACTTCTCCGTCGATGCGACAAATATCCGATCCTAAATTGGAGAAGAAAGTAACTTTCGCTAGATTACTAAACAAAGTATCTGCAGAAATGAGCTCCAGTTCTGACGTAGACATGGTGAATACTATAACGATACCCATGGCAGTGATAGCCGATAGAACGATTAAAACAAAGGCGTCCAGTACTCCACCTTCGCCGGGTGTGGAAGTAAGATCTCCTCACAGTACGTCGAGTAACCAAGGAAGTGATTCTATGTCTAGTCTTGATTTAACATTAGCGCATGCTGCTCTTAAGAAGTATTCTCGGTAAGACATGTCCATAAATTTAGATGTTTACTCCGTAAAGTATTATAGGATCTTTTCTATAGATCCTTTAGTTCAATTACCAACCATATCGATTAAGGTTTATTGTGTACTTCTTTAAAATTTTTATGTTTTAGAACCCCAAAAATTTCAAGTGCTGATTCGATTTTGGCAATGTTCCGCAACTTCTCGTCATCGTCAGCGGCGCTAGTATCACGTGCGTCCTCAGGCGGTATATCGGCATCTAGCACTCCCTCAGCGTCCTCACCGCAAGATGATACTGTTGATGCTGATGATCTGTCAATCGCCTCCTCTCACATACCTTCGTTAGCGCCCGATTCGCCTGTTCTGAGACCACATAACACTATTGAAATACAGGTAATAATATCATGCGTTAATTCATATCCGGTCAAAACTTTCTCTCAAAACTATATATTTGCCACAAATCACCACCATTCGTGTTGAATTCTAATTCAAAAGAACCGAGATCGAGTAAATTTGTAGTCTACGGAGAACAAAACTACCTACAAAAGGCGTAGTTACAAAATAGCGATTCACAGCACAGCGTTACGGCAAATCAAATTAAATATACAAAAAACATAAAGCAGCTCTAAAAGATTGTGTTTTACAATTAATTCTCATTCCAGGTCGTGGATCCCCTCAGTTCTCATAAGTCAGCTACTTCTGGCAACCTCCTGCATCCCCCATCTATCCTTCTCGAAGTGCCTAGCAGCATCAACAAGTGTCTTTCACCCATACGTGAACTTCCCACTCCTTTGCCCACTCCTCTTCCCACTCCCCTGCCGACTCCTTTGCCTTCGCCTCGGATGCCCAAGAAAATGGAACCAGATGCTAAGAGCGATTCAACTGTGACGTGTATCTCACCGAGCGAAGACGAGTTAGATGACATCAGACCTGATAAAATGGACCGACCGACTTCTGGCCTAAGATTAAAGGTAACAACAAATATCTTATACTCTCTACAATAACAAAAACTACCTTTGAAGTACCTATATCTTGTCGCGCACATACTTAATGTAAATTTAAGACTTATGTGGTTTTCCCATGGATCCTATTGTCAGAACTGGGCCAAATTGAAATGGGACCACACGGGAAACACCAGCTTGCAAATCATCATAAAAATCGGTTCAACCAGTCGAAAATTCTGAGGCAACAAACAAAAAAAAACAGGCGAATTGATAACCTCTTTCTTTTTCGACGGGGTGTTGGCGAAAGTGCTATGATCATTAATTTGTGATAAACTTGATTTAAATGTACATAAACACGAACTATATTTTAGGCAAGATAAATTAGTACTAAGAAATTACCGGACGGATTGTAATTATCGTATAAAGCAAATCCATATTATTTCATTTCAGTTGAGACAACCAGTCGTAAGCACAGATACCCCAACGCCGTCCACCCACGTAACGGACTCTCCGAGCCCTAGCTTCACTCACAGCCAGGACTCAGAACGAGAGATGTCTTCCCCGTCACCCGCTCCACCTTCTTTAAGAGTTCCAGTTCTCACCATAGAGCGACCTTCCCCAGGGTCTCCTCCACCTAGAAGAACGCCTCCTCAATTGGACTTCCAGCCGCCCCCTTTAATAACAGTCACGTACAACGCTTCCGAAGAGTCTGATGAACCACTGTCTCCAAGACCTCCTCCTCCAACAGCGAACATGTGCTATTTAAGTCCATTTTCAATGTCAGCGAGAGGAGAACGAGCTCCGTCAGAATCAAACTTATCATCATCAGGATATAGTTCTATGGCAAGTCCTGGCCCTTCAAGATGTGGGTCTAGCAATCCTTTGTGTCCATCCGAGATGGAAGATCCAGGCTCCGGTGGAGGTCCGTCCTGTTTTCAAACCAGGAGACGACCACTTATGAAAACTAACTCGAGCCCAGCAACATCCAACGATGCTGGAAATGAAAGGAGAAGAGGTAGATCTGATTCCGAAACTTTGTCCGATGATCCGTTGCTAGAGTCAAATGACGAAGGTATAGGCACGGATGAGAGAGTGGACGACGTTCCTTCGAGTGCGAAGGAAATGGAACATCTAGCTGCGTTGAAGGAAACTTTGGAGATACCAACAGCAAGTTTATGCTCGCCCACTGGGGTCACTAAGTGTACAATCGTCAAGTGCGTAAGCGTCGAAAGAGGTTTGGATGAAAAGGCTAGTCTTAAACCACCGATTCTGTTCTCGGACTGCAGTCGTCCATTAAGCCCAGTGAGTTCGAGAAGCGAAAGTCCTTTAAGTGATAAAACTGGACTTGGAAGATTCTCTCCACAATTTTACGGAAGACAGCTACCATTCACAGATTCCGATGGGCTTTATGACTTTCCTAGTTCGGAATGCGTCAAAGGGGGTTATTGTAAAAACGGCAGCACTTCTCACAGAAAGGCTGGTCGAAGAAGAGACAGAAGAACGTCTAGGACGACGTCTCATGAAGTCTCTGGAGCAGCAAAGTCCACGTTGCCTCACATGCCGCATTCTATGCACAATTTATTAGAGGTAAGTATTCTTACTTTTTCTTGACATATTTTTAAAGCACGGTCGCAGAGCACGAAGAATTTCGTACATTAACCTGTTACTACCTGTACTAATGCGGTCACGCTCGTACAGAATGGGGTCATTGCATCTGTGCGAGCGTGACCGCATTATTTTGACGCGGGAGTGACAGAGACAGGTAGTAACAGGTTAATGTACGAAATTCTTCGTGCTCCGCGACCGGACTTTACCACATAGCAGGACTTTGCAGACTCAGCCTGGATGAATCTCACCACAAAGTCAAAGTCAAAGTCAAAATATATTTATTTCACATAGGCCCAACTTACAAGGCACATTTTCATATATTCTGCAGAAAAGTAATTATTGTGAAGCATTACGTGCCTGCAATGTTATAGCCGGCAAAAAGAGTGAATAAATATTTACTGTACCTACACTAACGTAAAGTCGGACGATGGTCAATAATATATTCGTTTTTTCGCACATCGAGTAGGCAATACGAAAGAATACAATATAGACTTCTATACTATTCTACGAAGCATCGCCAGCTTGTTCAGATTATATTAAATAACCTATGATTTCAAGGTACCTTTGTGCTCACAAAACCGTGGTCGCAAGGGCGGGAGGCGAAGATCGAGATCGCAAGCGCCGGCGCTAGCAACCTCTTCGTCTTCTGAAGAGTCCGTGTCTAACGCTTCGGTAGCGTCGGTCGCTTCAGCGAGGGAGCTCAGACTGCCAGATTACGAGATGCAGGTAATCAATCACGTCTATTCACAGACATATGCTATATGAGGTCTCGCAGAGCATTTGAATGCATAGTGAAGCATCTACCAATATTAGCGCTATTGAAAATACTATGCGTTCAGACGCAATGTAAAACCTTCTAAGTATTGTTTATTGTGAATTTAGCCCATCAGTTGGTATTGTCCTTTGCAATTATTATCGCACTTTTATATTGTGAAATTTTATAACACACAACATTTTAGTGTAGGTAACAATAAAACTTTGGGTTATGGTTTGATTTTCCAATTTGAGGCACAATATTTTTATTCACTACCCTTTTCTACTCGTATGTATAGGTCGCACAATTTTATGTACCTATCTAAAGGAAATTAGGTCAAGATTTTTAACGGTTCCCTAATTGGATACCTTTTTCCTATATTATTAGCAAAGTCACAGTATTACTAAAAAATCACTCAAGTTTCAACTAAAAATTTACGCAAGTTTTCCCCAAAGGATTTAATTCTTACTCCTATTGATACATTAAGTTATTCTACTTGACCTAAAATCCTTTATTTAAAAGTGTGTTTAACTATGTTCAGCAAGGCTATTCACGTTACTATCCACTTCCTTCTTAAAGTTCGTTGATTCGAAGCACACAAAGGGAACAAGTTCACTTCGCTCTTGCTTGCCATTACATAGCATACGTTCGATTCACATGTCAAGAGCAATGAACACTCAAGTGAAGTGTCAGTGTCATCATCGGGAATGCGGAAGCTTAAATTCGAATTCATCTGTCAAAATATTTTTGAATTAGAAAAAGTATTATAGTATTTCGTGAATAGTTGTGCAGCTTGTTTTGTTCAGTTTTCGCTACGTTTAGTGTATGTTTGCAGCCAGAACCCACGAGGCTCAAGAAACCGCTGCGGAGGCAAAAATGCAGGAGCTCTGAGGTGAATGAGGGACACCTGATAAATGTCTACTGACTTCCTAATTAAAAAGATAATTTTTAACTTTTACGAGTAACTTTTTTATTTAATTTAATGTTTGAGAAATAGTTAATAAAAAAAATTTGAGTATTACAATTAATTTGAGTATTGAGTAAACAAACAAATGCCAACTCTATAATTGAAAACTAAACGATCAATCTATGTTTGGGTTACGGGAACAAATACACAATTAATTTCTCTGGTTCACTAATGTTTATTTCATTAAGGAAATTTATTATAATACCCACAGTCCGTTCGTTTATCAGGTACCCAGATTTAGTTGCTAAAAGCTTCTTTGTTATACGTTGTTTAATTTTCGTTTCTAAATATACCTAATCTTCACTAAAAATTACCTACGTTGAAACCACGACCTTTTTCAATAGATGTTATATGTTATTAATATTATAAAATATTTATGTGTAAGTTTGTATGTTATTTACGCAATCACGGCACTGGTACTGAACTGATTTAAGATGAACTAATCAATAAAGGCTTAGGAATTTAGACAACCTATTTCCCGGATTAACATATAAAAGTACAATTTTATCCTGGAAAACACAGAGTTCCCACGGGATCATGAAGAAACAGAAACGTTATAATTTATTTTAAAGACGTTGATAAATAGTATGGGAACTTGTACAGGAATGGGATATGGCATCATCCCGCAGTATTTGTTAAATACAAAAATTGCTTAGCATATACTTAATAAAATATACGTCGATTATGACAACCTAGATTATGAATATAAAAAGTTAGTAAATAATACTTTTGTCGAGTAGCTATAAAATACATTTCTTTCAGGATACATCTTCCAAGATCTCGTCGAGTTTAGATCTCACGGAAGACTCGAGAAAGCCGGTCAAAGTGAACAAATTGCGGACTATCGGGAATCAGATAAGGTGCTTATCAAAAGTTTTTAATTAATTAATGATTAATGACTTGCTTTTTTTATTAGTTGAATATGTAGATATATTTTTTAGTGTAGGTAGATCTTAATTTATGTTTTGCACACTTTTGTACGTGACTATAACAACTCTAAACCTTGCCACAAACTGTAACAACAAGTACTTATATAAAAGTTAAAGAATAAATAATGTATCTGTTATTTATTCCCCTCTTGCTTCGCTCGTAATGAATTTATGGGCACTTCATAGTGCAACTAGGCATTTCATTACCCATTAATTCCCTCACTTGCGTTCATTCAGATAAACTCACTTTCCAGATTCCTGCGCCGCTTAGAAAAAAGCCTCAAAATGAAAGAAAGCTACCCGGCGATATCCGACGACGAAGGCGACGAGTCCTCAAGTGTGACCTCTCCTTTACTCACAGGGAGGAAGGAGCTTAGCCGGATGCCGTGCCATGCTATTTCCGCCCCCCTTTTAGGGGCAGCAAGGCCGAAAATCACACGGCAAAGGAGGTACGATAAGTCGTTATTGAATGAGGACACAAGGACGTTAAGTGCTGCACCAGGTCATGATACCTCGGATTAGTTTACGACAAAAATCACAAAGAAAAATAATCGGTAAAAAAGTTTATTTACGCCATTTTTTATGAAGAAAACACACACTCAGGGCATAGCATCACATCGTTTATTCCTATAAAGTGCTGGTTTCTTACAGGCTAGTCTTTAAGGCTGTTTTCTACTATTATTTTTTGCTATAAAAAAGGAAACAGGAACTGGTTTTTTCACCTTTTCGCAGAAAAACTTAACTGTCTCTATGAAAAGCCAAGTACGCTAGGGGGAAACCGGTGTATCTTTTTCCTGGTGTCTGTGGTCTTAGGCGATTTATTATAACAAAAAATGTGAAATGTGATCTTAGTTCTTATTTAATACTTCTAAAGTAAAATTTTGTGTTATCAGAGAATTTGTTTAAATCTATAAAAATGTAGACGTGGCGTAATGTTACAACAATGGCGTGAAATCGGACAAAATCTATATTAACTGTTTTTAGTGTGTTATATTTAAAGTATACAAAATTCTAATCTATTGTGATAATATAATGTAATATGACATGGACAGTGAACATGTAGTAGAACTATTGTTATTATGTAGGAAACATTTTTAAAACATTATATTGTAAAATAAGGTCTGTTAGCTTATAAATCTCCGAAAGTTTGCCAGTGAATTATGATCAAGGAAATGCGAAGACTAACTTAATATGACGATTATTAAAAAAAAAACAAATAATATGATATGTATTGCCACAGATGTGGATATTGCACTCTTTTTGAAAAGTGCCTCAATATTTTGATTTTGAAGTGATCGTTAATCAAATAAGTACCTAAGACAAATTCATCAAAATTTTACTTGATCAATAAGTGTCATTAAAATGCATTTAAATTCTGCAAAATCTTTTTAATGAAAGTGATTTTTTTAAGCTGTCACTATGCTTGTTAAAGGAACAAACAAAGTTGGATTTTGTAAGCAAACAGACTTTGATACATTTTCATTTCTCTTTTCGTTACGTTTTGGTGTCTTCAATTTTCGATAGTTACCATTATATGTATTATAGTTAGGTGAAACTATGTAAATAATTTCTTATAGCAATAACTTATTTTATAGATTCGTGAGTTAACTATGTTTAATTATGGTTAGATAGATGTAGGTTTTAATACAAACTTATCTTATGAATAAACTTAAAAGGTTCTGTTCAGTTAGCGATAAAAGTTGAAACTATACTTACTAAATATTAATGTTGTTAGAGTTTTCAGATGGCAATTGGGCAGTCTTTTAAAAGAGCACCAATTGTCATTGGTGCTCTTTAGTATTTTTCATCTGTGCAATCTGGAAGGTTCTGACCGCTGAAACACAGTTTTCTCTAGTTCAGTGGTCAGTGCACAAACCGCATAGGTACAATTTTTTCTGTTTCGATGCATATAAGTATAATTAGTTCAGCACCTTGTGATATTATTACTATATATATAGCTACTCGTGCTGATTCACTGACTCACTCACTGATTGATCTCCTGAACAATTTTGTATGAAAAATTTTTTTTTTCAATGACCATTTCGTGTAGAAACGAAAAATTCATTCGGAGGAAAAATACGGAGAGAGCTGATGAATGAGGATTTAGAAGACGGGTGAAGAGCACAGCCAGAGTATCAAAGCTAGGTGGGGGGTGCTCGACTAAATGTCATTCGAAACGTCATCCAATTGGCAGTGAGCTGAAAAAAATTTCAAAATGGCAGATTCAAAATGGCCGCCAAACGGATTTCGTCGATATCTCGGAAAGTATAAAAGATGGAAAAACGGTTTCTTGACAAGAGGTGATCAGGACCCGAAGGTCTATTCGACGGATAGAAAAAAAATTCAAAATGGCGGAATTTTTTTTTTCCATAGACAATGTATGGCGAATATTGAAGATACTAAAAGTTGGAAGGCAAATAGAGGGGAGGACAGCACGCGGGCCACATGTGGCCCGCGCCTCCACGCGCCCTACTAGTTAAATAAATAACTAAGATATACGAAAATAAAATAAATTCTCTTACAATAAATTTTATCAGAAAAGCTTAATTATTTACTAAAACTAAATGAAGTAGCAAAAGAACCTACCTATACCTATGCTTTTTACAAGAACGTTTAATATTAAAAATGAAATAAGAAGCCCCAAAAGATTACAAAAAAATATTTTTTGTATTGAAATCACTATATTTCAAGTTTATCCCATTTACCATCTGTAACTCTAATAATATAAGCTCGTACTACGTGTGATGTTTATTTAAAGTTCGCACTTTGCTAACTATAATTTCTTGTTACATATTTAAAAAACTATTGTATAAAAGAGGGAGTTTTGTAAATATTTTTAAACGTATTGCTCAAATGCATATTTTGTGAGTTGTCTTTTGTGCACTTTTTGCTACTTTGTAAATACATGAACTATTGTTTGATAATGTAAATACCAGGATACGAGAGAAATCTTTCTTTCTGCGTAAGTAATATTTGCTAAAGACTTGTTTACGCTGATAATGTTGAAATTGCCAACAATGTAAAAAATATGCCACATATTTTGTTAATTAGTAATTAACTTTTTTAAATTTTTTTTTAATGTAGCGTGTGTCAACTACATTATTTCATATTTGATTAATAATTTGATTATTATTATTACTTAATAATTGATTTAACAATATATTCTTTCTAGAGAGTTCATTTTGTTGTTTTTTTTTCTAATTGATATCAAGCAGATTTTATTGTGATTTTTTATTGTTGTAAACCCATAAAACGAATGTGGTTCTACACTGTATTATATAATGTGTAAAAAACTTTCAAGTATCTTACTCATTCTTGCAGGATATAAATTAATATTCGCCACGCGATTTAAATTCATCAATGCGATATTTGAGGCAAACAAAAATCACATAGAGTCTAATGCTTTGGTGTGTGGTACGAATTTGGTGGAAAAAAATAGTCGTGTACGTATACAAAATAAAACGTGAAACGTGATCTCAGTATTAACTCAAAACATTAATTTATTTGAATTACGTAGGTATTTCACAGAGTTGGCAATTTCTACATGATCAGAGTTAAAAATTGTTAGTTCATAAGTTCGAAAACAAATCGAAAGGCCCAAAAAAAATCGTATACCAAAATGCACAATTACTATTATCTAATTCTACTGTACAATCATAAATTGTATAAAGTATTAAGCACATGTGTTAAGCTAAATAAAAACATTTTAAATACTTAGTAGATTATCGCGACACTGGCATTTTTTTTAAAACGCGCGATCACCATAGAAGATAAAATCCTTCTTGCATAAATCCATAAATATACTAATAACTGAAGTAAAATTAATAATTTTCAGATCAATGGAAACAAGAAAATTCACGCACGTTTAAAACCTAAAATTAGATGAATACAGAATATATACATAGGTACTTTCTTAAGCCTTGGCCTTCCGTTCTAAAACTGTATTTAGTGTATTAGTAGGTAGTATTTTTTTTTTGGGTTTTTACTAAAATGTGTAGGACCTAGTCCAGAATTGCGTGTTGTAGAATTCTGAGTTGCGTCTATAAGGAGCGTACAAACGCGCGAGTATTTGGGGTCTTCCCGAATTTTATTGTTCTTCTGGACAAGGTATAAATAGGCAACCTATGTACCTATTTACTTGTAAACGCTATCTTAATGGCACATCCAGCAATAATTACATGTGATCGAATTGTTCAAAGACTGACGTTTTATGTGTACTTGTGTCAGCAAAGCTAAGGTTTGATTTTATAAAAAAATAGCACCTACTGTTACATTATACTTAACCTGTGCCAGTCTAGCGATTTGCGTAGGTATTATTTAGACACACTGTGTGATAAATCTCACTCCACTTCACCCACCACAGACTTCACCTAAGCGTGACGTAGGTAGTTGGCATTTTTCACGTGTAGTCTGCGTAAAGACGCAAATGCCGCGACGTTTTTTAAACATTTCACTTCACGCGTGAAATGGAATGTATCCAACACGTTACGTGAATCGTTTACGAGGCAGAAAACAATTGAATCTAAAATGGTGTCGTTAAACGTCTTTTAAACGTACACATCGTTTATGATATTGTCATCTTTGGCCGTTTCTTAAAAATACTAGCAATGAAATTTTTTGTAACCAGTTACCGACACTATTTAAAAACGATTTAAAATCAAACCTTGACTTCTCAATGTATATCTGTTAGTCTTTTTATATTCACCTATCTAAGGTACTGTGGGCATGCCATTAAACTTACTCTTAAGTATTTCGTAACTAAATGACGATAGGTAAATGAAATAATTTAATTGTAAATTGAAAAAAAAAAGTTAAGTATCTAAAGACTATAAAAATGTAATTGCATCGGAATTGAAACTTTTATAAAGTTGATAGTAAGCCTGCTTGAAAAAGGAACTGTAAATTATTGAATGAACCTACATCGCATTAAAATAAATTACCTCGAGTTAAGTTTGGTTTTAAAATATTAGCCAATATGTCACTCAAAATGCCTATTTTTTGATGCACACAGCACTATATATCTATTATCGATCACATTATCATTACGATAAATTTATATTTAATTTATATATTTATTTAATTTATCTCGTGAATTGCTTATAATAATAAAATAATTATGATATGTATCATCTTATGTCATGGCTTACCGTGATAGAGTTACTGTTATTAACAATATATATAAAGTTAATAAATGATGGCCTGTTTTTGAGACTGATTTTCTAAAACTTATCCTAAACTTTGCAGTATTAATTTACAACACCTTTGCAAATATTTTTCATTTTGATCATATTTTGAAAGCTTTATTAACAATTTCAATTATTAGGAAAAGATAAATTTTTCCAATTTTTTTCATATTTTACTAAAACTGAAAAATTAAAGTAAATATAAACAAGAAAATCTCAGAAATATTAGAAGCTATAGTACCAGCTGCAATATAAAAAGTTTGAAAATAATGATATAAATAGTGATTTTATTAAACGGTCAATAGATATGAGAATTTTTTTATGGTTTCCATATTTATCAGATTTAACTGTTAACTGAAATTAAATAGGAAATTAATATACCTATATATTAAACTTCTCCGGAGAAAATAATTTATTGCCCTCATAATTTTTGTACTTCAGTTCAAAACATTTTAACGTAATATGTTAACCATAAAATATTACTATTACATAAGTAATATAATATTGTAGGACCATTAATCTAACATAAGTTCACTTACAATGTAAGAATAAAGTGCACCTTTTTAGATTAAGATATCTCTAAGATCACAATGAATAAAATATTACATTGGATGCTTTTCGGATACTAAATAAGTACCTTACCACCTATAATTATTTGAATATTCAGCCTAAAAAGCAAAGATCATGAATAATCTGTATAGAAATAAACGTTGCCATAACTGAAACTTATTATTTGAATGAAATCGAAGAAAATTACTTACTACATGATAATATGTAAGTAATAATCGATATAGTAGGTATTATAATGGGTTTATGAAACATTTATTTTTCAAAAATTTGTTGTGTTTTATTTAACTAAAAACGAAACGTTAACAGTGAAATCTGTTCGAACTGTCAAATATCAGTCTTCTGTGTCAGTGAGGAGTTAGCCAGTTCTAACGTGGTACCACCCGGTGGCACAAAGCGTCATTTCCTAAGTTTAGGTAGGTACTTAGAGAAAATTTGCACCGCGGCGGAATGGAATGGAAGCGATTTTTTTACAAAGCTAATGAACAGGACAGATTAATTTGTTTTGCTATAATCCGCTACTTGAAAGATTCTGTATGGTACCTACATATTTGCAGGAACACTGCCCACATGAAACACCACACACAATTTTCCAACACTTTTTTCGACGCACGTTTCGTCCCGACACCGGGACATCCTCAGGAGATGTTGACTTCACAATTAGAAATCGTAGAGTCATTCAATATTTAAAAGCTAATGAATTTTCTGTGTCAATTGCATGCCATACAAAATAAATAATTGTTGAGAATGCGCGAGGATTCCCCGGGAGACGAGACCTTCTTTGGCTCCTATTTAGTTTGCATCTTATGTCATTTACATAAAGTTCATTATGCTATGTAAAAAAATTCGCTTCCATTCCATTCCGCCGCGGTGTAAATTGATCCCAATAGATACTTTTTTTTTACTTTTAAATACTACTTACTTGAATCTTTACATACCAGTAATCTATTAACAGTTACTGGATTATTATTTCATATTTCGTTTATTAATATTATACGAGATGTATAAGATGATAAAATGAATCAAACCATACCTATTAGGTAGGTACCTACGCATAATACGACTTCACTTTGTAGTTATTATTAATTTCAGATACAAAAATGTAACTTCATTTAGTTTAATATTTTCTGTAATGTAAATAAACAAGGTTTACACAAAAGACGCATGTTATTTGTTAAGATTGTAATCATTATAACTACCATCTTACTCACGGACATACCTATTGTAAAAACAAAGTAAAATAAATTTTGCTTGTTATTATTATTAAATATTGATTGTTTTATTTTACCCATTCAAAAACATATATCCAATTACATATTTTTATTACATCTACAAATTCGTTGATTAGATACACTTCACAACGCAAACAAGATCACTTCGCTTTTTCTTGCCCTTATTAGGCGAATCGAATCGTTCTTGAACAACTGAATGCCAGCAGCCAGCGTTCACTTCGTACTGTCACATTGCATTGTCAAATTCACGGAGCAATGAATGAACAATGAACATGTAGATACATAAATGCTTTGCTCGTAAAACTCATGATATAGCATACGCTCACAATTAGCGAAAAACTAAATAAAATATTAATTTTCGCGCCCGGATGGGATTTCCTTTAAACGTTAATAAGAGTTCGAATAAATAAAAGAAGTTGCTTCATTCAAAATTATTTATTGCATTTGTACAATATAAGTTACGTTATAAATTATTTATTTATTATGTAAGTACTATAAATTACAAAGTTTTTTTTGTGTGGTACTGTATTTATACACAGTACATATTTGCTTTACCTATAAAGTCAAGACTACTCATTCACTGATTCACCCCGTCCAAACTGTTGAAGCCATAAATTTTCACAAAATGAATAAGAAACTGTTTTGTGACATTCCATCGGGATCACTCAAGTGAAGTGATCACAGAGATAGGTCAGTTAGTGAAATTATTTTGCAAATTTTTATATTAGAAAGGAACTACCGATTACGCGGTAAACAATAAATAGAGACTAAAATAGAGTACCTAAGTAATTGTTTTTTGTTTTTTATAAATGACAAAGTGTATTGATAAAAATGTTATTAAATATTTACAAAAGGGGTTACAAATTGTAACAAAAAGTATTAAAAATACGTACATCATTATTATTAAGTATACAACTAGATTAAAAATAAATCACACTTTGAAAACAGTCCCGACAATTTAACTTAATACGTTGATAGGTATAAAAACTAATGACTTTTTGTAGTTTTTAGGAGGTTTTTCCCATGGCAAAAATATAAAAAGAAAAAACCAAAAAAAAGCTTAATTTCAAATATCACAACATTTAATATTAGTAATAATTATTATGCACATTATTAGGATAATATATTTTTTGGGTTTCTTACTAGGCAAACAGACCCAAATAAAAGTATTTATTACTAATAATTATTATGTAATGTACATAATTAGGATAGGATATTTTTGGGTTTCTTACTAGTCAAAAAGACCCAAATAAAAGTACTTGTAAAAATTTATAAATTAACGCTATATAGTATAAAACACCGCCTGAAATGATTATTTCCATTTATTTCGAAAACAAAATTATCTCCAAGAGGAAACTCACTAATTATGCAAAATTTAAGGTCATATAAGGGCTACTTTAACTTTTAAGGTCATATAAGGGCTACTTTACCACCGTTCGAACGACTTTTGAAATGGATTTAATATTGAATAATGCTAACAGTTTTGTTTGAAATTTGTCGTGTTCAATAAAAACCTAACGCAAAGATTAATATAGTTGATGGGTAAAATCAACCCACCAATTATAATGCTATTAACTTTTCGCAAATTTATTACACTATTATTATGCATCTTAGATTTATGGTTATAATAACCGCGCAAATATCAGGTACACATTCGCATGTTTTTAATAAAAACTTCTCTCAAAAGCTCAAAAATCCTCATTTTGTTTGGTTCTAGTGTTCAGATTCCAAATCTGGGTAACTACTCACAATGCTCATTCGGGAACTAATTAGAGGTGAGTGGGGATTTTTAAGCGATTTTTTTAATATGTAGCAGAAATACTTACATGCATAGTTATCTTTATAACCTTACAGTCTACTAATTGCAAAAAAAATTTGACAAACACCTAAAATCCAAAAATTAAAACATGGTTGTTTTTTATTAAAACTGCCCAAGCTCCAAACATCCCATCTACCTATCATACATATCGGAACTAAACTATAGATATTTCAACCCACGAAGACGCGCCCCACTCTGCCAAAATCGCGAAATTCCACGAAATTCGTATGGAGTTTGACAAAGTGGGGCGCGTCGTCGTGGATTGAAATATCTAGATAATCACCAGAAAGATGACAAAATTAGCTTAAAACATGCCATAATTTATACCGATCGGTACTCAAATCGCCAGAAATATTATGGCAAAATTTGAGTAAAACATGCAATGACTAGGGTTAAAACATGTCAATCTAAAATCGCCAGAAATATGGCAAAATTAGCTTAAAACATGCCATCGTGTATTCCGATCGGTACCAAAATCGCGAGAAAGATGGCGAAATTCCTCAAAACTAACTTCCAATCATCCGGAACAGCGTACGGCAAAATGATCGCCGTCAGCTTATGTATTTCGTGCGCCGTGAAAATGAATATATACGACGTTAGTATCAAATTAAGGATAGGTGCACCAGGTATAAGGACTAATACCCCGTGAGTGTCAGCTGCTAGCCATATGTGGGACTGACTAGCGAATAACTCTAAAGTTATCGTCCCAAACCAGGCAAAAAGGCTCGAATGCCTCGTCCTTAAAGCGCCGGAGACATTTCTAAGTAAAATATAACTGACTATAGGTAAGAATGTTACATAGCTATGTATTTCGTTGCAGTCGAAAGTGTTTGTGCAGAAGAATGTGAAAGTAACGTAGCTGCCAAGGCCGATAAAGGTTAGGAGAGTGGCCGATAGAGATATGCCGGGTGTGAATAGATTGCTGTGGTTGTTGTCGTCTAATAGATTGTAGCGTTGCGCGAGAAGATACGCTGTGGCGAATATTATTCCATAGGCCATTGAGTACCTGGAACAAAAAAAAATGGTTGTCTGTAAGTCGGTTTAGGAGCGATAATTTAACGTGATAACGCATTGACTTACTATCTAAGGACCCCGGGTGTAAAACAAAATTCACGAAAAAAAGTGTCACGAGAAAACCTATAATATAAACTAGTAGGGCGCGTGGGTGCGCGGGCCACGTGTGGCCCGCGTGCAGTCTTCCCGCCAATAAAACCGTCATCTCCATCGCCAATTGGAATCCAATTGGCAGTGGGCTGAAAAAATTACTTAGGAGCACGGTCATGGTTTTAAAGATAGTTAAGGGCTGTTCCAACAAAAAATACCAATGAACCTCATCCGATGAGGTTCAGCGGTATTTTTGTTCGAGCAGCCCTTAACTATCTTTGAAACCACGACCGTGCTCCTCAATCATCATCCAAATCCTAGATCATCATCTCTTCTCATATTTTTCTCTGGCGGTTCTCCGTAGAACTGCGTCAATGACTTGCATAGTTCCCTACTTATTGTGTCACGTACATTTTCCATAGAAAAATAAATTCCGCCACTTTGAATTTTTTTCCATTTATCCCGTAAACCTTGAGATCCTGGTCACCTCTTGCTAAGAAACCACTCTCTTATCTTTTATACTTTCCGAGATAGAACAACACGAAATTGGTATGGCGGCCATCTTGAATCCGCCATTTTGGATTTTTTTTTCAGCTCACTGCAGATTGCATGAGGTTCCGAGTATTTTTTGATTGAGCAGTCCCCACCTAACTATAATACCTTGCCCGTGCTCCTCGACAGTCTTCAAAACCCTCAATCATCATGTCATTCCATATTTTTCTCTGAGAGTCTGCCAAAAAAAATCGCATCAAAGTACTACAGGTTTCACAACTTTTCAATAGTCTCTTCAATATTCCCCATACATTTTCGATGAAAAAATAAATTCCGCCATTTTGAAATTTTTTTTCTGTCCATCGAATAGACCTTCGGGTCTTGGTCACTGCTTTCCAAGAAATCGTTCTTCCATCTTTTATACTTTCCGAGATATCGACAAAATTCGAACGGCGGCCATTTTGGATCCGCCATTTTGAAATTTTTTCCAGCTCACTGCCAATTGGATGACATTTCCACCTATCTTTGATACCCTGGCTGTGCTCTTCACCTGTCTCCGAAATCCTCACTCATCAGCTCTCTCCGTATTTTTCCTCCGAATGAATTTTTTTCTTTTATACGACACCATCCTTGAAAAAAATTTTTTTCATACAAAATTGTTCAGGAGAGGTGATCAATGAGTCAGTCAGTGGCCAATCCGCCCAACAGCTATATATATAGTAACGAGGGTGTGTGTATTTTTATAAGCAAACTAAACATTGTAATTTATGTCTTAAAACATTATTATACAGCCTAATTTTATTTGCAACTAGCTATAAAGGTAAACTCACCGATCCTGCTTCCAGTCCAGCCACCACTGGTGGATGTCATCGTCAGCGTTGACGAACAGCGCCTTCCACGGGCGGGTGACGAAGATCTTCTGGAAGAACACCTCGCTCATGTACAGGACGGTCACGATGGTGAGGAGGCCGATCACCTTCACCGCTATGTACAGGTACTGGTAGGGCTTCGTTTCCAGCGTGTGGCTGGAAGACTGCGTGATGTGGGGTGGTAGGGCCCAGATTACGAAGAACTGAAAAAAATTATTAGCAGTTACTTTAACTGTAGCCCGTAACACCGCCCGTGTGGTTTTTTGGTTTTCACAAATTCCAGGGGAAACAAGGATTTTAACGGGACAAAAAGTAGCCTATGTTTTAATCCAGGTTTTAGGCTGTCTACATTTCCAATTTTAGTCAAATCGGTGCAGTAGTTATGTCGTGATTTAGTAACAAACATACACACTTACACACATACAAACTTTCGTATTTATTATTTAATAATATTTTAGTGTGATAGTTTCTGTATTTCTTACTCAATCAGACAGTTATAACCTGGATTAACATTTAAAAAAAACAAACTTACTTTTCATCCCAAAAAAATCCACGGTTCCCACAGGATTCGAAAAAAAAACAAAATTTATGTCTTCCTTGAAAGTAGGTAGTTTGGAAAAGAGAGTGTTATAATAACTCAAGTGGGCCTAAAAATTCGTCACAATAGATCGGGGACGGTCAACGTGACACCAGGGACCATGGAGACCTGAAGCTGCGATCAGGAAGAAAAAGAAGGCCTAAAAATAGCACTACCCACAACATTTACACCACAGTACATGTGGAAAGGGATAGAAACACTTCTAAAGACTTGTGAAGTACTCTAAAACAATATTCAAAAAACACTTACCAGAGTATACCAAAACGACACCAGTGGTATGAAGCTGTAGAACTGATACGGCCTGTTCATCGTCAGGCACAGGACAACTGTGAGGAAGTTCAGCCGGAAGATGACCCGGAAGTATCTGACCAGGCCGGTATCCCCGGTCTTCCAGGTGTAGTACAAATGTCCATAGCCCGTCAGGAACAGGTAGGAGGACACGAGGGCCCTGACCATCATGTAGATGGGCAGGACCTTGCTGGCACCTGTGACCTGGTACACCAGGATGACCAGCTGCATCCAGCCCTTCCACTCGTTGGTTTGTTCACGGTGGAGTACTCTTGAGTGGCTGGAAGAAATGTAGCCAATTTTAAACTAGTGCTATCACTTTTCACAGGTATCATTGTGAAAGTGATAGTAGATTTTTTGGGACCAGGTTTCTTTTACTCATTACAAGTTAGTTGCTTCATGTTAAGTGAAGACTCAGAAAAAGTTGTACCATTCTAACTCAATATGGTTAAATAGCCCCTAACGATTGCTACACAGCATCGCACCGGAACGCTTAATCACTTGCCGGTACTTCCCATCAGACCAGATATGAGCCGATTTAGAAATCATAGAGAAATTATAAAACTCCAAACTGGCCTGTGCCATGAAAGAAACGAGGTCGACAAAAACATCGTCTGCGGGGCTAGACAAAGTCACAGTCGTTTAGCGTTAACGCTAGTCGACAAACATGTATGGACAAAACAAACGACTGTAGAAAAACCACGATAATAATGAACTAAACACGCTGTGTTTAATACTGTCGGCTGTCAATTGTCAAGCGAAGTACGCTAAAGTTATCTACAAGGTCCGCGAGAACGCCAGGGAGCGTTCAAGTTGTCGTAGTCAATTATCAAACACAGCGTGTTTAGTACTATTATTATCGTGGCTTTTCTACCGTCATTTGTTTTGTCCATACATTTTTGTCGACTAGCGTTAACGCCAAACGACTGTGACTTTGTCTAGCCCCGCTGGGTGGTTAAATAGATTTTTTTATTTCTGCCCTATTAGATCTCTCTTATATTAGATTTTTTTACCAGCTATTCTTAACGATTTAAGATTTTTGTACGATCCCATTGCACACCTGATTTCCTAGTTCTTTCAAGTTCCTTTGTATACATGGTCATCCAGTTGAAAACTAATTGGTCTCACTAAACACTAAAGAACAGTAAATAGATATAATAGAAACGTTTTATAAAACATCCTCACCTACTAGACCTGGATTCATCCGTAAAGAACAGCCCCAACGCGAAAACATAGCCCACGGGCAGCCAGAAGCTCCACTCTGAGTAATACTTGTTCTCCTTCATAAAGAAGTTGGTTCTATCGCACAGGTAGAAGTACGCCATTATCATGCCAAGCTTGGCGATAGCGGCCATCGCTGACGGGGCTTCGACGGCCACTGTTTGGTTGACCAGGGAGTACCCTTCCATGCGCTGCTTGAAGCCCTGCGACCAGCGCCACACCCAGCGGATTCCGGCTAGCACTGCGCTAGAAAGACAATTGGATGTTAAGGGGACCGACACATGGCTACGTCACATTACGTCTTATAAGGCAATGCTTCACTCAACTCTCGCCAGTGCCTACGATCCTGTGCCACCTTCCTCCAGATTGGAGGAAGGTGGCACAGGATTGCCAGGTGGATTCCTCTATCTCTACTTTTTTTACTTGTTGGAATACTTTATAGTAGGGGAGCCCAAGCGGGGATTTTTGAAATGACTCGAGCGTGTCAGAAAATTATAAAGGGAGAATCCTTGCACCCTTTAAAGTACCTCTACCAAGTATGAACCCTCCATAATGGTGGGGTGTGTTGAGGGGAACCCGAAAAGGTAGGGGGTCCACGATTCTACTAACATCGCCCAATGAACACTTACAGATTATTAGTTCTTTGTAATTATAATAGTGTTTCCTTCAAAATAAAAAAAAATTGAAACGCGCTCGAGTATTTCAAAGTGACGTTTTTTTTTTACAAGGTGACGTTTTTTCGCTTGTTTCTTAATATCACGCTCAAATTGTCAGATTATTGAGATATACAATCTTCTCAATGTAATTAATCAACTTTCTCTTAATCTGACACGCTCGAGTCACTTCAAAAATCCCCGCTTGGGCTCCCCTACTGTTATGAATATTCCAGAAATTATACAACCCCCGCGTAAATTGTTAAATTCACGCAAGAAGGTCGGTAGGACTCTTCCAGCAATTTTTCGGTAAGACTCTTCGTGTAATGGAAAAGATGGATGAAATGATTTATGCGCAAGTTTACACTTGCGTTTTATCTCGGAAAATTCGAGAGTTCACAGCACAGAACATGTTGAGCAGGATCTGAGGGTTGACTCACCACAGCAGGAACAGCGCGAAGGTGAGCAGTTGCAGCTGAGTGCAGGGCTCCGGCTGCGCGCAGCAGGTGCCGTCGTTGAAGTTCATGTGGTCGTTGCAGAACATGTTGAGCAGGATCTGAGGGTTGACTCACCACAGCAGGAACAGCGCGAAGGTGAGCAGTTGCAGCTGAGTGCAGGGCTCCGGCTGCGCGCAGCAGGTGCCGTCGTTGAAGTTCATGTGGTCGTTGCAGAACATGTTGAGCAGGATCTGAGGGTTGACTCACCACAGCAGGAACAGCGCGAAGGTGAGCAGTTGCAGCTGAGTGCAGGGCTCCGGCTGCGCGCAGCAGGTGCCGTCGTTGAAGTTCATGTGGTCGTTGCAGAACATGTTGAGCAGGATCTGAGGGTTGACTCACCACAGCAGGAACAGCGCGAAGGTGAGCAGTTGCAGCTGAGTGCAGGGCTCCGGCTGCGCGCAGCAGGTGCCGTCGTTGAAGTTCATGTGGTCGTTGCAGAACATGTTGAGCAGGATCTGAGGGTTGACTCACCACAGCAGGAACAGCGCGAAGGTGAGCAGTTGCAGCTGAGTGCAGGGCTCCGGCTGCGCGCAGCAGGTGCCGTCGTTGAAGTTCATGTGGTCGTTGCAGAACATGTTGAGCAGGATCTGAGGGTTGACTCACCACAGCAGGAACAGCGCGAAGGTGAGCAGTTGCAGCTGAGTGCAGGGCTCCGGCTGCGCGCAGCAGGTGCCGTCGTTGAAGTTCATGTGGTCGTTGCAGAACATGTTGAGCAGGATCTGAGGGTTGACTCACCACAGCAGGAACAGCGCGAAGGTGAGCAGTTGCAGCTGAGTGCAGGGCTCCGGCTGCGCGCAGCAGGTGCCGTCGTTGAAGTTCATGTGGTCGTTGCAGAACATGTTGAGCAGGATCTGAGGGTTGACTCACCACAGCAGGAACAGCGCGAAGGTGAGCAGTTGCAGCTGAGTGCAGGGCTCCGGCTGCGCGCAGCAGGTGCCGTCGTTGAAGTTCATGTGGTCGTTGCAGAACATGTTGAGCAGGATCTGAGGGTTGACTCACCACAGCAGGAACAGCGCGAAGGTGAGCAGTTGCAGCTGAGTGCAGGGCTCCGGCTGCGCGCAGCAGGTGCCGTCGTTGAAGTTCATGTGGTCGTTGCAGAACATGTTGAGCAGGATCTGAGGGTTGACTCACCACAGCAGGAACAGCGCGAAGGTGAGCAGTTGCAGCTGAGTGCAGGGCTCCGGCTGCGCGCAGCAGGTGCCGTCGTTGAAAATCATGTGGTCGTTGCAGAACATGTTGAGCAGGATCTGAGGGTTGACTCACCACAGCAGGAACAGCGCGAAGGTGAGCAGTTGCAGCTGAGTGCAGGGCTCCGGCTGCGCGCAGCAGGTGCCGTCGTTGAAGTTCATGTGGTCGTTGCAGAACATGTTGAGCAGGATCTGAGGGTTGACTCACCACAGCAGGAACAGCGCGAAGGTGAGCAGTTGCAGCTGATGCAGGGCTCCGGCTGCGCGCAGCAGGTGCCGTCGTTGAAGTTCATGTGGTCGTTGCAGAACATGTTGAGCAGGATCTGAGGGTTGACTCACCACAGCAGGAACAGCGCGAAGGTGAGCAGTTGCAGCTGAGTGCAGGGCTCCGGCTGCGCGCAGCAGGTGCCGTCGTTGAAGTTCATGTGGTCGTTGCAGAACATGTTGAGCAGGATCTGAGGGTTGACTCACCACAGCAGGAACAGCGCGAAGGTGAGCAGTTGCAGCTGAGTGCAGGGCTCCGGCTGCGCGCAGCAGGTGCCGTCGTTGAAGTTCATGTGGTCGTTGCAGAACATGTTGAGCAGGATCTGAGGGTTGACTCACCACAGCAGGAACAGCGCGAAGGTGAGCAGTTGCAGCTGAGTGCAGCTGAGTATGTCAAATGTCTGCAGCAGAAAATTAGGAGGAAAACTATTTTGTACCCATCGCGGAGTGTCAACGCGTCGCTGCGTCGCGGCGCGTTGTGTTGAGCGCGGGGCGGCAACGTCTCGCTCGCCGTTGCCGACGTGACGCCTCTGGATGACGTCATCCCGCTTGAGTTTTCTCTGCTCTCCGACGACGGATGCAGGCTGCTGACGCAACACAGTCAGTGGAAATTAGCGGGGTACATAGTAAAAAATTGCAAGTATTTCCAATGATCTTATTTGGTCGTTGCAGAACATGTTGAGCAGGATCTGAGGGTTGACTCACCACAGCAGGAACAGCGCGAAGGTGAGCAGTTGCAGCTGAGTGCAGGGCTCCGGCTGCGCGCAGCAGGTGCCGTCGTTGAAGTTCATGTGGTCGTTGCAGAACATGTTGAGCAGGATCTGAGGGTTGACTCACCACAGCAGGAACAGCGCGAAGGTGAGCAGTTGCAGCTGAGTGCAGGGCTCCGGCTGCGCGCAGCAGGTGCCGTCGTTGAAGTTCATGTGGTCGTTGCAGAACATGTTGAGCAGGATCTGAGGGTTGACTCACCACAGCAGGAACAGCGCGAAGGTGAGCAGTTGCAGCTGAGTGCAGGGCTCCGGCTGCGCGCAGCAGGTGCCGTCGTTGAAGTTCATGTGGTCGTTGCAGAACATGTTGAGCAGGATCTGAGGGTTGACTCACCACAGCAGGAACAGCGCGAAGGTGAGCAGTTGCAGCTGAGTGCAGGGCTCCGGCTGCGCGCAGCAGGTGCCGTCGTTGAAGTTCATGTGGTCGTTGCAGAACATGTTGAGCAGGATCTGAGGGTTGACTCACCACAGCAGGAACAGCGCGAAGGTGAGCAGTTGCAGCTGAGTGCAGGGCTCCGGCTGCGCGCAGCAGGTGCCGTCGTTGAAGTTCATGTGGTCGTTGCAGAACATGTTGAGCAGGATCTGTGCGGAGTGCCGCAGCGCCGTGGGGCTGATGCTGAGCCCATCAGCCGAAGACGCGGCGGCGGAGGCGAGGCGCGGTGAGTTCCACAGCTTTGTTTCACTGTGTTGCAAGATCTAGAGAAAAAACCAAGATAGTTAAAAGGTCAAGTCATATTGCTGTAGGAAAGCAAATCCTTGAGACTTGACAGTAAAAACAGATGCTATTTGACACTAAGTTTTTACATAGTCTGCTATTTCTTGTGATACGAGACATCAATTGTTTTGTTTCACTATAGTCATTTCTGTAAATGACCAAATCTCTTCAAATGGATATACAGTAATGTTTTGTAAATATTGCTTCTGACACAGTGGTGGTAACCATCTGGGCAGACTCTGAAAATACCTACTATCTATTCAAGAGCTACTTATAGATGGATATTATAGCCATACAACTCTTTGCCCTAAGATCTGTCTGGCAGAGTCTGGTGATCTCAAGTACACTGACCTCCAAAGCAGCTTTATTGTAAGCATCAATGTCAGCATTGCTTATTTTGGTGTCGCTCTTCAACTTGGAGACATCAACCGCTTCCATCATCTTCCACAGCACCTGCGTGCCCCGGGAAGCCAGGGAATCTACAGGCTGCACCAGCTGGGTGAGGTTTCTCTTATACTCTTCCAGCATAAGGTCTGTTATATTCCGGTTCTTCACTAGTTGTAAGCCAGCACTCGCTACTATGACTGACGGAGGTCTGTCTGAATGTTGCCTGAAAGAACACTGTCCATAAAATATTATACTTATTAACTTTTTAAAAAGACAGCTGAGTGATCTAAATGAATGTGTAATAAATTATTTTATCTTTTGCTCCTGAGTAGTGCAATTATACATTGAAGGCATGTAGCTGCCTCACCAAACCAGCTGTGTCATCAGAAAACTAATAATTTCAGATTTTGTAATTATTAGTTTTCTTAATGGCCTCACACTGTGGAAGCCAAAACACGCCTTAGCCTTTCCTTGTCTCAACACTGTCCCACAACTGGATATGGACATCCTCACAAACCCTGTCACCCTGTTAAAATGGTGTCACCCAGAGAGCCATTCTGAGCCATTTCTTGGCAAGAATCTGGTATTTATTTCCCAGGTGGTAGAAGCTTTAGTCATTGTTTTAATACATAAATGTGTACATTGTTTTTATGTGTGGCATAATGTTTGGAAACAAAAATATTTTTCTATCTTTCTTTTAAATCAGAGCATCACCCTGATATATAAGCACTTACCATGTTCTGAATTGTTCTACCATTGTCTTAGAAACATCATCACTCCATATAAAGGTGACGGACAATCTCAGTTTACTATCCACATAAGTATAATTGGGCAGATGGTGATCCACTGTGGAGTAGGAAGAATCCATATCTAGTCTTGTCTTTATCACACCTGCAACGATAAATAAAGTTGATATTTTGTTAGGATGATTTAGTGTCACAGTGAAAAAATGTGCAAAAAGATCATTTATGAGGGTGTCACAAACAACAGAGAAGGAAAGGAAAGCAGTAAAGGGTACTGGTGGTTTGCTATGAAATAAAAGTAATATTTTCGTGAGCAAACCTTCAATGGGTAAAACTATCATTCTTTGATAGGCACCTAGGTACAGAATATGTGTGGTGGCCTTTTAACCATTAAGGGTTTCATTTATAATGCAGGCAAGTGATAAGAAAGGTTATTTTTACAAACTACAAGTTTCTTCACCTTAATGTAAGTTACCTTAATTACAAGTTTCTTAAAGTTTTGATCAATGATGTTATACAATTTCCATTCGTTTATTTTCTCTTTGACACATGACACCACATGAAACACTTAAAGCAATAGCGAGAGACCAGAGAGAGATGAAGGTTAAGCAGTCTCTTTCTGGTCCATCGCCATTGCTATATCTGTTTCATATGCCAAATAGAAAATAAACGAATGGAAAAAGTATAATAGTGATGATACAGATGTTATTTTACTAACTTGGAAAGAGTAATAACCCTAAAACTGTAATCTTTTGGTTGGAGCCGAGATGAGTCAGATATTAAATCAAGTCTTTTCTATTATCTTACCTATGAAGTATTCATACAACTGTTCAAGCCTTGAATCTCCAATGAAGGCAAAACTGTTATATTTGCCCCAAAAGGCCAAATACCTCAAACACCTTCTTGCATCAGTTTTTGAGTACTTATGCAACATACAACCGTACGGTTGCCATTCATGATCTCCTTTGTATCTTCCAGATGACAGCAACCATGTACAAGAGTCAGGGCCTAGAAAAACAAATCAACCTTATTCATCATGGCCACTATGTCATTTTAATGGTAGCCTCCTAACAGAGGCGGAGTCATTATGGCCCCAGTGTAGGACTATATATTCAATCCATATTAGACGAATATACAAGGTACCATTGATGAGATCTCTGATGATGATAATAATTAGATGGTGTTCCTACCTACACAAAATAGGACATAAGACACAAAAACGTTAATGGTAACATTGGTAACTTGTAGCAGGGTATAGCAAAGAATGTATCGTACCATATCTTAAATGTAGTATCCCGTGATATCCAATGAAACCGAGAACAAGAACAAACGCCAACAGCTTCGCGTTATCAACATTTAGCTGGTCGATAAACCATTCAGCAGAACTTCGTTTGTAATGTGATCCCATTTTACAGCACTATTTAATACTTTCGTAAACTCTTTAACCGCTAAGTGATGGAATATCAATAGAGCTATACTAGTTCCTTAGTTTTCAATCCATTTTCGCGTCATATAAATTAATAATTTAAAATTATGTATATATTTTGCTCAAAACAAAGTGCTTTGCAGTTTGCCGATTTTCGATTTTTTTTCAATTTTTTTCGCCAAATTTTGTGACATTGACAGTTGTCAATAATTTTTGACATTGACATTTAAGGACAGGTGTGTACATTATCAAAAAATTATTTTCCTTTGCAAGATTGCAATGGCTAAACATAATAATTTATTTTATCAAAATACAAAAACTAATAATAATTTTGTCATAAGTAACGCAAAATGTGTGTAGTACAGTAGTTAGTTTAATATTTAATGACACAATTAAGTAAAAACTCTTTAATATAAAATGTTGCATAATTTAATAATATTGTGGGAAAAATCAAGTGCAAATGTATAACAATATGAATGGCAGCATTAGACGTCTAAATTCTACAATGGCGGCTATGTCTCCGTCGGAGGTTGGTAAAGTTATTAAAAATATTACGAATTTCCACACATTTCTTGAAATCATTTGTAATAATCAAAATTGACCATTATCTGCATCAATTGCCATCCTCGAATTAAATTTAAATCGTCACGGTTTTGTGTAAATTGCTCAAAACCCAACTATAGACAGTTTTCTTAGATATTTCATGTCAAGATTCCTATTGTGATTGCGTTCGAAATCTCTTTCTGCATGCGCCTGATGAGTGTTTAATTCCTTATTGCAGCGACGATTACAGAAAGAACTGATGTCGTTAATGAAAGAACCTCCACCGGGTGTGACCGTCGACGGAGACTCGGCCAGCCAAAATCTGACACTGTAAGTGACCTATTTGAATTTACCTTTGGATCGGGTATTCTAGAATAAAAGTAATAAATGAACTGAGCAGCTTATCTAGTTACTAATATACCCTAACCCCAGGGCTATGCAGCATTAAGGTATAGTTTTTGGCGCCCTAACTTATCTATGTTTTTTATAAAATCAGCACTAAGACGAAAGTGTTATCAAAACAACATTAGTCACACATGTTTTCAAAAGATGATTAATATTATTTTTTCAACGTATTTAGGAGTTACGAGATCTTTTTTTCCTACAATGTTGCAATAAAGTTTTCATTTTATCAATTAGTTAGGTCTTGTATATTTTGCAATAATGAACTTGTGCAAGACTATTGTTGCTGTGAATGTGTTGCAATTTGTATCTTTGTAGATAGCCTAGCGTTCCATCTATATTATTCCAATATGATTAAATATTTACCAACATCTTCAGCAATTAATTAATTTTATCATAAAGTATGTAAGTTTCAATACTATCAAAGAGGGTATACATAAAACAGGCCCCTGCCTTCATATTATATCCTTTTTGCTACTATGCACAGATTATGCTTGGTGATAGGTCTCCTCTCCAGTAGAACAGACAAAATGTAGCCAGATATGCTAAATTTTGTCAAATTCCTATCAGCTCTGGTAAGACAAATCTGAATAGATTATTAATTTTAACCATAAGACAAGGCTTATAACTGGGCATAATGAATAATCTCTACATCTAGAGCTTATGCCCACCACCTTTGTCACCTGTATGTCCATTACTATTAGAATAGGATGACGGACATAATCTTTAGGTTATAGAAGCACTTGAACAACAGTAATTGGTGTGTAAATATATTAAATTCAAAATAGTAAAAAAAATTAATCCATTTTCAATTTCAAGTACTAAGTATATCTCCTTTTTTTATTTTTCTTTTTTATCTTCTTATCCTGCTTGCTTTTTTATATTCTAACTGAAGAATTAAAATAAATATTTCAGGACATTAGACATGTTATGATCCAGCCCCAAAGTAAGCGACAGCTTACATTATAGGTACTGGAGAACTGATAAATATATATGTATAAAATACCTATATAATAATAATAATATACATATGAGGCGATGTTGGGGGGTGCGTAATTGATGTACCACGACTATTTCACTATTCACATTTATTCCACAAGTACGATAATTCTATTTACAAAAGATCAGCGAAAACAAACGCCGCGTATGTAAACAAAACAGGCCGTTAGCCGGGAACAAACGGTTCGCGTCGTGTCGGTAAGTATAGCGGCTAACTTCACGCTGCAGCGCGCCGAGCCGGTCGTGGAGCGATCTGCGCAGGCGCATGGCGCATCAGTGGGCGGAGCGCGCGCGGTAGTGACGCGGGATGATCGATAGCGAGTTTATCGACGTACTCGTATCGATAAATTTTGGTAGGTAGTGTTATTATGTGGTAATGTGTTGTGATGTGTATTATGCTGTTTGTGTGTGTATGCCTACACCACCCCCCTCCAGAGCCCGTCAAGGGCGATAAAAATCAGGGAATTTTACCTGTCGACCCGAGCGTGTCACCTTATTTTTGGACGCTAATGATGGAGGTTCTTCATCGTGAACAGACAGTATGAAGGCCGGTTTCAGTCGGTCAATCGAGACTGTCGTTTCTTTATTCCTTATTAATATTTTAAATACCTTATCGCCTCTGTTTATCACTTTGTGTGGACCGGAATATGCAGGTTGGAGCGAGCCTCGCGTTGCGTCTTCACGAAGGAAGACGTGATCGCAGGTTTCCAGCTCTTTATAAATAAAGACTCGGGGCTTACCATGGCGTGATGTTGGTACGGGTCGCAGTTTTTCGGCGAAGTTCCTGAGCCTTGCAGAGAAGTCGCTAATATCCGTCGTTCCTGCAGTAGTGGGCTCTAGAAACTCACCGGGCAGTCTCAATGGCTCTCCGTAGACTAATTCGGCCGAGGAAGTTTGTAAGTCTTCTTTATATGAAGCTCTTATGCCGAGTAAGACCCATGGTAGCGATTCGGTCCACCTGTCATTGGCGTGACATACTATTGCTGCCTTTAGTTGGCGGTGAAAGCGTTCGACCAATCCATTGCAAGCAGGGTGGTAAGCTGTCGTCCGTTTATGTTCGAACCCTGTCAACTCCGACAAGGATCGGAAGAGTACAGATTCGAATTGACGGCCTCTGTCAGTGGTTATGACAGTTGGGACGCCAAATCGACTAACCCAAGTTGAAAGTAGAGTTTTCGCGACGGTTTCGGCTGTTATATCCTCGATTGGTGTTGCTTCCGGCCATCGGGTGTAGCGGTCTACGGCTGTCAAGCAGTAGCGAAATCCCTGTGAACTCGGAAGTGGACCAACCAGGTCAATATGAATCGAATGAAATCGAAAACGTGGTAGGCTATAAGTGCCGAGCGGCGCAGTCACGTGGCGGTTGACTTTCGCACGCTGGCAAGGGATACAAGCTCGTGACCAATCTCTACAGTCCTTTCTTATCCCTGGCCAAACGAATCGCTCAGATACCAATTTTGCTGAAGCGTTAGTGCCGGGATGACTCAGGGAGTGCAGACTGTCGAAGACCTGTTTTCGAAGGGGTTTCGGGACAAATGGTCTGGAAGCTGGAGTACTGGTGTCACAGTATAAGGGGACTCGGCTTCCAGGAATATGTAATTTTTGGAGTCGCAATGATGATCCTTCATTCAAAAGTTTCTCGAGTTCGGGGTCAGACTTTTGGCTTTCAGCCAACGTCTCAAGACTTACCGGTGCTACCAGCTCTTCTACACGTGACAAGGCGTCCGCGACGACGTTATCCTTACCGGATATATGCCGGATATCCGTAGTGAACTGAGCTATAAAGTCAAGATGCCTAAATTGTCTGGGCGAGCAGCTGTTCTTCCGTTCATGGAATGCAAAGCTGATCGGTTTGTGGTCAGTATATACAATAAAATGCCTGGCCTCTAACATATGGCGGAAATACTTTATAGCTTCGTATATAGCTAGTAGTTCTCTGTCGTACGGGGAGTACTTAGTCTGAGACGGACTGAGCTTGCGGGAAAAAAAAGCTAATGGTTCCCACGCGCCATCTTTATACTGCTGGAGTGCTGCACCAATTCCTATATCGGAAGCGTCCGTAACGACGGCGAGCTTGGCAGTGCAGTCAGGGTGTGCTAACAGAGCTGCATTTGCAAGGCTCTCCTTGCATGCCTGGAACGCAGATAAGGCATCTCCAGCGAGTTGAATTTGCTGGGATCCTTTTGTTGCACCTGTTAACAAAGCATGCAGGGGAGCTTGGACCAGTGCTGCTTGTGGAAGAAATCTCCTGTAAAAATTGAGCATGCCAAGAAATGCCCTCAGTTGACGCACGTTCGTAGGGACTGGGAAGCTCTGTATCGCTTCAACCTTCGTATCCAACGGCTTCGTACCTCTGCCTGATATTGAGTATCCTAGAAAAGTTACCTCACTTGCTCCGAGGACGCACTTAGACGTATTCAACAGCATGCCATACTGTTTCAGCCGCCTGAAGACTTCACGTAGATGCTCCTCGTGTTCTTCTTCGCTTTTGGAGTAAATTAGAAAATCGTCGAGGTAAGCGTAGACGTAATCCAATCCTCTGGTGATTTCATCGACAAACCGTTGGAATGTTTGGCCCGCGTTTCTAAGACCAAAAGTCATATATGGGAACTCAAACATTCCAAACGGTGTGGTGATGCTTGTTTTAGGGATATCCTCAGGATTGATGGGTATCTGATTATAAGCTTTTTCGAGGTCTAAGGTGCTAAAGATTTTACAGCCTGAAATATTGTGCGTGAAATCTTGTATGTGCCTGATTGGGTACTTGTCTGGGATCGTGCGGGCGTTTAGCTTACGATAGTCACCGCATGGACGCCAGCCGTTGTCCTTTTTTGGCGCTAAGTGCAAGGGTGACGACCATGGGCTCTCAGAAGGTCTGGCTGTGCCATTAGCCAGCATAGCCTGGAATTCTTTTTGGGCTATTTTTAGCTTGTCTGGAGCTAAACGACGAGGGGACGACGAGACTGGGGGGCCTGGTGTTGTGCGTATATGGTGGACTGTGTTGTGTGGAGTGGTGTGGTGTCTACCTGCTGGTCGAGTTATTTCGATAAACTCGTCGAGCACCCTGTGATAACGCGTGTTCCCACTCACGACCTTTACAGAGTATACATTCTTACAGTTAGCTAATGACGCCACAGTGGTTATAGAAGTTAAATTGTCTATCAAACGCTTGTTGCGTATATCGACCACTAGGTTGTAGTAGTTGAGAAAATCTATGCCTATAATCGGTTTTGTAACGTCAGCGACCACAAAACGCCAAACAAATGTCCTGCGTAGGCCGAAATCTAAGTTTAAATTCACATAACCGTAAGTAGCTATCGTAGAACCGTTCGCTGCACACAAAGTGTATTCAGTCCGAGAACGACTTTCACGCAATGCTGCCCGAGGATAAACGCAGAGATCGCTGCCCGTGTCCACGAGAAATTGCGCTTTTGACGATCTATCAGTAACAAACAAGCGACCAGTAGCTGTTGCAGGGCAATCGTTAGTCGCCATCACCGACCGCCCGCTTAGTTTCCCGATTTGTAGTCGCAGGGACGGTTGCAAGTGCGAGCTTTCTCTCCAAACTTGTTGTGATACCAACAAATCGGGTACTTCCTATAATTCGATTGGGATCTCTGTCTTGAGGAGTTGCGGCTGCCTTGCCTCGTACGAGCGCGTGATCTGCCATCCCTCCGAGTTGACAGCTGTTGTACTTGCTTCCGCAGTTCGGCTACTTCCCTTGTGAGATCACTGAGAATTGAACTAGGAACGTCACTAACGGACGCGACCCTCGGCGTTGATGAAGCAAATTCGGCGATCCTGTCTGCCAAGTCGGCTAGATCCTCCAGTGGTGTTGCAGTAGGCTGACCTGCAAGCACAGTCTGGACTCCATGCGGAAGGCGACTGATCCAGATTGTCTTTAGAAAATCGTCTGGAACGTTGGCGCCTGCTAGCCCTCCTAAGTGGCGAAGGAATTGAGAGGGTTTGCGGTCACCAAGCTCTTCGTGCATCAGTAGTTGGTTTATTTTGTTCTCCTTCGATGCTGTCAGCCTCCTAATTAATTCGCTCTTGAGCTTTTCATACTTGTCAGTGGCTGGTGGGTTGACTATTATGTCCTTGACTTCCTTGGAATGCTGATTGTCGAGGTGTCCAATGACATAATTGAATTTGGTGGAGTCATTAGTTATACCGGATATGGCAAATTGTCCTTCCACCTGCGCGAACCAAATCTCTGGCTCCTCAGCCCAGAAAGGTGGCACTCGAACCCCAACCTTAAAAATATCGCCTGTCGATAATGACATGTTTCCATCACTAGTTGTGCCTTGAGTGTTTTTAGCCATGTTCTTTGTCGTAGGGTCACCAGTGAGGCGATGTTGGGGGGTGCGTAATTGATGTACCACGACTATTTCACTATTCACATTTATTCCACAAGTACGATAATTCTATTTACAAAAGATCAGCGAAAACAAACGCCGCGTATGTAAACAAAACAGGCCGTTAGCCGGGAACAAACGGTTCGCGTCGTGTCGGTAAGTATAGCGGCTAACTTCACGCTGCAGCGCGCCGAGCCGGTCGTGGAGCGATCTGCGCAGGCGCATGGCGCATCAGTGGGCGGAGCGCGCGCGGTAGTGACGCGGGATGATCGATAGCGAGTTTATCGACGTACTCGTATCGATAAATTTTGGTAGGTAGTGTTATTATGTGGTAATGTGTTGTGATGTGTATTATGCTGTTTGTGTGTGTATGCCTACACATAAATATTTATAACACCCAGAGTCCAGACACTGGCAAAAATTCATGCTCATCAAATAATCATTTTTACATCTGTGGGAATTGAACCCACAATCTCCGATCTAGAAGGCAGTACAACTATGGTCCTATCTAATCACAGATTTTAATATACATGTAGTATATTATATACATCTGTATTGTAAATACATTTAAATTATTAATTATTATTACTAGGATTTTCTCTCATTTTCCTACTTTGGAATTTGATTTTTACAAATCCTACAGGAACTAAAGATTGCTAAAATAAATAATAATAATCTCCTTGCCGATTTCGCCTACGGTGACTCGCTGTACGGTGGTTCGCTGGTGCGCCCTAATGTGGCTTATGTATCCTATCTTTGCACTGTAAGTGCGAGCGCA
This sequence comes from Coenonympha arcania, assembly GCA_036785405.1. NCBI lineage: Eukaryota > Metazoa > Arthropoda > Insecta > Lepidoptera > Nymphalidae > Coenonympha > Coenonympha arcania. Next base: position 15,686,237 of record CM072068.1, on the reverse strand, counting down.
GTGCGGACAAGTTAGCGTAAAATAAATAGTGATTTCTTGAATCACTCAAGAACCATGTATTTTGCCAGGATAATAAGTAGCCATTGTGTTAATCCAGGCTACAAGCTATCTACATACCAAAAGAGAATGACCAAAGGTGGTATCAAGTTTTCTCATGAACTAATACCGTAGTCTATAAAAAATAAACCCTGGATTTGATTCAGTTTGATATGGGATTTCATACATCCAGAGTCAACCTTTCAGCCAAATCGATTCAGTAGTTGTGGCTTGAGTAACAAACATCCCATGGATACTTGTCTGACGACGATTCACGAATTGGTAGTAGCTCAACAATCATTAGCACTTCAATTGGTAGATATTTATTTGTGCCCACTCTATTGCTACTAATCTTGTATGTACTAATCTTGTATGTACTAATCTCAATATACTTACGTTCTATATTTGGCAACTGGCAAATGATTGGCATGCATACATGCTACGCAGTTACGCATGTTTCTTCAATCTACGTAGTGCACCATAAGCGATGCATTTTGTATACACTACAAGTTAGTACTTGACTGCAACCTCACCTGTTGGTAAGTGATGCAGTTGAGGATGCAATTGTACTAAACTTTGAAGGGGGTAAGCAACCCCTAACGTTTACGCAGTATCGCGCTGGAAGGCTAAATCGCATTTCGGTGTGTCTATGCTGATGGGGTGATAACTAGTCACGCCCGAAGCCTTTCACCAGACCAGACATTAGGCAATTTAAAGTGGCGGTAATCGTTCTCGCTGCCTCCCACCGAATATAACCGATAAAATACCCAGCGCGCGTAACTACGCCAGAGATGTCGTCAAAATTTTCATTTCAGAGTACAAGCACAAGCTAGGCTACATAGCTCAAGCTGTGACAGCCTCTCATCAGAGGGTCCAGTGTGTTGTTTGTCTGGTTATTGTTTATATATATATGGAAAACGAATAATAAAAATTGACTCTTGTTATATCTTTATCTGCAGGTGGACAGTTCACATGGAGGGGGTCCCAGGCACACTGTATGAGGGAGAGAAATTCGTATTGCAGTTCAAATTCACAAACAAATATCCCTTCGATTCGCCAGAGGTGAGCTTCTTACTTTCTTGGTGTCCATATTGGTAACAACTGAAGCATTCAGGAGAGGTTGGCCGTAACGAAACATAACTTATAGAGCATTGGCGAAGTTACTCGTACATCTTGGGCACTGATTGGGTACTGCTTGCATCGGTTGTGCAGCGTAGGCACCGATTGTTGGTTGCGTTGCTATGGTTACCGGTGATGTTAGGGCGATGTACAATTTTATTGAATTAGAATCACTCTGCTAGACTATAACACTTTCTTAATTAAATAATCCTTGATGTTTATATAACTTGTTAGCACGCATCTGGTAATGAACTCCATGGTCGTCATACGATTATTATGTTCTCTAGACTTTGCAAACCCTTTTAATATTATGAACTTTGTTAAGTTAAATGGATGTGTTGCCGGCATTTTGATATGATTCTGCTGTTTACATACGCCGTCAGTTTATAAAAATTTGCCGGTTGCAATATATTGCCGTGTCATTTTACAGAGCAGCTTCGGGGGCTGATGCTCTCCCTCCGCGTCTCTGGCTTAAAAAACTCTAGGGGAAGGACAACCCTCCACCTTCCCATGGCCCCACCGCCCTCTCGGACTCTTGGGCCGAAACGCGGGAGGACACCCGAGCGGTACTTGCTCTCGGCGCTTTTCCCAGTTCGGGTGCCTTCTTGAGCTCCCTACAAGTTATTTCTATCTATCTCCTTGTCCCTTTTGTCACTCTCCCCTTTCTGGGGCAGACTCTACTATCACGTTCTTCCGCCGCCGCTCCCAGCCTCCTCCTCTCCCGACGAGCTCCGGCTCGTTTCGCTGCTGCTGCAGCTCGACGTGAGCTCCTCCTCCTCCTCGGCCTCTCTCGTCTCCTTCGTTGCCGCACATCCTAGGGGAAGGACAAAAAAGACTGCTCGGTATCGGGGTTAGGCAGTTCGATTCTGTGAATATTTCAATGTAACAAGCAACGTTAAGCATTTTGCCTTCGCCAAATTACAAAGCAGCGAGCATTTCAAAACTTACATTTTGCTTTCGGCATATACTTAGAAATGACGTACGTTAAACTGACGACGGCAACATGTAATCGGCGGAATCTTACAAAATGCCTGCGACATGGATTGCGTGAAGATTACTTTACTATAAGTAGGCTACTTTTTACCCGTGAAAAATTCATGGATCCCACGGGATTGATGAAACACCGAATTTCAGACGGACAGAGTCAAATATGCAGACAAAATATTTATTGTAATATGTCAGTTTATCATTGAACAACAATTACAGAAATCTAGTTAACCTACACAGTGTTCGCTTTTGCTAATGTCAGACGACGAGACAAGAATCCTCAATCATTTTAATGACAAATTACAATCATGCGGAATTCCGGTTGGGCTTGATGAATACTTTATGAGACTGATAAAAGCGGTCGTAAGATAGTCTTTAATCTTTGTTATTTGGCGCCGATAAAACCCACAAAAACAAACGCCATTTCATGTTGAATTTGTAGTCTGTGTTCATTCAAGTATTTTAATGCTAAAACTAATATTCATTAATTTGAATGTTAACTCATAAAAGTACTTATTTACATGCGAGGTATTTACTCAATCGCGTAAGCATTTATATGTAAGTATTATTGAAATTAGGTTTAGGCCCAGTTTTGCAAAGATAACATAATTATAATATTAAATACAGCATGCTATGATGGTCGTTTAAAGCTTGCGTTTCAAAAAGTTTCATTGAAAACGATTACTGTTTTAACAAATATATTTCAATGTGCATAGTGCACTTTTGTGTGCGACTGACCTCTCTATGTCTCGGATCTATTGTCTTTGATCATAACCTCCCCATAGACTCCCCACTCCAGGACATGCCGCGGCAGAATAAATTGAGAGGCGTGCGAAAACATAACCTAGCCATTCCAACCTCTAATTTAAAAATCCATGGCACTGGCCCGAACCCCATGTGCACAAGATTATACAACAAACTTCCGGGGCACTTAACGGAAAAAGATAATTTATGTAATTTTATTGACGCTCTGAAAGAGTACTTAAAAGAAAAAGCATACTATAAAGTAGATGACTTCCTAAAGGAATGATAAAATAAGCCTGCCTCCCACTAAATTGGTTACTGCGCCCTTCCAGGGCTCCGTTGTTTTGTTCAATTGATGTAAAGTGAATAAGATGATGGAATGTAACCTATAATGAATAATATGAATAAATAAATAGATCATCCTGTTTGCATGTGATAGGAGTTTGGAGTCTTCCACGTACTTTTTCCGATGTTCCGTCACGCGCAGCTATCTCTTCCACGTTTCGTTCAGCGCTAGACTAAGTTGCCGCGACTTGTAACATGCATGATGAACTAATAAATTGTCTGTTTGGCAGGTAACGTTTATAGGAAACAACATCCCGGTGCACCCGCACGTGTACTCCAACGGGCACATCTGCCTGTCCATCCTGACGGACGACTGGTCGCCCGCGCTCTCCGTGCAGTCCGTCTGCCTCTCCATAGTGTCTATGCTAAGTAGCTGTAAAGAGAAGGTGAGGAAATGCTCCACTAGTATAGGTAACGACATCCCGGTGCACCCGCACGTGTACTCCAACGGGCACATCTGCCTGTCCATCCTGACGGACGACTGGTCGCCCGCGCTCTCCGTGCAGTCCGTCTGCCTCTCCATAGTGTCTATGCTAAGTAGCTGTAAAGAGAAGGTGAGGAAATGCTCCTCTAGTATAGGTAACGACATCCCGGTGCACCCGCACGTGTACTCCAACGGGCACATCTGCCTGTCCATCCTGACGGACGACTGGTCGCCCGCGCTCTCCGTGCAGTCCGTCTGCCTCTCCATAGTGTCTATGCTAAGTAGCTGTAAAGAGAAGGTGAGGAAATGCTCCTCTAGTATAGGTAACGACATCCCGGTGCACCCGCACGTGTACTCCAACGGGCACATCTGCCTGTCCATCCTGACGGACGACTGGTCGCCCGCGCTCTCCGTGCAGTCCGTCTGCCTCTCCATAGTGTCTATGCTAAGTAGCTGTAAAGAGAAGGTGAGGAAATGCTCCACTAGTATAGGTAACGACATCCCGGTGCACCCGCACGTGTACTCCAACGGGCACATCTGCCTGTCCATCCTGACGGACGACTGGTCGCCCGCGCTCTCCGTGCAGTCCGTCTGCCTCTCCATAGTGTCTATGCTAAGTAGCTGTAAAGAGAAGGTGAGGAAATGCTCCACTAGTATAGGTAACGACATCCCGGTGCACCCGCACGTGTACTCCAACGGGCACATCTGCCTGTCCATCCTGACGGACGACTGGTCGCCCGCGCTCTCCGTGCAGTCCGTCTGCCTCTCCATAGTGTCTATGCTAAGTAGCTGTAAAGAGAAGGTGAGGAAATGCTCCACTAGTATAGGTAACGACATCCCGGTGCACCCGCACGTGTACTCCAACGGGCACATCTGCCTGTCCATCCTGACGGACGACTGGTCGCCCGCGCTCTCCGTGCAGTCCGTCTGCCTCTCCATAGTGTCTATGCTAAGTAGCTGTAAAGAGAAGGTGAGGAAATGCTCCTCTAGTATAGGTAACGACATCCCGGTGCACCCGCACGTGTACTCCAACGGGCACATCTGCCTGTCCATCCTGACGGACGACTGGTCGCCCGCGCTCTCCGTGCAGTCCGTCTGCCTCTCCATAGTGTCTATGCTAAGTAGCTGTAAAGAGAAGGTGAGGAAATGCTCCACTAGTATAGGTAACGACATCCCGGTGCACCCGCACGTGTACTCCAACGGGCACATCTGCCTGTCCATCCTGACGGACGACTGGTCGCCCGCGCTCTCCGTGCAGTCCGTCTGCCTCTCCATAGTGTCTATGCTAAGTAGCTGTAAAGAGAAGGTGAGGAAATGCTCCACTAGTATAGGTAACGACATCCCGGTGCACCCGCACGTGTACTCCAACGGGCACATCTGCCTGTCCATCCTGACGGACGACTGGTCGCCCGCGCTCTCCGTGCAGTCCGTCTGCCTCTCCATAGTGTCTATGCTAAGTAGCTGTAAAGAGAAGGTGAGGAAATGCTCCACTAGTATAGGTAACGACATCCCGGTGCACCCGCACGTGTACTCCAACGGGCACATCTGCCTGTCCATCCTGACGGACGACTGGTCGCCCGCGCTCTCCGTGCAGTCCGTCTGCCTCTCCATAGTGTCTATGCTAAGTAGCTGTAAAGAGAAGGTGAGGAAATGCTCCACTAGTATAGGTAACGACATCCCGGTGCACCCGCACGTGTACTCCAACGGGCACATCTGCCTGTCCATCCTGACGGACGACTGGTCGCCCGCGCTCTCCGTGCAGTCCGTCTGCCTCTCCATAGTGTCTATGCTAAGTAGCTGTAAAGAGAAGGTGAGGAAATGCTCCACTAGTATAGGTAACGACATCCCGGTGCACCCGCACGTGTACTCCAACGGGCACATCTGCCTGTCCATCCTGACGGACGACTGGTCGCCCGCGCTCTCCGTGCAGTCCGTCTGCCTCTCCATAGTGTCTATGCTAAGTAGCTGTAAAGAGAAGGTGAGGAAATGCTCCACTAGTATAGGTAACGACATCCCGGTGCACCCGCACGTGTACTCCAACGGGTACATCTGCCTGTCCATCCTGACGGACGACTGGTCGCCCGCGCTCTCCGTGCAGTCCGTCTGCCTCTCCATAGTGTCTATGCTAAGTAGCTGTAAAGAGAAGGTGAGGAAATGCTCCACTAGTATAGGTAACGACATCCCGGTGCACCCGCACGTGTACTCCAACGGGCACATCTGCCTGTCCAGCGTGACGGATGCTAAGTAGCTGTCCTATATAAGTATGCGGCAATTAAATTGACCCAAAATGTCGGTTGCCTGCACAGACACATAAAATTGCGCTTCGCCTTACGGCTTTCCCTTGCAGCGCCCTCATACCGCACCTCAATAATTGTCATCGGACAATTGTGTTGTTTGTTATTCTATGCAGGGTTCTTTATCAATATCAATACTTTGTGTATATAGTTTCATACATTTAATATGGTTAGCTGCTTCAGGCAGGTTAAACTCCCTTCCAGGTTGAAATTATTTTTTTTGCCTCAAATTGTCTAAAACATTTTTTATTATTATTTTCAGAAACGGCCACCGGACAATTCATTTTATGTAAAAACATGCAACAAAAATCCTAAGAAAACAAAATGGTGGTATCACGGTGCGTATTACATTCTATATACAATTTTTTTTTTCGTGTGATTTCTGTTCTCTAATTAGCTTTTTATATTTGATTGGTATTCTTATCATGAAATGTTCCTATAATATTGATCATTGCTATCGCATTACTGTGATCTCCAAATAATGTCTTGAAATAAAACCAGAGGGCTAATTGCTTAAGAAAATCACATAATCATCGTAATCTTAGAAACAATAAATTTAGCCAATCAGCGGCCAGAATTTGCTGCCAATCAGAAGTTTCTTTCAAAAATCTTTGTAATCCGTAATTGAATCTTTGTAATCCGTAATTGAATCTTTGTAATCCGTAATTGAATCTTTGTAATCCGTAATTGAATCTATGTAATACGTAATTAAATGTACCTAATCATGAAAACGCAATTCCTTGTTTCAGATGATTCCGTTTAACAAATCGCGGCATATATCGACAATGGACGATAAATCTAACTTGTGATAAGTGTTATATCGATGCAGTATGTTAACAATTAACACGTGTATATAAATACGAGGTGCGAGTGTGTTGTCGGACGGACAGACGGTGCAAATTGTGTCGGACGAGTGATGTGCTACCGCGCTAGTGCTGCCCCCTGTCGCGCTCATTAATCTGTATTCACGGCGTATTATTTATAGTCTGTGTCACTGCTGGCTTCTCGGACTGTCTGGGTTGTTTTACGTCTGTGGACGATTGGACTTTCAAGGGCTTGTAACATGCAAGGCCATATGATTTGATTGCAGGCTATAAAAAAAAAGTCTGCCAATGTTTGTGATCCATAGGTTAGTATTGATAATTACATATTAATATTATTCCTTTCCATTTTATTTTTTAACGTAATGCGAGTTTTATTGCTTTGATATAAACACTACTTTTGAAAAGCAAGCCATGCGAGAATTTAACTAAATTTCGTCTGTGTCTATAGATTTTTTTTTTGTAATAGACAAGGACGCAATCCAGTTACGCCATCTATCAGTAATGCCAGAACAAACTACAATAATGCTAAGAAATCGATAGATTTATTAGTTATCGGTTACTCACAACATATAGATTGCATGGTGAAACCGAATCGAGCTTTGAATCGTTTATCTGACAACTTCCATCAACTCCACAGTTATCGTTATTTTTATTCTTATTCAGTCTTATTATGAGAAGTCACAAGCTCTTGTAGTCACATTTTTATAACATCTTATTAATTGCAATCACACAATGATGGGCTTCAAAAGATTTTGTGTTCTATGTCAATGATTTTAATAAACATTTTTTGTAATAATTTTAAACAAGTTACTTTCAAGTTTCATCTCAAAGTAATTTTGTATATATTGCGTATTTAATATCTTTATTGTTAATTAAAAAGAGAAAAATAATTATTATCACGTGCAATATTATTAGAAAGAGACAAAACAGTCAACAACTCATACTTTTTCGTCTCATTCAAGAGTCAATTGTCAATGCAGAAGCCCTTGAAATGTCTTTTCAAAAATATGTTTATGGCATTTGCAATGTAAGTTAGGTTCTTTCAGACTGATCGATTAATCGCACGATTACGTTCCATAGTAACAGTCCATCATCCATACTCACTGTCATTTATAATCTGGGTTACATCGATGTGTTCCACAGGAGGGTGACTACTTGATTTTCTAGTTCACCCCAATCGTACTTCCCCAAAGCATTGTAATTGCTTTCCATTTAGCAATATTCATCAACTGCAAGTCACTTTATAAAGATGCTTATAGAGCAATGCAATACCTGCTTTAATATAATATAAACTAATTTGAAAAATTTGCGAAAAATAAAAAATCCTTAGAGTAGTTAAAACATTTTAGGCACGCATTTTCTATTTGAGCTGATATTGTATCAATGCAAAAGTAGATATTGTGTGAGTCTACCTGACTCTCTCACTGACAACAGTGAATCTACCTGTATTATGACATTATTATCTGTATAAAGTCGCACTTAAAGCTAAGCTTCAAAACGATAAATCGCGCGGTTCGTCTCATCAGTCTGATAGCGCCCTAACGAACAGAAATTTATTCGTGTACTTTAAAAAAGACCTTAGTAAATTATTTTTTTAAGTTTACTGTATAATTTTATGATGCTATGTATTAATAAAAAATTTTCATAATAATGTTCATAAACTTTTTTTATTTTTTTCGTTGGTTTAATTAAAGGGATGATACAGGATACTTCTTATTTAATTTTTTGAATTTATTTTTAGCAAAGTTGAGAATTTAGAGACACTTGGAAGATTCCAACCAAAGCTGTAAATCACATTTAGCAAAATTGTATCGACTTTTTTGTATTTTGTGATCGAAAATAACTTACAGTAAAAGTAAGCATGCGGAATTTGATAAAGTTATACATTTAGGCTGGAATATTCATAAGTGTAACACATTATTATAGTTAGATGCATTTTTTGCGAGCCAAATCTATTCCTGCTTTGTATACATTTGTGATAAACTGTACCGTACCTTCACAATAAATGTTTTATTTTTTAAAGCATATTAATTTAAATTAATTAACCTTGGATTTAAAATTGGATTTTTCAAAATTATGCACCATTCGGAAGGGAATGTTGGAAGACAGTGGGTGGAATTGAAGTCAAATCTATGTAGTTTTTGCAACTTTGCGTTTATATCTACATGTCAATTATTATTTTTTGATTTTTAAACAAAACGAAATACATAATAAAAGAAGAATGACCAAAGGTTTTCTCATTAACCAAAACTAAAATATTCTAGGAAAACAAAATAGTGTTTTTAAACCAAGGAATTTGTTTTTCATATCTGGAATTTAATTTTGCATACAAAGAGTTAGGTACTTTCTTTTCAATGCGCACTTCCTGTCATACAGATTTTGTTGAGAAGTACAACTTCTTTATTTGTCAATAACTTTGGTATCCAGATTTTAATTAGAAAAATAATAATTGTAGGGTGAATGTGGAGACCGTAGTCTATAACAAGTAAATAATTTAAAAAAAAACTACTTTTTCAAAAAAAGGTAAAACAGGTTTTTAAAAAAAAAATAGCCTATGTAAGAATGATGTACGGATTCTAACAATACCCCATAACATGTCCAAATCTCTTCAGCCGTTTAGAAGCTATGGTGGAATAAAGAAAGTCACATACATACATGAACCATAAAATCATTACACTCCTTTTTTGTCAGTTGTGTAAAAAATAAAGTTTGTATTAGAATCATAGAATAAAGCTGGGAAATGGAATTTTGTTCCATACATCCATGGTCCATACATAGTGGTTATACATGGTCCATACATGTGGTTTCAAATATGTCGTACTTACAGGCCAATAAGCGATCAATGTATTTCAGCAATGAAGGAACAACTTTTTAAGTGATTTATCGTTTAATTTACAAAATAAATTATGGTACATTTATCATTGACAAAATTTTTCAAATAAAGAAATGTACACTCAATATTTACATATCACAACTTTCAAAAAATAATACCTATACAATACTTTCGCGTTGGTTGTCGATTGTGCAACAAAAACTAATCATTATCTGCAACAAATACTGCCTCCTTATTAGCTTAAAATTCGCTGGTAGTTAACTGGTCACATTTTTTAGCCAATCAGAAGACAGTATTTGTTGCCGATCGCGATTACATATCCGAAATACATTTTTCTTACATAAAATCAGACCCCCAGATATGAGATTTATTTGAGACTAAAAAATTCCAACTGCCAAAATGTTTTTGTAATAGCCCACAACCAAATTTGTTGGCAGTTGTGACTTTTTGCTTGTACTAGAACAGTAAAATAATGAGATTTTAATTTAACATTCACAACATTATCTACAGCTAACTCAATTTACAGAACTAAAGCCGGTGTATAAATGCGCAAGTGTTTTTGATTCATACTACCATACGATCGCACCATTTCCCTGGTTAGATTGTTTCTTTTTAAATTTCAGACAATCACTCACTGTGCCTGACATAAGCATAATGATATTTCAATCCAGGATGCCAACTCTGTCAAACTTCATACAAATCTACTGAAACATAAACGATTTTGACAGAGTGGGGCACATCTTCGTGGATTGAAATATCTTATATTAGGTATCTGCGGGGCTAGACAAAGTCACAGTCGTTTGGCGTTAACGCTAGTCGACAAAAATGTATGGACGAAACAAATGACGGTAGAAAAACCACGATAATAATAGTACTAAACACGCGGTTTTTGATAATCCACTACGACAACTTGAACGCTCCCTGGCGTTCTCGCGGACCTTGTAGATAACTTTAGCGTACTTCGCTTGACAATTGACAGCCGACAGTATCAAAGGGTGTTTAGTAATTATTATCGTGGTTTTTCTACAGTCATTTGTTTTGTCCCATACATTTTTGTCGACTAGCGTTAACGCCAAACGACTGTGACTTTGTCTAGCCCCGCTGGTTGTCTTATATTTGGACAGGGAATCAAAGTTAGTTCTGTAAATTTACAATTACTAACACCAATAAAAGATCTTTATGAAATTATTTCAGTCTGACAAAGTTAATCCAAAATTTTCAACATACACTCAAATATTTATGAAGTTTTCAGAACATTTGGCAACTTACTCAAATAGTAATCATGATCGTACCTTGTAACTAAGATACCGTCTGCAACTTTGACGTCACTGTTGGCAGAGTAATCAATGTTCTTACCAGTGGTCGTTGTCATTTTACCGTAAACCGATTTAATTATGGCATTGCCCGCACACAAGTCCCACTTTTTGATGGCCGTAGCATGTAAGTAAACGTCGAATTCTCCTTTGACAATGCTCATGACTTTGTAGCCCGCCCCTGCGGCAGGGGTCACTGTGGTTTTGAGGCCGAAGGCTGCTTTGGCGAGGTCGGAGACCTTCCCCGCATGGGAACGAGACACTACCACTCTGGGATGCTCTTTGTTTGCTTTCATCTGCAAAAACAGGGGAAAAAATACTTCAACCTTTAATTTTTTTTTAATAGGATATAGGATTTTCACTTTTTTTATTGAAATCTTACAATAAAACTTTTCACTAGCTTATTACAAGTCTTGCCCGCATGGAATGGTGCCAAGAATACTAGCTGCATTTCTGTGTTGAACATCTAGGCTGATATGTAATAATACCTTTAAGTAATTAGATGCAGTAAAACAATATTTTATTTTACTAAAACCCTTAAAAATGTCAATGCCACAGTGTTGGTATTTGGTAATATGTAGAATGGTGTTTGGTAATATGTGTACATAGTAACCAAATGAGCTAAGACGTAACATGTATTTGAAGTGTGAAGAGTGAAACAGGGATTTAACTCATCACTTAAGACTGGTGGACAGACAATGCACAACTTTACAAAGCTGAACCTAGAAGCATGATATTTTATAATAAAATCTGGGGACACGGTAGTGTCCCCGCCAGACGAGTCAAGCGAAGCGCGAGGGCACTACCTATCTTTTCTCGAAGTGTTTCGCCGTATTTTTAAACCCTTATAACTTAGGCCAGAATTATTCCAGATAATCAAAATTCTCGGAAAATGATGTCGCCGGTGAACTTATTAAACGTATAAAGTTTCAATATCACAGGTCTTATACTTTAGATTTTATTGACACCTGAAAAACCCAGATTTCGTCACTGACTCACTGATGATCATCAAAACCTCCTATGTACTTCCGGTAGTCCTAGAAAACTGAAATTTTGTATGTAAGCTAGAATTAGTACACAACCAACAAAAAAATTCCAAAAGTTGGAAATTTAACTCCCCAACCCCTTAAAATAGGGGATGGAAGTTTGTATGAAAATACGGCAAATATTGATGCTAGAGGTCTCAAAATTGATATAGGGACTCTTTGTAATAAACAATTAAATACGTGTTTCAGGATTTTTAGTAAATCACCCCACATCCATCAAATTAGGGGGTTGGAAGTTCGTATGGGGGGATGGAAGTATGTATGAAACTACGGCAAATATTGATGCTAGAGGTCTTAAAATGGATATAGGGACTCTTTGTAATAAACAATTAAATACGTGTTTCAGGATTTTAAGTAAATCACCCCACATCCATCAAATTAGGGGGTTGGAAGTTCATATGGGGTTTCCCATTCGTAAATAGGTACAAACTTAATTTCATGTTAGATATCTGCTAGTAAACATCTGGAAATCTCTTTTTTTTGGTAATTATAAGCGCGATTCCAGTGCCCAAGTGGCCAAGCGCCCAAGTGCCCAGTGCCCAGTAATATCGCACGTTTCAAGCCCAAGTTCCATGCATGTCATGTTTAACAAGCCGAGTTTCACTGCATGTCGAGTGACCAGGATCCAGCGCTCAATGACAAGAACCCACATTCAGCTGAGTGCCCAGTGCCCAGCTTGAGATGTCGAACGTGCCAAGCGTCAAATCTCTCTGATTTTGAAGAGCGTTATAGCGCTTAAATACCTGCTCAGTGCCCAAACGGACGCGTCAAGCCCAAGTTACATACAGGCCCCGTCCAACTAGCCCAGCTCTCAGTTCCCAGTGCCAGGGTGAGATGAGTGCCCAAGGCCCAGTGCCCAGTACCCACAGTTAGCCGTCGGGCATGCCAAGCGTCAATTATATGGATTTTAACAGCGCCCCAACGTCAATGTGCCTAGTACCATAGTGCACGCGGCAAGCCCGAATTCCCGTGCCGAGCTCCGCGTGTTCATTGCCCAGAGTCCAGTGCTCTGTGACCAAAATGAGTTGTCAAGCGTGTCAAGCGTCAAATTTGAATTTCAAGAGCGTCTGAACACCCAACGAAAATAAAGACTATAAATAAAACAATAGTTGAAAAACTAATAAATACACGAATCCCACTGATACCTTCCGTAGATTTTTAATGGATAAAAAGTAGTCTTTGTTAGTCCAGGATATAATCAGTCTACATTTTAAATTTAAGCCAAATCAGTTCAGTGGTTGTGTTGTGATTGAGTAACAAACATCCAAATCCAAACTTTCATTTGTATCTGACTTTGTGTTTTAATAGGTAAAGGAGACATTTCAAATTGGGCTAGGTCTTGTACAGTACCTTAAAAAATTAAGAAAAATCTGTTGTTCTCGGGAAAAATATAATTATTTAGTTATAACGAATAGTTTAGGTGTACAAAAATATTTTTCTTTTCATTATTATGATCGATTTTCAATATGGCGTCTCGCTGGAGTCGTATGATTTGACCTAAGACCAAGGATTTGACGTAAGCTGACAGCTTGTCACTTCAATGTCAATTGTCATTGTGATGACTTCTGTCAGAATATCATTGGCATTGCAGTCATTGTAGGACTGGGTCGTATCGCTTTTTTCGAGTACCTATCGTATCCGAATCAGATGCTCTGATTTAATATCCATATATCTAATCTGTATATTAAAATATCTATGATCTGAAAAATCTGTGGTTGTTGCGGATATGGGGAAACGTCGGCTCAGAAGGGCTGGAACCCAGAGCCGTAAAGCCAGTTATAAAAAAAAATGGGGAAACGTCAATGTCAATTCACAATGAAAGACATGTTACCGCCATGATGAATCTTTGATAAGTGTTGCAATTATAAGCAGAAATATTTGTTTTGTACACCGAAAAAAGCCATTTTTAAAGAAAATAATTAGGTAAAAACTGTTTATATTGATCTGGGCTATACCCAAGTATACCGTACATAGACCTGGCCCAGGGCCCATACATTGATGAAACATCTCCTTTGAAGTTAGAAATTGAAATTTGGATCTATACGTTACGTTTGATTATCATTTTATCCTGATAAATGTAAAATTAGTTTCACTTTTTGTAGGCCAAAACTACTAACTTTAAATCCACTATAAGTTTTTAAAATTTTCAGAATATACTTCTAAGCAAAGTACGTATCTACTCGTAATACAAACATATTAGAGAACTAGCTGACCCGGCCACGCGTTGCTGTGGCTAAAGTTTTTGTTATATTAACGTGAATGCAACGGTTTCTCCGAGGAAGGATTGCCGCTAGATGGCGCTATTTAAGATAGTTACAGTTTTTAATCATTTACTCCAATCGTAATGAACTATTTTTAATAATATGTGTTTTGCGGAAGTACAACGTTGCCTTTTATTTTATCACATCATTATTTTAAACTAAAACGTAACCATTTCGTTATCTAGTTCAAATATAAAAATCTGTCATCTCTACCAGCGTAGGGACACGACGAGCACCCACACATAGACGCTATGGTTTCAATCCAGGATCTGTGGTTCTTACGTTTTCTACCAATTGTTAGCGTAAAAAAGGACATAGATGGCGTATATCAATACTCGGAGATATCATTTATAGTCCACAATATCAGATTTTCGGAGAGAGATCAATCAACTCCGAGCTGGTACTAAAATTTTCTTGATAAAAAACAAAAAAAAAACTAGTTATTGCCCGACCCAGGGATCGAACCAAGGAGCTCGTGATTACATCCACCTTATCTACCTTGGTACTAAGTAGGTAAGTATCTAACAAGTAATTACCTACCTATAGACATTTCGTATGAAGTTTGTCGGAGTGGGGCGCGTCGTCGTGGATTGAAATGTTTATACCTATCTACTTATACTATAATATTGATATCTATTATTTTGGCTACCGAATCGCGTAGCGGTAGCGAACCTGCCGTTGCGACGTCGGTCGGTCGTGGGCTCGATTCCCACTATTGGTAAAGGTTTGTGTGATAAGCAGGAATATTTTCCAGTGTCTGGGTGTTTTTCAGTATAGGTATTATATGTATAATATTATATTCTCTAATATTTAAAATTCTCTCGCCAATTTTGTTACCAAACTCCTCCGAAACGGCTCGACTGATTGTTATGAAGTTTTCAGTGTATGATCGGTAGGTTTGAGAGCAGGATGTTATGTTTTTTTTATATTCCTAATGGCAATTCAACGTTTGCCGGGTCAGCTAGTTTATGTATATTAAGTATATATGTATATATAGTATATATACTTATATTATATATACATAATATATATATATTTATCCCGCAAGCAATCTGACACCCGCTGAAGAAAAAAAAACCTGTCAAGTGCGAGTCGGACTCGCGCACTGAGGGTTCCGTACTTCAACCGGAGGAATAAAACCATAAAAACCACTTTTCTTATCGAACCGCAAAACTAACTTTGTTTTTAGAGGTTTTATTGTAAATATCAAAAAACTACTTATTAGATCTCGTTCAAACCAATTTTCGGTGGAAGTTTGCATGGTAATGTACATCATATATTTTTTTTAGTTTTATCATACTCTTATTTTAGAAGTTACAGGGGGGGGACACACATTTTACCACTTTGGAAGTGTCTCTCGCGCAAGCTATTCATTTTAGAAAAAAATGATATAAGAAACCTTAGTATCATTTTTGAAGACCTATCCATAGATACCCCACACATATGGGTTTGATGAAAAAAAATTTTTTGAGTTTCAGTTCTAAGTATGGGGCACCCCCAAAATTTATTACTTTTTTAAAAATTTGTGTGAAAACCTTAATGCGGTTCACAGAATACATCTACTTACCAAGTTTCAACAGTATAGCTCTTATATAGTTTCGGAAAAAAGTGGCTGTGACATACGGACGGACAGACGGACAGACAGACATGACGAATTTATAAGGGTGCCGTTTTTTGCCATTCGGCTACGGAACCCTAAAAATCAACGCAAAAATGGTTGCATTTACCCACAACACGGATTTCTATTAGAAATAGGTTTATACTAGCAAAAACTTCGGGTTATTATAAACCTTAAAGTGAAGCATGTAAGGCTTAATTTTGATTGCTAAACACATAACAGTTACGACGTTTATCATCAGACTCGGGATAGGCAATAAATTTTAACCGTCACTCGAAAGTCGAAAATCTGTATTACAATATGTACAAAAAATATTTAGTCTAATACACAACATTACCCGTACGCAATAGAGTTGAAAATAGCAAACGCGCGTGTGCGCGTATAACGTGGTGCGGTAGTTCAATTTTAGCAAATAAATATTACCATAATCTAACTAGGTATTACTCTTTAGGTAGATACTTGATATTGTACCTCACATATTTTGCTACTTTCTTTACTCGGCTCATAATCTAAATATATAAAAGAAGATACTGACTGACTCATTCACTCATTCACTGACATATCAACGCACAGCCCAAACCGCTGGGTCTAGAGACTTCAAATTTGGCACACAGGTTCCTTATGAGGTCTAGGGGTGCACTAAGAAAGGATTTTTCAAAATTCCCCCCTAAAGGGGTGAAACGGGGCTCCAAAGTTCGTATTTTACCAAGCTTCAATACTCCTTCACGCCAAAACTACTGAACCGATTTGGCTCAAATTTGGAATTGAGATAAATTGCATCTTGGATTAACACATAAGCTACTTTTCATCCCGGGAAAATCCATGGTTCCCGTGGGATTAGTTAAAAACTGAAATTCACGCGGAAAAAAATCTTCACGCTGCAAGTACAAGACCGATTTGGCTGAAATTTAGAATGGAGATAGATGATATCCTGGGTTAATATAAAGGCTACTTTTTATCCCGGAAAAATCCATGGTTTTCGCGGGAAAACTGAAAAATTGATATTCACGCGCGAAAAATACTACTTGACGCTGCACTTACTGAACTGATATGACTGAAGTTCGGAAAGGAGATAGATTTTATCCTGGATAAATACATAGGCTACTTTTCATCCCGGAAAATTTCATGGTTTCCATAATAATAGTGATAGATAATATGCCTTCATGCCGTAATATTACTGAACTGATTTGGAATAGAGATAGATTATATTCTGGATTAAAATCAATGGTTATTTCTCCCGCGTGAATATTTGTTTTTCACTATTCCAGCGGGAGAAATACTCATTCACGCTGCAACTATTGAAATTTTTGACTGAAAGTTAAAATGGAGATAGATTTCGCTATAAATTAACACAAAGGTTACTTTTTATTCCGGAAAATCGATGGTTCCCTTGAGAATAGGGAAAACTAAAATTTACGCGGGCGAAGCCGCGGGTATCTGCTAGTATATAATATTGCTACCTCAGGGTAGAAAGGTCGTAAAAACCAAAACCCTACTTTTCAGGACGAGCAAAAGAGAAAATTTTTAAAACTTTTTGGCAAATAACTTTTTTGTTTTTAATATAGGTATATTGACCCTATTAAGCGATATTTTATTAATTCTATATGTTTTTTGCAATGGATAACCCTATTTTATTCTCAATCTCTTAGTTTAGAAGTTAGCTTGGATTTACGACCAATAATTTTTTGAAACTTGGTTCATACACCCCCTAATTATTTCAGTTGTGACATTGTAATGAGTTGTAACTAGATATAAGTCGTTGTTATTGTGCTTAAAAACCATTAACATAAAATAGAGAGAGTCGTAAAATCAATAGGTACCTTCTGGACGTTGAGAGTCGTAACTATGATAACTTTATAGTAATTTACATAACTTAATATAAACTTGGGTGATAAAATCCATTTAACCTTAGTACCTACAGGTACCTACATATGAACTTATTACAATTTTTAACCAGTTAATAAATCAAAATTACTATTTAAGTATTTTTTTTACATTATCAATTTACTTAAAGCAAAGTACAAAGTGATTTAAGGCTTTCCTCGTGGTTTGAAGACATAATTTAACGATTTTTACGAGTACATACCACGATTATTTGTAAATAATATTTTGCCAATATTTCGTTCTAATTGCATAGACCGTATCGGTCTACCCTCCTCCTAGATCTTTTTGACTTCATTTCGCGAGTTGTCACGCAAACACACACTAACAACGTCATTTTTCACCCCTGCTTTATTGCGACTTTGCTTCGGTTTGTACAGTTCTACAATCGTATTCCACGTATTGGCTAATTTAAACCCGTCTTCACGATTGAAATTGCCCAAAGTAAAAAAAGTACAAAATACTTAAGAAGACGTAAAACACAACGTTAATCAGTAATTATTATCATTAACGCTGATCAGAGCATCATCTTCTTATGTTGGAAATTAACAAAAATATAAAACTTTGACAGCACTTTATTTCTATATTAATTTTCACCTCGGTCATCTTCATCGTCTTCGTTTATTAGGGTAAATTCAAAAATTCATCTTGATATGGTTTAAGTATGATTTATTCATCACATAAACGTATCAAATCATTCAATAATCAATCAATAATCAATAATTCTTTATTCGCTTAATACACTTACTTTGAGGTGTTAAATATAAGTGGTAACAGTGTATTGCCATTCTATGGCGTGCAAATATGTATAAAGTAATATCGGAAAACAGCGAAAACTTAAAAACAATGCTTAAACTATAGATTAAATTTATCATTTTACTTATTAATACATTGATAGAATTCTTTCATGTCATAAAAATTATACAGATTCAGCCATTGAAATAATTTAGTTTTAAATTGGTTAATGGGAAGTAATTTGATGTCATAAGGTAGTTTATTATATATTTTTACACACATCATGACGCAGTTACGTTTAAAATACTCAGTTTTAGGTAGATAGTTCAAAACTAAGCGATTAGGATTTCTACAAGAACTAGGGTGAGCATCGCTGGCTGTTGCGAAAAGTGACATATGTTTTTTAACAAAACAACCTATCTCAAATATATAAAGACACGGAAGAGGCAACAGCTTAAATGTTTTGAATAATGGCCTGCAACTGTCCAGCGGTGCAGCACCACACATGGCGCGAACACACTTTTTCTGCGCAATGAAAGCTCTATTTACATCAGTCCCATTGCCCCAAAATACCAAGCCATATCTAAGCACAGAGACAACATAGGCATGATACACTGACAACACTACTTTAAAATCTACGACATGTCTGAGACGTCTTAGCACGTAGCAAAATCTATTAATTTTTTCGCATACAATGTTGATATTATAAACTCACGCGTATTAAAACACTGAATTAAACGTTAATACTGAATCAATTACACTTTGCAGCTATTAAACACACTACTGCATTTATTATAACACTAATTCTCGTGATAACACTAGCACTAATTGATATAACTTTACTGCACTCACATAAACACTCGCGATCTCACCAAGACTTGATGTAACTGCCAAAACCGTATCCGAGAGAGAGAACGACTGAACTCCAAAGCCTGCTTTATATACTTGTCGACTACCCCGCCGCCGACAACACGACAGTTCCCGACGACCGGAAGTCAAATGTGGCGCCATTTGTTTGTTCAACAGGACGTGACGTCAAAATACTTTGAATAATAATTAGAATTGCTAACAGTCGGCCTTTCCTGACCAAGTTCACGTCCCGTGAACAAAAACTAGCATCATTTCAACTTTAAACAATTTAACATACATACATACAAATTAATTAATCCTTGTCAACCTGAACTGATATCTCTCCATACTCACAGTTAAATTAAGATGAGTGACCCCTTCATGTTCACTACAGTAAGCTGAGTGACCCCTTCATGTTCACTACAGTAAATAAAGTGTCTCCATTCATGTTAACCTAGTGACCCCTTCATGTTCACATCAATTAACCGAGAGACCACTTCATGTTCACATCAGTTAACCACGTGACATCTTCATCTTCACAACAGTAAACCTAGTGACCCCTTCATGTTCACATCGGTTGACCGCGTCACACCTTCATGTTCACATTGGGCGTAGTCCTTAACCAGGATGACAAAGAGGCCGTCTTCCGGCATCCCACTTTCTGAACTATAAACTCACGCGTATTAAAACACTGAATTAAACGTAAATACTGAATCAATTACACTTTGCAGCTATTAAACACACTACTGCATTTATTATAACACTAATTCTCGTGATAACACTAGCACTAATTGATATAACTTTACTGCACTCACATAAACACTCGCGATCTCACCAAGACTTGATGTAACTGCCAAAACCGTATCCGAGAGAGAGAACGACTGAACTCCAAAGCCTGCTTTATATACTTGTCGACTACCCCGCCGCCGACAACACGACAGTTCCCGACGACCGGAAGTCAAATGTGGCGCCATTTGTTTGTTCAACAGGACGTGACGTCAAAATACTTTGAATAATAATTAGAATTGCTAACAATATGATTCTTCCATGTCAATCTAAAATCTACGTTTAGACCTAAAAACTTTACTTCTCGGGTAGGAGAAATCGTTTTGTTATTGTGATTTATATTTAATGCAATGGGGGATTTTTCATAGAATTGTATATATTGTGTTTTGGTTAAATTGATATGTAAATTATTAATGTCAAGCCAGTTTGTAATATTGAGAAGAGTGTTATTTATGTCAGACTCATGTACCGTTTGAGAATTATTACTATTTGATGTCAAAATTATCGATATGTCATCCGCGAAGAGAACACACTTGTGATTTGTGACTTCTGTAATGTCATTTATGTATAGAAGAAAGAGTACTGGTCCGAGAATACTTCCCTGAGGGACTCCAAATTGGTTATGCATATAATCTGATTGAAATGATACTACTTCGCTCCCTATTTTTTTATTTAACATAACAGCTTGGTAACGGTCACGTAGATAAGAGGAAAACCAATCGATAGCTGGACCCCGTATGCCAATTGCTTCCATTTTCCTGATTAAAATATCGTGCTGGACGAAATCAAATGCTTTTGATAAATCTAAAAATAAGCCTGTGGTTGTTTTTCTTGAGTCCGTATTTCGGAGAACAACGTCTATGAACGAATATATGGCCAGCGTTGTTGATTTTTTCTTTTGAAACCCAAACTGCTCTTTCTTTATAATGCTAAATTTTTCACAATATTGTAATAAACGTTTTAACATGCATTTTTCAAAGATTTTTGAAAATATGGGTATGAGCGTAATTGGTCTATAATTAGATATATCCTTCGGATCCCCTTTTTTATACAGCGGTTTTATTATTGATCGTTTCAAAATTTCCGGGAATGTACCAGTTTCAAAAGATAAATTGATTAGATGTACAAGCACCGGTATTATATAGATTTTGCTCGCTTTAATTATTTTCGTGGATACTTCATCGTAGCCCGCGGAGGTTGTGTTATTTAGTGACATTATTTCTTTCGCAATTTCATGTGATGTCACTGGTTTTACATACATTGAATGCAGACTATTAGTGGCAGAACTTATTTTAAAATCTTCAGATAAGTCTGTTTTTTTATTTGTCATTTGGATAAAAAAGTTATTGAAAACAAACGCCATCTTCCTTGGATCGTCAATTAACGTATCTTCATATTTAATGCTGTTTATAAAATTGTCACTTTTACTTTTATTGTATTTTGCAGTTGAAATAGGCAACTGATGGTCATTCAACTTTAGTAATAATGTACCAAATGCTCGCTATTTCCATTTTTGTGAATTTATCAGTTATCGTGAATTCGTACTCATCCTTTTCCCTTTTTCCTTTTTATAGATTCTTCATAAAGATTGATTGTTTCTTCTAGTACCTCTTCACATACAGAATACTTAATTTCTACTTGTTTTTAAAAACTTTACAATCCTGATATGTTGGATTTTTCTGAAATGAAAGTGTGTTTTCGGACGGTACATCGCTGGGGACGAAAATCCCGAGACGAAGAAAATTCGGGAAATCCTTTCTCGTAAATTGTTTCTTGTTGTCAAATACAAAACTCTACGTCGATGGGAGTTTGTCTGTCTTGTTTGTTGGAGAGTCGATGGGATTTTTCTAGTAACAATTCATCAGCTGATAACAATATGTTATCAGCTGATGAATTGTTACTAGAAACTAAATAAGTATGTTAGTTTTCTGTTTCATTTCATTCATATTCTCATTGTACACAAAAGAAATATATCTTTCCTTGGCTTAGGAAAACTGATATTCTATTCATTGTTAATTAATATCATGTAAAAACCGATTCTCGAACACGTTACATCTGATCATCATTACCATTACTCTTACACTGTTTCTGGTTCTTAAGTTTCTTAAATTCTACACAAATTATAACGTTTTTGAGTTCCCGAGGAAGTGCGCAGGTAGCTTTCAATCAACATCTTTACGTATTCTTTATCATCGGAAGAATATTTGGCAGGGACATTGCCTATCCTTGAGTCATTTTTCATTACTCTCACACTGTTTCTGGTTCTTAAGTTTCTTAAATTCTACACAAATATAACGTTTTTGAGTTCCTGAGGAAATGCGCAGGTAGCTTTTCAATCAACATCTTTACGTATTCTTTATCATCGGAAGAATATTTGGCAGGGATATTGCCTATCCTTGAGTCATTTTTGGCCTTGCATTCTTTAAAATGCGACTAACTGTACAGTAAAATTTCTGAGTACAATTTACAAGGCAGTATTTATCCAGTAGAAATTGTAAATAGATTGTTATTAAATTTTGTAAGACCCCTTTGTTCGGCTCACAAGGATTTTGTCCCATAGTTCTTTATAGTTCTGAGTCTTCTTCTCTGTTTTTGTACCTTTCACCTTTATCTTCAAGTTGTTTCCGTAACATTTTTGTATTAATTGTTTTTTCTTACGATTATATTACGTTGTTAATGTTGGTCAACGTTGGTTGCCTTTTTATTATGTTGGTTAATGTAAAATAACCTTTACTAATAGGAGTCAGTGTGCTGGGAAAGAGATTTGAAGGATTCTAGTGACGGTCCCCGTAGATTCCAACTAAATTATTTGAATTTATTCATCTGAATATTATAAAAAAGGAAGAAAGTGATTTGGAAGTAGAAGCCTTGAGAAATAGTAAACTACGTCGTATAAGCCCTTAATATCATCAAAACAAAAAATCAATTGAAAGCAAAAGGGTGTATAAACCATGTATAGATATTTCAATCTACAATGACGCGCCCCACTCTGTCGAACTCCATGCGAATCGAATAAAACATAAGCGATTTTGAATGAATGGGGCGCGTCTTCTTAACATCTATTGTCACCGGCGTCAATTCACTATCTGTTCTCATTGAACCACACCACTTGACCTCTTGAGAAAACGAAAATCAAAACTAAATTCTTTAACTATTATCTGCATTACTCTAATCTATGACGTTGATAAAAAATGGAATGGGAGGCCCGTTATTATTGTAAAAAAAAGTATATTATTTTTTAATAACGTCAAAAATTAGTATGACGAGTCGCCGACGATGTACCTACATCTTCTTAAAATGTATTTTTTCGAACGTAATTTCGTTTCAAGTTAATTGATTAGGGATGCAAAAGCCAATTTGCACTTCACGAATGTATTCCGAATGGGTGTAGATACTTTATCGTCAGTTGATCAACTTGAGTTCAGGGTGTAAAAACTAAATTGTACTTATCATTGGTTTTTACAACCAAGCGCATTTTGTTACTTAGGTATTACACCATACTTGGCTCAAATCTACTGTCTTTTACACCCTGAACTTCTAAATTAATATGGTATTACTCCAAATAGTTATAGCAATAATAGTTTTTTTGGTTCTTACATCATAAATTCCACAAAAACTGTGTTCAAACTTTGAAGTCATCTGGGTCGTATAACCCGTTATTTTGCGAATTTGAAAGCGTCACAAAGACCAATCGATAGAGCGGGAAATTTTGAATAAAACTGCATTCATAACTCATTTTCGGTAAAATGGTTTATACGACCTTTCTACCCCGAGGTGTCAATATTAATATAATGATATAATGCTCGGCTCCATCTTTTTATATGCTCGCCAAACTCCTTCCCGACTGTTTTATTAGCACAAAATGAAAAATGATTAGGTATAAAAATATCAGTAAAAAGAAAGACCTGTGGCACTCGGAGACTGCCGCAGTAAATATAAGTGTTGCCCAAATGCAAGAACAAGACGAGACTCAGCCAGTCTTGGTCTTGGTCTTGCGCCAGTACATGTGGTCTTGGTCTTGGTCTTGGTCTTGCACTCCGAGTCTTGGTCTTGGTCTTGGTCTTGCAGCAAGAGTCTCGCAAGTCTCGCAATTATCTATTAGCCTATTGCTGGTCCCGAACTCCTACACTCTCCAAAACGACACTCATAGCCACAACGACCTCCTATAGTAATGTTAGTATCTCGCTGCAGACTCGGTCATAAATCATTCGAGTGTTTCGCTTTTGTTGTTCTGCAGTAATGCACAACTCAACAAAGAACAACAAAAGCGAAACACTCGAATGATTTATGACCGAGTCTGCAGCGAGATAATAACACTACTATAGCGCAGTGACGCGCGCCCGGATTGAATGGGAGGTCGCGGGTTCGATTCCCGCCACGGGCCACTTTGGAATTTTCAATTTTATAATTTCTTATTTGGCTCAGGTCTGGTCTGGTGGGAGGCTTCGGCCGTGGCTAGTCACCACCCTACCAGCAAAGACGCACCGCCAAGCGATTTACCGTTCCGGTGTGTGCTGTGTAGAAACCGCTAGGGGTTGCTTACCTCTTCCAAGGTAGTACGATAACATCTGCGGCTGCATCGTCACTTACCATTAGATGAGATCACAGTCACGTACTTACTTGTAGTGTGTAAAAAAAAACGGAGGTCGGCCCGCGAAATTCAAATTTTATTTTGTATTTCGCAAATATTTAACTAGTAGGTACAATGAATTAGGCTCATGGCATCCATTTTGCGAAAAAAACAATATCATCTTCACAGGTTTATATAAAAAAGTTTGCCGAGTTTGACGTGAGTTCGCAATTCACAAATTGGTTGATATTCGAACTACATTTCTAAACTGGACATTTTCAAGTACTTAAACATCTTTTTCTTCTAATATATAAAATTTTCTCGCTTTTCTTTGTTACCAAACTCCTCCGAAACGGCTGGACCGATTGTTATAAGTGAGAAAAAAAAATTGGTTGTCTGTCAAGTCGGTTTACTGACGATAGTTGAACGTGACAACTCTCGCTTGCACTTCAAGCCTTACATGGAACGCCTCAGAGCGAGGTAACGCGAGCGAGGTAACGCCGGTAACGCCGGATGAGTCATGTTTTTTTGTGCGTGCAGCCGGCTCTATCGATTTATAAGACGTTGTCACGTCAAGAATTATATGGCAAAACAACGTTTGCCGGGTCATCTAGTTTTACATAAAATATTAAACTGTGAAGATTTTAGTAGGTACCTACTCTTATTTTCGCGAAGTGAATTCCATAAGCCTACTTCGTTGGATTAGTTAAATAATTGCGAAAAATAGAATTTTTATGAACTCAACAAATTCGAGTAGGTACCTACCTACCATGTAATTCGGATGTAAACAGCCGCGCCATCGAAGTATTTTTATCATGTATCTATACAACGCCATCTATCATGATGGCGTTGTCCAACTTCAAAAATAATATGTCAGACACGTAGTTGTTTTAGGTAGTTATAATAGATGTCGCTAGTAACACAAGGTGAAAGTATGTACTAAGATACGCACACATGTGTAAATTTGGCGTTTTTTAAATGCCGTATTATTCTTTAACTAAAGTAAATATTCGCCTGATATTTAAATTGCGGGTATAAAAAGTCCTAAGTAAATCGTAAATATCAATAAATTTAACAACAAATGCATATTTTTCAAGATTAATTCAAGTGAAAAATGTATGAGAGCATCTCCTAGCTTGTGGCCCTTAATAAATTAAAATTGCGACTATAATTTGAGATTTAAACTATCCTATCTCTCAAGTTGGATCGAACTGCACATGGTGTGCGAATTTTATTATAATCGGTTCAGTAGTTTAGGAGTCCATCGCGGACAAACATCGTGACACGAGATTTATATATATTAGATGGGCTGTGAAAAGAGGCGCACCTGAAGTGCAAGAAATACACAATAAAAATGAAAAATTAAGTAAATAAAGAACATTGTTTTAAACAACTTACAAAAAGAAATGAAATCCCAACAAAAACATTTTCATGTAAAACGTTGCCAGACGAGCATATGGCTGCCACTGTCAAAAAGTTATCAGATCTCATGTAGGGCAAGACTTCTGACTTTATACACCCTAAAATAAAAGCTCTAACTTCACAAACTCTACACTGTAGTTACAATAATGTCTTGGTCGTTTGGCTACCGTAACATTGGGCGTAAAATCAAACATTTATTCACTTTTCAGCACTCTGTAAGTTCTGTAAAATCAAAATTTGAAATCAGGACAATGTTTTTGGTGGGATAAATTTTTCACTTTACGCCCATGTGACGGTAGCGAAACGGCCAAGACATTATTGTAACTACAGTGTAGAGTTTGTGAAGTTAGAGCTTGTATTTTAGGGTGTATAAAGTCAGAAGTCTTGCCCTACATGAGATCTGATAACTTTTTGACAGTGGCAGCCATATGCTCGTCTGGCAACGTTTTACATGAAAATGTTTTTGTTGGGATCAAATTTTCATGAAATAACTTTCTATGTTTTTTTCCACATTCAATGTTTTCTGGAGTCAATTCTTCTCTGTTGAGTAGATGAAAAGCCTAGATGCATTAAATTTAATTTTCATCCCTAAAGAAGGTTAAATAGGGGATGAAAATTACCCTCAACAATGGATTCTCGTAATTTAACCTTTTAGCCACATGCCATTTTGTCTAAGGTGAAGGTAGAAGAGATGGGATCTTACATGTGGCACATTGGCAATGTTGGTGGAAGTCCTCTTGGTCTCCCACCCCCAGTAGGTCTGTCCGCTGAAGGGGTAGTGTATCACCCCCACTATCGGCACCCCGTTGATTGCCACACACACCATTGTTGTCACATACTGGTATAAGCCCTCTGGAAAAAAATTATCAAAAAATTTTAGTATGCAAACTGATGTTCACAGGTCTTTTAAACGTAATTATTCATAGGTTTCTGCACTCTCTCTTGATACTTCATGATAACAGCTATGTACATAAGTTCAGAATACCTGTTCGGCAAGGCATCGTAAAGGCTTCCAACCATACATAGTCAACATACCAAAGACACGTACGAAGCCGCAAATGTCTGGAATACACTCCCAGGCAGTGTCTTTCCTGCCACATACACCTTCAAATCAACAGTGAATATAGGCATCTTCTAGGCAAGCGCGTTCCACCTTAGACTGTATCATCACTTTCCATCAGGTGTGAACACAGTCAAGCTCTAGCCTATATAGTATAAAAAAAATACCTGTATACTCCTGTGTAGCGTCCAATGGATCTATCCAAATTGTGACATCCTTGACAAATACATGTTCATCAACCATTTGGTCGATTATGCTGTGTTCAGGCGGTGTTGAGTCAGTGTCCAACTTCTCTTGAGCTCGACAACCGGGGTCATCTTTCGAATGTTCTTCTGATATTATGTTTAACTTGGGAAACGTGTTTTTGAGGCTGTAATACATCGAACAGTGTGACGCGTAGTCTGCGTCAGTGACTGGATCGTTAGCTCCTTCTTGGGTCTTCCCTTTACTTTTCACGTTCAAGGCACGGTTCTTACCTTCAGCTACTCTCTTCCCGCCAAGCTCCGCCGCATAAATAGCAGCTTTTAACATAGATTTTAAGTTTACCAAATCTGTTTTGTCGACTGGATACGTCGAACCGCCCGATCGCCAGTAAATTATTAGGAACAAAATGAATATTAATGTGAAACAGGCGAATTTGTTCAACCTTAACGTGCCACCAAAATTCATTGTGGATATAATTCAATATTTTGGTGATGTGGACAATTTATTTTCATTTCAAATCTTGTTTGATTCTACAAGATTAGGTAGATACCGTAAAACGGGGATACTAGGAACGGCGGGGTAAAATGTAAATAGGAATAAATTTCTGACTTTCTAAACTGTCCTGTTTTTTGTCATCATAAGCATGAGAGCATAGAGTATATTGAATATAGGGGTGAGAGATCAATTGTTTTTTATTTTTGAACAAGCTTATTATTTTTGCTACTGGCAAGACTAACCAGTTTTAAACTAGCCAATCAGGTTATATTAAAAAATCGCGTTGAAAGTGAGGTCGTCGTGGACACTTGAAATTTGTTGTTTTTAACTTTAAGTTTTTGATGTGTTCTAATGAGGAAGTGTTGAAATTGATTTAATTATTATAATAATAGTGGATTGAAATTTGAAGAAACATTAAGAGGTAAGCAAATAATTGCGTAATTTCATTGTAAACCTTAATTTTAGATGAATGCTCGTTTTAAGGTCATTTTGGGGATAAAAGGAACGCGAAGGGGGGAAATAGGCACCTGAACCCTCCCCCTAAGCCATATTTGTAGGAACCCTCCCCCTAAGCCATATTTGTAGGAACGTAATAGTTGCCGAGAAATAAATTTTTTAAATTTAAAAATTTCGAGGTTATTTTTACTATGAAAGGGCGACGTATTGTTACGGAGGGGGGTGGGAGGGGGGGGAGGGGGAGGGGGGGGGAGGGCGGTAACCCTCTCCCCAAGTCATATTTGTTGGAATGTAATAGTTGCTGAGAAATAAATTTTTTAAATTTAAAAATTTCGAAGTTATTTTTACTATGAAAGGGCTGGTCGACGGAGCCCCGCTTCGCGGGGCTCCTAATTTCTGAGTGGTCATAAAAGAAAATAACCACTCAGAAG
Organism: Coenonympha arcania; assembly: GCA_036785405.1. Lineage (NCBI taxonomy): Eukaryota > Metazoa > Arthropoda > Insecta > Lepidoptera > Nymphalidae > Coenonympha > Coenonympha arcania. The sequence goes on along the minus strand of CM072068.1, from coordinate 15,657,504 downwards.
GATGGCGGGGCCTTGCAGGCCCCGCCATCCTCTTCGTCACCTAAATTATCCGAGTCGGGGCGCCCTATAGTCCCGAGCTCGCTTCGCTCGCTCTTGGACCCTAAATAGTTGCTGAGAAATACATTTTTTAAATTTAAAAATTTCGAAGTTATTTTTACTACAAAAGGGCTGGTCGACGGAGCCCCGCTTCGCGGGGCTCCTAATTTCTGCGTGGTCATAAAAGAAAATAACCACTCAGAGGATGGCGGGGCCTTGCAGGCCCCGCCATCCTCTTCGTCACCTAAATTATCCAAGTCGGGGCGCCCTATAGTCCTGAGCTCGCTTCGCTCGCTCTTGAACCCTAAATAGTTACCGAGAAATAAATTTTTTAAATTTAAAAATTTTGAAGTTATTTTTACTATGAAAGGGCTGGTCGACGGAGCCCCGCTTCGCGGGGCTCCTAATTTCTGGGTGGTCATAAAAGAAAATAACCACTCAGAGGATGACGGGGCCTTGCAGGCCCCGCCATCCTCTTCGTCACCTAAATTATCCGAGTCGGGGCGCCCTATAGTCCCGAGCTCGCTGCGCTCGCTCTTGGACCTTAAACTCGTTTAACAGTAGCAATATACGTTTTGGAAAGAAAAATAACGACCATAGACAACGACAGCAGAGAGACCACTTTTTTTTTTAATGTCAAACGTTTCGTTTTCGTTTCAATATTTCAAGTGAAATATATTTTACTAAATTATAATTATTTACTTTAACATAACTCAAATATTAATACATAATAATAAAGTATACTTTTGTGGGAAAACTAACCAAATGCTAATTAAATGTATTTATTTTTAACTATTAATGTTTTTCTATCGTTTGTATTTCATAGTATATACAAATCGTAACGTAAGACGAAACATTTTGACGAAACAAATATGTCAAATTGCGTAATGACATATGAAACGTCATTTTTCTAGTTGTCAGATGCCATAGACTACTGTCAGATGCTATGGTCAGATGCTTAACTTGAATTTTACTCCGATATTGTGAATATTCAGTAATAATTTTTTCTTAAAATTTTCGTCTAATTTAAGTGATAATACGAAAGTTAGAAGCAGTATAAAAGGTTACGTGATAAAACTTTGGTGAAAATGTGAATAGATTGTCCGGAAAACAACGGTACGTCATCTATACCTGAGCCAAAGTTTTTATTTTTACTATACCTACCTACAGTCTACACACATAAAATAAGTTAAGCAGCATGATTAGATTAAATAAACTGTAACTTTTTTTAAATTAGGTAGGTAGGTACTTACTTTGGATAAATATTGGATTTGGATAGACAGCCCTGAGTAAAATTCCTATTAACCCCTCTCTTGAACCTATTAACCCCATCGGGGGTAAATTGGAATCCAGCATAGTTTTTGGTGAATATTTTAAAATCTGGCAATATTTTGAGAATCCAAAGCTACTTAACATCTAAAACAGGTTACCGGACATTCAAAACTGTACCACAACACACCCTATTTGTTGCGCCAGAAGGTGTAATTTCCAGTTGAAGTTGAAGATCGGACCTATTTATACCTATTTAATTTTGTCTTTTGTAGTGTTTTGTAGCACAGACCACAAAACTAGAGAAGTCAGTGTCACTGTCAACCTTGACTTTTTTTTTAATAACTGGCTTTACGGCTCTGGGTTCCAGCCCTTCTGAGCCTTCAACCTTGACTGTGTACCTTGACTACACAGAACAATATTATATACTCCTGGCGGTTGAGTACCTACCTTTCTTTAATCAAGGCCACCACGCCACGTAAGCAACTTATTCTTTGACCTGTCTTTATCGATATGTAGTCAAAATAATTATTGTTTGCCAATAACAGCAAAAAAAACCATGCAGGTTGAAACTTGAATTAAGGGTTGAACAACATCCATTGAACACACCAATGAACACACTAACTGTGTCTGTGCGCAAAACTAAAGAGTTTAATGTTTCCGGATACCTACCTAGGTACTTTACCAAGTTTTGTGGTCTGTGTTACTCTACTCTATGGTCAAATATAAGTATTGTCTATGGTCAGCTGCATTTGTGGTCTGTGTGGTCTGTGGTCAGCTGCCAAACAAACCATAGACAACCACAGCAGAGAGACAAAACAAACAATACAATACCTACAGCAGATTCTAATTTAAAGAAACTAAAATGACTAGGTAGTACTTACTTGCTAATCATTATTCATTTGTGCTTGCGTGAGGACGTTTAATTAAATTCACTAAAATGATTTTAATGGATATATACGATACCGTAAGTTAATTAAGTTTACTCTTAAATAGGTTATGTTAAAACTTGGTAAACCAAGTTTCTATAGTAACTTTTTTGTATGTAAAAATTAAAATATTTAATTATACCTTTTAGGCGAGTTGGTGGACATTAGTTATCGCTGTTCAAGTCGTTATCGGCTCAGCATACTTTTTATGGCTGAGAAAATCGAAAAAACCGCAGGATAAATTGACCAAGAGGAAACTGCTGGAATGGAATCCTTTGCCGTTGGTGGAACACGATGTAACTCTCCCAGAGCCTCCACTAATGGGGAAAATCGATGATAATGTCCTCAATGTGGGTGCTACAAGCTTTCTATGCCTGGATAAGGAGCCTAGTATAATGGAACGGGCCATAAACTCCCTGCATAAGTATGGCGTTGGGTCGTGTGGTCCCCGTGGGTTTTATGGAACCATAGACGTGCACTTAGAGCTGGAAGAGAGACTGGCGAAGTTCCTACAAGTGGAAGAGACCTGTGTGTATTCATATGGGTTTTCTACTGTGGCCAGCGCCATTCCTGCTTATGCCAAGAAAGGAGATATTATTTTCGCGTAAGTTGTTATATTATATGAAAATTCTACAGTAGTCTGTGGCGGGAACCAAACCCGCGACCTCCCATTCTAATCTCAGTGTCAGGGAAGTTTTTTAAATATTTAAATAAACCGATATGATTCAGTATAAGGATGTTCCAATGTTTTTCGATTTTCCCTCACAAAACAGGAAATTATAAATAAGAACAGAAGATTACTTTAGATTTACGTGTGTCATCAGTCATGATGTTTAATAATATGTAGTAGGTACATGGATTTTCCACAATATTTTTTGCATTTTTTTTTGATCAGGGATGAAAGAGTATGGTTCGCCATACAAAAAGGCATTGATGCCTCGCGCAGTACTGTCCGTTACTTTAAACATAATGACATGAAGGACTTGGAACAGCAGCTAGAGCAGGCGGCTCATAAGAAGGAGCTGAACCCCAAGAGACGGGCCTTCCTGATTGCGGAGGCTATTTACTTCAATACGGGGATGATGTGCCCTCTACGGAAACTTGTTGAGCTAGCCAGGAGGTACAAGTTGAGGATTATCCTGGATGAGAGTTTGACTATTGGGGTGAGTGTAATTCAAACTCAAAATATCTTTATTTCACATAGGCTTAGCGTACACAAGATCTTGTAAAACGCAATATGATATTTGTCCCTTATACAGGGTTTAATAAAAATACCAAAACACTCTTGGCCTGTAATTCCTTTCATTAAAACCTACAACTTTATAATATGTATATTGTATGTATTAATATTGTTTATGTATGTTTATATATAAAATACATATATATATATATATGTATATATCTATCTATTCTACAAATTTGTTATTAGTATAATGTGTATGTATTAGTTTGTAAGTCTATGTATGTTATCTTATTTTTTATTGCGATTCCCCGTCGTTTCTCAGATCAAAGGTCCGTAATTGTGGGTTACCTGGTAGAGATCACTTTAGTGATAAGGTCGCCCTTTGTGTTTCTCTGTTTTCCTTTCGTTGTAATTTTATGTCATTAAAATGACATAAAATTACAACGAAAGGAAAACAGAGCAATAAAGATATTTAAATAAATAAATAAATAAAACTTTTTAAAATTCAGAAGTTTAGGAAAAAAAGACATAAATTTAGAAAGAAACAATAAAAATATAGATTAGAAAAACATAGAAATTGCCTGCCTTTAAATTTTATTTAGTTTTTTGTGTGGACTAAATAGTTTCAAAATGGTTTTTTTCCTCATAACTGGTCAAATATGTCAAGTTTTAAGTTTGGTTCAAAAGAAAGTGGTTTAAAACCTTTTAAATTAACTAACATGCAAATACAGTTCATATACATAGAAGAAAAAATATAGGAAGATGCCAAACTAAGGCCAAGAATTTCATTGGTTTTCAATTTGCGAGTGGTATCTAATTAATAGGCAATAACTAATAAGGTATTGTGAGAATAGTTATGATGATTAGAGTATGAATGTTAACAAGTGTTGTGTAACTGATTATGAACTAATTAAAATGCCAAAACTAGAATTATTTTTGCTACATATAATATTTCATTCCACGAAGAATTGCTCCACTCTGTCAAAATCGCTCATGTTTCATTTTTTAATTGGATTCGTATGGAATTTAACAGAGTGGGGTGCGTCATCATGGATTAAAATATCTGTATTTGATATTAGATACATTTTTCAATGACAAGGTTTCTAGAAATGAAAGGGATATGCTTCCATCTCCTCACGAGATATCTTAAAACTTAAATTTATACAATGACATCAAGCGCTGAGTTTCTTGCCAGACTTGCTCGGTGCAGACCTGCTTTCCGAAATTCCGCATGAAAAACTTGTAGATGCAAAAATGATATGCCCGCAAAACTCATTGACATTAGCTTATGATGCATAATTTTACTATTTTCGAAAAACTAAATAAAATTCGAATTTTAGCGGTAGTGAATCATACCACTTTAAAGTCCACGCTATAGTTCAAGCGATTGTAACGAGTATCTAGGAATAAATGTGTTTGCAGGTGATCGGCAAGCACGGTCGAGGTCTGACAGAGCACTTGAACGTGCCTCGCGACGAGATCGACCTCATCGTGGGCTCGCTGGAGCACACGTTCGCGACCATCGGAGGGTTCTGCGCCGGGACGCACTTCATCGTTGAGCACCAACGCCTGTCTGGATTAGGTGTGTTGTAACTTGTACCACACATCCCATACATACAGCACTTGAACGTGCGTCGCGACGAGATCGACCTCATCGTGGGCTCGCTGGAGCACTCGTTCGCGACCATCGGAGGGTTCTGCGCCGGGACGCACTTCATCGTGGAGCACCAGCGCCTGTCTGGACTAGGTGTGTTGTAACTTGTACCACACATCCCATACATACAGCACTTGAATGTGCCTCGCGACGAGATCGACCTCATCGTGGGCTCGCTGGAGCACTCGTTCGCGACCATCGGAGGGTTCTGCGCCGGGACGCACTTCATCGTGGAGCACCAGCGCCTGTCTGGACTAGGTGTGTTGTAACTTGTACCACACATCCCATACATACAGCACTTGAACGTGCCTCGCGACGAGATCGACCTCATCGTGGGCTCGCTGGAGCACTCGTTCGCGACCATCGGAGGGTTCTGCACCGGGACGCACTTCATCGTGGAGCACCAGCGCCTGTCTGGACTAGGTGTGTTGTAACTTGTACCACACATCCCATACATACAGCACTTGAATGTGCCTCGCGACGAGATCGACCTCATCGTGGGCTAGCTGGAGCACTCGTTCGCGACCATCTGGATTTGGTGTGTTGTAACATTATTTTGACGACCTCCCTCATATAATTTGGGGTTCTCCGACGACAGAAGTCCATCGGCGGTACCAACATCGAGGCTTAGCCTTGTGTGAGTCCTCACAGGCAGCACCACAGCCTGGTTCCTTGTTTCAGCCCTTCTAATCTAGGCTGTCTTGCCGCGTTTGCCCTTCTAATCTGGGCTGGGCGTTTTGCGGTTTGGGTTGATGGGGCATCAAGTTGCACGCGTCGTCCTCTTCATAGTTAGGATTTGGCATCGTCGCGTAAGGGAGTAGAGGAGCTAGCAACGTTTTCGAGAAAGAATTTTAGGTGAGCTGATTTTGTGATATGTCGTTTTTCTTGCACTTTCGGTATAATGTTAACTCGTATGTGGTTGACAATTGACAAAAATGAAACGTCATCATAAATGGTACAAGTGCGCCTATAATAATTTAAGGGCAATTAGTAGCCCCGACAACATTGGTATAAACATTGTGGAGGCGTAAGCTGCACATAGGATGCGCACTAATGAACGCAACGGCTACCGCCAGCCAGATGGCCCAGACTCTAACCGAAAGTGCAAGAAGGACGACATATCACAAAATCAGCTCTCCTAAAATTCTTACTTTTTAAACGTTGCTAGCTCCCGTACCAAAAGGAGCTCGCGAGGCAAGTTTAACCTTTAAGCGGTCTTCGATTAGATGATAGATATGGCATAAAAAGTCCATTGGCTTGCACTAACGGAGTTTTCGACGAGCGTTCTATAATAATTAATACAACTTCTGACGTCACACGCTCGGATCAACAGCAGCCGGACCCCAGGCATGACACCTGCCTGGAGGGAAATTTTCCTATTGCCTCCAACATCGGCAATCCTGAAGCGATGACGCAGGCATGTGCAGACTCTGCAATTAGGAGGAGGGAACTCCTTTGCCGCATTGTAATTACCCAGCCCTGAACATACGCGTAGCCGACTCATATTCCGTCCATTGGTAGAATATTCTCCTGCAAAGGAAGTGCTCTCCAACTGGCAACTGGACTTGGAGAAGAGATCTAGGAAGCGGCGAGCACAATAGATTTAGACATTAGACAGTCATCGTGCTACTGGGAGCGGAAAAGCCCTGCATAGTCGCGTCATCAAGAAGATACACAATCTCCCTTTCACAGAGGCGCGCGCTTGGCTTTAGAGTAGAAGGTTGTGGGTTCGATTCTCGCCACGGGTCACTTGAGAGTTTTTAATTTCCCAGGGTTGAGTTACTCATCCTTTTCAAGTTAGTGCGATAACATCTTCGGCTGCATCACACTTACAATTAGGTGAGATCGCAGTCAAATACTGAGTTCTAGATTGTAAAAGAAACATACTCGGATGTGCCGTGTACTTGGTATGTTATATGTAACCACACAATCCTCCTATCATGTTTACATTGTGCGCATGCTTCTTTACAATTATTGTATTTCCCGACGCTATAAACTATCTGTGGTTTTTAATAACCCAAGTTAATTTTACCTCATCTTCCTTCTTGTGAGTTGTACGCATTGTTTTCCCTAAAGCTGTTTTCCTTTTACAACATTGAGTCATTGACGTAATACGTATTATAATTTATTTTTAAACTAGCGGACCGAACGGCTATAATTTGGCCCGCGTGAGTTTTGATTGAACTGAGTGATATGAATCAAGAAATAAAATAAATTATTAACACTGAAAAATAACCTTTATGTCTATTGGTTAAATTGAATTTGCATATTTCAACACAAAAAATGAAATCTTACAACCTTATCGCACAAAGTAAATTTAATTTCCGATTATCGACCATGTTACGTTTTGAACCATATTAAATTTTACGCTCTACGTGAATAGTCGTAAAATTAATTTTTCAGTGTTCGCAAAAATTATTTTGATTTCAATACCATCTGCAGAATGTAATGCCACTTGCCATGAGATTGACATGTTTGAACATTTCACTTCACGAAATGTAGCCGACGCTTTACGTAACTAATACTTTTAAATTGCAACTAAATTGGTTCAGTACTTTGTGCGTGAAAGAATTACAATCATCCATTCATTCAAACAAACTTTGCGTTATTAAGAGTATTTCTTTACACAATACGTTGTTTATAAACTGGCTTTTGCCTGTGACTGCGCATCGCATAATATCAGCTTTTTATACTCAGTATCATGTAGTTTTCGGGGATAAAAGTAGGGCATGTATTTATCCAGGGAAAAACCGTCTCAATTTTAAATTTCAGCACAGAACACTAAATAGTACAAGTACAGAAGGCTTACTCCGCACGATGATTTAAAGAAATAGCGACTCTAGCGCTGACACAAAAAGTGCAATTCAGTTCAGAATAGCGCCTGGCCCCGCCCTCAAAATCGACACGCAACAAACGCAATGTTGTGGTCTCTTTCTATCGCCTAACTTTATCTCTTACGACGTACTAGGGCTGCCGTAGTCAGATGGCGCGTAAAATAGACCGCACAGAACTAGCGCATACAACTCTGCCCGCGAGCGGCAACCATTTGAAATATTGGGGTCCGGACCCCTACTTGTAGCCGGGCTGGTCACGTGATAAGTGAGACTGGCCTGATTTCAGCCAAATCGATACCATAGTTACGTAAGGCGTAACAAACTTACACACATACCAACTTTCACCTGTATAATGTTCGTGTTTTACAGGCTACTGCTTCAGCGCATCTCTGCCCCCAATGCTCACCGAAGCGGCCATCGCGGCGCTCGACATCCTGGAAGAAAAACCCTCCATCATCAGGGAGTTGGATGAAAACTCTGCCAAGTTGAACAAGTGAGCATCACTTTTATTCATAAGTAGCGGATTTTCGTGGGTTCCCTTTTTTTCCTTTTAGGGGATTGATTTTCAAAAAATATTCTTGTTAGCAGACTGTAACACGCGTTTTAAACTTTATTTTTTATTACCCACGACGGAACGGAGTACGGGTATATGCGTTTAGGGTGAGAGACCGTTTGTACATTACTCTATTAAAAAGATTTTATGTTTGTTTGTATGTTAAATTGTTCACAAAAACCAATAATGCAAAAATATTTTTGTTTGTTTGTTGGTTTGTTTGTGTGTGCACATCGATGTTCCCATTTATTTCAAAAACGGCTTGACCGATTTAGATGCGGTTTTCTGTATAATGTTTGGTGTTCAGCGGCAATGGTTCTTAGACAGTTGTTACGAACATCGATCACCAGGGGGCGCCATAAAATACATTTATATTGCAAACGAATGTTCCCATTTATTTCAAAAACGGCTTGACCGATTTAGATGTGGTTTTCTGTATAATGTTTGGTATTCATTGGCGATGGTTCTTAGATAGTTGTTACGAACATCGATCACCAGGGGGCGCCATAAAAAACATTTACAATGCAAACGAATGTTCTCAATTATTACGAAAATGACTGAACCGATTTGGATACAGTTTTGTTTCAAATATTAGTGAGTCATTGGCAATGGTTTGTAGATAATTGTTCTTGTGATTGAACAGCGGGGGGCGCCACAATAAACGTCTCTTTATGACTTGGAAGGGATGATGCCTTCAAACGCTGCTAGAGAAGCTAATGGCTAGTTTGAAGATTAATTTTCATTTCTTAATAATAATATAATTTAAATCACATTAATATATTAATCGAAAAACTATAAAACAAGTGGAAAATTAAAAAATTTTAAAACACCCACGACTTTTGCAGACTTGTAATTGAAAAAGGATTAAATAATTTTTTTGAAACTCCCCGACTAAAGGCAAGTAAGAACTAAGAACCTATCAGTATAATTACAAATCCAAGAAAATCCGTCGGAGCTGCTATTTTCGTTTCCAATATCAATTAATGTAATTAGTAAGTATTGATAAACTGCCGGTATATGAGAAGTATCAAGAAATTGAATTAGTCATCAACTGGTAAACAGCACCATCAAACCGTCATAGGCAAAACACAGCAGCTCCGGCGGATTTTCTTGGATTTCTAATTATACTGATAGGTTCTTAGTTCTTACTTGCCTTTAGTCGGAGAGTTTCAAAAAAATTATTTAATCCTTTTTCAATTACAAGTCTGCAAAAGTCGTGGGTGTTTTAAAATTTTTTAATTTTCCACTTGTTGTATCAACATATTTTCCACATATAAAAAAAGAAAGTATCTATATCGTAATCCTACATGTAATCAGCTTTATGATTTTGTTGTACTCCTAAGTTTGTGTTCTGATTATTTCTTCTTTTTTTTATATTTTTATTCTGTGGTGTGCAATAAAGTGTTTATCTATCTATCTATCTATTAGAAAGTCGATAGCGCCAGTTAACTCGACACAGAGCCATCGAACCGAGTGTTCCACAACACTCACACATTCTTTTTTTAAAGCTACTTCTTGCTATTTGACTATTTGTTTCCATTTCAGGGCCCTCGCCTCTTTAAAACACTTCTCGTTCAGTGGCGACGAGTTGTCTCCGGTGAAACATGTCTCCCTCAAGGATTCCGTGATCGAAGACCTCCACCTGTCCTACCAAGACCATGAGTCATACCTCCGCAACATCACAGACTACTCTCTCAAAAATGGTGTCGCCATGACAGTTGCGGCGTACATGAAAGGCGCGGAGCCGCTCTGCCCTTCCATCAGACTGGCTTCGAGCAGGAAACTTAACGATGAAAACATCGCTAGGATTTGCGATCTGTTGGAGGAAGGTTACGAGAAATGTAAGCCTTAGCTAGCTTAAGTATTGGTCTTAAATCTATATAATATCTTAAGATCTTTCACACAAAATGAAACCAGGGCATCTGGAAGAGATCCTCATTTGTAGCGATAAGATGTCCTTGTGCATATCCTGTCTACGTTTGTGTTTTTATGGATCTTTATACATATATGTATATGAACAGAATAACTAAATGAAATTCCTCACAAATATCTCTCTTACACGCTCTCTCTTAAACTCTTGCTCTTTCAAGCACAAAGTTATCGTTTTTAATTTTTATTTATTACCTAGTTACAATTTTCAAAATTGTTACAGTAAAAATAGCAAAATAATTATCGTTGCAAATAATAATAGAAAAATATAACATATTATACAATCAAATACGAAAAACTTTCTTATGCCTTATGCCAGTATTTTAAATGTTGCATTCCATAGACATCTTTAGCCAAAGAAATGTATTTATTTGTTAGTCTCTTTTTACCCACGACGGAACGGAGTACGGGTATATGCGTTTAGGGTGAGAGACCGTTTGTACTTTACTCTGTTAAAAAGATTTTATGTTTGTTTGTATGTTAAATTGTTCACAAAAACCAATAATGCAAAAATATTTTTGTTTGTTTGTTTGTGTGTGCACATCAATGTTCCCATTTATTTCAAAAACGGCTTGACCGATTTAGATGCTGTTTTCTGTATAGTGATTGGTGTTCAGCGGCAATGGTTCTTAGATAGTTGTTACGAACATCGATCACCAGGGGGCGCCATAAAATACATTTATATTGGAAACGAATGTTCCCATTTATTTCAAAAACGACTTGACCGATTTAGATGCAGTTTTCTGTATAATGTTTGGTATTTATTGGCGATGGTTCTTAGATAGTTGTTACGAACATCGATCACCAGGGGGCGCAATAAAAAACATTTACTGTGCAAACGAATGTTCTCAATTATTACAAAAATGACTGAACTGATTTGGATACAGTTTTGTATAAAATATTAGTAAGTCATTGGCAATGGTTCGTAGATAATTGTTCTTGTGATTGAACAGCAGGGGGCGCTACAATAAACGTCTCTTTATGACTTGGAAGGGATGATGCCTTCAAACGCTGCTAGAGGAGCTAATGGCTAGTTTGAAGATTAATTTTCATTTTTTAATAATAATATAATGTAAATTACATTAATATATTAATCGAAAAACTATAAAACAAGTGGAAAATTAAAAAAATTTAAAACACCCACGACTTTTGCAGACTTGTAATTGAAAAAGGATTAAATAATTTTTTTGAAACTCCCCGACTAAAGGAAAGTAAGAACTAAGAACCTATCAGTATAATTACAAATCCAAGAAAATCCGTCGGAGCTGCCATTGCTATTTTCGTTTCCAATATCAATTAATGTAATTAGTAAGTATTAATAAACTGCCGGTATATGAGAAGTATCAAGAAATTGAATTAGTCATCAACTGGACCACCATTGCAGCACCATCAACACCGTCACAGGCAGGACACAGCAGCTCCGGCGGATTTTCTTGGATTTGTAATTATACTGATAGGTTCTTAGTTCTTACTTTCCTTTAGTCGGGGAGTTTCAAAAAAATTATTTAATCCTTTTTCAATTACAAGTCTGCAAAAGTCGTGGGTGTTTTAAATTTTTTTAATTTTCCACTTGTAGAAATATAAGTATCCTTTAGGTTTTTATGCACACACACACAAATCCAGTGGGGAGTTTATTTTTTATTGTTTTTGTTAAAGCACAAAAATCTAATGTCACAAACCTACAATGTGTTTACGCATATTTTAATTAGTGAATGCGTAATGAATTTTTCGATTATTTACATATCGCATGGTATAATTCGTTTTAGATATTAAAATATAGAAATAATTATGTATTCTGTCGGTTAAGAAAGTCATGAAAATATAATATTTATTGTAAATTAAATATAAAAGACACCATAGAGTAAAACATCAATTAATAAAGATATTATAATCCACGACGGCGCGCCCCACTCTGTCAAACTCCATACTAATCGAATAAAACAAAAGCGATTTTAACAGATTTTGGGCGCGACGTTGTAGATTGAAATATCTATGATGAAATAATTGAAAATATGGCTTATCTTTAAATCTTTTTTGTTTTTGTATTATAATTTGTAAATTAATTTCAAAACTTTTTGACAATATAATATGTGTTTATTTATAATCTATTGCTTTTTTGAATTTTAACGTTTTTAACATCAAAAAAACGTGTTCGCATGAAAATCCACTTGGATTTTTTTTGTTTCATATTAGTGTATCATTGTTCTAATTAATTTTAGACATTCAAAAAGCTCAGCGGGGCTAGACAAAGTCACAAGCGTTTGGCGTTAACGCTAGTCGACAAAAATGTATGGACAAAACAAATGACTGTAGAAAAACCACGATAATAATTACTAAACACGCTGTGTTTGATACTGTCGGCTGTCAATTGTCAAGCGAAGTACGCTAAAGTTATCTACAAGGTCCGCGAGAACGCCAGGGAGCGTTCAAGTTGTCGTAGTTAATTATTCAAACACAGCGTGTTTATAGTAATTATTATCGTGGTTTTTCTACAGTCATTTGTTTTGTCCATACATTTTTGTCGACTAGCGTTAACGCCAAATGCTTGTGACTTTGTCTAGCCCCGCAGGTCTTTTAAAGGTTATGTCTATTGATTTCCAAATTCTATGCAATTCTATGCTGATAAGGTTAGTTAATTTTTATTAGAAATATAATTTTAAGCAGAATTATTTAATAATTGTTAATGCACTGCAATGTGCCCATGACTTAAAATTATAATATTACATTGATACATATTTATCTTAATAAATCATGATTTATTTTTAATAAATATGCGTTTTATTTCTTATATTAACAGCGCAATAAACAACATCCCACTGCTCTTCAAGCCTCCTTATAGTGGAGATATTATTTAGAGCTTAATACTACCACGCTAAATCAAAGTAGCAGCCATGTTACTTGCATATTTTTCTATTCTATTTCTACAACTACTAATGGAGAAAAATAGATGAGAATGACAGTTATCATTGTGATCAATTTCTTGAAACTTAGAACTATCGCCACTGACCATCGAGATTGCAATCAAGAAATAATAAGCTGTGATTATAAGTAATAACTATGATTGCAATCAATAACACGCTATTGATGTAGGTAATCAAAGTTTCTATTTACATATCCTTCAGACTTTACTGCTGGAAAGAACCTTAAGCTTTTTATCCCGAAAAATTGAATAAGAAGTTTTTTATCCCCAAAAATCCACAAGTGCAAGGCTGAAACAAAGCAGTTCTTCCCCATAAAACCTACTATTCTATCAACTACCTACATCCGAAGAGTAGGTATGTAATCACCACAGCACTATAATTATACCCACAGAGCAAGGAATGACTTAATGACTTTATATTAGTGATTATATACTCTTTGGTTCTACTTCTACATTCTATTATTTTCCTTATGTTGGCTAACTGTATATCTGTTGGTTTCCGGTATCATAATACGCTGATACCCTCAGATGAATTGGGATTATTGGTCTGAGCTGATACCGGTAAAGCCCAGCAATTTTTTTTTGCAAATTATTTCTCCCTAATTGTTACTGCTACATCTGACGAAGCATCTAACACGACTATCTACTTCACAACAAAATATTAAAACGCGTCCGCGTTATTACTCGCGTCCGATTTGAGTGTCTTAAGCTTAATCGGTCACAAGTTCGTCGGCCATATGGCAGTAGCCGACGTTCCGCTTGAACTCGGTGTCGTCTTCTCTGTGCAGCGGTTTACGGATCTCGATCAAACGACGATCTGTTTCCAGCGCCTGGTTCTTGTACTCCAAGTCTTTTTTAACGCGCTGGTGATGGTTGTACATGCCGTGATATGTTGATCTGCAATCATTTTAGATAAAATTAAACCTTCACTGATGTCCACCATTATGCGCAAGGAAATAATATCTCTACTTGGCTACCTATAAACACGAGACCAGTTTTCCTTTTATACTCTAAGGTAAAATTGCCAAGGAAAGACGCAAATGGTTGGACGATAAAGGGGTAGATCGTAATTAATTACCTATCTACCCAGATTTAAATAAAGCGACACTTATTGCAAGGCTTTTTGAGTGTTGTTTTTCGCTAAATTTCAAATATCCTTAATTTGAAATTTAGCGAAAAACAACAGACGGCACGCGATAATGATTATGTAGAGTCATTACTGTATTTGCTTTAATTGTAGAAAACTTTAAAAATTATAGGAAATGGCATATTAAGTCATCAATTATATCATCACTATCGACCAGATTCCCATACATTTTAGTAATTTCAAAGCGATATTATTCTCCTATTACAATAAAAATTAGGCCAAAATATTTTTCTACGACTTACAGTGCTTCTTGCAGCTTTTTCTCCAACATGTTGGAGCTGGTATGTACTCTCTCGTATTCTTCTATCAATCCTCGCATCGGTTTATCCTAAGAAAACCACATATTATATTATACTAGATGACGCTAATGGAAACCTGAAAAGCCCAGCTAGAGTTCGTTAATAGGTATTTGCAATGTATAAACGGCACTTACCTATTTTTATTATCGCGAAAATACAATACAAGTTTGAAGATACGACTGACTGACTGACTTTGTCTACTGCCTGAAATGTCAAACGAGGATTTTATCCTTTCCCTCTTTGAGCATACTTTGGCAGTCATTTATCCCCTGTTAGAGCATAAGATTAGAAGATTACGTTTTTATCCCCTTCGCAATTTAGCACTGCAGACATTGAATGAAATTGATTCCTCGAACTTAGCATTGCTGAAGAGATCTCGCTTTTGTCAGCTACAAGAAGGTCTATAATTACTTGAACTCTTTCCAGCACTGGGCGCCTGGTCCTGGTCTCCAGGCGGGTCTCCACCAGCTTGGTCGGGTTGATCTTGTCCGCCACCGCCACACGAAGGGACTCGATTTCGCGATCAACTTTTTGCATATTCGCTTCCAACTGTGTAGAAAATTAATATAAATTGTTGGTGTATAGTCATTTTAATAACCTTTAGAGATTGATAAGAAACGGTGTAGGTAGATTGACAAAAATAATAAAGAACGACGGGATCAATGAAGAACGATATTAATTAGTGGGGAATAATGAAGAACGATTGATATTAATCGCGACCGACGGACATAAATTGAGGATACAATATTAATCAATCGGGAAGGATGATGAACGATGGAGGTCGATAGGGATTAATGAGGGACGATATTGATCATATGAGAAGCTAAAGCTAAAGGAATCAATGATGAAAATCTATGGGGATCGGTGACAAATGACGTGGATCTATAGATATCAGTGGAGAACGATGGAAAACTATTGGGATCGATGTGAAATGTCGGGGGTCAGTAGAGAACTATGGAAATCGATTGGGATCACCAATCAATGGCGAAACTAATAAGTTTATGAAATTTTACCTTATATTTCTGCCACTCCATTTCGTTCCTCGCCCTTTGAATGTCGTAGACGCGTCTGCGCACGATCATCTCGACTTGTTGGCTCTGGGCGTACATCTGGTTCCGCGCCTGCTCTCTACTCTTGAACATCGTCTCACGCAGTTCTTTGGATTCCTTCATCAGTTGTTCAGCTATTCTTATAGTGTTTTCAATGCAGTGGACGTAACTCTCTTCTGTCATTGAGCTGGAATAATGACATTCTTTAGCTAACGTAAATAAAAATTTAATTTTTATTTTATTTATAAATGTATATCCTGACTGTGATGCAGATTTTATACAAAATTTCTTTCCGTCCTTTCACGTTGTCTTCTGTTGATTCTCGTCGATCCCAACAGCTTTCCATCGTTCTCTATTGATCCACGTCATTTTTCATCGTTCTCCATTGATTCCTATATCTTTCTCGATTGATCAATGCCGTTTAGTTTTTTAACACTTAAATATTATGGAAGACGCCACACAAACTGGCACATCATGTCGCGCTGCGTGCAATGGTGTTATGTGGCTTCTTACAATAATCACAACTGCCCCCGCCACGCCCATGCCCCTCTCATGACCTGCCACCTATGTTGAGAGACCATTTAGCGGAATTGAAAATATTATCACATTTTAGCGAAATGGAAATTATTATCACATACTCAGGTGGAATCCTAGTAGGGTCCACTTTGTAAGATATCTCGGAGCTCTCTCTATTCAACTCCTTCACATGGTACTCGAGCGCGAGGCAGTCGTCCTTGTTCTGTATCTCCCTTTCCAGTCTGCAGAACACGTTGTTGAGATCCTTAATCTTCTCCCAGCCCATGCGGCACAAGTCAGTAAGGTTGCGTTTGCTGTTCTCTATTATATGCAGCTCCTGCAAACAGGCACGAAAAATCGGCAGTTTTACATAGTTATGTGTGTGGATACCTTTGTTTGCAGTGATGTTATAAATTTTAGATGTCGCTGATCTACAAAATAAAGCCGGATTTTATTCATCATCAGTTTTTTTGAATGCGTTCCAGTATGGAAGCTTTCGAATCTATTCACGTAGGTACCTAATGAATGTTAACAAATGTGCTACGAGTATCATCGGTAGATACAAATCTCCTCTCAGAATGACCAACAACAAATAATAACCTACCTTCCTCAACTCCTCACCAAGCTGATCCCGCGTTAGTTCTGGAGGCACCCTCTGATCTCTATTAGACAAACATTGTGATACCACCATCAGAGGAATTTGAAGTGATTCCAGGTGCAATTCTGTTGCGTTCTTTTCTTCTTTGAGAGCTCTGGTCTCATCCCTCACTTGTTCCCGTGTGAACCTTTGCTTTTCACGCCATGAGTCCACTTCGAAAATTCTAGAACAAGAATCAGTTTAGCGTTGATCCGTTATTGTAGCATTGGTTGCAAATTGCAATAGGTACATAAGAGTGTTCAACAGAATGTACCTATAGAGCCATCTAGTTTCATATGACAAACTCTTAATTATTAGAAGTGCATGCCTAGAACTCTAACGAACTTTCGACGTATTCATTATTATTATTATGGAGTCCTGCCCATAGGTTATCCCTGCTAATAAATTATCTGTGAAAAAACAAGAATATTTGACATTTTTCCAATTACCTGTCTCTCATTAACTCATTGTTAACGTAATTATCCCATCGTGTTGTGACTGAAGTCTCATTACGAAGCTGGTTCGCCCGTTGTCTCAGCTCGTAAGATTCGAAACGGCGCAACCTGGCTTCATTCTGCAGTCTCTGTATGTTCCTAGTCCAATCCAAAACACTAATGCGGGCATGGGGCTTTTCAAAAACTGGGATAGATGCGTCCATGGCAAAGGGTGAATTACCCTACATAAAACTGGTCAGGAACGCATTGAGAATTGGGATAGCTACGGGAATTTGATCAATATCTGTTGCTAATCATTTACAAATGCAATAACTATAAGTACCTACCTATACTTTGTATATTCCCGGAGCTTCAAGAATTCTGATTTTTTTTTTAATCTTGCGGAAGGCTTGGAATTATCGATTAGGTACCTACCTATTTCGTTAAAATATATTGAGCATTAACGTTATATATAACGTGAGGTAAGTCATACAGAACCAAACCAACAGTACCTCAAAAATTTTCAGCTAAACCGTTTTATTAGATGTGGTGCGAAGTAAAAACAAACGTTCAGACTTTTGTTAACATCCTCGTTAATCCTCTTTTGTTTAGATCCTCGTTTAATTGTTCGCGGTCCGCTAAAATTCGGAAACGTCCGGACTGTTTGAAGGTTCAATCCGCTAGGTTCATTAAAGAAGTCTCTAAATAAGTACCAAATTCATTGGGCTATTGCTTAGCGTATAAAGCGTATTTCGTCATGGCATTGGGTATTTGGGATTTGGGATAGGTGGAGTAAGAGCTTATAGTAAGCCCCTCAGGGTCACCTACATTGATTAAGAAGTAAGGTCATCTATAGCATAGAACATTTTCAAAAGCAAAGTTCGAGAGTGGTTTTTCTACTATTTTATTTTTAAAAATACAATTATATGTATAGGTAACTAGCAAACGCCCGCGGCTTCGCTCACGTTGAACTTCTGCTGTACTCCCTCAGGCATTTAATTTCCAACATTCCTGTATTTTTCCATCCTTCCTTTCAAATTCCGTTTCTATGCTTGCTGCCATAGTCAGATATCGATTTTCAATGCAATCGGCCCAATAACAAAAAAAATCAAAATGGCAGCCAATTTTTTAAATTTTGACCATAAATTCCTTATCTGTACTTGTTGCGATACTCACATATCGGTTTTCAAAGCAATCGGCCCAATAACAAAAAAATCAAAATGGCGGCCACTTTTTTAATTTTTACCACAAATTCCTTCTCCATACTTGTCGCGATCCGCACATGTCGATTATCAAAGCAATCGGCCCAATAACAAAAAAAATCAAAATGGCGGCCACTTTTTTAAATTTTGACCACAAATTCCTTCTCTATACTTGTCGCGATACTTACATATCGATTTTCAAAGCAATCGGCACAGTAACAAAAAAATTCAAAATGGCGGCCACTTTTTTAATTTTTACCAAAAATGCCTTCTCCATACTTGTCGCGATACTCACATATCGATTTTCAAAGCAATCGGCACAGTAACAAAAAAATTCAAAATGGCGGCCACTTTTTTAATTTTTACCACAAATTCCATCTCCATACTTGTCGCGATACTCACATATCGATTTTCAAAGCAATCGGCCAAATAACAAAAAAAATCAAAATGGCGGCCACTTTTATAATTTTTACCACAAATTCCTTCTCCATACTTGTCGCGATCCTCACATGTCGATTTTCAAAGCAATCGGCCCAATAACAAAAAAAAATCAAAATGGCGGCCACTTTTTTAAATTTTGACCACAAATTCCTTCTCCATACTTGTCGCGATACTCACATATCGATTTTCAAAGCAATCGGCACAGTAACAAAAAAATTCAAAATGGCGGGCACTTTTTTAATTTTTACCAAAAATTCCTTCTCCATACTTGTCGCGATACGCACATATCGATTTTCAAAGCAATCGGCACAGTAACAAAAAAATTCAAAATGGCGGCCACTTTTTTAATTTTTACCACAAATTCCTTCTCCATACTTGTCGCGATACTCACATATCGATTTTCAAAGCAATCGGCACAGTAACAAAAAAATTCAAAATAGCGACCACTTTTTAAAATTTTGACTACAAATTACTTGTCTATACTTGTTGCGATACTCACATATCGATTTTCAAAGCAATCGGCCCAATAACAAAAAAAAATCAAAATGGCGGCCACTTTTTTAAATTTTTACCACAAATTCCTTCTCCATACTTGTCGCAATACGCACATATCGATTTTCAAAGCAATCGGCACAGTAACAAAAAAATTCAAAATGGCGGCCACTTTTTAAAATTTTGGCTACAAATTCCTTTTCTATAATTGTTGCGATACTCACATATCGATTTTCAAAGCAATCGGCCCAATAACAAAAAAAAATCAAAATGGCGGCCACTTTTTTAAATTTTTACCACAAATTCCTTCTCCATACTTGTCGCAATACGCACATATCGATTTTCAAAGCAATCGGCACAGTAACAAAAAAATTCAAAATGGCGGCCACTTTTTAAAATTTTGGCTACAAATTCCTTCTCTATAATTGTTGCGATACTCACATATCGATTTTCAAAGCAATCGGCCCAATAACAAAAAAATTCAAAATGGCGGCCACTTTTTAAATTTTTACCACAAATTCCTTCTCCATACTTGTCGCGATACTCACATATCTATTTTCAAAGCAATCGGCCCAATAACAAAAAAGTTCAAAATGGCGGCCACTTTTTAAACATTGTCCAGAAATTCCTACTTATCCCCAGCTGATTACGAATTCATCATATAACATCAACCTTTAGGTACCAAATTTCAGATCTCTACATTTGATTTCGCTGGAATCCCTGGCAAAACGCAAAAAATACACTTTTGTATGGGAAAATTCATTAAATGTAAGATTTTTATCCCTTAAACTTGGAATTTCTGGAATCCCCGTCTTAGTACGAATTCATGACCTAATATCTTCCTAGGTACCAAATTTGAGATCTCTGCGACTTTTAGTTTTTCGGGAATTCCTGGAACAACGAAAAATATTACACTTTTGTATGGGAAAATCCCGTAAATGTAAGATTTTTACCCCTTAAACATGGAATTTCTGGAATCCCCGTCTTAGTACGAATTCATCACCTAATATCTACCTAGGTACCAAATTTGAGATCTCTACGATTTTTAGTTTTTCTGGAATGCCTGGAACAACGAAAAAAATTACAATTTTGTATGGAGAAATCCCTTTAATGTACTATTTCTACCCCTTAAACATGGAATTTCTGGAATCCCCGTCTTAGTACGCATTCATGATCTAATATCTACCTAGGTACCAAGTTCCAGGTCTCTACGACTTTTCGTTTTTCGGGAATTCCTGGAACAACGAAAAAATTTTACTTTTGTATGGGAAATACCCTTGAATGTATGATTTTTACCCCTTAAACATGGAATTTCTGGAATCCCCGTCTTAGTACGAATTCATGACCTAATATCTACCTAAGTACCAAATTTCAGATCTCTAGGACCTATAGTTTTGGCGGAATCCGTGGAACAACCAAAATGCCTCATTCTTTTATATATATAGATAGAAGATAGAAGATAGGAAATAATTTCATTTTAGTTGCTTGAAATTGAAACATGCAACACCCAATCGGAACGTAACATCCGGGTCAACGTCAATCAATAAACTAACGGGCTGCCAACACATAAAACAAAAAATAAAAACATGGCGGCTCTCTAACGCTTGGCGCTTGGTGAAGCCTTGTCGAAAGTAGAATTTATTCTAATTATACGGTAGTTAATACTATTTAATAGGTGAAAATAAAGTGATATAATTATTTTAAGAATAGTTTCTTGTGATTTAGTGCTGTGACTGTTAACAAAAGTCCTCGGGAAAGATGTAAGTTGAAACATACTTTTCACCAGCTTTTGACGCAAACCTTTGTTCTAATTAAATTTTACGAGATTGTGTGGGGTTTTCTAGGTATGACGATAGACGTGGGGGTCGAGGCGGAGGCGGTCGAGGCCGCGGAGGAAGTCGAGGCGGTATGGGCTCCCGAGGCGGTAGATCTCAGGACCGATCTCAGGAAAGAGGCAGCCGGTTCAGCGGAGGCAGCAGAGGCCGTGACTCCAGCGGCGGGCGCGGCGGACGGGGCGGGGGCCGAGGCGGACGCGATGGCCGCGACGACTTCGGCCGTGGAAAGTTCAAAAACGACCAACCGGGCGGCGCTCTGCGTAAAATACGCTGGGACACCGTCACACTCACTCCATTCCAAAAGAACTTCTACGTGCCGCATCCCAACGTTCAGAGGCGCCCCATGGCCGAGGTGGAAGCTTACCGCAGCCAGCATCAGATAACAGTCAACGGGCGAGACGTACCAGCCCCGAGCATTTATTTCGAGGAAGGCGGTTTCCCCGATTACGCTATGAAGGAAATTCTCAAGCAGGGCTTTCCGAACCCTACGCCTATACAGGCTCAAGGTTGGCCGATAGCCCTGTCCGGGCGGGACATGGTGGGGATAGCTCAGACAGGGTCGGGAAAGACATTGGCATACATTTTGCCAGCAATCGTTCACATTATCAACCAGCCCAGGCTCTTGAGAGACGAAGGTCCCATTGTTCTTGTACTCGCTCCCACAAGAGAGCTTGCACAGCAAATTCAGCAGGTAATTCTCACTTTTATTACTTGATGACTTACATTAAAATTCTTTCTCAATTCTCAATTCAAGCTTTTTCTCACATGAAGAAACCAAAACAAATGTATAAATAACTGAACAAATCCATTGCTATTCACTACTCATAATACATTGTATGCAAAGACAAACATAAAAGGAAATATTGAACTATGATTTGCAATACTATAATTTTGTAGTTCTTTAGTCCCTCACAATACCTCAACTCCAGCTTAGCAAATGAATATGTATAATAGAAGTAGATATAATGCTAGCATTTTGCTAAAATCATGTGAGAATAGGCTAACTAGACTTGCTATGGTGTTAAGTGTTAAAAATAAATGAATATAATTATTTTATAAATTCTTACAATGTGTGCTCATTTTTTAAGTCCATATTTCAGAAACCTTTAGATAAGTAATGAAATAAGAAGTTCAGTCTTAATAAATTATTATTCTATTAACTTTGATTGGTTAATATTGATGAATAATGGAAATTAATTATAAATTTGTTTTCTATTGCATTCCCAAGGCACTGCTTTCGATGAATGGGATAACTACAGATGTGTCTGATGGAAATCCAAACAACATGGATATAGTAAAAATGATTTGAAATTATTATGTATTTTGATGTAGTTCAATGTATGATAGCTTGATATAACCTCTCAGGCTATGTTCGAAAACCTGTACATGATATCAATGAAAAAAGTTGTCTTTTCAAAAGTAATTTAAATTTTAAAATATACATTTTATTTTAGGTCTAAGGTTTCTGAACGTAACCTTAACATTTTTGTATGAGCACCTATTCATCTCATATTTGTTTTATTGCGACTTTGAAAATAAAATTATGGGTATTTTTTACAATATATTTAAGATCTCAATAGTGAAATGCCAACTATTACTCCTCTGAGTCATTAACTTTTAATTAATTGGATCACAGATAAGTGAATTTTTATGTAATTCTTGTTATAAAAAAAAGTTCTTGAGCTATGGAGAACTGATTCAAATATTTTTTTGAAAAAAAAAACTATTTCACAAAAATATCAGAAAGAAGATATTGGCAATTCACCATCTGTTTATACATTTCGCTTTGTTCATCCATTTTCAGTAGCAGTAGTTTATAGTTAGTAGTTTGATATAGTTTCAATAGATATTTTAATTTGGCACATTACTTATTATTTATCATATTTTTTTGAGCTAATTATGTTGTACACAAATTACATCAACTTATGAAATTCATCTATTACATTGCCTTTGTTTTGTATACTTTTGTGAGTGAAAGACAAAGTTTGTGTACTTCAAAATTAGTATGTGTGTAATTTAGTACTGAAATCCACTATTTATTATTAAATTATATTAGTTGACAATCGTTTATTTATTTATATTGGTGATTGTATTTTATGGTAGTGTTGTAAGCATTATTGAATACTCATGAAAATTTACCAGGTGGCGAATGATTTTGGTCAGAGTGTGCAAGTTCGTAACACCTGCATTTTCGGCGGAGCGCCCAAGGGCCCTCAGGGAAGGACCCTCGAGCGAGGTGTGGAGATTGTTATTGCCACGCCGGGGCGGCTGATTGACTTCTTGGAGAAGGGTGAGATTCAGTTTTGTTCACCTAGCTATCCCTGAAATATCCCAAAGACAAGTTTGTAAGTTAGGCCTATGTGAAATAAATATATTTTGAATTTTTGACATCTGCAATTAATTTATTGTAAACTACGTTAGAAGTAATGACATCTATCACACTTCGCACTATAATAATATTATAAAGGCGAAAGTATGTGTGTGTGTGTGTGTGTGTGTAAGTGTGTAAGTGTGTATGTTTGTTACTCTTTCACGCCGCAACTACTGAACCAATTTGGCTGAAATTTGGAACATAGATAGCTTATAACCCGGATTAAAACATAGCATACTTTTTATCCCGGGAAAATCCATAGTTCCCACGGGATATTTAAAAAACCCTAATTTTCAACAGTAAAATCTACTATAGGTAGATTACTTTGACAATCTTTCCTGAAAGTAGTTGTAAAGGTCATTGAAAAGGAAATTTAATTTTTTCTCGGGATTAGTAAAAAATCGAATTTAACGCGGGCAAAAGCTAGTTGAAAATAAAATTCTTATTTATCTGACAAGGAAATGAAGAGTTGCAAGCATTTGAATTTTCCTTCCCATCTCGCAAAATGTAAATTTGTATGGAGTTTCATGGAGTTACTGTGGCATTATTGATAGTGACGCTACTATCCAATATAGCTATCTCTATCCAATCAGGATTAATTAATTGCTTATAACTTAACTTAGTTATTTGCTCGATTTCATTTGTTTATCAAAATTTTATTTATAAATAATTAAATAATGTTTCAAAAATGAGTTGAATAAATCAAGTTTTATTTCAATAACATACCCTTTTTGTATGTGCAATTGCTTCTTAAAGCATTCAGTACATAAGTGAAGAATCGTTTGCAAACAATCAACTATAAGTAGGCTATAATTAGTTATTCTCTTTCCATTTCTTCATTTTCTCTTTGACACATGAAACAGA
Source organism: Coenonympha arcania (assembly GCA_036785405.1). Classification (NCBI taxonomy): domain Eukaryota; kingdom Metazoa; phylum Arthropoda; class Insecta; order Lepidoptera; family Nymphalidae; genus Coenonympha; species Coenonympha arcania. The sequence continues at coordinate 15,632,910 of CM072068.1, read as the reverse complement.
TTTAGCAATAGCAAAGGACCAGAAAGAGACAACTTTACCTTTATCTCTCTATAGTCCCTCACTATTGCTATTTCTGTTTCATGTGATTTCGTGTGTCAAAGAGAAAATAAACGAATTTTTAAGAGTACAAGGTGATTTTGTTGTGTTAAAGACATAGCAAAATGGAATGATGTGATACATTCCAGACACAACCAATCTCCGTCGCTGCACATACCTGGTGTTGGATGAGGCAGACAGGATGCTGGACATGGGCTTTGAGCCGCAGATCAGGAAGATTATCGAGCAGATCAGACCTGACAGACAAGTGAGTTGGTTTTGTTAAAAATACAAAATATGTTACACAAAGATAAAGTTGCTCTCTTTTCTTTTTCTGATCCATATTGATAGACAGAGAAAAGAGAGTGAGAAAAGTAGAAAGAAATATCTCTACAGCGCATGCTACATAGGCTGACTTTTGATTAGTCTTATACCAGGTTGAATAGTAAACCAAAACCATAAAGAGATACATTTCAATATACATAAAACATTTCATCAAAATATGTCGCATAATTTAGTCTTGCAAAAACCTAAAAAAAAATATTTTTGAGTTTTTACAACACTGGCATACATCTTTTATATTATTTATCTTATCATGGAGATTGATTGTTTAGGATAAAGAATCTAAGGCTATATTTCCGTTTTTTTCAAGGTCCTCATGTGGTCAGCAACCTGGCCGAAAGAGGTCCAGAACCTTGCAGAGGAGTTCCTCCACGACTACATCCAGATCAACATTGGCTCGCTGTCCCTGTCTGCCAACCACAACATCCTGCAGATTGTGGACGTGTGCGAGGAGTGGGAGAAGAATGACAAGCTCATCACCCTGCTTACCGAGATCGCCTCAGAAGAGGAGACCAAGACTATCATCTTTGCGGAGACCAAGAGGAAGGTCAGTTGTCATGTGTCAATTAACTGCTGCTGTCACACATATTGGCTGTGACTAACATGTCCTGCTCACAGACCTAGGAAATAATATTTAAACTGGCTTCCCGTCTACTAAAATAGCATGACTATTTTTAATCTGTTAAGTGGCATATAAGATGGCGTCCCCTAGGGTAGTAAATCTTGGCTTTCATCATGGCGCCGCACGTCACACAAGTCTAGGCTAGCATGAGTGATAGGTCTATGATCTAAGCGTTAATGCAGAACAACAAAAGCGAAACACTCTAATGATTTATGACCGAGTCTGCAGCGAGATAATAACACTACTATAGTAGTTTGAAAATCATTGGTCTCTGGACGTTAGTAATTCCCTCACAATTCTTTCAAAATCTCTCTTTGCATATGTAGAGCAAAGTTTTTGGAAGAATTGTGTAATATGGTGATGTGTTGTACAGATTATGTATATAAATAATACGACTGAATATATTCGATATATGCAGAGTCGTATTGTGGACTGCAGTGAAACCATTTTGTGGTTCGTCAATTACACTGGAATTTAGAAAAATCTCTAATACAAACAGCTAAGCTTTCGTCCTTGAATAAGCAATTCGGAAAAGTGAATAGGATAAACAGTATAACATATGAATATGAATTTCTAAACAAGCGCGCTCCAACCTTAGACCTCATTATTGCTTTCCATCAGTAATGCTTGTTGTCAAGCGCGAGCCTGTCTACATTAAAAAAATCCACAGGTGGATGAAATAACAAAGAGCATCAACCGCGCGGGGTGGCGCGCGCTCGCCATCCACGGAGACAAAAACCAGCAGGACCGCGACTACGTGCTGCAGCAGTTCCGCAACTCGCCCGCCGGCGTGCTCGTCGCCACCGACGTCGCCGCGCGCGGCCTCGGTAACTATACCACACGCGCATACATAACACACTTGTACACACACACACAAACACACGCGCATACATAACACTTGTACACACACACACACAACCACACGCGCATACATAACACACTTGTACACACATCTAATAAGTCGGGGTTACTATACTATTGAAGAATTTTTTAATGACAAGAATTGTTGGAATGATAGGGATATATTTCCATCTCTTCACGAGATATCTTAAAAATTATGTATTAATTATTGATATAATTTTAGAAATTGTATATAATGACATTTTTTTTTTTGAAAAGAGCAAGTGCCGAGTTTCTTGCCAGTTCTTCTCGGTGCAAACCTGCTTTCCGAACCTGGCGGTAGAGTTTTGACTTTTCATAAGAGCTTATTAATTGGGCCTATGTGAAAAAAAAAAAAAAAAAAAACACACAAACACACGCGCATACATAACACATTTGTACACACACATAAACACGCGCATACACAATACACGTATACACACACAAACACACGCGCATACATAACACACTTGTACACACACACACAAACACACGCGCATACACAACACATGTGTACACACACACAAACACACGCGCATACATAACACACTTGTACACACAAACACAAACACACGCGCATACACAATACATGTGTACACACATATACACACGAACGCTGTACTCCCATACACCTGTATACACACATACAACACACACGCTCGCTATAGTCCGACGGTTTCAGTGGGCTGATTCTGCATCGTTCAATTTGTTATACTCTGTCCAACCGTTTTTCTTTTTGACACATGAGACAGATATAGCAATAGCCGGGGACCAAAGAGAGACAAACGTAGTGTTCTCTCTCTGGTCCCCGGGCTATTGCTATATCGATCTCATGTGTCAAAAAGAAAATAAAAGAATGGACAGAGTATAGTTAGTAACCCCTCACTGGGTTATTAGCTAAGAAAACTGAGTCAAAAATCCTATTTTTTTTTTGTATTCTTTTTGCACAAGTTGGCAACTAGCATGGCATGTTGACAAGATACCATACCAACCTAGGTTGGTAACTTTTGCAAAAATAAGATTGTGTCTCAGTTTTCTTAGTTAATAACCCAGTGAGGGTTAGTAACTAATAAAGTGAACCATACAGAATCAATAAAATAATGGTGCTGGAATGGCGGCCACGCACCAGGAATAGGGCATGCACCCGGGATTTCCCGGTTCTTAAAATCCCGAGTTTTTTAAGGGCTTAAAAGAACCGGTTCTGAATATGACTACCCGGTTCTCCCGATTCTTTAAAAAAAATCCAATTATTACTTATTTTATCGTCCCGTAAAACAAAGTAATTGTAAACGGTAATTGACTGTAAGATCGCAGACTGGAACTGCAGCTATTTTTCGAATTCCTCCTATAGTTCACTCATCAAATTGGTATACCTACATTAAAAGTTATTTCACTCTTTATAGTGGCATTTTAATTCGCTTTTTTGGAAAGAATTTTCTACTTTATGTTTACTACAAATCGTAATAGGATGTAATAGCATGTCTTTTGTAGGAATATTAAAAAAAATGCTTTTAATTAAAATAATAAAGCTTTTTTTACCAAGAACCGGGAAATCCCGGGTACCCGGTTCTGAGCTCGGTGCAGAACCGGGAATTTAAAATTAAGAACCGGAACCGGTTCTGCATGCCCTAACCAGGAAGCGCAGTGTCGGGCGGATGATATAAAGAAAGTCGCGGGAAGACGCTGGCGCTAGGCGGTGCAAGATCGTGGTCATTAGCGGTCATTTCAGGAGGTCTGTGTCCAACAGTGGACGTCAATCGGCTGAAATGACGACGAAGACAATACAGAATCAGCCCACAGTCATCGTCCACGCGGTAGAGATCAAATATCGCATGTAACCAACAAAGCCACCATTACAGCCAATCGGTGCCCAATATAATGGTGTATATGTTAAAGTTAGTTGAAGCAACCGAACCTTAGCTTTGCTTATGTAATGTTTCAGTTGACCGTACAACCGACAAACAGTAAAACACAAAACGCTCACAAACTTACAACATTACAAGGACTCAAATATAAAGACGTCCGGGCATATTCAGTCAGAATAAAATACAACAAGAAATTTATCCTGACTGATACGCCTTATTATATTGTTTTTTTACTTGTCTCATTTTCTAAATATGTTGCCAAATTACTATAATATCATGTTTTTTTTTAAATCAAATGTATTTCAAAAGCGAAATGAATTTAGTGTACTTAATGTTCACTGTAAGTGCCCAGAAGTTTGAACATCTTATGTTTGTGCCACCGCTATATTATGAGTTATAACCAAAGATATTATGATATGATAATATGAGGAGATAGAATTAAAGGTGGTGATGTTTCCCGCCAGAATTTATAATTGATGTCTGTTGAAATATACGCAAACCAAGATCAAATAACATTGATTATTTTAAAAGGCAGTATTTTATTTAAAATATTAATTGTGTAAAAATGCTGATATTTATACTGACGATATCTACCTACTGAAAAACATTTTATTTTCATTTACTTACATCTCACAAGGACATCTAAAGATACTCTGCTGTCAAATAAAAGGTGTTTATCAATTTATTTGGAATATTTGTGTAGCCTAGTACTATAAATTCCTAAATAATTTGGGCTTTTCATTGGGTAAGTATCTACTATTGACCTTCTAGTAAAGTTGCGTTTGCGAATATTTCAAAGACGGAACAACGAAAAGGCATCAAACAGAAGATCGATATATTGACAGTTGCGAGGTTTTTTAACTGGTGGCCCGCAAAGCTAAACACCCTCGCACTGCTCGCCGGGGTGTGAGGTCTAAGACACGTCAGGAGCGTAGCCCGGGCCTTGGACACCATTGCTAAGTGATTTGTGACCGAACGGGTGCATTCGGCCGATGCGTAGGTCAAGACAGATGTCCTAAAATATCCAGAATTGTCTAGATGTCAAAAAATCTCAGTTACGTCAAAGCCATCTCAAAAGATTTGATGTAAATTGTCCACATGTAATGTCCAAAAATATCAACGACATCAATATCTAGATCTGACATGTTCCAAAACAGCCAGTATTATCCAGATGTAACGTCTTTACGTCCTTTAGGGGCTGCCTAAAAGTCTCCTGAAAATTTTCGCTAAACTTTTATTTTTTCAATATTTATATTGTCCATATTGTTCTTAAAATTCATATGGAATATTCGTTGTAATCCATCGATAGGAAATTACAGCCGCATTCCCAAAAGTGAGATGTTAGATGTACCTACTTAAATACGAATTCCTCACTTTACATCTCACAAATTAATATCATCTGTCTATGTGTGGCCAATTGTTGAAAATGCAACCCTTTAGGAGCTACAACTGTCATGCCATTGAAGAAAAATAGGCTTTTCTGTGGATTTTCGATTGTTTTCCAAAAAAAAATTGTTCTTTTCCTTTTATGTTTTGGTCATAAATAGAAAAAAAAATTAAGGGTAATTAAATATCCGCAGAAAAGTTGGGTAATGGGTTTAAAAAAAAACCTAAAATATGGCTTAAATAAAAGGCACAGTATAAATAATGGGTTCCAGTATTCACTATATTAGGTAGAATAAACAGGTTGTTCTTCATACCTTGAAGATTTTTGGTTCTCTTTCTTTCGTTTTATGTATGTAAGAGAACATATTATGTGTGTATATTTATCAATAAATAATTAAGAGAAGAGTTTAGCCACTGTGAATATTGGAACGTTCTGGACAAAATGACACAGCAATGGTCCCATATCGCCATTTAGAGATGTTCCTAGGCCATGGCAATAAGTACCCTATCACTTTAAGACAATCCAGTATTCGTTTATATCAATATATTGGTTCGATTCATCAATATGTTTTTGGGGTCGTTCATTTATTACATGACTAAATGCTCTATTTGTACCAGTAACAACCTTTCATTATAGTTTGCCAAAAAAAACGTAAGGAATAACCCTTCCGGCAGTTGGCTAAAAGGGACGCAACTCCCATACATAGTTAATTTATGTTCAAGTAATTTGGACTAATTAACACAGAAATAAACATTAATAATATTAACCAATTCCAAAAATATTTCAATGATGCAATACGGAGAATGGAATTAAGAAGATTATTACTACTATTATACTTGTTGCATAATAAATTGATGACCTCATTTATGTAACCCTAAAGATTATTTTTTTAGTATATTGAGGCAATGCACAAATGTCAAAATGTTTTTGACTCTAGTATAGTACAGAATTGATGCTGCGTTTTTTATGTTTTGGTTGCAAAGCATTGGCATTCGTACGTTGTCTTAATAATGTATAATAATGACAATATTATAAACAGTTGGAACGTCCTAAAGGGTACAAAAAGTCCAGGCCAATATCTATAATGTAAAATTTCCATGACTGACTCGGCATTTATTTTCGTTTTCATTGCAGAGGCGCATGCGTGCAGAGATATGGGCTAACTTTGCGGTGTGTTGCTGACTTCAGTTGCATATGATACAGTACTGTGATATGATATGATACGATACAGATCACGTCATGATGTGACAGTGATGACAGTGATGTGATAGTGTCAGCGCACACTTTTAGAGCATGCCGCCTCTAAAAATGGAATCTCGGGAACTATGATCTTGCAAAGTATGTTGGAAATGTTTGCAGGGGGGAATTTGGGCTGTCTGTAAAATACTCATCCAAAAATTGGTTATATTGTTATTTTATCGAACTGATTCCACTTTTATATATTCAAACTTGCCTTTAATATTTTTTGGTATTTTAACTACTTAGCTAATTTTTTTTTTAATTATAGCAAAAGATGTTGATGTTCTTTTCCTTTTGTTTCGCCAATTATGCCAAGAAGTTTTGGTATTATGCCAAGAAGAATGCTAATGAGTATGAATTTAAAAACTGGCAACTGGCTTTATTTAGTACTATTTTTGAGTACCTACTAAATATTTTATTACACTGTATAACATTTTTTGCTTCTTTCTCGCACGCCATCAGATATAAAGGGTCATATAAAAATACCATAACGCTCTTTCACCACACTTTTTTTCATTAAATAAAATAAAATAAAATAAATAAAAAATATATAAAATTAAAACTCCGTAACAATATTTGTTCTACGACTTTTCAGCTTAATATTTTGTGCAATATCAAACAATTAATATTTTTCATAGATGTACGCAAGTTACTCTGTAAATTTTGCCGTTAGTTCGTACTGTCTAGCGGCGCCGCGGCGTCACTGACCCTGCATTCACGCGTATTTTGATGCACAGAGTAATGGCCGGTTAGAAAAATCTGAAATAATTTATATGAACCAAAATTTTGAAAAGTCTTATAACAAAAACTGTTACTTTTGTTGATATTAAATGACGAATTACAGCTTGAGAGCAATTTTTGGCATCTTTTTGTATAACCTAACATCTTTTATGCACAATTTTTTTTTTAAGTAAACATTGTATGTATATTTTTCGATACTTTCGTATTTTATAGACAGCCCAATTTTATCACTAAAATAAAGTGTTTAAAAAATCAAGATTATCACAACAGCAAGACCAAAAAACTATTTGGCAATATTTGCTTGGTGTATGTCATGAGAGATTTGATTGCGAACGGAACTAAAAAGCGCTACGCCACCTGACAATTTGTTGACAAGTTTATAAAATAAAATCGATGTAAATGTGGGATTATTGAACCATCCGACATGATGATGCACCGATTTTGATGATCTTCTTGGCCAACAACACTCCGGACACTGATGGGCATAATACAGTTTATTCCAGCCATTCTCCGTGTTTTCGTCCGTCGATAAGGTAATTTTGGTTTTGTTTTTGCGGTTTGAAGGAATAAAGACAAACCCTGACAAACAAACAATGGCCCCTATTTTGGTAAACTTTATGTAAAAGGATATTAGTAGTTCATATTTATATTATATTTATTACTTATCAAAAATCTTTTCATATACTTATTTATATGCATTTTGTCGTAAAAGTTATTTTTTTCAACAACATCAACCTTCACAAAGAACAATCTTATATTTTATTGAACAAGAAGTATCTATCTACTAAAGTTCCTCTAACTTATTCCTTCAAAAACTTGCATGTGAAATTTTATTTTATTTATTTATAAATTGTGTGAACTCGATATATATTTATATACAAGCACATTTGTTTTAACGCTGTGTAATGATATTTAGACGTGGAAGATGTGAAGTTCGTGATAAACTACGACTATCCGAACAACTCGGAGGACTACGTGCACCGCATCGGCCGCACGGGCCGCTCGCACAACACGGGCACGGCTTACACGCTGTTCACGCCCAACAACTCTGCTAAGGTGAGCACTGCACGCGTGTCGCGTGAAGCTCGTGATAAACTACGACTATCCGAACAACTCGGAGGACTACGTGCACCGCATCGGCCGCACGGGCCGCTCGCACAACACGGGCACGGCTTACACGCTGTTCACGCCCAACAACTCTGCTAAGGTGAGCACTGCACGCGTGTCGCGTGAAGCTCGTGATAAACTACGACTATCCGAACAACTCGGAGGACTACGTGCACCGCATCGGCCGCACGGGCCGCTCGCACAACACGGGCACGGCTTACACGCTGTTCACGCCCAACAACTCTGCTAAGGTGAGCACTGCACGCGTGTCGCGTGAAGCTCGTGATAAACTACGACTATCCGAACAACTCGGAGGACTACGTGCACCGCATCGGCCGCACGGGCCGCTCGCACAACACGGGCACGGCTTACACGCTGTTCACGCCCAACAACTCTGCTAAGGTGAGCACTGCACGCGTGTCGCGTGAAGCTCGTGATAAACTACGACTATCCGAACAACTCGGAGGACTACGTGCACCGCATCGGCCGCACGGGCCGCTCGCACAACACGGGCACGGCTTACACGCTGTTCACGCCCAACAACTCCGCTAAGGTGAGCACTGCGCGCGTGTCGCGTGAAGCTCGTGATTAACTACGACTATCCGAACAACTCGGAGGACTACGTGCACCGCATGTGTTCTAATTTTGAACGCTGATCTTCCGTTAAATGGCGTTCCCTTAGGCATTATTAATGCAGATTAAACTACAAAACGAAATAGTAACACAACTTATTGTAATAACGAAAGAGCAGTCAGCAAACTGAACTGTTGTGTATTGGGCCTCAAGTTTAGAAGTAGAAAAAGGATTTTTAAATTAACCTATTATTATTTAACTTTTAACAGGCAAAAGACTTGCTGGCAGTCTTGCAAGAAGCTAACCAAGTGGTCAATCCTAAGCTATTGGAGTTGGCGCAATGCGGTATGGGATTCAAAGGAAAATATGGTAAGCTTTTTATGTTTTTGTTGTATTCGTTAAAAGTTAGGACGTATTTACGTCAAAATTAGATGTAAAATTAAACTAGTACTAGCACACGCTCGCAGCTGCGCCCGCGTGTAATGTATTCATAAATATAAACCTTTATTTGAATCATTCTATCAATAAAAATAAACCGCATCAAAATCCGTTGCGTAGTTTTAAAGATCTAAGCATACATAGGGACAGACAGCGAAAAGCGATTTTGTTTTTAAGCTATTGCATAGCTTCTATCGCGGGCCTTGAGCGTGGAGACCGAATCCAGAAATCCCGTAACGAAAATAACCTAACACTTTTTAGTTTAGCAGAACTTTTAATGACTTTTTGAAATATCACACTTGTCTCTTTAGTTCAGCAATTCGTCTCTAGATGGCATTGGTTGTATACTTGTATAATTATAATTGCATAAGTTGAGAAAAACAGCTATGCAATAGCTTTACCGCGGCAGTTTCCGAGTGCCACACTTCTTTTTAGGGTTCCGTACCAAAATGGTAAAATGGAACCCTTATGGTGCGACTTTCTCCGTCTGTCTGTCCGTCTGTCCGTCACACTCGATTATTTCAGTAACTACCAGAGCTATCGATATATAATTTGGAATAGTTGTGTATATTAGTGGCCCAATGACACTGAAATGAATAAAAAAAAATGGAAATTGTTTTTGTTCTTATTTAAAAAGGGGGGAAAATCGGAGGGTTGAAATTTAAAAGTGAGATAACTGTACTGTGTGGGGTATCATATGAAAGGGTTTACTTTGTACATTCTAAAACCGATTTTTAATTATTTTTAGTCATGATAGTTTTTGATTTATTTGGGAAAATGTCTAAATAATACCGTTCCCCCCCCTTATCTCCGGATTTTACCAATCGAAAAATCTCAAATAATTATGGTCAATAGGAATTTACGTATATTTTACAGGAAAACTATAGCCAATGCTCTAACTAGCATAGTTTTTTTGATATTAACAATAAACCTCTACAAACAAAGTTAGTATTGCGGTTCATTAACAAAGGTAATTATTACCGTTTTACATCTTTGGTCGTTACAGTTTTGGTCTGTGGTATAGGTAGTAGGTACATAGTAGTAGGTAGATAAATATTACTCATATTTCAAACGGACCACCCACGACTATTGTTGATAGAATTCCATTCCTTATATAGAATCATGTTATTTGACGCCGCCACCGGACCGCGACATACGAAGATCTCCACGTGTGACCTATGATCTCATAAAGTATGTACCTACCGCGCGCCCCTCACTCCATTGTACCACTATATATACAGCTATCCATAATAAAGACTTCAGTTCAGTTCAGGTTCAGTTCCGACTTAGAGACCAATCAAGAGTGTTTTATTTATCAACCCTCGACCCTCATTACATAGCGACCCTGCCAGTTGGGGTCTAGAAGCTGCCTCCTTACATGGCGACCCTGCCAGTGCGGGTCTAAAAAGGGGTCCGCACTCTGCCAGCCGGCGCGCACCTCCAGAATAGCGTGCCGGCTGGACAGCAAAAAGAAGAAATGAAGAAATAAAAGAAAAGAAGAATAACTGGACAGCAAAGAGGAAAAAATGAAGAAATAAAAGAAAAGAAGAATAACTGGACAGTAAAAAATTAGAAGAAAATTGAAAGAAATAGAAGAAAAATACATAATTTATAAAAAAAAAAAAAAAAAAAAGAAGAAACACTTTAAATGAAGAAAAGAAAAAACCAAAAACAATTTTTTTTAAGAAGAAAATAATACGAAGAAAATTATAATGAAAATTATTATGAAGAAAATATGAAGAAGATTATTTTGAATTTATTTAGAAGAATATTATGAAGATTTAAATTAAAAGAAGAATAACTGGCAGCAATAATATATTCACGGCAACAACATGCAACAACAACAACAGTTCCAGAGGTGTCCAGGGTATTCCCGGCCCAGTTCCAGAGGTGTCCAGGGTATTCCCGGCCCAGTTCCAGAGGAGTCCAGGGTATTCCCGGCCCAGTTCCAGAGGAGTCCAGGGTATTCCCGGCCCAGTTCCAGAAACATCAAGAAAGAATACATCATATTAAGAAGATCAAGATCGACGGTCAACTATGAGTCACCGAAACAACCTTGAACCAGCACGCGCATCGCATCGTGAGCGCATCGCATCGTGACCACATCGCATCGTGACCGCATCGCTACATGACCTCATCGCATCGTGAACTATGTAAGTGCGAAGTATAGTTAATTTACATTGCCATAAAATCTTCATAATATTGCCTAATAATTATATAGTCTGCGTTTCCATTTAAGTATATTAAATAATATATATAAAAATATGTAACGTAAGGGTCCCTTTTTACCACAAAAAAAAAATTTTTTTTTTGGGGATGCTTCCAATATAAAAATCGTTTATAAACTAAATTAAACAAACAAATAAATGAACATTATTGATTTGAGTACGAATAGATATTTTAAAACAAATTGACTATTTTAGGTACTTAAATAGTAACTGAACAATATAAAATAAATATAAATTTTCGTAGCCACTTAAATACTTAATAAATTACAAACATATATATTATATGCTACTTTTAGTATTAAATAATATGGTAAGACAACTTGTTTATTCAAAGTAATTGAGTAAATGATTTTATGTATAGAAACCTCGATCATTATCTACTCGAGAAGTGATAGTGAGAGAAATAGCATTAAATCAGTATTCAAGTGTCGAACTTTATTTTTAAATTAATTAAACGTGAACAAAATTTATAAAGTACGATCAAAAATTATAAAAGTCTAATCATAAATAACACGAAAAATATAATTTACAAGATGTATCTATCAAGGACATTAGAAAACGGAGAGCCGACCGACCGCCGAACGCCTCCATATACGGTGCATGTTATTACAGATCAAATAACCAATGTGGAATGCACTCAAATATCGCAACCATATAAGGCACGACCTATATAAGGTGACCGGTATCAATATCAATTTAAGATCGGGAATCTATTTAACCAACTAGCCTACAAAATTAATATATTTTGAGATACTTAGACTTAAAATTAAATATTTAATATTCGACTTTACTACCAAATAATGCCGCTGCAGACGCGTTATCTCGGATAGTAAAACACATAATAAAGACGCATTATCTCGTATAGTATTAACATCAAAGGAATTAGAAGGTATGAAACGACGAATAATAAACACCCGGATAAGACTAAAGATATTTCTTCAGACAATTGGATGGCGCCCCCAAGAGTCGTTGAAATTCTTATAAAACACAGGACTTGACATTAATTAATTGGCTAATATGCCATAAATATATACACACCTTATAATTATAGTTACTATCCCAATGTTCAGATCATGATCGAAACGAGCTTTCATCGTGATGAAATTGGTACAAAGTGGTAACAGTAAATAAATAAATAAATGTGCACAAAAATATAAAAATATAAGCGCGTAAGTTACAGTACATGCCAAATATCCAGATCATGATTGAAACGAGCTTTCATTGTGTTGGAATTGGCAAAATGTCGTAACAAAGGTAAAAAAAAAAAATATATATATATATATAAATATTATGCATAATACACGAAATAAAAATAAATTCGCGCTAAAGGTGTGGGATCCAATAGTAAAAGGATCAAATATTTTGAATCCATAAATAGATGGATCAATGAAGTATGTACAATGAATTATATTGTACGATTTATTAGTAAATAGATCAATGTGGTAAAACCACAAATGATGGACGAAATGGTATTTCCATAAATGATTATGACATAAATTCCACAAGGAAAATGTGGTAAACCCGTAAATAAATGGATATAAGGGTATAATTACAAATACAAATAAGAACAGTAGTAAATAGATATATCAATTGGATAAGTGGAAAATCCACAAATAGATAAAAAAAGGAGTGGCAAATAAATACATAAATAAATAAAAATAACTTATTAAATTATTAACAGACCAATTTTTTTAGATAGGTAAATATATCACCTAATAATATATTATTTGTATAAGAGATATTTTATTATAATATGGAAGCATACCCAATACCCAATACCCAATACCCAATACCCGATACCCAAAACCCAGTTAACAATTACATTTTTTTTATAAAACTTTCAATGATTATTTTTGAATAAAACTATTGAAATATTAAGGATAATAAAAACTTAAATTAAAAGTATAAAAGGACGCCTTACATAACACTACAAAAAGAACTTTGCTATAGATATAAATTTTAAATATATTGTCAAATAAAAATTGAAATAAATTTGAAAGAAATAAGATTTAAGAAAAAGGAAACTTATGTTATAAAATAGTTGTTGTATTACAGGAAGATACAGAAGATACAATGTTATAATCAAAAATTAGAATATTTCATTTCAATTAAATATAATATATCATAATTGTTTATTTTCCAACTATATAATCAATGTAATCATAGAATAAGTTTTGTAATCATAGATTTAAGGCAGATAAAAATTATAAAGGAAACCACAAGTATGTAACAGATAACAATATTTTTATGAAATCAACATGTATTAACATTCATTACTAACCGAAATTGAATAACTGTTGACATTGAATTCAAAAAAAAATGTATTTCATAATTTTTTTTTTAAAAAAAGGGGGTGAAGATGTGGTATAGGTAGTAGGTACATAGTAGTAGGTAGATAAATATTACTCATATTTCAAACGGACCACCCACGACTATTGTTGATAGAATTCCATTCCTTATATAGAATCATGTTATTTGAAGCCGTAACCCGAGAGCGACATACGAGATCTCCACGTGTGACCTATGATCTCATAAAGTATGTACCTACCGCGCGCCCCTCACTCCATTGTACCACTATATATACAGCTATCCATAATTTTTTTTTTTTTTTTTTTTTATTTATTTTGGAATACAAACAGCATAAATATAAACAATAAATGGCTATTACAAGTAAGTCATACATAAGCCAATCAAGTATTCACTAATAATTACATACAATTGTAATACGGGAGTTAGTAAAGGATGTTAGTCGTGGTATATAAAATTAAACTAGAGATAAGTTAGTAATGTTAATTATGAATTAACTTAAAGCTAACTAGTATGACAAATTTTAATTACAATTTATTTATTTTTTTTTCCTTTTTTTTTTTGAATTTTATTGCCTTTTCTTTTTTAGCTCGGATACAAATTTTCCAATTTTGTTTTGAAAGGGGTCCACATGAATATACTTTTTATTATATACATCACACGCTCTAACTAAAAACCTATTTCGGCCATAATTGGTATTTACTTTAGGAATTGAGTAGGTTTTAAGAATACGTCGTAATGATCTAGGTATGGTATATTTTATTTTATTTAACATGTAAGGAGAGTCTACTATACTGTTTATAATCTTATACAACATAATTTGATCCCTATGTTCCCTTCTAGTTTCTAGAGAAATCAGTTCAGTAGTTTTGAAGGAACTAAATCTTCTATTTAGACACTTGAGAAATTTGCGCTGAATACCTTCAAGCATATTAATGTAAACGTTGTATTGGGGATTCCAAACTGAGGAGGCATACTCCAAGTGAGATCTTACAAACGAATTATAAAGCAAGACAAGGGTTTTTGGGTTTTTGAAATCAATTGTCTGCCTTAAAACGAAACCTAACATTTTATACGCCTTGTTTCTAATTGTGGTAATATGTGAATCGAACAATAATTGCCTATCTAACTGAACCCCAAGGTCTCTGACCTCATTTACTCTGCACACTTTTTTCCCAAGTAAATAATAACTATTATGAATCGGATTCCTCTTTCTAGTAAAGGTTATCGAGCAACATTTATCCACATTAAGATCCAATCCATTAGCCTTACAATATTGACTTATAGAATCTAAGTCTACCTGTAGGTCCTGACAGTCTTTTGGTGTTCTAATAATTTTAAAAATTTTGGTATCATCTGCATACAATAATAAATTAGAATTTCTGACACACTTTACGACGTCATTAATAAAGATATTAAAAAGTAGTGGTCCAAGGTGCGAGCCCTGGGGTACTCCAGAAGTAATAGGAACGAATGCTGTTGTGAAACCCTTGACTGCAACGGCTTGGGTACGTTCACGTAAGTATGACGTAAGCCATCTCAAGAGATCACCGTGTATACCGATCGCACCAAGCTTTTTTACCAAGATCTCATGAGAAATTTTATCAAAGGCCTTAGAATAATCAGTATACACGGCGTCCACCTGAAAACCTCTGTCCATTGCTTCAAGGGTTATGTCTAATAGCTCACAAAGATTGGTTTCCGTCGATCTTTTGTTT
This sequence comes from Coenonympha arcania, assembly GCA_036785405.1. NCBI lineage: Eukaryota > Metazoa > Arthropoda > Insecta > Lepidoptera > Nymphalidae > Coenonympha > Coenonympha arcania. Next base: position 15,617,428 of record CM072068.1, on the reverse strand, counting down.
ATAAACCCATGTTGCAGAGGCGTCAATACTTGTCTTACTACGGGAAATAATGTATCATATATAATCTTCTCGAAGAGTTTAGGAATGACTGACAACTTAGAAATCCCACGGTAATTACGTATATTATGTTTATCTCCACTTTTGTGGATTGGTACTACGATTGATCGTTTCCAGGTCGTTGGCATAACACCAGACTTGAGCGAGCGTTGAAAAAGAAGAGTTAAAGGCGTAGCTAATTGTCTATAACATTTTTTTAGAAATAATGGATGCAAGCCATCAGGGCCACTGCCTTTACTCGTATTTAAGGTGGATAAGTATTTTCTAACGGTATCAACTTTTATTTCGACTTGCCCAATAAGTGTTTGGGAAGATTCAGGGATCGGAGGACTTACGATTGATACAGATGGGTCCAAAAAAACTGATTTAAAAAAATTATTGAAGAGTTCAGCTATTCGTTGCCCCTCTTGAGTGGTTACGTTGTCTAAGTAAAGACTTTCAGGTATACTATTTATGTTTTGTTTCGAGTGTACAAATGACCAAAAGTACTTGGAGTTAACAGTTAATATGTTAGCTTCCGCACGCTCAATGTACAGATTATAACACGATTTCTCAAGAGTCTTGCACTCATGCCGAAGATCTGAAAACGAAATATAATCACCCTGTCTGCCAAATAGCTTCCATTTTTTATGTAGCCTTAGCTTTTTATTTACAAGTTTAATTAAGGGGCGCGAGAACCAGACCGGATATCTAGAGTTATTAGTAAGAAGTTTTGACGGGATGAATTTATCAATTATAGAGTTAACTATTGCATAGAATTCAGAGACTGCATCAACTATGTTTTTATCACCAAGGCACTCAATCCAATCAACTTTAGCTAGTTCGGCATTAATTATATTGTAATCAGCAGAATAAAATCGACGAACAAGACGAGGGGGTGGTCGCAGAGTGGGCTGTAAATAATCCACATTGATGTTGATGCTTAATGCTGGGTGATGACTATCTTCAGGAACGGATAGAGGTTCAGACCTGGACACTGAACAGGGCGAGCTAGATATTACCAGGTCCAAATACCTATTGTTAGCGTTACTAATAGAATTAAATTGCCACCATCCTGTGAAATACAAAAATGAGGATATTTGAGTTGTCAGTTGATCAACCCCTGGATTTAAAATAATGCAATTGGAATCGCTAGGTTTATGTTCCCATTCAGCATTCCTGATATTAAAATCCCCAACCACCAGATATATATCGTTAGGGTTATCAATATGCAGGTCAGACAGGTACTCAAAAAAGTTTAACTGAGACCATACTTGATGAGCATTCTGTGGGAAATAACAACAAAATAGTCGTAAGTTCCTACTAGTAGGCCCACGATTTAATAATATACTAATGTGAGTAATTTCTGCATCCTGAAAAACCGGCAATGGACGAGCAATTGAGATGTTCGCAGTAAATGTGCGGTGTACTGCTATTAGGGTTCCACCACCCATTGTCATTCCCAGACGTTGATAATCTCGGTCTGTTCGGTATACGTTATATCGCGAATCAAACAGTTCTGAGTCGTAAATTCCAGGCAGGAGCCAGGTTTCGCTTAAGCACACAATGTCATAGTCATGTTGTAAAATATTTTTAAAGAATTGCGTAGTTTTTGTTCGCAAACCGCGAACATTCTGATAAAAGACATTAACTAACACCGTTGCGACTCGGGTTTTATTTTAATTATGAATAGTCCGTGAGACTCACAACCATTAATGTATAAAGCACAACATGACAAACGAATATTTAATCTAGACCTAAGCATCGTTAAAAATATAATATCATTAATTATATGACATTTAGTATATTTTATTGTAGCTTCCAGGGTAATGCAACGAAAGATAATCAGAATATACCATACCTTTTCATTTAAGCATAATTCATTGTTACACACTTCTTGGAATACTGAACACAAATAAACCACGCCAAATTTACCTATACATTTATGAGAACTACAGCAATAATTTTTTACCACAAGGTACCTGACGCAGATCTTATTCTTATAATAGTACAACCTAGACAATAATAATAGAAGCGAAATTTCGTCTAAGCGTAACCCTTCGCCACACTCCTTCATAATAAATATTAAACATAATAACAGTACAACTACAAGCATAATATACGCTGACTTCAATATGCAGTCGTAAACGGCATCTAGGTCGCAAAAGTAAGTGACGATGACAGATTTAATTACGTTGTAATACATTGCCTCACATAGATAGCAATAATATAAACACGCGCTTACAAAGCGGGCAATGGATAGTAAGCAATTTATTGAGTATCCAATACACAGCGCCATGCAGTACCGGTTAGATAACAATAGGCACAGCCACTCGTCAGATAATACAAACCCCTTTTGAAGACCAAAATATTTTCCAGTACTGAATTTGAGCGTTCCAATGACAATTGACAGACAAAGTAAACATTGCCGTTTAAATAAATAACGAGAGCTTACATCTACTGATAAAGTACTAATTAATTTCACAACCATTTTTATACTCGTCACTAATAGCCATTTGCTGTCGAAATCACGTGCTATAAAGATACTAATTACAATTAAACACCAAGGGAAAAGGATCAAGTTTACAATTCTTAGATTCAGACAAAGCATAATAAAAATTATAAACACATATCGTAGTCTCGAACGCATTACCATTTCTACTAGTACAATGCAATTTGCTAGAACCAAAGCAAACACGGGTATTGTGTAATAATTGAAAGACCTTAATACACAACGGTACATTGCGGCTAATAATTAAAATATAATAAAGACTTCAGTTCAGTTCAGGTTCAGTTCCGACTTAGAGACCAATCAAGAGTGTTTTATTTATCAACCCTCGACCCTCATTACATAGCGACCCTGCCAGTTGGGGTCTAGAAGCTGCCTCCTTACAGGTCGTGTTACATCTACATTAGTACGAACGAATCTTAAAAGTACCTAGCTATAACTACCTAAGCTTATTTTGCTTCAGTACTTCTTGAGTACGGAACCCTCGGTGCGCGAGTCCGACTCGCACTTGGCCGATTTTTTTTATACTATGAAGTGATAGTGAAGACTTCTTAGGCAGTAAAGGGCCTTGTACTGGCCTGCAATTTGAGAAACTTTGGTCTTCTACATATTATTATAACCTATTAATGTGTTTGTGTTATGGACAGGGCGCGGCAGATTCCGCGACCGCGACGACGACGGCGGGCGCGGCGGGAGTCGCGGACGAGGTCGCGGCGGCGGACGAGGAGGTGAGCTATGTTTGTGTTATGGACAGGGCGCGGCAGATTCCGCGACCGCGACGACGACGGCGGGCGCGGCGGGAGTCGCGGACGAGGTCGCGGCGGCGGACGAGGAGGTGAGCTATGTTTGTGTTATGGACAGGGCGCGGCAGATTCCGCGACCGCGACGACGACGGCGGGCGCAGCGGGAGTCGCGGACGAGGTCGCGGCGGCGGACGAGGAGGTGAGCTATGTTTGTGTTATGGACAGGGCGCGGCAGATTCCGCGACCGCGACGACGACGGCGGGCGCGGCGGGAGTCGCGGACGAGGTCGCGGCGGCGGACGAGGAGGTGAGCTATGTTTGTGTTATGGACAGGGCGCGGCAGATTCCGCGACCGCGACGACGACGGCGGGCGCGGCGGGAGTCGCGGACGAGGTCGCGGCGGCGGACGAGGAGGTGAGCTATGTTTGTGTTATGGACAGGGCGCGGCAGATTCCGCGACCGCGACGACGACGGCGGGCGCGGCGGGAGTCGCGGACGAGGTCGCGGCGGCGGACGAGGGGGTGAGCTATGTTTGTGTTATGGACAGGGCGCGGCAGATTCCGCGACCGCGACGACGACGGCGGGCGCGGCGGGAGTCGCGGACGAGGTCGCGGCGGCGGACGAGGGGGTGAGCTATGTTTGTGTTATGGACAGGGCGCGGCAGATTCCGCGACCGCGACGACGACGGCGGGCGCGGCGGGAGTCGCGGACGAGGTCGCGGCGGCGGACGAGGGGGTGAGCTATGTTTGTGTTATGGACAGGGCGCGGCAGATTCCGCGACCGCGACGACGACGGCGGGCGCGGCGGGAGTCGCGGACGAGGTCGCGGCGGCGGACGAGGAGGTGAGCTATGTTTGTGTTATGGACAGGGCGCGGCAGATTCCGCGACCGCGACGACGACGGCGGGCGCGGCGGGAGTCGCGGACGAGGTCGCGGCGGCGGACGAGGGGGTGAGCTATGTTTGTGTTATGGACAGGGCGCGGCAGATTCCGCGACCGCGACGACGACGGCGGGCGCGGCGGGAGTCGCGGACGAGGTCGCGGCGGCGGACGAGGAGGTGAGCTATGTTTGTGTTATGGACAGGGCGCGGCAGATTCCGCGACCGCGACGACGACGGCGGGCGCGGCGGGAGTCGCGGACGAGGTCGCGGCGGCGGACGAGGGGGTGAGCTATGTTTGTGTTATGGACAGGGCGCGGCAGATTCCGCGACCGCGACGACGACGGCGGGCGCGGCGGGAGTCGCGGACGAGGTCGCGGCGGCGGACGAGGGGGTGAGCTATGTTTGTGTTATGGACAGGGCGCGGCAGATTCCGCGACCGCGACGACGACGGCGGGCGCGGCGGGAGTCGCGGACGAGGTCGCGGCGGCGGACGAGGGGGTGAGCTATGTTTGTGTTATGGACAGGGCGCGGCAGATTCCGCGACCGCGACGACGACGGCGGGCGCGGCGGGAGTCGCGGACGAGGTCGCGGCGGCGGACGAGGAGGTGAGCTATGTTTGTGTTATGGACAGGGCGCGGCAGATTCCGCGACCGCGACGACGACGGCGGGCGCGGCGGGAGTCGCGGACGAGGTCGCGGCGGCGGACGAGGGGGTGAGCTATGTTTGTGTTATGGACAGGGCGCGGCAGATTCCGCGACCGCGACGACGACGGCGGGCGCGGCGGGAGTCGCGGACGAGGTCGCGGCGGCGGACGAGGGGGTGAGCTATGTTTGTGTTATGGACAGGGCGCGGCAGATTCCGCGACCGCGACGACGACGGCGGGCGCGGCGGGAGTCGCGGACGAGGTCGCGGCGGCGGACGAGGAGGTGAGCTATGTTTGTGTTATGGACAGGGCGCGGCAGATTCCGCGACCGCGACGACGACGGCGGGCGCGGCGGGAGTCGCGGACGAGGTCGCGGCGGCGGACGAGGGGGTGAGCTATGTTTGTGTTATGGACAGGGCGCGGCAGATTCCGCGACCGCGACGACGACGGCGGGCGCGGCGGGAGTCGCGGACGAGGTCGCGGCGGCGGACGAGGAGGTGAGCTATGTTTGTGTTATGGACAGGGCGCGGCAGATTCCGCGACCGCGACGACGACGGCGGGCGCGGCGGGAGTCGCGGACGAGGTCGCGGCGGCGGACGAGGAGGTGAGCTATGTTTGTGTTATGGACAGGGCGCGGCAGATTCCGCGACCGCGACGACGACGGCGGGCGCGGCGGGAGTCGCGGACGAGGTCGCGGCGGCGGACGAGGAGGTGAGCTATGTTTGTGTTATGGACAGGGCGCGGCAGATTCCGCGACCGCGACGACGACGGCGGGCGCGGCGGGAGTCGCGGACGAGGTCGCGGCGGCGGACGAGGAGGTGAGCTATGTTTGTGTTATGGACAGGGCGCGGCAGATTCCGCGACCGCGACGACGACGGCGGGCGCGGCGGGAGTCGCGGACGAGGTCGCGGCGGCGGACGAGGAGGTGAGCTATGTTTGTGTTATGGACAGGGCGCGGCAGATTCCGCGACCGCGACGACGACGGCGGGCGCGGCGGGAGTCGCGGACGAGGTCGCGGCGGCGGACGAGGAGGTGAGCTATGTTTGTGTTATGGACAGGGCGCGGCAGATTCCGCGACCGCGACGACGACGGCGGGCGCGGCGGGAGTCGCGGACGAGGTCGCGGCGGCGGACGAGGAGGTGAGCTATGTTTGTGTTATGGACAGGGCGCGGCAGATTCCGCGACCGCGACGACGACGGCGGGCGCGGCGGGAGTCGCGGACGAGGTCGCGGCGGCGGACGAGGAGGTGAGCTATGTTTGTGTTATGGACAGGGCGCGGCAGATTCCGCGACCGCGACGACGACGGCGGGCGCGGCGGGAGTCGCGGACGAGGTCGCGGCGGCGGACGAGGAGGTGAGCTATGTTTGTGTTATGGACAGGGCGCGGCAGATTCCGCGACCGCGACGACGACGGCGGGCGCGGCGGGAGTCGCGGACGAGGTCGCGGCGGCGGACGAGGAGGTGAGCTATGTTTGTGTTATGGACAGGGCGCGGCAGATTCCGCGACCGCGACGACGACGGCGGGCGCGGCGGGAGTCGCGGACGAGGTCGCGGCGGCGGACGAGGGGGTGAGCTATGTTTGTGTTATGGACAGGGCGCGGCAGATTCCGCGACCGCGACGACGACGGCGGGCGCGGCGGGAGTCGCGGACGAGGTCGCGGCGGCGGACGAGGGGGTGAGCTATGTTTACCAGCGTCGTTTAGCGTTGACGACAGTAGATAAAAATGTATGGACAAAACAAGTGACTGTAGAAAAAGCACGTGACCGTATACAGGAAAACACGCTTTTTTAAAAATTGACTACGACAATTCGAACGCTCCCTGACGTTCTCGCGGACCTTGTAGATAACTTAAGCGTACTTCGCATGACAATTGACAGCCGACAGTGAACAACGCTAAGCATAGTAGATTCTGCTTTCATTCGGTCACTTGCTTTTTCTGCAGTCACTTGTTTTGTTCATACATTTTTATCTACTGTCGTCAACGCTAAATGACTGTTACTTTGTCTAGCCCCGCAGTCGATTATCCCTCAGCATAATCCTCTAGCGGTTTTCTACTGCCGACTATCATCGAAATACTAAAGGGTGGCATGAATCGTGTTTTTTTTTTTTCAAGAAATCCAATATAATATATGAATTATTGTCACGGCGATGGAGACAGCAGAGCTATGCTTGGAGTTTGTCTGCGTGTGGTCAAATCATAAATTAGTAGACAAACCAGAGTCACCGACATAGCTCAACGTATCGCGAAGCTGAAGTGGCAATGTGTGGGGAACATAGCTCGTAGAACCGACGGACGTTGCGGACCCAAAGTGCTGGAATGGCGACCCCGCACTGGAAAGCGCAGTATTGGCTGGCCTCCGACTCCGATGGACTGACGAAATTAAGAGTCGCGAGAAAACGCTGGATACAGGTATCGCAGGTGGGCTGGAAATCATTGCATCTTGTCCAGCAGTGGCCGTGCGTGGGTGAAACGAAATATTGTACCAAAATTCTACATATAACTGAATAATTTGTCGTTTCTTGTTAATCATGAGCTTCTGCAAACGCCTGATCTAAAAACATTCGCAGGCGGCTCGAGATGGGACAACTCGTCCAACGGCGGCGGAGGCTACAACCGCCAGGACAGCTACAACAGCCGCCCCAGCTACCAGAACCGCGACACCAGCGGCGGAGGGAGCGGCTTCAACCGCGACGGCGAGGGCGGCGGCTTCCGCGGACGGGGCGGCGGCCGGGGAGCCCCGCGCGGCGCCCGCGGCGGGCAGGGCTACGGCCAGGGCGCCGGCTACGGGCAGAGCCAGGGCTACCAGGCCCCGACCCAGGCCTTCACCCCCGCCCCCAGCAGCTACTACAACATGTACTCGCAACCACCGCCGCAGTAGATCAATAAACGATTCTACTTAGACTTTCCGTTTTTTTTTTAGAATTTTATTTGATGCAGCAAACAGAAAACCTGATTTGATTCTGTAAACTTCTTTTATAAATTCTGACCTATCTTGAAAATAATGCAAGTGGTGAAAGTGTACGAAACGCGTAACTGTAGCCGCCGTGATTAACTCTTACGTCACACGTATATTCTATTTAAATTTAAATGTTCTATAAAAATTTTGAGGTTCACTAATGCCTCTTCCCGATATCTTTCTTCCATTTGCCCTTAGAGATATCAATGACAGCCGGTTCCCTATATTCTACTATCTTCCATTTGCCCTACTAGTGATGTCAATGTGACATAAGGTCCATACACGTTATGTCAAATTTTTATCTCTAGTAGGGCAAACCATTGATAGATTTATTATACAAGCCAGTAAAGATGATTTACCCAGGTGTATTGCCCCATACATTTTGTATAATCAAACAACTCTTTGAATATAAAAGCAACGCGTAACAATTTGACGCACCGATGGAACTTTGTCTGTTGCATTAAATATTTATTATATTTACAGAACTTGAAAAATTATTTAATTGTATTTTTGTCTTTTAGAACTGAACCATGAACAAAGTAAAAATTGGACTGATTATCGCATAAAAATGGAGAAGGATCTCTTTTAATAAGTTGTCATTTTATCAATATATTTGACGATACTCAGTCCATCTTTTCGAAATTTCATGGTATTGACGATAATTTTTTAGTTTTTTTTTTGTGAAGGCGATACTACACTAGTAATTAGTGTATAAAGAACATATTTAAAATCGTGTTATACAATAATACTTACATGTCATACTCATACTTACGTACAGCTTGGCAAAAAACTCTTGAAACCGAACTAATTTTTTGCTCGAAATAAAACCTATGTTTCTAAGGCCAATATAGAGTTCTAAAACATTTAAATAAACATTTAGAAATCGTAAATTCAGCTTTGTAGACAGTGGCGCCCCCGTTTATTCTATTCTTTTTTGCCAAACTGTACCTAACATATAATATGATACGGCTGTAATTTGAAACAAACTTGGGCGGCTCGATAACGCCATAATTGGGTAGTTGACTCTTTTTTACTTTTTTTTATTCTGTAATCGTAAAGTAAAATAAACTAGGAGTCTTCTCTCCCTTTCTCTCAAAACGACAATTTGTTTAGAGCTACTAAGGTGGGACGTCACAGTTCTGTCTAACCAGTTTAATATCTCTGTCTAATCAGAAATATTAAAATGCTTAATACCTCAGAATACAGAAAGCTTATACTTGGCTTGTACTCAGTTTTTATCATATTATTTATTAATTGTCCTAGTTTCAAATATAAATTAAAGAATTATCTTAATTTCAGTCAACTACCCAATTATTTATGTAGCTTTATTGGATTAACTCTATTTCCAATGCCTGACATGACAACCCAAAAGTTTGTGCAGATACGTAGATGTATAAAATTACATCTCATATTAATTAAGTAGTTTATATAATTACCCACCCGATTGTGGTGTAAAACGTATACTTACTTACAGTAGAAAAAAATAATATTTTCTTTAAAATATTACTATATCATATAGACAGGATTCGGAACTTTAGTGCAATTCAAAATCATTTTGATATCTATTCTTCAATATTATAATACAGTGAAAATTGCATTTGAATTAAAATATATGTTATATTATCTTCCAAATTGTTTTGTGACTTGTGCACTTTAAATACCTGTGTGGTTGTTTACTACTGAGACTGACCATTGTGGTCGAAATTATTAAAATTATTGTGATGTAGCAAATAAATAACATTAATTTTAGGCCACTGAGCGCTAATAAATAGACTATTTGTGTATTTGAGAAAAAAACAACAATTTTTTTAGCATTGTGCAAGGAGCGGCTTTCTATAAAGGAGTGCGGAAAGCTAAAAATTCTTAATTTTGTAAAATCCGACCAATAGGCAAGACCACTATTCTATATTTAAATTAATATTTTCGCAATTTATTGATTATTATTCTCTGGAATATCATTATAATCTAGTAGATTCTATCTAGTATAACATTACAATACAGTAATGTGGACTTTATTATCTTTAACAATAATTTGTGTATGGAAAATTATACTATAAGTACCACACTCGGATTAGCAACATTCCCATTCGTTTTTGACACTCAGTTTTTGTGAATTATTGAACTCACCAAATAAAACCTTCGAAATATTTTACGATGCTTTTTAATTTTCTTTCTAAATTAAAATTCAGCACCCTTGGCCCTAAGAACTATCTACAATCGTCATAGCAACTTGTTTATCGCTCATGCCATACTTACTACTAGTAGATATTTCAATTCACAAGACGCGCCCCAATCTGTCAAAATTGCTTCTGTTTCGTTCGATTCGTCTGGAGTTTGACGGAGTGGGGTATCTATTGAAATATCTATCCCAACAAAATCATTTTCATGTAAAATGTTGCCAGACGAGCATATGGCTCACACTGTCAAAAAGTTATCAGATCTCATGTAGGGCAAGACTTCTGACTTTATAATTTTGATTACCTATCTGGAATAATTCTGGCCTAAGTTTAAACTTAGGCCAGAATTAGGGTTTAAAAATACGGCGAAACACTTCGAGAAAAGATAGGTAGTGCCCTCGCGCTTCGTTTGACTCGTCTGGCGGGGACACTCCCGTGTCCCCAGATATTTCCTCTTCATAATATGGCATAGCCGTTGGACGTACAGTATAATTTTTTATAACGGATATTTTGGAGAATTTCCAATTGGTTCCGAATCATAGGAGATACAGGCAAACTTTCAGGACGCTTAGTATTTCAGGTAAAAACAACTTTCGCATTAAGAAGTAATTGTCAACAGAAATTAACAAAATCGACTTATGACTATGTATTTGGTATTAAGCAAGGATGAATGAGCATTTCATTAAATTTATGTAAGTATTTGGTATTACGCAAGGATGAATGAGCATTTCATTGTTTAAAAAATCTAAAGAGATAAATTGAAGTTGCGAAATGGTAAACCACACCCAAAGCACACAACACCAGTGTGAAAATGAAAATGAAACAAAAAACACTGGAAACAATTCACTTTATTCCTAATTGATAAATAAGTAACAGAAACATTAATTGTATTGAATGTTGTAAATAATATTCATAATGGCATTTTCTGTTAGCCTATGCACTCTGTCAATCAAGCCATTTGTAATAAGGATATTTTGGGTTTTTGTAACTTTTATTACTTTTATAAATGAATACAAATGAACTTGACTAAGTTTAATGAAGCTATCACATTTAGTTGATTGTGTTTAGTGCGCAGGCGCGTTTTGCTTGTCAGGGTCGACATAGTCCAGTTGCTCCTCAGCATTGTGAGGCCAGAAGGTAGGCTTGTTGAGTGGATCGATGGCGATGTCGGGGTGAGCGTCGCGGAAGTCCTCCATGGTCATCAGGTCGTATGGGAGCTGTGCCTTGGTCTCTTCAATTTGTTTTTGGTATCTGGAAATTAGATGAAAGTAATGGAATATCTTATGGAGTTTTACTAATGCCTAAAACTGGGGGTTACTATAGGGACCATTATGGTGTCCAAAAACTTAAAAAATCCTTTGTACTGAAAAAAGTCTCAAGTTCCATTTACAAAAGCTTTTGTAACTGAACGGTTGACTAAGGTGCTGGGTTGAGCCAGAATAATTCAAATTCCCTTTACCAGATTTGTGAAATTGACAGAACTTTAATTTTTTTTTTCCAGTTTATATCAAGCTACTTAGTAAATATATGTTTTAATACAAAACCTGCTGGAACATAGACGTTTGTATTTCCAAATTTCATATCTCTATTCTCTATGCTGTCATCTCAAACTTGGCTTGTCGCAAGTATGCAGACATGAAGCAAGCCGAAAATTAGGAAAAATATGCTAATATTAGCGTTGCAGGCAGTGTTTACTATAAGGCTAGTGCTTGACTGCACAGCCTAGTGCCTTCAGTTCATCCTTAATTTAATGGCACCTAAGTTGTAGGTGGTGGCGAAGACCGGGAAGCCAGCTTGCTGGGTAGGCATTCCAGACCATATGTAGTGGACATGGATTGGTCTATTATGAACTGACTTTTTTATATATACATTTATGTAAGCAATACAGACTTATGTGCATTTGTGGTTACCATCTGTTCAGCAGTGAAGAAAAACATTGTGAGGAAATCCTCTACAGCTATCCATAGTCTAAAAGATGTATAGAGCCTTACACTTGATCAGTAATGACCAAAACCCTGTCAAGAGATTGCCCAGTAGTAGGCCGTAAAAAGCCTTTGAGCTACTTACTTAGCGATGTTCGCATTCGACTCCTGAATGAAGGCCTCAATCGCCTTTTTAACCTCAACCCATTGAGCTTCAACCTTAGCCGTCAAAATGTCGGCCGGGTACGGCACCTTCAGGGCTTCGTACTGCTTCTGGAAGTTTTCCACCATACCGGCTACCGGTACAACTTGCTTGTAGGTCGCCCAGTCGATCTTTGGTGGCTCAGCAGGGTTTGCCAACACTCTGTAAAAAATTATTTACTTTATAACTTTCTATGGGTAAAATATCAAAAAATTTGTAGTTGTACAGAAAATTCCTTGAATATTACTTATTCACTGCTTTTAATGTTTAATTCATGGACGAAAAACGATAAATAAAATTATGTAACATGTTAAAACTAACCTTCGGAGGTAGCCATCGGACTTTACTTTGAAAGAGGCGAGGTTGCCTTTCTGCTGCGGAGGGACTCTCTCGGCCAAGGCGGCCCAGTTTACGGAGCTCTGAGCGATCCTTTTCGACATTTTTCCGTAATTTAAATTACGAAACGAAATTCAACAACCTTCGCCTTACTGACCACCATAGACAACCCACAGCCATAGAGTATATCATAGATAATACATATATGGAGTAGGTATACTGCGTTCAGCGTTATTTTGCCTCTGACAGCTGTTTCTGTTATGTTGGCATTACCCGCCATTCTTGCTGACAAGTACCTCTAACACAGTGTGAAGCTCCTTGCGTTTTTCTTATTTTTTTTTTATTTTAAACGTGTTAATCATGCCAAAAAGGATTCAAAGTAGCGGCAGAAAAATTGTATCCTCAGTTCGTAATTTTTGTGAGCGGGAAAAAGCTAATGGAGGACCAATAATCCCATTTGAACATGTTCGTCAACGTGTAGCCGCCATGACTGGTAAGTAAATTAGTGTTACCTGCTATTCAAAGTTTCCCGTTAATAGGGATCGAAAGTTATTTGTTTTGCTAATAGATTATTGTTTGTATGTAGGCACGATGTTTTAATTGTAATACATTCCGTACATAGGTATATGTATAATAATTATATTTGTTTTAAAAACATAGTATTTGATTCTTATTGTTTAAACTAGCTGCGCCCTGCGGTTTCACCCGCGCAAGTCCCGATCGGTTTTTTTTCTTTAATACAAACCTTTGTTACATTATGTATTATTTAATAACAAGATTAATTAAAAAAATTTACAATATGCATGTTATTAATGTAATGTTTTGTATTTCAGGCGTTTCTGAGAGAACTGTCACCACTATTACCAAAGAGTGTGAGGTTGCTGCTTCCACGTCTAAGAAAATATGTACTCCCAGGAAAAAACGCTGCCAATCGAATAAAATTCAGTTAGATGATTTTGAACTATGTGCAATCAGAACTAAAATACATCAAATGTACGTAGTCAGAAAGGAGTTGCCTACTTTGGGCAAGCTTTTGGCTGAATTAAAAATTGATATTAACTTCAATGGAGGTCGTACCACACTATGGAAAATAATTCGGCAAATTGGATTTAGATTTAAAAAATGTGGTTCTAAAAGAAAAATTTTAATGGAACGATATGACATTGTAGCCTGGAGGTACAGATACTTAAATATTTTAAGACAAAATCGAAATGAAGGCCGACCTATCGTATATCTTGATGAAACTTATATACACGCTTCATATTCTGTCAACAAATGTTGGCAGATGGAAAATGAACAAGGTGTTTTAAAAAGCGATTCAGTTGGTGCACGCTGGATCATCGTTCATGCAGGTGGCGAAATGGGGTTTATTCCAAATGCACAATTAATATTTAAATCGCAGTCGAAATCAGGAGATTACCATGATGACATGAACAGGACGAATTTCATGAAATGGTTAGAAGACAAACTCATCCCCAATTTACCGCCTAATAGTTTAATTGTTATGGATAATGCGCCCTATCACACTGTAAAGGTGAACAAGGCACCAACAATGAGCTCTACCAAAACTGATATGCAAAATTGGATCACAAATAAGGGGTTATCTTATCTTCCTACTATGGTGAAAGCTCAATTATACGAAATTATAAAAGAGCATAAAGAAGCTCCAAAATATGAAGCTGATCAACTTCTTGAAGCGCATGGACACAAAGTGGCTAGGTTACCACCATACCACTGCGAACTTAATCCTATAGAATTTATGTGGAGCCTGTTGAAAAGGCGTGTAGCTGCTAAAAATGTTGGACAGGAAGCAGACAAGATACTACAATTAACAGAAGAAGCGTTCCAATCGATCACTGCAGAAGACTGGCAGAAGCAGTGTCAACATGTGTGCCATATTGAACAACAGTTTATTAAAACAGATGGAATTATAGACTCTGAAATCGATAAATTTATTATAGAATTAAATGACGAGTCTGATACAGAATCGGACAGCAGCAGTTCCGACGATTCACGTTCATCAGCAGACAGTGACGAACCACTAGCGACCCGCTTGGATCACTCTTATTCAAAATAAATAAAACCTATAAAAATGTTGTTTTAATTTAGTCATATATTACCTATGTATATAGATAAATGCAAACTTGAGGTACATAATACTAATTCAAATACCTATCCTAATTATTTTAAAGTACCGGCGCCGCACCGGCGCCCTGCAGTTTTACCCGCATAAGTCCAGATCCCGTACCTATGAATATTGGGATAAAAATATACCCACAAACCAAATCCAAAGATTACAAACTTGAATTCTAACATCCAAACTTACTTTAATTGAGAAATTTAACTACGAAAATATTTCGCAGTTTCATACCGGGTATCTTCCAAACCTTAAGCGGCAACACAGAGCTCAGGTTAGGCAATATGACAGCCAGAGGCAAAATAACGCTGAACGCACTATATATTTGTAGGGGTCATGGTATAGGGGTAGGTCATTTTTTTAATAACTGGCTTTACGGCTCTGGGTTCCAGCTTTTCTGAGCCTGGTAGGTACACAGCTGAGTGCTGACCACAGACCACTAAACCTATAGTATACAGTTTAGTGCAGTTGCACAAAACCCACACACACCTACTGACCTCTCTCTGCTGTGTTGGTCTATGCTACTGACAACATTATTTGTCTAACCAAAAAACCTCAGAAAACCGAGAAAAAACCATAGAGGTATTAAATATAGAAAAAACCAATAAAACCAATCACCAACAACAGCAAGCATAAGCAAACACAGACGATTGACAAACTTTAAAGTATGGTTGCCATTCTGTAACCAATGTCATGTGTTAGTCTAGTAATTTTTAATGTATCATTTACATACATTATCCGATATACATATCAAATTGTATTATAAATAAATAAATAATTCATTCATTTATTCGTGGCAACTATGGCCCCCATCATAATTATGATTAATGTTATTATGAATGCATGACACAGATTACTACAGATCCAGCGCACAGTACTTCGGGAGTGAGGCACGCAAAAGGGATACAAAACAAAAAGCCGTATCCCATTTGAGTTCGTACATGGTTAGTACGTAGCGAACCTCTGACCGAGTCACTGCTGCGTTTATTATTATTTGTATGTGACGTTCAGAACTGGCAATTGATTTAAATTCGAAACACCAAACCTCAAAGAATCTGACACCAGATTCTTACTCAGTGCTTGAGGCCACTTTTTTCAATTTTGACACCAGAATCTTACTCAATGCTTGCTGCCACGGTCAGATTTCGATTTTAAAAGAATTCGGTCCAATAACAAAAAAGTTCAAAATGGCGGCCAATTTTTTCAATTTTGACACCAGATTCTTACTCAATGCTGCTGCCACGGTCAGATTTCGATTTTGAAAGAATTCGGTCCAATAACAAAAAAGTTCAAAATGGCGGCCAATTTTTTCAATTTTCACACCAGACTCTTGCTCTATGCTTGCTGCCACGGTCAGATTTCGATTTTGAAAGAATTCGGTCCAATAACAAAAAAGTTCAAAATGGCGGCCAATTTTTTCAATTTTGACACCAGACTCTTACTCTATGCTTGCTGCCACGGTCAGATTTCGATTTTGAAACAATTCGGTCGAATAACAAAAAAGTTCAAAATGGCGACCACTTTTTTTAAATTTTGACCACGGTTCTTTCTCCAACACAGACCGTCACTTACCAATTAGAGTACAATCAAAAGAAATGACTGTCTTCAATATGTATGATGCAGATAATATTATAAATTCAAATGGAACCGAAGACCGTCACTCACCATCAAAAACAAATACCGTCTTCAATCTGCAGAACAACAGGCGACGCCGTTTCCCCATTTTATTTCATCGCGGGCAGCGAGACGGCGTCAGAGGTTAAAAATATACTTAGGTACTAATCACTCTTCACTAAGGAAATCGTACCTATAATACTAATTGTAGTGGGAGTTTTTTCCTGCCACTTAAGCTAGCAACAGCCAACATTATCAGGCTTGCGTTAGACAGTGTTCGGACCGATAGGTGTGTGTGTGCACGGACACATACGTAAATACCGTGCGTCACTTGATGCTTCGGAAGTGTTCATCTGTAGTAATCTGTGATGCATGATTACAAAATTAATTAAGAAGGAGTAAAGTAGCCCGCGAAATTCAAGTTTTGCTTAGATTTTCACAAATAGTAGGTGCCTTAAAAACTTTGCTCAAAAATATTCACTGGTTCCTGAAAGATCATTTTCTGCAGTTTCCCATATTTGAAGCTATAGGAACCGTCCAATGCGTTCCTGTCCCCACTCCATACTTGCTGAGGTTCAACTATAGATGCGCTACCGTTACTGTTGATAGTAATAGCGCTGCGCAAAGCGGCTATTCTATTATTTCCATTCCATTTTGGTTTATGGTATCATCGTTTGGGGTGGTACTTTTAAAACTTACATGCGCAGAAAGAGCGCAGCGAGCGATACCTTAAAGTCATACATAAAAAACCTAATAACTATTCCCAACTAGTGAGTTAAACAGTGTGACAAAAACCAGTTAAACAGACTTTTATCGTAATTGTCCTCAAATATCATACCTGTGGCATACCACATGCCTGTGGTTTTATATGTAAAAAAGAAATAAGTTATTTTCAGTTGAGTAAGAATTATGAGGAAACCGAGGAACCAAAGTACTTTGTAAACTGAGTTATTTCAAATAAATGCTATTTATTTATTTATTTATTCTTAGTAGGTATAGCCCATTTATGTATTCGGTGCCTTAGTCCAGACTTTGTAAATTAATTAAAACTATTAAAAACCCAGCACGCAGTTAGGTAACTAGAAAACATGATTTTTTAAATGAAGCACGTAGGTACAATAATAATAAAATACATTTATTTAAACTTTGGTATGTATTAATATATAAAAGTTATGATAAATATAATATAATTATGTATTATGTTTAAGTTATTCATACTCATATAGTAACCTATAGTAATTGAATTATATAGAAACCTTATTATAATCGCTGCTATTATTTATTTTCTAATTGACTTTTTAATATCAGTCTTGGTGTAAACTAAATATTTTTAAACCTAGTATATTATTTACATAAATAGTAGCACAATATAAAATTACAAAAAATGTATTTTTTTTCGGTCTCCAAATTATTTTTTGCTCGTTAATTAATATACAAAATTAAATTAAGCACAATATTAACATTTATTTTGATTTTATTATAACTAAGTAATTTTACGGAATGTTTCGAGGAGACAAAATTACAGCATTTTGTATTATACAAGAACTAGTGGGTTAAATGCAAATCATACGGTTAATAAATTAATGTCTTCCTACCATGAGTTGTGTTGTGAGTTCCTACCATGAGAAAATTCAAATATAAAACTTACTTAAAATAATTTAATCGCAAGACTATAGATATTTCAATCCACGATGACGCGCCCCACTCTGTCAAACTCCATACGAATCGAATGAAACATAAGCGATTTTAATTCCAATACATTTCTTGTTATTAAATGAGTCTGTTTATGTATTTATACTTACCACTTTAATTTTTGAATTTGTTTCAAACTACTCGGGAATTCTACGGAAAATTTCAGACTAGACTTTCAAACCGCAAAAAACTTGACTGATAAAATAATTTTCGGTAACAAAAAAAAATTTCGGTAACTATTTATATTATTATCTAAGTAGGAGTTACTGGTAATTATTTTTGGTATGTTTTAACTCGGACATTCGTTATAAAATTGCCTCAAGGCGATTAGTTACATGGATTCTTTCAAATTTTCAAATCAAAACCCATCTTATAATAATTATTAATAAAAATAATTTGTGCACTGAACAAGCAAAACGGCACGCACTTCTACTTGCATCAGATTAGACAACAGTGCTAAGTGCAAACTGAAATGAAACTCAAATGATTTATTTATTTCATATAGGCCTTACTTGTTGGCTTTAATGAATAGTCAGTAAAATATGATTATGCTTATTTTATTTAAATGATACTTTTAAAAACATGTCAATGGACACGGTAATTATTACGCTACTTCAGTTACAACTGGCGAGCATCGTGTAACACAAAACAGTAACCAAAGAATTAAGAAAGGAGTAGATGATGACGCCCTTGCCATTTTGCTTGTCCTCAAAGTGTCAATACAATACACAAAAAGTGCTAGGTACCTACTAACAATTGGGTTTTTAACATCTTTGGTGGTCTCGCAGTTGATTCAAGTAGCGGCTATATTAGATAAACGTCAACGTTATAGCTCTGATACTGACAATCACTCGAGACTTTGCTATTTTTAATTAATAATTTTTACAGATGATTAATGTTCTTATGATTACATTTTGCAATAAAATTATATAAATAGCTGCGGCTAAAGTACCTACAGATGGAAAGGAAAGAAACCCCTTTTACCACATTAATAATCTTATGAGTAAATTACAGGTGTACCTAACCGTAACAGCAAGTAGGTAACATTAGTAACTTAGATATTAAATTAATGAGTTTCATTTTTATGATTAAAATAAAAAAATAAATTACTTTGGTCAATTTAGTAATTAAAATTACAACCTAAATCATAGATTTTCTATTATTAATAAAGTACTTAACTAAGAATTAAAATATTTACAATTAAGTATGATTTTGTTTTTTATTTACAAGTTTAAAGTAACGAGTTGAACGAACGTACGTAATAAATACCTTCCGTTTTATTCTTTCGTTATAACTAAAGAAACCAATATTGTTATGTTGTTCGCTATTGATCATTCATTAGGGTTCCATACCAAAATGGTAAAAACGGAACCCTTATGGTGAGACTTTCTCCGTTCGTCTGCACTTCGTCTGTCTGTTTGTCTGTCACACTCGATTATGAAGAAGAACATATTATACAATACATTTACCTACGTAGATACGATCACATTGATCAGTCGTTAAATAAACGAGTTTTTATCCATTCTCAATTTTTAAGTCAATCACTAATTCGCTATTGTTTTAATTTAATCATCTCACAAATAAACAAAACAATTTTAATTTTTTTTTCACGACATGGAATCGAGATTTTGTAATGGTCCCCATACACTTAACAACTTTATTAAGTTCGGGAAGCGCTAGCTTGCTGTACTAAATTCACACTTTAGTACGACAAGCTAGCGAGCTATAATTTAGTAGGTTTCTCTTTCAAATTATTTCGTTTGTTGTCGACGTAATGTGGAGAATTCGAGGAATGTCCAACCGTCCTGCTTCCCCACGTGGTTCTTCGAGCGACGGGGTTGTTCTTGCAGAATTTCAAGAGGTTGCCGTACGCAGCTCTATATTGTCTATTGGTGGCTGCGTATATCAAGGGGTTGATGACGCTGGAGGCCCAGGCCAGGATGGACGCGATGATGTGGAGCCAAGGATACGTGATGCCGTCGTCGGAGACGTTCATTATCATCAGTGGCAGGAAGCACGCGAGGAAGCAGAGGAATATCGTTAGCATTAATGTCGTCAGGCGGGAGTCTTCTTCCTTCTCTCTGGCCGTCTGCCCGCTGAGTTTGCTGTGGAAAAATTATATAACTTCAAATATAGAGTAGGTACTAAATTATTTTTGTCTGGCAACAGATAAGTAGGTAGGTAGTATAGGTGGTTTCCTCACGTGTTCCCAAAACGAATTTTAGGAGCAACAATAACATCCTGCGTGCTTCTAATGCTATTAATGCATTATACAGGGATCCCTGGAATTGATTTATATCACGGCGGTATAAACAGTGTCCGCCAATTTATTGCAAAAAAATATTTTGAATCTATTTCTTTGGTCCCTTCTTGATAACTTAACTTTTACTACTACCACTTCCACTAAATTCTTATACTAACCTACTAACTTCTACCACTTCTCTTTTGCCTTTACCCACTTGTGAAAACTTGTCATTAGCTATAAGATAATTAGATGTAAGACTAGTCTGTAACTAAGTTTTCCATAATAAAAAAAAATTAATAAGACACACAACAGGTACTTCTTGGGGCTCCTGCCGTCCCGGGGCAGGGTGGTGCACGAGAACGTGTGGTACTAATGAATGCACGCACGATATCTCACCCACATACACACCTGCGTCCCTCCAGCTTGCGCTTGCTCTCGCGCACGCGCCAGTAGATGCACGAGTAGGACACGATGATGACGACGCACGGCAGCGCGAACCCGAACACGAACAGGTACTTCTTGGGGCTCCTGCCGTCCCGGGGCAGGATGGTGCACGAGAACGTGTTCGGGTCCAGGCCCAGCTGGCCCCAGATGCCGAGGAGTGGGGGGATCTGGGGACAACAGTAAACAGATCACCATTTTTATAAAGGCGAAAGTTTGAAAGTGTGAATGGTAAGACTCCTTCACGCAGCAACTACTGAACCGATTTGGCTGAAAGGCATGGATATGTAACCTTGGATTAACACATAGACACTCTGCATGTCTGAGAATTCACCACAATGTTATCAAAGGGATGCGAAATATGCCAACTCGTAGTAGGCTCTGCTGACTAAACCCCTCTCATTTTGGGTGGAGAAAGGAGTCCAAAAGGAGTTGAGACGAATTGATTTGTGAAAACGATTTATGAAACAAACGATTTAGGACTGCCTACTTAGGCGATGATAACTTAGTGAACGAATGAAAGAATGAATTAGTTAGGAAGTTTTTCAGGAATCAGTTTTTACTGGAGGTCTAGATTTTATGGAGCTAAGTACCTATACTTAATCCTGCAAGTATTTGAGTACCCTAACGATTTAAAACTTGATGTTTACTTAGTGATGGTCTATTTGCAGTACCAGTTTTTTAATACTTACTAGGTATAGTTCCTAAGGTAAGAATTTTTGAAACTCCCTTCATATCTATACTTATTCTATTCTGAGCACAAATGTGTACCATTTTAATTAAAGTTGTAGCGCAACTGGGCATCTGCAAATTAACGACATAACAAAATATTGCCTAATCAAAAACATCCAAAAATAGCCTGACCTCACGCGTAGAATCAACAACAATTGTAAATGTTTTTTTGTAGCAATGCTATATCTACCTATCTAGCTATGGCAGGTATTATCCTTTACAAATCGATCTCGGTGAATGGACAGCATTTAAACAATTAACACGGCAGCGATTTAACAAGTTGAACCTACCTATACTTAACCGTTTAAATATCGTGCTCTTATGTAAGTAAGTACCTACCTAATACCATAATCACTCGTAATAGGTACCTAGATAGTTTAACGACTATTTTTGACGTGATAACGTCTTATAAATTGATGAACACCAGCAACACGCATGAAAAATAGTAACGTTCCGCGTAACGTTCCACCTGAGCCTGTGCGTACAAGCGAGAGCGCGCAACAAGCGATAGAGAGGCACGATAAAACAAACGATAGAGAGATAGAGATTATGACGTTATCACATAAATCTATCGTCCGTAAACCGATTTTACAGACAACCAATTTTATTTTTTTATTTAGGTCTTATTTTGGAGATTTTGCATGAATGACAAGGATGTCGCGAGCGTTTCGAGCAATTAAGTATGTAAACCTAAAAAAAATTGATAAATTCGGAGGGCCTAGGAATAATTATACCTACTGTTAAAAAGAAGAAGGGTACCTACCCATCTATTTAATTTAAAATACAATAATAATAAAAGTTGTAACTTGAAATAATTATTACAGGCTATAGCTATCCGTCTATATGAGGCCGCGATAATCCGGACGCGGCGCATGCACAGTAATTCGGGACAATTAAACATGTAGCGGGGAAGTGCAATGAACTAATTCCGTTTATGGGATAGATACATCATACAACATAACACGTAGGTATATTATGGTGCGTACACGCATCGATATACCTACCTACATACATATTTGTGAATTTTGTATTCTCTACGAATTCGCCTCTTCACAATCGCTGTTATAAATGATTTTATTTTCATTTTTCGTCCTCACGAATACGTTGGTGGGTGCGATATGCAGCGTTTTTTTTAACACGCTTTTATTAGCTTCACCGTATGTTTGTAACCGACTCCTTTGAGCTCGATTTTGTCCTACTTTGAACGATCAGATATTTTTTTTTTTTTTTCTGTTGGTATCATGCGATCAGTCCTAAGACTATGAGCAGATGTTTGGTAAGTTTTCTTTATTATTATTCTGTATATTTTTCCCATTGGAATGTAAATATACATTGTTCAGGTCGTCTATCATCTGTCCAGATCCAAAATCTTTTTCCTTTTCAGACGATTCAGGCAGTCTGGGACCGTGAGTTGAAACGCCAGCTGATTTGGATGGTGTTCCAGCCGGGATTTGTACTTGATACTGCACTGCTGTATTTGAACGATCAGAATTTAATTCAAACTTTGCACACCCGTCAAAGACCGATGACAATGCAATAATTCGATTAAAATATCCAATTATCTTAATTAGATTCGCCATGATTAATTAATTTCTTTCCGCGTCCTTTGCACGCAAGTAAGAGAGATAGAGCGTGTTTTTTTTAGTTTTTTAAACTATTATATATTAATGTATCGCACTCAGTTGTTCTCTGCTATATGCACAGTTAATAAATAATATAATAATATTATAATAATTAATTAAATATTAGTATAATTATAATTATAAGCAAAAGGCCTTAGAAATAATAACTTTAAGTTCTTTTTTTTGGTTTATAGGATTAATTTGCTAGGGTAGGCACTGCCCCTATGCCTATATGGAGTGCACGCCACTTATGCAGAGACCTTTTTAATGCGAACTTTGCTCTGAACAAGTGCCAACTCACGATGTCGTGACCTGGTTGGTTACTGCAAGATTTATGCGATTGCGGAAGAATATAACAGAAAAACGACGTTTTACCTGTTTACAAAAAAAACTTAGTTATCATAATCCGTTCTGAGCGGATTCGAGGCAACTTGAGTCGCCCGGCATCCCGGATTTATCACTCCTCGGCCTTGCAGAAGCTGACGGGGCACGTTCGCTTTCGGAAGCGCCTGCATGACATGTGCCTGGTCGAGAGTGGCGAGTGCTTCTGCGTACTGGGGGAGGAGAACCTCCACCACGTCTTGTGGGAGTGCTCTTATACGAGAACCTCCGGTGCGTACTGCTGGATGGGCTCGTTCGCGAAGTTTTTGGCCCAGTTTATTATCAGAATCTCGTAGGCTCGGCGGCGGTCGACTTCGGAAAGCTACGGGAGTTCGCGCACGTGTGGCATAAGAGGCGGAATGGCTTGTAGTGAACTAAGCAGTGACAAGACACAGAATCTTTGCTGTGGACAGCTACGGCGCGAGGCGAGTCCGTTTTTGTATCGTCCTGCCTCAGAATGGGGAGAGTGAGGACATAGACAAGGAGCGAGAGGAAACAAATTGTTGGTAGTCAAGAAGGCGCCCCGGGAACACGCCAAGTGCAAGTACCGAACGGGTGTCTTCCCGCGATTCGACCTCCATAATGGCGGGGTTGATTGGGCCTTGGGTGGTGGAGGGCTTCCCGTAATTATAGATATTTCAATCCACGAAGACGCGCCCCACTCTGTCAAAATCGGTTATTTGTCATTCGATGCGTATATGGAGTTTGACAGAGTGGGGCGCGTCATCGTGGATTGAAGCATTTATAGTAGGTAAGTACTCACCATGAGACCGAAGGAGACGCACCAGATGAGCAGCAGCTGTATCCAGATCTTGGTGGTGGTGTAGATCTGCGAGTACATGTCGTAGTACGCGATCAGCGTGTAGCTGCGAACAAACAAACAGACACACTCATAAAATATCATACGTATACAGGTTTACATAAAAAAAATACCAAATCGCTCTGGGCCTGTAGTTGTTTACATTAACAGGAAAGTAAACCTGAGCCTAAATCGAGGAATAGGTATTTGAAAAATCTGTTGCTGTCTCGCTAGATCCGAACAACAAGAGATCGATGTGTGCGTGTGACGTAGCGTAGGCCACGGAAATCGGGGTAGGTACTGCATCTGTGTGTGTACTGGCGGGCCGCTCGCGCGCGGCTACGGCGGGCCTTCCCCGTCGCGCTACGAGCTCGGCTTTGGCATTATTTTGCCCCGGTCGCAGTCAGACTCGGAGAGTGTTGGTGTTATCAGTGTATTGTGTCATCGTACTTCTTACCTTACTTATCTACTATTTATATTTGACTTGGCTATTGTTTACGGATTACTCATTTCATTGATCTGGGACTGGAATAAAATAAAGATCATTAAATTCAACATACAACTTAAGTGACTGGATGGCCTAGTGGCGCGGCGAGTAGTGGACGGGACGGCACGCGGGCAGTGGTTCTAATCCTAACTCATATAATATGGGAAAATTTTTTTTGCTTCTTTTTCCCTTTTTTTTCTTTTTCCTTTTTTTAATTTACACTAAAGGTTTAGATAGTACTTTTAAACAAGATATATTAAAAAAGAAGAAAATTTCTTACAAATAATAAAATTTTGGGAAAAATTGGAGGTCGATGGACATTATATTCTAATTCAACATGAACATGGATGAAATAACGGAACTTCTAAAATCAATACAGCGAGACGTCAATGAAACAAAAAATAGCGTGAGAAATAGTGAGTCCAACTTAACAAAGAAAATTGATGAAAAGTTTAACGAGGCACAAGTTAAGATATAAATATTAGAAAACACAATCGCAACTCAAGAAAACCGATTGGACTATCTCGAAAAACAAATTCGGTCACGAAATATTATCATTTTCGGCGTGGAAGAGACTGAACGGAGCTACGAAGAATTACTGAAAAATGTATTAGAACTTTTTAAACGGGATTGCCCGTTATTAAATGTGGGTTATTCGTTGACCTTGATAAAAGCTTTTTAGTTGCGAGTCCTGACGGATTAATAGGTGATGACGGAATAATTGAAATAAAATGTCCATATAAAATTTCGGAGATGAGTCCAAAAGAAGCAATTGAAAATAAAATAATTGACTGCTGTATTCTTGAAAACGACATGTTAAAATTGAAAAGAACCCATAATTATTATTACCAAGTTCAAGGACAATTACACGTCACTCAAAGAAAATTTTGTTACTTTGTATTGTGGAGCCCTAAGGGTATGCTTTTTGAAAAAATTGAAAGGGACGAAGAATTCTGGAAAAATATAGAGCCTAAATTAGAATCTTTTTTTTTCGAATGTTTGTTACTTACCAGAAATTATTGATGGTCGCATACCACGAAATATGCCCGTGAAAGAAAGACAAATATTAGAATAAATGTAAATATTATAATATGATTCCTTGTTTTAGTAAACCCACTATTCCCCACTTCTCCTAAATGAGTAAATATATTTTATGAAGTTTCATCATTGTGTCATGTGTTAACTCCAGACGAACCGTGGGGCTCAAGAAAATAATAATATAAACGTTTTAAAAAAAAACGACTTTAAAATGAACCAAACTGACCACACGGGAAGCACCAGCTTTCTAATAAAAAAAGAATCATCAAAATCGGTTCACCCAGTCAAAACTCCCAACTTACTTTAAAAAAAAAAACATGTCTGCAATCGACACGTGGTAGAAATGAAACCTCCAAAAAATGAATTTAGGTGTCTATCTCTTTTAACTGTCGCTTTTTCATCTACTTTCAAATTGTTTATGCCTATAATTGGTAATTGTAAAAGTACTAGCACTATTGTAACCTTGTTCCATATTATTATAAATGTTTTTGCAATTTTATCGCTGACATATCAAATAAATAAATAAATGACAACGATGCTAAAGAAGTTTTCACTTCAAAAAGAATTATTAAAATCAAAACCGAATTGAAAAACTTTGATTTGTTATGATATAATATGAATAATATCCTTTCCAATATTATACATTCCATGTGCTTTTTATGATAAAATTAACATATGTCGTAAATATTACATACATAATAAATAGTTGAAAATGAAGCTAATAAAAGTAAAAAATCTTTGTAACGATCACACGATCCAGTAAATAAAATCGGTATAGTTTAGCCCCCTTATACATAAAAGTTCAATAGTGGTGGAATAGTTATTATCTGTTTTGTCTCTTTCCTTCGAATGTCAAATAACTGTTGACAAACAAAGACAAAACAGAGTATAACTATTCCACTGCTATTAAATGTTTATGAATAAGGGGGTAGGCATCGACATCGATGGACAGCACTATAGAGCATCGATAAAAAAATTATCGACCATAGCCACTTCCCTATGTGTGTATGTGTGAGTTTGACCCTCCCTCTCCTCATGTCTTCCCCCGCAGAGAGCGATAGGGACAACTGCAGCTCAGACCGATTTTTACCTATAAAGATTTGACGAGATCGACCTTTCGTATTCCCCTGTTTCCTCTTCCAAAGTTGAGTCGATTCAATTATTTTTGGCATGAAAATTTTAAGAAAGAGTAGGTCTATGTCTCTACGTTTTTCTTTCATGTTATTTTTTGTTTTATATTTGTCTTTGAGGCCTTTGAACATGGCGGTATAAAAAAGTGAATTTTTGCTCATTTCAGAGGGTCACATTTTCTAAACCAATGAGTTTTTCCAAAAACATAAAACGTAGCGACATGCATATTCTAGACTTAGATTTTATGAGAAAAAATGATAGCTCTAGGGGCATAATCCAGGGAGGAAATAGGGGACTACGTTTGTATGGCAGATTGATTCTTTACTTTCCTCTTAACACTAACAACTTTTGTATTACGACTTTTCAAAATTCAGTATTAATTTATTTCATACAAAAAATGTTATTTCTTTAAAGTGACATTACACTGTTGCGATTTCGCGCGTTGAGTTAGCGTGCCGCCGCGCCGTTACTACTTGCCTATGTTACATTACAGAGAAGGAACAAGTAGAGTATCTTTGTAAAACATTAAATATTTGATATTTCTCAAAATATCGAGTAGGTACAAAAAAGTCGTAGAACAAAAGTCAAATACAGGCCGAGAGCTATTTTTTATAATATACAGGCCGAGAGCTATTTTTTATAATAATTATAACCTGTATCACGAACGAAACGCAGATAACGTGAAACTTTAGAATTTAAGTAATATTTTATTTAGGGCTGCAACGTGTCACAGTAATTAATCCGATGTTCTCTGTGTCTTCTTTACACGTTTCTATTTGAAATTGCTAACTAAAACATATATTGAAAATAGTGCTTTGGTGTTTGAAGTACCTAAGTAGTAAGTAGGTATACCTAAAACCAAAAACATGTATGTGATCCTACGCTTATTCCTTCTTTTATGATCTTTATTTTATAAATAAAAAATTGGTTGTCTGTAAAGTCGGTTTACTGACGATAGTTGACGTGACAACTCTCGCTTGCACTTCAAGCCTTACATGGAACGCCTCAGAGCGAGGTAACGCCGCGAGCGAGGTAACGCCGCATGAGTCATGTTTTTTGACGTGACAATGTCTTATAAATCGATAGAGCCGGTTGCACGCACGAAAAAACATGACTCATCCGGCGTTACCGGTATTACCTCGCTCATGCGGTTTTACCGGCGTTACCTCGCGAGCGTGGAACGAGCGACAAAGAAGACGTTGTCACGTTCAACTATCGTCAGTAAACCGACTTTACATGCAACCAATTTTTTGTGCGTGCAGCAGGCTCTATCGAATTAGGTATAAGACGTTGTCACGTCAAAAAAGTCTTGAGCCGTACCATCACCTCATAAATCCACATAAGCAACCATATAAAAACCCTTAAAGCTAGAAAATTAATATTTTCCACAGAAATTCTCAGCAGTATACATATTCCATTATCTTTGCTTCAAACTTCTCAAAAACTATATTCCCCTATATTTAAAAAAAACTGTAAGTAGCTCCGACAAGTTCCTATCCAAAAGATCGGTTTCAGCGAGGCAGTTAAATCCGTAACGACTCCTTCAAAAACGTTACCGGTTACACTAATTCCTAGTTATGAGGCTGTGCCACTATAAACTTTTTTTATGATAGTTACAAACTACCTATAAACATTAATTGTTGAAAAGAATAACGAAACGACGAATTCCTATAATGAAACAACCCGCATGCATAAAATAATAAATGTTCTCTTTTTTTTTGAGAAAAAATCTTACGTTTGATTAAATTAGTTTGAGCTGTTGCCATTGATTTAGGCGTTGGTTCAAGCTTTACATTTTGTTTTGTACGCACTTTTATGATCTAGTCGACCGTTTTAAAACTTATCAATAACCTAATATTATGTTATTATGACCATATTTAAACCATAGGCTAAAGTCACAGACTAACGTAACTAGTCTAGTTTTTGACGTGATAACGTCTTATAAATTGATGAACACCGTGAAAAGTAGAAACGTTCCGCGTAACGTTCCACCTGAGCCTGTGCGTGCAAACGAGAGCGCGCAACAATCGATAGAGAGGCACGATAAAACAAACGATAGAGAGATAGAGATTATGACGTTATCACGTAAATCTATCGTCCGTAAACCGACTTTACAGACAACCAATTTTTGACGTGATAACGTCTTATAAATTGATGAACACCAGCAACACACATGAAAAATAGTAACGTTCCGCGTAACGTTCCACCTGAGCCTGTGCGTGCAAGCGAGAGCGCGTAACAAGCGATAGAGACTAGAGAGGCACGATAATGACGTTATCACGTAAATCTATCGTCCGTAAACCGACTTTACAGACAACCAATTTTTGACGTGATAACGTCTTATAAATTGATGAACACCAGCAACACACATGAAAAATAGTAACGTTCCGCGTAACGTTCCACTTGAGCCTGTGCGTGCAAGCGAGAGCGCGCAACAAGCGATAGAGAGGCACAATAAAACAAATTGTATTAGGTACATAAAATAATGATTATGACGTTATCACGTAAATCTATCGTCCGTAAACCGACTTTACAGACAACAAATTTTTTTTGAAACAAAGTTTCTTTTCGGACGGTATCGCGCAGGGGGCTAGGCGAAAGAAAATGGAATTTTTTGCGTGTCGAAGATCTCGTAACGAAGAAAATCTACAATTAAACACAGATATAGGTAGAATTAAAGTAAGTATCTCTTACTAGGTAGTCAGAAATGGCGTAGAGTTTTGGTTTTTTACGAACTCGTTAATAGTAGTTTTATTATCTCGCTGCAGACTCGGCCATAAATCATTCGAGTGTTTCGCTTTTGTTGTTCACTAAAATACAAAAGCAGCAGTGAAGCTCAAGAGTGAAGTACAAAAGCGAAACACTCGGATGATTTATGACCGAGCCTGCAGCGAGATAATAACACTACTAAGTATTTAACTGAAAACAGTATCATCTTCCGAGCTATGAGTGGAACAACACACTGAAAATACATTTGCTCAAAAAGTAGACTCCTCCGTGCGTGTGTTTTGCGTGCGGAAAGTTATTCTTCTCCGTATCTACAATACTATAATTCTTTTTGTTTTGCTCCTGCGCGGGCGGCACCGGAGCGGGCGCACCAGGACGCATCACCGCAGCCGGCATCGGAGCCGTCACCGGAGCTCGACACGACTCACGGAGTAGACAAACACGTAAAACCAATATTTTCTTTCGCAAATATATTAAAAATCGTCGTTCAATGCACGTGCGGAATTGTCATTTCTACTCGTTCCTATAGTTGACCCGCGCCTTCGGCTTGGGTCAATAAACCGGGACTCGTAAAGAAATTACAAACTTTCCGCACTTATACTGAAATGTACTATTTTTTTAGATGTTATTTCAAACTTCGACACTCGCGTCTTATCTATTATTCTTTATTTTTTAAACCGAAGATAGACATTGATAGATTTGGTGATTGTACAGCCCAGTTTTTCGTAAGCAAATCGTCGTATAATCTGTAATTAGGGTGTTATAGCTTGAACAGCTCAGCTTATCTTATCCTACTACACAAACAGTTGTTTCTCACGGTGGGTGGAGTGCTGTGATATTGTGTTCATGTTGAGTGCTTTTTAAGCGTGTGATAACAGACCACTTCGGGGTTCGAGTCCTTTTTGTTGAAATGTTATCGGCTGTTGGGAGAGCCGACCGATAGGGTTCGATCATTCATAATGGCTGTTGCTCGCTTCTATGAATTTCGGGTTTATACATAATCCCGATATAATGAGTCAACCTTAAAAGATAGACATAATATGGCGTCGCGGACTTTTATTAAAACTTAAAAAAAATCCGCGACGCGAATTTCACGACAAAGGTTCTTGGAATGATTGAAATATGCTTCCATCTCCTCACGAGATATCTTAAAAATATGTTTTAATTTTTCATACTTTGTAAGCTCAGAATACAGAAAAAACCTTGTATTATACTTAACAAGGACATTTTTGAAAAGAGCAAGTGCCGAGTTTCTTGCCAGTTCTTCTCGGTGCAAACCTGCTTTCCGAACCTGACGGTAGAGTTTTGACTTTTCATAAGAGCCTTTTATTTAGGCCTATGTGAAAATAAATATTTTCATTTTCATTTTTTCATTTTCAAACTTTTAATGATGAACAATTCCTATAAGCAGTGCATGCAACGAAAGATCTACGGGAATTTCTTTTTCCCATTTTTCAAACATTTTTTATTGATCCTCCGCTTATATAAGCGTGATGTTATATAGCCTGTAGCCTTCCTCGATAAATGTAGTATCCATCACAAAAATATTTTTTCAATTCAGACCAACAGTTCCTGAGATTAGCGCGTTCAAACAAACAAACAAACATATCTCGGTGGCGGTTAAAAATGAAGCTGTTCACAAAGGTTGATGATATCACCAACACTAAGCGAATCTTCGCCTCACACAGACCATTAACGCCGTAACGCCGGCAGCACATGAAAGAGTTGCACAAAATAGTGCAACACAAGCAGGGCTCCGGCACAACACAAGCACCAAGGGCCACAAAGGGTTCTTTGTGCCGCGGTAAGTGACCCGACCTCGTCAATGGGGCCGTTTTTATAGCTCAGGGCGTGGCACTAACTGTGTGAGATGCAGTGTTGACTGCATGGAATTGGCAGTTATTTTAGCATCGACAAGTACCTACTAAATGATTCACAAAACAACACCGGTCAATTCGTTCTTGTAAGTGCAATGTGGGAAAGAAAGTTTATAATGAACTGCTGTATTATAATTACTAGCTCAACTAGTTTTTAAGAGCTTTTGTGAAGTGGTGATAACCGAAAACAAAACCCGGCTGAGTTTGTTGTGGGCTACTTCTCAGTGCAGGGCGCGTTGGAACCCTCGTTAACTTAGTTTTAAGTCGACTTGTAGTTATCACCGTACATAATATTATGTAACAAATATTGTTGACGTTTTACAAGTGCCTTGTAAGTTAGGCCTATGTGAAATAAATATATTTTGAATTTGAATTTGAATTGAATTAATTATGTGGGTATGTTTGATAGGTACTACTTCACGCTAAACTAGGTAGGTGTGTACCTACTGTATTTCGATATTCGTAAAAATGATTTTTCAGTAAAAAATCGTCTGCTTAGGTATATAGGTACGTAAATGCCATCACCTTGTTAAACATTTTACTTCACGAAATGTAGCCGGCGCGTTACGTGAATGCCCCCTGAACTGAATTGGCTGAAATTTAAATGGAGTTAGATACAAAAGTAGTATACTACATGCTGGCAATTTAGCTGTATTTTGAAATGGAGATGGATTAACAATAACATTAAATTATAAAATTTTAAAAACCTCCTATGCTTGTCAACTGGCACGCGTGAAGCATTTAATCGAGTAAACATACGCCAAAACTGCATCATTTTGGAAAAGAGCTTATACTTTTACACTGCTTGACCGATATTAACCAAACACAGCTAAGAACCACCGCAAAGAAACTGGCTTTTGAAGGAAAGTAACCGCATTGAAATCGGGCCATTCGTTTGAGAGCTACGATGCCACAAATAGACACACTCATAGACAAATAGACTTACAGAATCTTCCCTTGGTTCTCAAGGGATTGATGAAAAGCCGAAATTCCCGTTTTAAAATGAAATAAAGTTCCACAGTTTTGAAAGCTTTATTTAATGAAAAGCATTATTTTCCTTTCTTTACAATAGTGTATTTTTTTTATATAGGAATCAGGAATTAGTCGTGATGATGGCAAGAGACCTGATGTATTGACGCTGGTTCCCTGGGAACGGGGTCGGGCGCTGATGTGGGACGCAACATGCGTTGACACATTGGCTTCGATTCATATCAGGGAGACAGAATCAAAGCCGGGAGCTGCAGCTAAAACTGCTGAATCAGGTAAGCGACGCAAATATGATTAGAGAGTTACATATTTGTCCCGTTTGCCGTGGACACCCTGGGGCCATGGAGTTATAGTGCCAAAAAATTCATTCGAGAGCTTTCCCCGCGTTTAATAACCTCAACTGGTGACAGAAGGGCTGGCTCATTGCGCAACGTATCAGCCTAGCTGTTCAACGCGGAAATGCAGCCAGTATTCTATATGCCACCATTCCACGCGGGCAAGACTTGTATAGTAATTATTAGAATAAGCTACTGATAAGTTTTATTGTAAATATTTACAATAGTCCAACTTTACTTTTTACTTTGTAATTACCTTCCTACTTAATTTAGCAACCATTAGGTGCCTATAAGTAACAATATTGTGAAAATATAACAACCAAGGAGGAAAAGCATGTTCTAAAAATTGTTTTGTGTGATATTTTGATTCCTTCTTTTTTACTTCGCTCTCATTCAACAATTGATTAAGTGTGGAAAACTCTGATTAAATAATTACCGTGTAAATTACAACCAACCGTTTATATTCCATGTTGGTAAATCTCGATTCACACCTCTTCGATTCATTTCAATAAAATTAACAACGCAAAAGTTTATTTAGATGAATCCCAAACAACCTCGTCCGACGCAAGTGAAATTAATTTTTGAAAAAATTATAATTCTGACTTTTACTGCTATCAGAAAATTCAGATTTTTACTGCTGTTGTGCATGTTAGTGTTTCTCACTTTAACAAAGAATCGATTGACGTGTGTTTATGAAATAATTCAGAATTTCTTATTGGTAAACTAAAACCAAATTGGCTGTCGATTTAGTTATTTGTCGTTCAACAAACTCAGCCGGGTATTCTTTTATGTTATCATCATTAAACAACAATGGATATAAATACTAAATAGACTAGTAACATCGGAGCAATTCACTATCACTCCCAAGGGCTTGTGTTGCTAATATAGTCCTTTATAAAGTAGCATGTAATTGCATTTTAGAACAGAGAATATTAATTACTGTTATTTAGTACTAAAACAGATTAGACATTATTTATCGCTTGAATGTCCGTTGCTAAGTGAATCGAACTTGGGCAATGCATTATTTATCAAGCGCGAAGTGAACTTGCTTGTGTCGTGAAGTGCTTCGAAATTCGAATGAGTGAGCTTTGAGACCAAGTGCGTTTGAACTGAATAGACCTAGCAAGATTATGATGCCAAAACAAATTAATTACCTACCTAGGTATTCTAAAAAATGTTTCCGAAAGTAGGTATAATTATTGTTTGCAAACACTTTCTACTTGTTGCTATCACTCTTCACTTCACTTACAAATTGCGATAAATCAATTAAATCGCTTCGTTAGTTTTTCAACAGTTTTTTTTTCCATCCATGAGTCCACAGTCTATACGTGAGATACATAATTAGTTGTTCGACATAGGTGTTAATCTTCGTATAACGTTCGCTTTCTCACATTTTCCTCACTACATGTAAATATTTGCACGCCACCAAATAAATTGTAGTTTCAGTGCCGAGTGCGTGATGCCTTTGAAGTTTTTAAATGGTGTTTGTAGACTTTCATATTGATGAAACATTTTTTTTTATTATAATAAGCAAGTAGCGGCCGAAATTATTTATCTATAGCTATCTATAATCGAAATAAGTCTATCAAGTGAAAATTAAAATATTTATTTTCCACATAGACCTAAATAATAGGCTCTTATATATGGAAAGTCAAAACTCTACCGCCAGGTTCGGAAAGCCACTTTGTACCGAAAAGAAGTGGCAAGAAACTCGGTACTTGCTCTTTTCAAAGATGTCATTATTATAATGCAAGATTTCTTATAAAGTATGAAAAATTATTACATATTTTTAAGATATCTCGTGAGGAGATATATTCCTATCATTCCAAGAATCTTTGTCGTTAAGAAATTCTTCAAACAGGTAGGCACAATTACTGGTACTTATAGGTTGTGGCTTATAGCAATGAATAAAACCTCATGAGAAAACATGCCTGATATGTTTTCTAATGTGTCTAAATTCTGTTAACCCATTAAAAAGCCCAAACGCCTAATAACCTGATCCAAGCCATACTCTGTCATGGGCTATAAAAAAGGGTTAAGATTTTATATACAATCAAGCCACTCAAATCTAACGCCCTATTTAGGTCACATTTAAATAAAAAAATCTAGAGCAAATAAAGCATCAAGGAATAGGTACGTAAAGATTAAAGAACACACCAATAAAACTTGAGATGAAAGCTAGTAGTATAATTAATGAGGCAGTGACACACTTGCGGTGATTTACAGCGCATCAAAGTTATTGGTGTAATGCCATGATGCACACTTAAAACAGCGAAAACTATAAAACTGTTGCATTGATCTTTCATGTGTGAAAACATGCATTGGTGCATACTTGTACAAAAAAGTGAAAAACGTAAGTCAAGCCTTTTTCCCTTCTTATAATGTCCACTCACGGAAGTCTTAATTCTAAAAAAGGAAACGAAGAAGTTGCAAAGTAACCAACAACTACTCACAAACCCTACTGTTCATAAGAAGACAGTCCTGCCTTTCGAACTCGCCTTGCCTGGCGAGTCTTGAAATTTTTTAATTACTGAACTTTGGATGAAATACTATTTTAGGCTATTACAATAAGCTTTTTGTTTCTGATAAAAAAGATACGATAATCGGACTCTAAAGTAATGATATTGCCATTCCCGCAATTTTACTGCCATACTTAAGCCTACTCCGAGTCGGTATGATGAATTTTATTCGTGCTTTATCCCATACGTATCCGAGTTTCAAAGTGGCAAGGCACATTAATTCTAAAGTGCCTTTAAAATTATTTTCACCATGACAATCGTCATAGAATAAACTCGCTATTAACTAAAACATGCATCACTCAACACGATGTACTAAGCATATTTTAATGTAGGTACATCACAACCTAACAATAGGACGTTAAGTAATAAATTGAAATGCATCGTCATCGCTCAAAAATAGGACGCGTCAACATTCTAGCTTGTTGAGTAGAATGGGGGCGTTTTGTTTTTTTGATGGAGATATTTTAAATTGAAATTGTCATCATACTAATAATAATACTGGTTGTGGCGGATATCTATTACTCTGGCAACTTTGCCATACAATCTTCAAAACGTTCCCCACAACTTCCCTCACGCGGGAATTTCAAATGTAGGAGCTGGCGTCCCGCTAGGCGCTTGGCGCCGATTATGTGTTATAAGAGCAAAAGTGTGTTTGTATGTTTGTAAGTCCATCAATCACAGTAAATTGTAGATACGGCTAGACGCAATTTTTTCCTTATCGGCGAAAAATTTGGCTATTAGGTACCTACCTACTCGAATAAGCAAAATACAGAGTTACGACCATCCACACATCCACACACAGCCAAATACCCGAATATTTGTATCAGCCTTCAACAATGAATGAACACCAAGAAAGTGGCTTAGATCACCTGATCTTAGATCTGTGATCAAATTCAAAAATCAAATTTTATATTTGATAGCAAAGCAAACGAGGCATAGAACGCTATTATAAACGAGGCACAAAAGGCAAACAAATCCGAAAGTTGTAAAAAATGGGGCTGTTAAAATATTTACACGTTGTTGGTTAGTAAACAAAGACACGCTTTGTTTTTAATTTCCAAAGCAATAATAAATACAAGTATCTTAATTACAGAAAGTTGTGAATACCTTCCTTACAAGCATTGCTATTTTAGGCAGTTTTAGAAAATTTATGTGTCACCGACTGTAATTTCAGGGTTCATTCTTTCGAGCATTAGTTTTATTACTGCAAAAAACAAATACTAAAAAAGAGACCTGCTAAAAGTTTTTTTTTTAACTTTTAATTATTAAACTTTTCTTACAGAAGCTTGCCTATGAAACATTACGTCAGTTTATTTGTGTGTCTCTACCGCCAAACCAAGCAGTGTTAATGTTATGACTTATGACTAACTCCCAAAGTCAGAAGCCTTCAAAACCAATCGGTTTAAAAGTAATAAATCATGCTGCGCAATGTGGAGGTACTTGAAACTTGAAAGAGCTCGAGCGAGTGCACTGGAATGACGTAAACGAATCAATATAGCATTATCTCACATCTCAATGACAGCAAATAACACGCACGTTCAAACGTTTGGATTTTTGACCCACCAATCAATAGTTTTGAGTTTTTTATAAATTACAAAAGTAAATTATTCAAGATGAACTGAAAAGTAGAAACCTTTGTATAAAAATACAAATGAAATAAGAAAACACTTCTTTAGTCCCTTGATTATCGAGATTAAAACTGAAAACACGTCATTTAAAAATCGATTCTCATTAGACAATCGTTAATTGAAAAAAAAATCTTTAGAAAACTAAGAAATGGACCGTCGTCAGTCGTAACGTAACGGTTGTACTTCCCATAATTTTCTAAGTTATGTATTATAAAGCATTTCATTTTCATTTGTGGTCAGTTTGTAAAGCAGTTGCGATTGTAGAATAAGAATCCATAAATAAAATTTAGCTAGGAGTTTTGGCATAATTACCTATTTCATTTAAGTACACTAAGTTTTATGGAGAGTAATAATTAATAATCTATATATATAAAAGAATGAGGTATTTTGGTTGTTCCACGGATTCCGCCAAAACTATAGATCGTAGAGATCTGAAATTTGGTACTTAGGTAGATATTAGGTCATGAATTCGTACTAAGACGGGGATTCCAAAAATTCCATGTTTAAGGGGTAAAAATCATACATTAAAGGGATTTCTCCATACAAAATTGTAATTTTTTTCGTTGTTCCAGGCATTCCAGAAAAACTAAAAGTCGTAGAGATCTGAAATTTGGTATCTAGGTAGATATTAAGTCATGAATTCGTACTAAGACGGGGATTCCAGAAATTCCATGTTTAAGGGGTAGAAATAGTACATTAAAGGGATTTCTCCATACAAAATTGAAATTTTTTCGTTGTTCCAGGCATTCCAGAAAAACTAAAAGTCGTAGAGATCTGAAATTTGGTATCTAGGTAGATATTAGGTCATGAATTCGTACTAAGACGGGGATTCCAGAAATTCCATGTTTAAGGGGTAAAAATCATACATTTAAGGGTATTTCCCATACAAAAGTAAAATTATTTCGTTGTTCCAGGAATTCCCGAAAAACTAAAAGTCGTAGAGATCTCAAATTTGGTACCTAGGAAGATATTAGGTCATGAATTCGTACTAAGACGGGGATTCTAGAAATTCCATGTTTAAGGGGTAGAAATAGTACATTAAAGGGATTTCTCCATACAAAATTGTAATTTTTTTTGTTGTTCCAGGAATCCCGAAAAACTAAAAGTCGTAGAGATCTGAAATTTGGTACCTACATTGACATTAGGTCATGAATTCGTACTAAGACGGGGATTCCAGAAATTCAAATTGGAAGGGATAAAAATCCTACTTTGGGATTTTCCCATACAAAAGTGTAATTTTTGCGTTGTTCCAGGGATTCCAGCGAAGTTAAAATTCGTAGAGATCTGAAGTTTGGTACCTAGGTTGGTATTAGGTATATCATGAATTCGTATTCAGAAAGGGATTTTCGAGATTCAAATTTTGAGGAGGAAAAATTTTGAATTTTTTGGTCGCCATTTTGAACTTTTTTGTTACTTGGCCGATTGCTTTGAAAATCGATATTTGACTATGGCAGCAAGCATAGAGACGGAATTTGTGGTCAAAATTTAAAAAATAGGCCGCCATTTTGAACTTTTTTGTTACTGGGCCGATTGCTTTGAAAATCGATATTTGACTATAGCAGCAAGCATAGAGAAAGAATTTGTGGTAATTTTTAAAAAAGTGGCCGCCATTTTGAACTTTTTTGTTACTGGGCCGATTGCTTTGAAAATCGATATTTTACAGTGGCAGCAAGCATAGAGAAAGAGTTTGTGGTCAAAATTTAAAAAATAGGCCGCCATTTTGAACTTTTTTGTTACTGGGCCGATTGCTTTGAAAATCGATATTTGACTATGGCAGCAAGCATAAAGAAGGAATTTGTGGTCAAAATTTAAAAAATAGGCCGCCATTTTGAACTTTTTTGTTACTGGGCCGATTGCTTTGAAAATCGATATTTGACTATGGCAGCAAGCATAAAGAAGGAATTTGTGGTCAAAATTTAAAAAAGTGGCCGCCATTTTGAACTTTTTTGTTACTGGGCCGATTGCTTTGAAAATCGATATTTGACTATGGCAGCAAGCATAGAGAAGGAATTTGTGGTCAAAATTTAAAAAAGTGGCCGCCATTTTGAACTTTTTTGTTACTGGGCCGATTGCTTTGAAAACCGATATTTGACTATGGCAGCAAGCATAGAGAAGGAATTTGTGGTCAAAATTTTAAAAAGTGGCCGCCATTTTGAACTTTTTTGTTACTGGGCCGATTGCTTTGAAAATCGATATTTGACTATGGCAGCAAGCATAGAGAAGGAATTTGTGGTCAAAATTTAAAAAAGTGGCCGCCATTTTGAACTCTTTTGTTACTGGGCAGATTGCTTTGAAAATCGATATTTGACTATGGCAGGAAGCATAGAGAAGGAATTTGTGGTCAAAATTTAAAAAAGTGGCCGCCATTTTGAACTTTTTTGTTACTGGGCCGATTGCTTTGAAAATCGATATTTGACTATGGCAGCAAGCATAGAGAAGGAATTTGTGGTCAAAATTTAAAAAAGTGTCCGCCATTTTGAAATTTTTTGTTACTGGGTCGATTGCTTTGAAAATCGACATCTGATTATTTCACCAAGCATCGAGAAGGAATTTGTAGTCAAAATTTAAAAAATTGGCCGCCATTTTGAACTTTTTTGTTACTGGGCCGATTGCTTTGAAAATCGATATTTGACAATGGCAGCAAGCATAGAGAAAGAATTTGTAGTCAACATTTTTAAAAGTGGCCGCCATTTTGAACTTTTTTGTTACTGGGCCGATTGTTTTCAAAATTGATATCTGATTATCGCAGCGAGCATAGAAAAGGAATTTTTGGTAAAAATTTAAAAGAATTGGCCACAATTTTGTACTTATATGTCTTACCATGGTAGCAAGCAACCACGGCCGGATGGACGAACGGACGGTGGAGTCTTAGTAAGAGCTTTTACCCTTTGGGTACGGAACCCTAAAAATGGCCACCATATTTAACTTTTTTGTGACGATCGAATTTTTCAAAATCAATATGTGACTATTACCAGGAAGCAAGAGAAAATTTTGTGGGCAAAATGGTGTGTAATGCAGGAATTTTGGAAATTAAACCACCATAGTAAAGCATAACTCAGAAGTTAACGTGAGCGAAGCCGCGGGCGTTTGCTAGTACTTAATAAATACCTAACCGCCCAAAAAGTCAAGATTCCTGTCATGGTCAAACGCCTTACTTGACTGAAGGTAATGTGCATGATCAAATTAGGCACAACAATATCTTACCTATCCTAATTTGTAGCTTCTAACGTAATTCATAAGGTAACTAACTTTTAATTACACTTAACGACTGCTATAATTTGCTGAACATAAGCCATATTATATGTAAGTACGAGTATAGGTATGCTACCGTTAAAACTTAAAATAATTTTGTAATTGCGGTACCAATTTAAGCAATGTAGAATCAAGAATGTGTTTGGAACTTGAAGTAGCGAGTAGCGATACAATATTTAAGCTGAATATATTCTCAATTTCACAGAGACATAGAGATTGATGCTCTAGCAATAAGGCCGCCTTTACGCTCACTGTGTTCTGTTGTATTGTGTTTCACGAACTGTGTTTTTCTGTATGTGTGTTCAATAAAGCTATAGAAATAAATAATGAAACATCTTACACCTCCGGCTGTGCGGATTAAGAGCTGAATCGTAAAGATGTCAGTTGTTTAATATAACGCACACGTTTTTTCTCCCGGAAGGAATCAAAGATTAAAGCAATGCGTACTCGCCTCAACGCATGCGTCTTGCGTAGTCCTCTTGCTTCTATACCAAACAAAACGACAATACACTAAATGTCAATTCGATATCGCGCAGTTTCACTCGGGTGAAGAAAATAATGCACTTTAGCTTTATTCGGCAATATAGCGGGAAATTCCTTCTATTATTCTGAATTCTGGGGCACACGCTACAATTATTTTGTTTAGTAAATCATAAGTAGTGTTGCCCAAAATCAGTCTTGGTCTTGCAGTCTTGGTCTTGTTCTTGCGTTTTTGCAAGAACAAGACCAAGACCAAGACTGCCTAATTTTAGCAAGACCAAGAACAAGACTGGCAGTGCAAGATTTGAGCAAGAACAAGACTAAGCCTGCGAGTCTCTTGCGTCTTGCAGTTAACGTGAAATCGCACCCTCTGCCCGCGAAATTCAAATTTTATTTTTTCGCAAAATGAATGCCATAAGCCTAATTCATTGTACTAGTTAAATATTGGCGAAAAACAGAATAAAATTTGAATTTCGCGGGCCAACCTCCGTTTTTTTTTAAACACTACAAGTAAGTACTTGACTGTGATCGCACCTGATGGTAAATGACGATGCAGCCGGCTCAGGTCTGGTCTGGTGCGAGGCTTCGGCCGTGGCTAGTTACCACCCTACCAGCAAAGACGCACCGCCAAGCGATTTAACGTTCCGGCGCGATGCTGTGTAGAATCCTTTAGGGTTTGCTTACCCCGTCCAAGTTAGTACGATAACATCTTCGGCTGCATCGTCACTTATCATTAGGTCAGATCGCAGTTCTAACCTACCTAACTTGTAGTGATTAAAAAAAACCTACGTTAATTCAAACTCAAAATGTATACTTACTCAAAATGTTACATTGTTTTCACATCTAAATTACCGTTTAATAAATAGCAATAGGCTAACAGGTAATTGCAAGACTTGCGAGACTCTTGCTGCAAGACCAAGACCAAGACCAAGACTGGGGGTGCAAGAACAAGACCAAGACCAAGACCAGATGTACTGGCGCAAGACCAAGACCAAGACTGGCTGAGTCTCGTCTTGTTCTTGCATTTGGGCAACACTAATCATAAGTGTTTACTTAGCAGCTATCTTGGCAGCGGACATCACACCTATTTCGGAGGTATATGCTATGAAATGTCCATTGTCTATTTTGTTACGTATTAAACATGAAACACAAATGAACAGAATGCAGAAGTAACTACAAACTCGACATCGATAACTCGAAGTATGTCTACAAATCGAAATCGCAAGTATTCATAATTCAATTAGGTACCTCAGAAACTAGTATCAGGAATATGACGGAAGCAGATAAAGCTCTCGAATTAAAATAGAATACACAGAATACAATCTTAAAAAAATTATAATGTGGAAACACTCAGGCAGTGTATAAATGTCTGCGTCTTATTTATTGCTACAGAGACCGTGCCTTGTTTACGTCATTATATTACTCGCGCAAGTGCGCTGTACTAGAGGGCTATTCACGTAACGATTTCACACACTGATTATCACTCACCGATTGATGGTGATGGCAACCATAGAGAGCAGCGAGACGGCTTCGTTCCCATAGAACACGAACGCGAACATCTGACAGAGCCGCGGCCCGAGGACCCACTGCTGCTGGATGTACCTGCAAATTGCAATACACAATTACTTTAGTGGTTTTCACTCACCGACATTAGATGGCGTCATTATTTAATAATTAAAAATTAAAACAAAAAACATTATTTCATTTATTTCATTTATTCATACACTGCATCATGCACACATGCTATACATATAATATGTGCACATGAAACCCTGTCAGGGCACAGCAATACAGATTTTGATCCCCTATTCACAATACATCACAATTTTATACCTATATTCACAATCCTTATTGTCTGCAATGTTAAGTTTCTAATATGTCTAGTTATGTACAAACATTGGTACTTTAACGATTCAAACAAATTTTGGAAGTTTTGTCTGGCATAAGTGAATACTTCATTTCACAGTAAGTACCTGCGGGGTAATTTACACTGAAAAACTAACTTAACGTCTACTGATTTAGAGTGTAAAATTGAATGTATTTCAAAGAGCAGCGCCACTGTCATGATGAAGTTACCTGCTGGCTGTGAGCGGCAGGTTGATGCTGCAGAAGAGCAGGTCCGACACGCAGAGCGACAGCACGAACATGGTGGTCACGTGGCCGCGCAGCTTCGGGTGCATGAGCAGCGCCACTGTCGTGATGAAGTTACCTGCTGGCTGTGAGCGGCAGGTTGATGCTGCAGAAGAGCAGGTCCGACACGCAGAGCGACAGCACGAACATGGTGGTCACGTGGCCGCGCAGCTTCGGGTGCATGAGCAGCGCCACTGTCGTGATGAAGTTACCTGCTGGCTGTGAGCGGCAGGTTGATGCTGCAGAAGAGCAGGTCCGACACGCAGAGCGACAGCACGAACATGGTGGTCACGTGGCCGCGCAGCTTCGGGTGCATGAGCAGCGCCACTGTCGTGATGAAGTTACCTGCTGGCTGTGAGCGGCAGGTTGATGCTGCAGAAGAGCAGGTCCGACACGCAGAGCGACAGCACGAACATGGTGGTCACGTGGCCGCGCAGCTTCGGGTGCATGAGCAGCGCCACTGTCGTGATGAAGTTACCTGCTGGCTGTGAGCGGCAGGTTGATGCTGCAGAAGAGCAGGTCCGACACGCAGAGCGACAGCACGAACATGGTGGTCACGTGGCCGCGCAGCTTCGGGTGCATGAGCAGCGCCACTGTCGTGATGAAGTTACCTGCTGGCTGTGAGCGGCAGGTTGATGCTGCAGAAGAGCAGGTCCGACACGCAGAGCGACAGCACGAACATGGTGGTCACGTGGCCGCGCAGCTTCGGGTGCATGAGCAGCGCCACTGTCGTGATGAAGTTACCTGCTGGCTGTGAGCGGCAGGTTGATGCTGCAGAAGAGCAGGTCCGACACGCAGAGCGACAGCACGAACATGGTGGTCACGTGGCCGCGCAGCTTCGGGTGCATGAGCAGCGCCACTGTCGTGATGAAGTTACCTGCTGGCTGTGAGCGGCAGGTTGATGCTGCAGAAGAGCAGGTCCGACACGCAGAGCGACAGCACGAACATGGTGGTCACGTGGCCGCGCAGCTTCGGGTGCATGAGCAGCGCCACTGTCGTGATGAAGTTACCTGCTGGCTGTGAGCGGCAGGTTGATGCTGCAGAAGAGCAGGTCCGACACGCAGAGCGACAGCACGAACATGGTGGTCACGTGGCCGCGCAGCTTCGGGTGCATGAGCAGCGCCACTGTCGTGATGAAGTTACCTGCTGGCTGTGAGCGGCAGGTTGATGCTGCAGAAGAGCAGGTCCGACACGCAGAGCGACAGCACGAACATGGTGGTCACGTGGCCGCGCAGCTTCGGGTGCATGAGCAGCGCCACTGTCGTGATGAAGTTACCTGCTGGCTGTGAGCGGCAGGTTGATGCTGCAGAAGAGCAGGTCCGACACGCAGAGCGACAGCACGAACATGGTGGTCACGTGGCCGCGCAGCTTCGGGTGCATGAGCAGCGCCACTGTCGTGATGAAGTTACCTGCTGGCTGTGAGCGGCAGGTTGATGCTGCAGAAGAGCAGGTCCGACACGCAGAGCGACAGCACGAACATGGTGGTCACGTGGCCGCGCAGCTTCGGGTGCATGAGCAGCGCCACTGTCGTGATGAAGTTGCCTGCAAAATGCAATAGATTCTTTTAAAGATAATAAATACTAAAAAGTAAGCATCGCAGTAAACAGGGAAGTCACGAAAAGGCATAAAAGAATTTTAATATGTGGTCATAATTTCAAAAAGCGATTGTGAGTTTATTTTAAAGCCCTTTTTAGGGTTCCGTAGCCGAATGGCAAAAAACGGAACCCTTATAAATTCGTCATGTCTGTCTGTCCGTCTGTCCGTCTGTCCGTCCGTATGTCACAGCCACTTTTTTTCGAAACTATAAGAGCTATACTGTTGAAACTTGGTAAGTAGATGTATTCTGTGAACCGCATTAAGGTTTTCACACAAAATTTTAAAAAAAGTAATAAATTTTGGGGGTGCCCTAAGTATGGGGCACTGAAACTCAAAAATTTTTTTTTCATCAAACCCATAT
The DNA here is from genome assembly GCA_036785405.1 of Coenonympha arcania. Taxonomy (NCBI): domain Eukaryota; kingdom Metazoa; phylum Arthropoda; class Insecta; order Lepidoptera; family Nymphalidae; genus Coenonympha; species Coenonympha arcania. Next base: position 15,572,814 of record CM072068.1, on the reverse strand, counting down.
GTGTGGGGTATCTATGGATAGGTCTTCAAAAATGATACTAAGGTTTCTAATATCATTTTTTCTAAAATGAATAGCTTGCGCGAGAAAATTGCGCGAGAAAGCGGTAAAATGTGTGTCCCCCCCCTGTAACTTCTAAAATAAGAGTATGATAAAACTAAAAAAAATATATGATGTAGGTACATTACCATGCAAACTTCCACCGAAAATTGGTTTGAACGAGATCTTATAAGTAGTTTTTTTTATATTTACAATAAAACCTCTAAAAACAAAGTTAGTTTTGCGGTTCGATAAGAAAAGTGGTTTTTATGGTTTTATTCCTCCGGTTGTAGTACGGAACTCTCAGTGCGCGAGTCCGACTCGCACTTGACAGGTTATTATTTGAAAATTTTCTTCGCTTTTTGTATTAAAGCCATCGTATTGGCCTTCGGACCTCAAACTACCAATTCAAACATCTCCTTTATGCAATTGCAATAAAGAAAGAGTGTGTGCTAAGTGTGCTTTAAAAAAGAAGGACGGAGGTATTCGTCCGATAGCAGTAGGTTCAACGATTCGGCGCGTTGTTCCAAAAATTTGTTGTAAAAAGTTTCTTCCACGTATTTCTGAACTTTTTGTCCCATGTCAGTTAGGATTCGGCTCAAAAGGTGGGTGCGAAGCAGCTGTGCATGCTGCTCGCACCTACCTCCTTAACACCCGAGAGGAGGTACTTCTCAAAATTGATGTTAAAAATGCGTTCAACTCAGTAGATCGGGGAGTCCTCCTCTCCGAGGTCAAAAACGAAATTCCCGAAACATTTCCATATTTGACGCAATGCTACAGATATTCATCAAACCTTATTTACAAAAACAACATCTTGAGCTCCGCTGTTGGCTGTCAGCAGGGAGATCCACTGGGACCTGCCATTTTTAGTCTGGCCATCAACCCAATAATTTCGGCTCTAAATTCAAAATTTAATATATGGTATTTAGACGATGGGACCTTAGGAGGTGACGTAGATACTGTTTTGGACGATTTGAAAAATATTATTAACAAATTTGCAAAAATTGGGCTCGAAATTAATTTTTCAAAATGTGAAATTTACATTCCAAATTCATTTTCGGCTGAATCAAAATTGGAAATTATTAAAAAATTTAATATCCTTACCCCAGGCATCAAAATATTGAATGAAGAATCGCTTCGCCTCCTAGGTGCTCCGGTTTTAGAAGCCTCTATACCACAATATTGCTCTGATACAATAACAAAATTCAATAACTGCTCCCATCGTCTTATAGAAATTAATCCACACATGGCTTTAACCATAATTCGCTTTTGTTTGTTTTTGCCAAAATTTATTTATGTTCTCCGTTGTTCACCAATTTGGAAGTTCAAAAACATACTTGATAATCTAGATTCTTGTGTTAAGAATTCTCTTATCAATATTCTAAATTGTCCATTAGACAATACGGCTTGGGCCCAGGCCTCTCTGCCAACACGGTACGGGGGCCTGGGAATACGAAAAATTTCTAGTGTATCTCTTCCAGCCTTTCTTTCCTCTGCTTATAGTACGCACGCCCTTTATGGTAAAATCATATCCCCTACCTTGGGGTCCATTGAGGTGTCGTACTTAGCGGATGCAAGAAATGCGTGGTCCTTGGTAAGTCCCAGCAGCTTGCCGGCTTCATTATCCTTCCAGAGACAGTGGGATGATATAATCTGCAAGCAACTTTTTGATGAACTGTTGGTGAACGCAAAGACGCAAAAAGATCGAGCTCGTCTCCAAGCTGTCTCTGTGAAGGAGTCCGGTTACTGGCTTCAGGCTCTCCCTTCTGCGAACCTGGGCACCCTTTTAGACCACACTACCCTGACGATTATAATCGGTCTTCGGCTTGGCGCCAAGATAAATCAGCCTCACCGTTGCCATTGCGGCGATGGTGTAGACAGCTACGGTCACCACGGCCTCTCCTGTTCGAAGAGTGCTGGTCGCTTCTCACGCCACAGTTCCCTCAACGACGTCATCCGGAGGTCTCTTGCTTCCGCCAAAATACCGACAGTTTTGGAACCGAATGGTTTATCCCGAAGCGATGGTAAGAGACCAGACGGTATGACGCTCGTTCCATGGAAGTTGGGTAGGTCGCTTGTTTGGGATGCGACTTGTGTAGATACATTGGCTGCAGCCTGCATCCCATATTCAGGCGACCTGCTCCAAGGCAGGTGCGGCGGCGGCCAGCGCTAAACGGGCCAAGAGGGGCAAATATGAAGCTCTCGATGGAAGCTTCATTTTTGTGCCTTTTGGAGTTGAGACCCTGGGGCCGTGGGGCCCCGGTGCTCGCTCCCTTTTTGATGACATTTCAAAAAGGGTGATTGAGTCTACCGGGGATCCAAGAGCTGGCAGCTACCTTGGCCAAAAAATAAGTTTAGCTATCCAAAGGGGCAATGCTGCCAGCGTTTTGGGTTCAATGCCTCGCTGCCTTGGCTTCGATGAGGCTTTAGCTTAAATTTTTATATCAATTTTATTAATTTTTAATCTTTTACTGTAATATTTATAATTAGTATGTGATATGTTTATAATAAAGTAATAATATTTATCAAATTCAAAAAGAAAGAGTACTCTATTCAGATTAGATACAATCTCTCGCCACATATTATACATACAATCATCGCAACAAAAATTACGTATGCGTCGCGATCAATGTTCCCCAGGCATTCGCGTGAATCCATTGATTAAAGAAATTCATCATTGTGTGAGTCCCACAGCGTGTTTAGTTAATTAATGTCGTGGTTTTTCTACAGTCATTTGTTTTGTCCATACATTTTTGTCGACTAGCGACTAGCGTTAACGCCAAACGCTTAAGTGACATTGTCTAGCCCTGCAGTTTAGAACGCCGACGCAGTGTTGCCTGTTTAGTGGTTTTTTACAGGATATATTTTGGAGAGTGTGCTCAAGAACTCCACAACCTTGTGCCTCCTTCACCTTTCTACCATAGAACCGCGAGACGTCGAGAGAAGTGGCATCCTTATGTGGCTGATGTCCAGCGTACTCGGACGAAACGCTTTTCTTCTACGTTTCTGATACGAACCGCTAAGGTGTGGAACACCCTTCCAGCTTCCGTGTTCCCAGCCAAATACAATCTGGGTGCCTTCAAAAGAAGAGTGAATAGGCATTTTCTAGGCAAGCGCGCTCCATCCTAGACCTCATCATTTCTGTTCATCAGACTTGATTGTAGCCAAGCGCAAGCCTATCAATTATAAAAAAAAAAAAAAAAAAAACATAGATGAGGACTTCCTTTACTGTTTTTCTGGGATAAAAAAATTGGTTGTCTGTAAAGTCGGTTTACGGACGATAGATTTACGTGATAACGTCATAATTGGCCTCTCTATCGTTTGTTTCATCGTGCCTCTCTATCGCTTGTTGCGCGCTCTCGCTTGCACGCACAGGCTCAGGTGGAACGTTACGCGGAACGTTACTATTTTTAATACATTTGCTCAAAAAGTTGACATTTCCATGTGTGTTTAGCGTGCGCAAAGTTATTCTTTTCCGCACTAGTGTTTTTGGGTTTTCCTCCTACGCGGCACCGGAGCGGGCGCACCAGCTGTGCTATTCTGCAAAAATACTTATAGCAGCGACGAGCTAACAGCTATGCGCTGATTGGTTAATGCTCCGTCAGTTATGCAGCCAAGGCGACAATTGGCTGCTGATGGCTGCGTTGCTATGGTTACCTTCGATGGTTGGCCGCTGTACAATTTTATTTTTTCGAGAATAAAATTAACCCCAGGAGCGCATGAACACGAACACGGCATGCAAACACGGAGCAGGCAAACACGTAAAACCAATAATTTTTTTTCGCAAATGTATTAAAAAAAGTCGTTCAATGCACGTGCGGAATTGTCATTTTTACTCGTCCTTATAGCTCGTAAAGAAATGACAAACTTTCCGCACTTATATTGAAATTACTATTCATGTGTGTTGCTGGTGTTCATCAATTTATTAAACGTTATCACGTCAAAAGGTATAACCCATTTTAGCTATACCCATTCATATTCAGCCAAGTCGTACAGAACTCAGAAGTTTCTTTTTAGTGGTGACAAAGAATATAAGAAAAGATGTTGAAAATAATATTATGCAGGGGCGTGGCAGCTAGATTTATGGTTAGTAAAGTTTACTTTTAGTGAAGATACAAATACGGCAAAATACCCATGTTTTCCTGATTTACGTCACAAACATGTGGAGGTCGAACGCCGCAAGCTATTAAATACTAGGCCAACAAGAGCGGAATTTATTTGCAAAGTCTTTACGACCATTTACAAGTCACAAGTTACGTACGACCCAAAGAACCTCATCTCACTGAAATCCCGATTGAAATTGTAATACAATCATTATCTCAATACCAAAAAATTCATCAAAAAAACAATCATATTCGATGACCAATAAATACTTAATCGAAAGTCATTTATTAATTATAAAGATTAGGTTTCTCATTAAGTAATCTCGCAAATCTGCACAAACGGCTAATTATTGTAATCGCAATGGTGAATTATGAAACGTTTTAGCCATCACTGACTTTTGCGTATAATTAACAAGTAACAGTTTAGGAAGTTATATGACTGGACTGGAAGCAATGACTTCTATGTATCCTACTGGAAGCATATACAAATTTCTGAAAATCTCTGAACTAAACTAATTTGGTTTTAAAACAGTGCTATCCTTTTTCTGAAAATCTCTGAACTAATCTAATTTGGTTTTAAAACAGTGCTATCCTTTTTAAAATGGAATTTTATCCCATGGAAAAGGATAGGACTATTTTCAGAAGCGTTAAATTAGTTTAGTTTAGAGATATTGCACAATAGAATTTGCACCATTACATTTTATTGCCCCGCCCCCCAGTCAGTCTTACTAACTTAGTAGATAGGTGCCGACCGAATGGCGTAGTGGTAGCGAACTTGCTGTCTACGCCGGAGGTCGTGGGTTCGATTCCCACTACTGGTAAATGTTTGTGTGATGAGCATGAATGTTTTGCAGTGTCTAGGTGTTTTTCAATACATTATATTTATGTATATTAATATGTATGTATATTTACCAGTTATCTAGTAAGTACCCATAACACAAGCTATCGCTTACTTTGGGTCCTGATTGCGATGTGTAAAAATGTTCCGTATATATTTATTTATTCATTTATTTTTATTTTAGGTGCTAAATTCCGCTCCTGTTATCGATTACCGCCACAAACCCATCGAAAGCAATGATTCATTTGACCAAACTTTATTTCTGACAGGATATCGTAATCGTTGCGGCGTGCTCACAGCCTTGTATCACGAGTAGACACGTGACGTCACACTCGCCTGCACGTTTTAAATTATAGGAGGAATCCCAGACGCAGCGGATATTTCGAAGTACCTACCTAGTCAAGGATATGATCTGAATTCTGAAACAAGGAATACCGGCTGAAGCTTTTTAGATCAAGGGCCTGTGGGCTGATTCTGTATCGTACAGTTTGTTAGTTAGCAACCCTCACTGGGTTGTTAACTAACAAAACTTAGGCAAAAATCTTGTTTTTGCTTTATTTTTGCGTAATTATCAACCTAGGTTGGTATGGTATCATGTCAACATCTTGCTAGTTGCTAACTTGTTCAAATAGAATACCAAAATAGGTAAACTATTTACTAAATACACCAACTGGCGCAGGGAGCCGAAGGACCGACAACAAGGACAAGGACAAGTGGAGGAATATTGAATGGAAGCAGGCGTTATTTTGCGGAAATCCATAATTAGCCGGACAGATTAATTTGTTTGCTATAATCCGCTACTTGAAAAAAGAAATTCTGTATGGTACAATATGCAGGAACACTGCCCACATGAAACACCACACACAATTTTCCAATACTTTCTTCGACGCACGTTTCCTCCGACACCGGGACATCCTCAGGATATGTTGACTTCACTCTACGATTCCGCATTTCAAGTAGCGGATTATAGCACCTTCTAAGCGGAGGAATATTGTGGAGGAGGCCAGGGCTCACAAGGGCCAGGATCCACTTCGAGTTGCGCCAGTGACTGTGTGTGAGTCTGAGATCATGATTGTGTCATGCAGCAGTCATACATACCAATAGGCCAGCGGGAAGGCACTTGACGTTATTCATTAATGCCCAATCGGGCTCTCGAGTCTTGAAGTCTATTGTATCGAGCCACGGTTTCGATAGATTCGATCATTTAATTGCCGACGCATCCCATTATGGGTCAACGCACTTAGATCACATGGCTCTTTCATGGAGCATAGCTGAACTTCTAATAGTTATTCTTCTGGTCTAGTGAGAGGCTTCGGCCGTAGCTAGTTACTACCCTACCAGAAAAGATGCACCGCCAAGAGGTTTAGCGTTCCGGCGCGATGCTGTACAAACCGTTAAGGATTTACCCCCTTTCAAGCTAGTACCTACTATAACACCTTCATCTAACTTGGATCAATTATTTTTCGTCTAACTTGGAAGGAATCTAAACGTTGAAATCCCTAACGATTGCTAGTGCTACCATCTACAACGCATCGCAAATAGTTTAGCGGTGGGTCCTTGCCGGTATGGTAACCAAGGCGCGGCCGAAGCCACCAGACCAGACCAAGCCAATACCGAGTCAATTTAGAAATAATAAAATACTAAGTGGCCCGTACCGGGAATCGAACTTTGTACCTTCCGCTCAAATCAGGCAAAATAAATACAATAAATTACCTAAGCATTCCTAAATGGTATTTATTGTTCTTTGCCTTATTAACAATAAATAAGATGATAATATTATTATGTTACTGATTGTTTTTCTTTACGTCGCGACGGATGCAATCAATCAACGTTCGCTATCGGATACCAGTGCGAGCAAAAAATAAATAAGGGCTAGTTATCATCTGCTATTTTAATGAGGTTACAGGGATTTAGTTTCAAGACATTGGTCAGCTGGCTTTTTCCGATTACTAGGTACCAGCAGAGCAGAGAGAGTAGAGTATTTTAGATAATATTATATTGTCGATAATTTTGTCGTTTCTTTGCTCATCAAGTTTTATAATACGAAGGACTATTAATGATTGAACGAAACATTGCCCGACTTCGAATTGGTGTACATTAAAAATTATTCACTCTTTGTAGTGGCATTTGAAGTTGCTTTTTGGAAAAAGAATTTCCCATTGTTATGCTGGGCTGAATGAGACCTAAGAAGAACTGATGTCTCAAGACAAAGAGCGCAATGCAATGTAGTATCGTATTATATTGCAATGCAAAATTTTAGCCCCCACTCTCCTGTATCTAGACATAGGTATCATATTATAAATTTATAACATCAGGTGAACGTCTTGCTCGTCTAATCATTCTTTGTTATAGAAAAAGTCAAAAACTCCGGTTTTGGGTTCCAGATCCAAACAATATGATGCCTGCACTAACACTATCAGTAAAATATTACGTCTAAGTACTTGGTATAGGTATGTTATATGTATTATTTAGCAGGAATTGCCCAATCAGGTTCGGCCATCAGCGTCACGTCCAATAAAGACATGTCCTGAAGACGCGGGCGCATATTAAAACATGATGACGTTAAAAGGAATTGAGGCATAAATATAGCGTTATCTACGCTTATTGCTTAAAGTTTGAATTATGAAATCAAAATGTGTCACATAATGACCTACTTTATTCACAGACTTCTTTGTTTATTAAAAAGTTATTCATAATAACATCGCTCTACTATGGAAATATTTAAAGAAAGTTGTTCGATACCTACACGGCTCTGGGTTCCTGTATTTGTATCTGGGGTAATATTTTTTTAAGTGAATCCACAGACAACATATAGTTGGTAGTCATTGCCGAGAGTATGGATGGGCCATGATTGACCATAGACAACAACACAATGTCTAACGTTCCACCTGGGCCTGTGATTATGATTATGATTACGATTACGATAACGATTACGATTACGATAACGATTACGATTATGACGTTATCTCATAAATCGTTCCAACTGGGCCTGTGATTATGATTACGATTACGATAACGATTACGATTATGACGTTATCTCGTAAATCTATCGTCCGTAAACCGACTTTACAGACAACCAATTTTTTTTGTTACTTAGTCAAAACTTTGCGCTGATAAAGAAAATTTCACTCCACCTGACATCTTAGTAATTGCAATGATTTACGACAAACGTTAGCAAGATTTTATGGTTTGGATTTATGATAATAATATGAGCGTAGATAAAGTAGTGTATGAAACTCTACATAATTAGGTATTATGCAACGTTACATAAACTACTATTTTTATATCGAGAAATTCATTATTGAAACCAAAATTCCTCTTCCGGAGTCTCACTGACTAAAACGTGTTCACCTCATCGCCTGGCGTTTGGGCAATTTCAGTTCTTCACAAATCCCACAGGCACCATGGATTTTTCCGGGATAAAAAGCAGCCTATATGTTAATCGAGGGTATAATCTATCTCCATTCCAAATTTCAGCCAAATCGTTTCAGTAGCTGCGGCGTGAAGGAATAACAAACATAGGTACACACACACAAACTTTCGTCTTTATTTTAAGTATTAGTGTGATGTAGTATATTTATTTGCATTAATCTTTGAGAGAGAAGCAAGCGTGCTCAAGTCCACGGGAAGCGGATTAATATTTAAATCGACGATGGATCATGGATCATGGTAATGGTAGGCATTACGCATGAGGCACGGAAAGGATTATGTGGCTGATTTAATCGATGACAAGTTTGTGATTGATTACTGATTACGATCTCACCGGTGGCGGCTATGCATTATGCAATTGAGGACAAACGCCTACTCACTGCAGTGCGTAATAATTTAACGGGTTCTCCTCCATTGAGTTAAGAATTTATTTCTGTCTTTCTCACTCTCACGGATACGTAGGTAGGTGCGACATGCAGCGTCGCGGAAGAATATAACAGAAAAACGACCTTTTACCTTATTACTCAAAAACTAAGCCAGTTATTAAAAATCGGTTTTTCAGCGTTTTTGGATATTGTTATTACCGACACATTAAAACCAAAATTACAATTATAGCCATTGTAGTTTCCGATATAAAACAGGAAAACTGAGATTTTGGAGCAACTTTTGGGAGAACTTTCTATCGAGAAAATTTTTTCCAATCGTATTTCTGCTTCTTAGCGATTTTAGATTAAAGACCCAAAATACATGACGTGTAAATTTGAAAGTAAAGTCTTTATAGTTTTTACGTAAAACTTCATTCAAAATCGCTCTACCCCCGAAATTATTTTTTTTGGTTTCACTTTTTTTTTTACTTGATTTTGAATATAGATTGCTTATAACTGAAAATATAAACTGTGTGACTCTCGAAGTAAATTGTACATCGGCCAACCATCTACGGTAACCATAGCAACGCAGCCGTCACCAGCCAATAGGATTTTTGGCTGCATAACTGATGCAAACAATAACCAATCAGCTGCATAGATGTAAGTTCGTTGCTGCTATAAGTAATTTTGCAGAATCAAGGACCTGGATGATATGATGTATGTGTTAATAGGCTACTTTTTATCCTGGAAAAATCCACACATGTTTTCCACACCGGGCGTCCGCTATTAATAATCATATATGTATCATCATCATCATATCAGCCTGCGGACGTCCACTGTTGAACATAGGCCTTCCCAAGTGAGCGCCACCACACCCTGTCCTCAGCCTTCCTCATCCAGCCGCTTCCCGCCACCCGCGCCATGTCGTCGCTCCAACGAGCTGGAGGACGTCCCACGCTTCGCTTGCATGTACGCGGTCTCCACTTTCGGCTCCACCGGTCATCGCCCCTGCGACACGCGTGACCTGCCCACTGCCACTTCAGCTTGCTAATGGTTTGGGCTATGTCAGTAACCTTGGTTCTCCCGCGGATCTCCTCATTTCGGATTCTATCCCTCAGGGAAACTCCTAACATAGCCCTCTCCATGGCCCGCTGCGCGACTTTGAATACACGTTGTCCCGAGACAAGTGATCGTCGAAAACGTTGGCATCGAAATTGTCTCTCAATACAATTACCTTGGGCAGACCATTGCGCTAGGCAGAAATAATTTCGATGAAGAAGCCAACAGACGAATACGGCTGGGCTGGGCAGCATTCGGTAAATTGAATCAAGTCTTCTCCTCGTCAATTCCTAAATGCCTGAAAACTAAAGTTTTGAACCAGTGCGTTCTTCCCGTCCTCACGTATGGCGCTGAAACGTGGACACTCACACACGGCCTGATCCACAAATTCAAAATCATATATGTATGTCGAATGTAAAATAGCATGTAGTGTGTCACAGAAGACAGTTGTCAATGAAGCGTGCGAGGTATTATGATAGTTGTGACACATTACGAAACAATAGGCGACTGTTTACCAACATGCGCGGGCGCTCAAAACAGTGCGTTCCAATTAGGGTTGGCACATGCGATCGTACTATTTAAAAATAATAATTTATTAATAATACACATTACTTCCGTCGGTTCTACGTCGGCACATAGCTCGTAGAACCGACGGACGTTGGGGACCCAAAGTGCTGGACTGGCGACCCCGCACGGGAAAGCGCAGTGTTGGCAGACCTCCGACCAGGTGGAGTGACGACATTAAAAGAGTCGCGGGAAGGCGCTGGATACAGATGGCGCAGGACCGTGTGGGCTGGAAAGCATTGCAGGAGGCCTTTGTCCAGCAGTGGACGTCCGTCGGCTGAAACGAACGAACGAACGAACACATTACTTGCATCATGATGGACATAGAACCATCTACTAGCGCCCTTTCTGAAGGCCACCACAAGGTACTCCGTCTTCCTTATCCACCCGCTCTGAACGACCTTATTCAGGTCGCTAGTCTATTATTTTAAAAGTAAGTTCGTGACCATGAGCTTCTTTTATATCTATCCATTACCCACATACAAGAATCAAGATGTATCTATAGTCAGTAACTCAATAAGTTCATAAAACGTTACAAATAAGTTGTTTCTTCGTAAATCGTAAGTGCCTACAATAATAATAATTAATTACTTATCAAATGAAAAATGTTTCAATTAAGAATTTCTAAAGAGCAGCAACCCTAATCTTAGTCTTCTGAGAATTTATAGTGATGTGATACGCTAACAACCCTCAATAGTTGTTTATCGAAAAATAAACAGATAAGATGCGATGATTGAAATACCTACCATCGAAAAGGAATTTGCTTTATCGACATGGTATTCATGTAGTCTGGTGTAAACAAAATATCATAAAATACAATTATAACACGATACGATTATCGATATTCAGTCAGAGTTACTAAAATTAAATGATTTTTACTATAGTCGTCGATACGCAAATTAAATAAACATTAAACACAAGAGAAAACCAAAAGCACAGTCTTTCTTTATTTTTTAAGCAAATTAATATTGATCATTACCTACAGCATACAAAGCTTGCCTATACTTACAATTAATAACAAATTAATTATTTATTTATCGACATTATTTCACAGACTGCATAATACATAATATTATGTATAGTGTCTTCATAAATAAGGTAAACAGACGATACAGTTTATCACCGAGTCGATAATACGTCAATATTTGTATTGGCAACTAGCAAGTGGTTCTTAATCTATTACCTATTTATTATCGACACATAATATAGTAATTGTAAATAGAGGGGCATGCCCTTATTTCATTTATCAATCAACTTCGACGCCTAAGCCAAATATTATAAACTTTATAAGGACGATAAGTAGACCTTGCCTGCCTAACTTAATTTTTTATGTTTGTTCTTTTGCATAATATTGTAGATTATTTAACACAATATAGGTTCACGGAAATCATCAGTATCATATTCGCAAATAACAAGGTATTTTCTTTATCTATGGGGCATGATTTATAGCTTGCAAAATTCACATGGTATTACGAGTATCGAGTATATTAATGTAGTAATGAGTAAGTTAAAGACAATAATAGAGTAATTGCGACTTTATTAATGGTGGCTAAAAAGCAGTTATAGTTTATTTATCTAATCTAAATAAAGCCCGTCCATTTTTTTATACATATTATGTAAACGTTGAAAAATTATAATAATATGTAGTAGAAGAGCATTCATTTTTAAATTAGACGATACACCATAGCATTTGTATTGATTTTTGTTCGTCTGTTATTTGGTTTTCGGTCGGTGGTAGGGATAAGTAGTGCTTGATAAGACTGCAATGTAAGTTACTGTACCGTGAATCAGTAATGTCACTATTACTGGCTTTTGATTTGAAGGCACTGTATGCCGACTGGGTAAATGAGATTCGAGAACTGGTGTCTTAGGATACTGAGCGTAGTGCAGTTTAACTTATGATATTATTAAAGACATGGGCAGGCGTATCATATTGCATCAGGTGAACTGTCATGTTGCTCGTCTGTTTTTTTATATTTTTGTTTTAAAAAAGTGGGAAAAGTACATACCTAACACACCAACTATACTGAAGATGCAAGCGCAAGCAGCGGCCAGGATGGTCGCCTCCCGCGGATATATCGTGGCCAACGTCGAGTTAAGCATGTCGGGATCCATTATACTTTTATTATCGACAGTTTTATCGATGTTTACAATTTCAGCACATTAGCACTTCACTAGCACAAACACCTTTTTATGTCTCATTTTAGGGTTGCACTGTAATTTTTAAGTTTGTGAGTCCTTTTCATAAACCTTAGATCCATTGTGTTACTTTCAGTTGTGGTAGCTGTAGGTATCTATAAAACCTGTAACAAAAAAAACTTTAATTAGGTACTTAAGTAAAGCAGATTTGCATAACTTGAAAAGAGAAAGTGCCGAGTCTCATGCCAGTTCTTTTCGGTACAAACCTACTTTCCGAACATGGCGGTAGAGTTTTGACTTTTCATACGAGCCATAGATATTTAAATACTAAGGATGACAGATCAGCGCTAAAAACTGAAAGAGAGATAAAACGCGAAAAGGGAGACAATCGCACTATAGCTAGATGCAATTAAAATAAGGCTGTATAATAATGATTTAAGACATAAATTACAATGTTTTAGTTAGTTTATAAAAATACACATACCCTCGTTTAGGTATAATATAGGTTTTCTCGGGACACTTTTTGCGTGAATTTTGTATTACACCTAAGGGTCCTTAGATAATAAGTCAATGTGATACGAGCCCATAATTTGGGCCTTTGTGAAAAAAATAAAATTTTCATTTTCAAAATTGCAATATACTTGTTAGTTTGTATGTAAATGTATGTATGTTTGTGTGTATGTACACTATAAGTATAGATTGTGAAAGTTCTCTTTTTGTTCAACTTATTATGAAACAGTGTAAAATGTAAATAGCTTCAATAAATTTTAAGATTTTGGTTTTGATACCTACTACCTACGATCTTTAAGATCACCAGTGACCCAGCACACGTTGTTTGGCCATATAAATTCTACATCACTATAGGAATGAAAAATACCTAGTTAACTGCTATTCTCAGACCTACCGGATTTACGAGATAAAAATTGGTCAAACCTTTCTGAATGCCTTTTCGGAGGCATTGAGGTACGAAATTTTCATGATTTAAGTACCTATTTTATATTAGGAATGAAATATTGGTGCTATTAGATTACTTGTATCTATGCGTCGCTGCTTGCTGTCCAAGCGTGAAAATCTATTCAAATATGCATTAAACTGTATCTAATATCTGTGTCAGTGATCATTGACTCGAACAAGTGGCGAAGAACCACGTTCGGCTCCACTGGCAGTACTCGAGAGATGTATGCATTGAGTATGCATGTAAATCCGGCACGTATACCAACACGCGATCCACACTGAATATTCCATCATCTACGTTGGGTTCAACGACCTGTAAATATTGATGCATGAAACGCATTATAAACGTCTCATAGGTACGTAAATAGATAATAGAAGGTGGAATCAAGTTTTATCATGCACCAAAACCAAAATATTTTAGAAAAATAAACTAGGAATTCGTTTTTCTAATCCGGAACTAAATTTAAAAAGTAGTCAATAAAAAATAAAGTTTGGATTTGAAACAGCTAGGTACGGGATTCCAAACATCCTTGAAATTCTTGCCCCGTGGATCACATGTGATTGATTTTGTTATAAAAATAGTTACCTATTATCAGCGATTTCTGTAAGAGCTATTGACCATCGAAAATTTTTATTTGTAGAATGTCTCCAAAGACAAAGAAAAGTAGACTCTTTTAAAAATACTTGATGACTTGAAAAATACTGATTGCTTAGTGGATAACTTATATTTTGATCTCCTCACTCTAAGGAGTCTCAGGAATACGTTGAAGTAAGAGGCGGAATCGTGTACAAAGGGTTCCTTACTATTTTCTATATAAAGTAAAAACGGCAACACGTTAAGGGCGTGAGTCCGAATCGCTTGTTCATAAAAAAATGTTAGCCCAGAGCTCAGAGTCACCACAATACAAACGGTAAAAAAGTCTAACGTCTATGGTTGACTCTGTGCTCTAGGCCTCTTCCGGCCTTCATCTTGCCACACGCTCCAAAAATGTATTAATTTTAATTCATAATTTATTTAAATATTGATCATCGAAACTATCTGAGTTTTCACAAACATCGCTCTTGACCGATTGTTACTCTTTGGGTACGGATTACGGAACGTATCTTACTCTTATTCCTCGGAACAAATCCTCTTTAGTTTTTTGAAATTCGTTCGTATGAATTCGTTGTACGAATGGCGTAGAATTTAGACTAGGTACTACACACATACTTAGTTTGTAACAAAAGTGTCCATTTAAACTGGTGTCATTATTCATTAATCTAGGAAGTAAGTATGGACAAGTAGCGATAAGTACTCGGCTCATTACTGGGCTATGCGACCATTTGTATGCACCTCTCGTGGGCTCCTCAATAAACCGTGCCCTTGACTTTACGACCACTGGAGCACACCATTGTGTTCGAGTTACTGGCGGCCTACCATGAACTTGATTGTCTCTGGTAATTTTTTTTTTTTTCGGATTGAGTATACTGCATGGTCATAGCGACCGTAACAGCGTCGCAGGTTGAGTTGGGCGATCATAGAAGCACCGAGATGTGAGAAGTAGGGCATGCAGAACCGGTACCAGTTCTTAATTTTTAAATTCCCGGTTCTGTACCAGCTCAGAACCGGGTACCCGGGATTTCCCGGTTCTTGGTAAAAAAGTTTTAAAATTTTAATTAAAAGCATTATTTTTAATATTCCTACAAAAGGGGCTATTACGATTTGTAGTAAACATGAAATAGAAAATTCTTTCCAAAAAACCGACTTCAAATGCCACTACAAAGAGTGAAATAATTTTTAATGTACATACCAATTTGACGTCAGGCGATTGTTTATAATATTATCGTCTTTTCTTCGCACATGGAGTTGGTATTAGAAAGGACTATGATTGTACGAAACATTCAAGTTTCATTCAAAATATAAAAGCCCATGGCTATAGTGGATCAAAAAATACAGATATTCACAAACTGGCCAGGTCCTAGCAGACAAAGTTATAGGAAATGCACGACAATGGGCGGCCGCAATGCCGATTGCCGACCTCATTGTCCGCCGAGACATTATAAGCGCCATCAGCTGAAAACATAGTTGCCGATATTAGTAAACTGGGAAAGCTGATAAAACGCCCAGGGAATTTTCAGCATAGAACTCACGGTTTTGATTGTTGGTCGCGCCAGATCTTGGCAGATCGTTGTATTAATCGGGCCACGCAGGTCGCAGTTCCAGTAGGAGGGTGACTCCAGCAGACCAAGACTGGATTTACTATACCAGTATAGTAACCGGAAGAATGCGTAGAAGTGCGTGAAACTGTGTAATTAGGAGGAATCCGAAAACTAGCTGCAGTTCCAGTCTGCGATCTTTCAGTCAATTACCGTCTTTGTGTTATGGAACGATAAAATACGTAATAATTGGATTTTTTAAAGAACCGGGAAAACCGGGAAGTCATATTCAGAATCGGTTCTTTTAAGACCTTAAAAATCCCGGGATTTCCCGGGATTTTAAGAACCGGGAATTCCCTGGAGCATGCACTTGGGCGGGCATAGAAGCACCGCCGTCCGCCGAGAAGAGAAGAGCCCTAGGGATCGCTCGAGAAGATCGGGGGTCCACCTACGGGCGCCTCCTGTAGCCTCACAGGAGAGGGTAATGGTTGGACTATAGTAGTGTTATTATCTCGCTGCAGACTCGGTCATAAATCATTCGAGTGTTTCGCTTTTGTTGTTCTGCAGTAATGCACAACTCAACGAAGAACAACAAAAGCGAAACACTCGAACGATTTATGACCGAGTCTGCAGCGAGATAATAACACTACTATAGACTAGTCTGCACGCCCCCGAGACCGTGGGTGTGATCCACGTCCGGGTGACGAATGAAGTCGGAGTCTCTGGTGAATGTGTCTCTGTCTGGTAAAGTTTTAATACTGCCCAATGATAAGAAAACTCAGGATATAAATGGGCTGATTTACCGAGAGATTGACGTAAACCTTTTTCGTATAAGTACAAGCAAACAGTAGGCATCTGTCAAAATTTCATAGGCGGCCGCTGAACTAATTACAGCGTGGCCTTACTGTTGGTGGCAAAACAAGCATTTTGGCACTGATAAACTGGCGTGAAGCAATACTTCTGAGCAATTAAATAGATATTTCAATCCACGATGACGCGCCCCACTCTGTCAAACTCCATGCGAATCGAATGAAACCTACCTATGCGATTTTGATAGAAATTGTGAATTTTAGACTTTAGCGAATAGGCGGACTGAACCAAACTATTTTAAATGACGTAGGTAGTTACTTAATAGTTCGTAAACGTACTACAACTGTAGGTATATAATATACGTAAAGGAACGTATACGTTGGTCTGGTGGGAGGCTACGGCCGTGGCTAGTTACCACCCTACCAGCAAAGACGCACCGCCAAGCGATTTGGCGTTCCGGTGCGATGCTGTGTAGAAACCGTTGGGGTAAATTTACTTACCCTTCCAAGTTAGTACGATACCATCTAAGACTGCATCATCACTTACCATCAGGTGAGATCGCAGTCAAGTACTAACTTGTATAGAAAAAAAAAGAACGTTTAGCTTCCGCCTAAAGTAATATTTCCATCAAGTTTCTAGCTCATATACACTTCCTGGCGAAGTAACTAATGTGAACACTAATGGCTTGGCCCAGCCTCGTCCCTACATCGTTCAGCGCAGGCGAGCCGAGTAAATACCAGAATAGGGCGTAAGGGACCGCTGTTTGCTCGGACAGTGATAAATTGATCATTCTGCCAACCCTATTTACTCGTCAGGGTTTTCAAGTCAAGTGAACTAGGATTTAAGTGTTTTTGACGTGATAACGTTTAATAAATTGATGAACACCAGCAACGCACATGAAAAATAGTAACGTTCCGCGTAACGTTCCACCTGAGCCTGTGCGTGCAAGCGAGAGCGCGCAACAAGCGATAGAGAGGCACGATAAAACAAACGATAGAGAGGCCAATAATGACGTTATCACGTAAATCTATCGTCCGTAAACCGACTTTACAGACGACCAATTTTTTTATGTAATACTTAACAGAAGTTTTGGGACACTCGGTAGGAAGAAAGGTTCATCCATCGCTCGATAGATGGCGCTGCCTTCAGTTAGCTCGCACTAACGAGCTCAAATACTTGATTGCATGCGTGCCCATTTTCATGACTAGTAAGAGAATCTTTCATTCTAGATTTTCGTTACGTCACGTCCAGCACGTCAGGCAAAAAATCCATTTTCTTTCGCCTTGCCCCCTGCGTAATACTAATAACCTCCGAAAAGAAACTTTGATTCAATAAAAATTAAAAATGTCTCTTTGTTTTAACACTCTACAAGTTAGCACCTACTTGACTGAGATGCTATCGTACCAATTTGTAAAGGCAAAGGTAATGGATACTCTATGCTAAGGGGTAAACAAGCCCCCAACGGTTTCTACACAGCATCGAAGAGCACTGCAGCCGAGGAGATTTCTATGCAAATGAGACCGAACTGAAGTCTCAGGGTGATGAGCGCAATGCAGTGCGTCATGTGATATTGCAATACAAAGCAAGAGAACTCACTGCATCTGAAATAAGCACGTCTTGCTCGTCGTATCATTCTTTGTGCATTCTTTAGTATAAAAAAAGACGTGTGGCACTCGGAGACTGCCGCGGTAAAGCTATTGCATAGCTGTTTTTATAAACTTATGCAATTACTAGCTGACCCGGCAAACTTCGTTTTGCCTGTTATTTTTTGTCAACATTTAATTAAAGGCGGCCGAAGCCTTTCGCTGGATCAAATATAGTTAATTGAATTTCATCTCAACCCCACAATAGCTGGGTTAGTGTTTCCTCTCAGAATAAGAGAAGTTTGTTTAGTAAGTACTTAGATGAAGACCAAAAAAGAAATGGATGGATCGTATGGAAGAGTATTGCACGTTGACAGCAGAAGAAGAGAATGGAAGAAGACTCCATGGTAAAAATTTAGAATCGTTTGGCAAGAGTAGGGGGACGGGAAGGGGGAAGGGGGGGGAGAGGGGGTGTCCCCTAACCCCCGATACCCCTCCCTGAAAAGGTATTGCACCATTCTTGAACAAATTTAAAAAGATGAAAATAATTAAATGACGATGATGGAGTCGCTTCGTCGCGGAGAGAAGCAAAAGGGGAAGGGGTGGGAAGAAAAAAAATGGGATGTTTTCCCCCCTCCCAAGCTAAAACTTTCGACACGTAGTAGTTTTTAAGAAATATTTGAATTCAATTTTGCTGTTATGAAGTTTTGAATTCAATTTTGCTGTTATAATTACTGTAATACATGTTTTGAAATGGGAATTGTAGCCTCAAGAAGAAGTAAAGGAGCTAGGAAACCCCTTTATCCAGCACCATCTACCCCTCACCCTCCCTAAGGGTCAGTCGACAGAGCTTTAAAATCTTGAGGTTAAGACTCTTTTAGCCTTCTCTTTCCCTTCCCCTTTTTTGGCTCGGTCGACGGAGCCCCGCGAAGCGGTGCTCCTATTTCTGGGTGGTCATAAAAGAAAATAACCACTCAGAAGGATGGTGGGGCCTGCAAGGCCAATGCAATCCTCTTCTTCACCTATCCGTTATCCGAGTCGGGGTGCCCCAAGTCCCGAGCTCGCTTCGCTCGCTCAAGATCCTAGATGGTTTGTGTGAAAAATTTAATACTACAAATAACATATTTAAAAAGTTCTGTGGCCTATTTTTTTTTGTCGGTACAACAAAATATATGTGTTGTGTTCCATCTCGTCCTACTGTATCTCCCGAAAGTCATCCTTACTCCGATAAAAGACTTCCCGATTTATACTGACCGCCATATAGATTGATTTTTGAAAAGCTCGAAAACAATGCGTTACCTCGTAATGCGAATAGTATTGTTGTAATCAGGGACCAAACCTCTACCAAATACAACACCTTTCTCCCCCGAACTCCTGCCAAAGGAAAGTAAATCCAACCGCGATTTACCAAGTTTCATCAGTACTAACAAATATCTGTAAGAAGTTTGGTGAATCGGCTTTAAACAACTCCAAACAATTGCGCTAAATCGTTAGTCGGTTGCATTTATGTTCAGCTGAAAGAAGCCTTGGTACCCATCTCGCAGAAAGCTTCGAAGCCACAATTCATTATGAATTATATTTCAATTTCGTTCATAGGATACACCTATGATTTCAGCTATTTATCTGATTTTCGATCAACGGCCCCGAGTATAAAATCCCAAATATTTCCGACGTTATTCTCAGTACTCGAAGCTGATGGCCGTCCAGCTCGTGGGTCATCAATTCTTCTGACCATTTTTTAACGATTGTATACGATGGAGCAGATCCTACTTCTTTGTCATTCTGTTTCAGCGTTAATCCTTTCTAGAACAAATACTTGGCATCGACGTAATTCGACGATTTTCTCCCAAACTAACAATCGGTATTATAACGTTATTTGCATATCAAATAAATTAAATAGACCAAAGAGGTCGGACATCATACTCCGGTTACAAATTTCGAAACAAACTTGTCAGAGGTGCTGACGTGACAGCAATGAAATGTTTACATAGCAACGCCATTAAATCAATTTATTAATTTTATTTTCAATTAGAAAATACTCGATAATCCTAAGTCTCCACGTATAAGTCCTCGACTCGGATCGATTATTTTTTTACGCTCTTTCATTTGATGTGCGATTCGTTCGATTCCACCATACACCGGTACCGCCCTTGGTTTTTGTATGGGAAAATTAAATCGGCCAGGGCCAGGGTTCTTCAGCATTTTGGGAGATCAAATATAGATAACAACCCGCTCCCCGACCCAGAGATCACACCCCGAAAGTTTCACAACGATCGATCCAGCCGTTTAGGAGGAGTTTGGCTACAAAGAAAATCGAGAGAATTTAACTTTTATCCCCTCTCCTAAGGGAACCATGCTGAATTTCGGGATAAAAAGTATCCTATGTCCTTCCTCGTAGTATGAACTCAAGTCATACCAAGTTTCATTGAAATTCATTCAGTAGTTTCGGCGTGATGCGCGGCCGTGATACAGAAAGACAGACAGACAGACAGACAGACAGACAGACAGACAGACAGACAGACAGACAGACAAAAATGAAAAAAATACAGTTTTGGGTTCAGAACCGATTTTAGAGTGCCCTCGAAAAAAAATTTTCAAAATATCTTTAATGTACAGAATTTGACCTGTTACAGATTTATTATAAGTATAGATTACTGCCATCAAACAATGAATAGCAGAACTTTTAATGACTTTTTGAAATATCACGCTTGTCTCTTTAGTTCAGCAATTCGTCTCTAAAGCCTAGTTCGGACTACTTTAGTATTTAGTCGAGTGATGAGTATTTTAGTAAGCTAAACTACTCGCTACTACCCAGAAATCGTTCGCACCTCGCTCGAGTACAGTTTACAAGTAAGTGGTGTTTTGCAAGATGAACAGCCTACAACGCAATAAAGTAATTAAACTAATTAAGCTAATCGTAACGGCTATCTTAGAAGAGGTGGATGACGAAATTTGTGTGATCAATAAAAAGAAGCTATGGGTACGAAAATGGATCGATAGAAGAGAAAAATTAGGAGCTACTAATTGTCTTCTGAAGGAATTAGCAGAAGATCCCACGACAACTAAAGAGCTCGACTAATTTGATAGGTTCGGACTTGTTTAGCCGGCGAACCAGTGAGCACGGACGCGTGGTGGGAGGTGCTACTCGCCCGATAAAAATAGAATAAAATGGATCGACTCGACTAAATAATTTACTAACCTACTCGACTAAATTTTTGGTGTTCAGACACGTTTAGCTACTAAGTTACTCGCTACTAGACTAAAATACTAGCTTAATGCGAACTAGGCTTAAGTGGCATTGGTTGGCAAAACTAAAAAGTGTTAGGTTTTTTCGTTACGGAATTTCTGGATTCGGTCTTTACGCTCAAGGCCCGCGATAGAAGCTATGCATATCCTTTAGTATCAAATACTGACATAATATTATATCCTCTGACGTAACTAAGCAATAAACAGGCTTCCACTAGTTGTTGCCAAAGTCGTGAAAATCGTCAGCCCTACGTGAAAAATAGGGACAAAATGATATAAAATGGGGAAGGGATGGGGACATTAGAATACTCTCGAGGGACTGTATTTAGGTAATCGATAACAAATTTACGATGTGATGGAAGGAAAATTACGATGGGTGAAATCAATTAGGTACATTCGCGCCATCTATTGAGTGTTTAGTTACGTGAGTTTGATACTGGTAACGCTGTCGAGAGTTCAATGGTTGTTCCCATCTCAAATATAAGTTTTTACATCAGAATATTCCTTACTGGAGTTTCTATATCGTTTCATGAAGGAGTGTGAAGTCCTCCATTCCGTACATTCAGAACACATGATTGGTTAATATTTGCATTGGTTGTCCAGCGTAGGCACCGATTCGCTGTGATGGTTGCGTTGCTATGGTTACCGGAGATGTTTGGACGATGTACAATTTTATTTTCGTGAAACACCCCGCTATATCCAAATCTACCAAAAAAACAGTGGCAGTCCGGGAGTGCCAACAAAAGCGAAAACTTTTATAAACAACGAGGTGTCGGTAACGGTAACGGTAACAGTGTCGCGAGTTCAATGGTCTTTTTCCACCTCAACAATGCCCAATGCACCTAAATATATTTTTTTTAAAGAAAGAAGATTTTTTTTGTTTTAAAGCATACAAAAATGACATTTTAGTTTAATTAAAGGTTTTGAATCATCCGTAGGTATACAGTACATGCATATCCGTTCATTCCATTTTCAATCGAACCATTTAGAATCATCTTTTGGTACTGCTTGTACTGAAATACTACACTCGTCCGTCCAGCTGTTTGTTACGTCAAAGACGCAAAACATTATGTATTCAGACAACAGGAGGCGAAACGGAGGCCTAATTTCTTGGTTAAAATTTGCCACCGTCGAAATTCACGGTCACTAGTACGGTGCCTCCTGCAAGTAAACGAAAATAATCAGAACACAAATGAAAAAATATTTTTTTTAACGCCCATACTGTTTCCCAGTTTGTATAATATTGTATTATCCCATTCCAGTACCCGTTCCCGTTCCTTTTCCCTTAGAAGTTTGTTAAAGTAAGTTATTAGATTAGACTATTGGAAGTTTCTGATTTTTCGATGATTTCGGTCCGTTATTCCGCAGGAACCATGACTTTTTCAGTATACTGTATACATATGGCTATATCACGCTAAATTTGGGTAATCTGCATTCCGAATGTCAGTCATATCGGTGCAGTAATCAGTAGTTGCAGCGTAAAGGAGTATAACAAACACACACGTACACAATTAATGTTTACCTTCACTGTGATCCTGCGATTACGAGTAGGTACCATCAAGTGTGTGTCTTACCACCTACTATAGTAATGTTATTATCTCGCTGCAGACTCGGTCATAAATCATTCGAGTGTTTCGCTTTTGTTGTTCTGCAGTAATGCACACCTCAACAAAGAACAACAAAAGCGAAACACTCGAATGATTTATGACCGAGTCTGCAGCGAGATAATAACACTACTATTATTAGTCTTATCCACATCGCAAATATGTATAGGCTCTTGTTTTCTTCTCCTATTATCTGAGCAAGCTTACGTCATAGTATCTCAATCTTCCAATTGGTTTTATTGAGTCTACCCACGAGCGGTCTACTATTTTTCGAACCACTTCCTCGCTGTAGATTTATAGTCTTGCGCGATACTAAACGCCTACGCGAAGATATCTAGCTTATTGAAGAGCGTTCTATGGTTCGGGAGATTAATGGCAATAATACAAAATTTTAACAAAAAAACGATCTCAAATTTCGATAAATAATAAAACACCGAAATTCACGCGGGCGGACCCGCAAGCGTCTGCTAGTATAATTTCGATAAAAAAATGAACCTACCTATCCGTTTATCGATTAAATATTCATCAAGCAATTAGTAAATTAGTGATGTGAGCGCAAACAGCACTCGATGAAAGTGGAATTGACATCATGTCATCAACGAAATTGCGGATAGCGTTTCAGTTTACGGAAACTAGCCCATTTCGTGATTATAGTTAGGGTTATAATATTCCGGGCTGCTAGTAAAATAGAAAATATGTTTGAAGGCCAATCTTCAGGCACTGATTTTATTAATAGTTACTGAGTCCAACTTTCTCTCTTCTTGAAATGTACTTACTATTACGTACATTTCAAGAAGAGAGAGAGAGGAGAGATTTCACTAGTAGGTACGTGGTACGTACCACTCACTTATATAGTCGTATAGAGCTCTAAATTATCACTTTAACAGTAATTAAGCTGACTACTGTTCAAAGCTATCTAGGGCACTTATCCTGCACACTAATTGATGTTACGTAGAGTAGAGATGATGTAAGGTTTAACGTTTTTAGGGCTCCGTAAACAACGGGACCCTAAGAAAATTATATTCCCTCCGGATATCTTTAAACTATTACTAAAACTCCGCCGCACGTCTGTCCGTTTGTCACCAGGTTGTAGCTCTTGAACCGTGATAGTTAGACACTTGCAATTTTCACAGATGATGACGCTGTTGCCGCTATAACAGCTAATACTAAAAAAAAAGAATAAAAAATGGTGAATACGGAGTCCAACTCGCACTTGACTGGTTTTTTATATACTCACTAATATAATATGTAAGTAAGTAGGTACTTGACTACATTCTGACCATGTTAACCAATAAAGGTTCCTACTCAGCATCGTACTGAAATGCTACATCGTTTGGCGATGATATTATAGACAAATGGAAAAAAATTATAATAAGTACGGTCTACTTAACATAATTCTAAGATTATTATAGCGAAACAAAATTTTGACGACCGCCAAGCGATTAGCGTTCTGGCGCGATTATATTACCTTGCTCTGTGGTAAACCGTTAGGGGTTGCTTACTCTTTCCAACATAGTAAGATAACATCTTCGGCTGCATCTTCACTTATTATTATCACGTGAGATATGAGATTACAGCCAAGTACCTACCTAGTTACTAACTTCTATGCAAAAAAAATCTAAACAACAAATAGGTGCGTTACTACAACATACGGTGCGTTCGTCAGCACTACATAATAATTGGTCTAGATACCTACGCGTACTTGGTTACTTATTCGTATCTAGGTGACAAGGTAAGGTTAGCATGCCTGTTAGTTCTTGAATAATTCGTCTAATTATGCAAAATAGACATTTACGAGTACATTGGTAGGTAGGTAATTGCTGCTAAAATATTTGACGACCACATTTTTTTATGAGTTTGATTTATGGATATCTTTTATATGTAGGTGTAGATACAGGATTTAAATTGTGATCATCGACATACCAATTAGTATATCGATGATTGTGATCCTATTTTAAAAGTTAAGTTTAAAATATTATCTAAAAGTTGAGCGTAGGTACTAATTGCATTTGTAGTTTTCCTTTTCAAAACGTTATTTATTTTAGAATTTGTCCCACAAGTGGAAAATATTAGTGTGGCCATGAAAGTTTTCCAGTGTCTAGGTCATTTTCTATTTATCGTATTTGTATTTTAAATATGTAAAATGTAAATAGGTACATCAGTTATCTAAAACCAGTTTGCAATGTGTGTAATTTTTTTTTTATTGAAGATAGGCTTGCGCTTGACGACAAATGACAATCATGCCTGATGAAATTGCAATGATGAGGTCTAGGTTGGAGCGCGCTTGCCTAGAAAATGCCTCTTCACTCTTCTCTTGAAAGCACCCAGATTGTATTTGGCTGGAAACACGGAGGCTGGAAGTGCGTTCCACACCTTAGCGGTTCGTATCAGAAACGTGGAAGAAAAACGTTTCGTGCGCGTTTGTTGGACGTCAACCACTCCACATAAGGATGCCACCGCTCTCGGCATCTTGTGGTCCTATAGTAGATAATATATGTAATTTCCAGGCATATTTATAAACTTGGGTCCCAGAATCAGACCCACGCTAGAACCCAGATTCGCGTGTGTGATGACGTAAATTTAGGTCAAGCGAGAGAAGATTGATAACTTTCGACCCGTGATATAAGGTTTAATGTTTAAATCACGATATTGTGTCAAAAATGTCGGTTTTCATTGCAAATTATACCGTCTACTTACTTTTATAAAAAGTTTATTTAAATAAATTAAATGTAATATACTTACCTAAGTACTTCAATTACCGGATCTCCTAGAACTTGTCCATTTTAATAACATTTTTTTTAGTCATTAACAATATACTAGCTAAGTATATCTTACTTGGTTACAATAAAAAGTAAATGACGATTGCAGGATCCGCGCTAACTTTTAAATGAAAATTAAAAATCTTTACTTTTCACAAATGTAAACTCAAAGCCTTACCGCCAAGTTCGGAACGCAGGATTGCACCGAGAACAGCTGCCAGGAAACTCTGTGTTTAAAATCGAAATTAAAATCAAGGATGTACCTAC
Source organism: Coenonympha arcania (assembly GCA_036785405.1). Lineage (NCBI taxonomy): Eukaryota > Metazoa > Arthropoda > Insecta > Lepidoptera > Nymphalidae > Coenonympha > Coenonympha arcania. The sequence goes on along the minus strand of CM072068.1, from coordinate 15,546,922 downwards.
CTAATCAGCATTAAAACATATCATTATTTTATCTTATTCCTTGCCAGTACCTAAAGTCTAAGTCTAAGTTAGCAACTCTACAGTCTAGAAAGTAGCGACCCAAACCGCGTAGTCTGACTTGAGCGCGACAGAAGGCAAAAGTTCGCTTTTTCGGGTTCCTTACCAAAACGGTCAAAAATTGAACCCTATATGGTGCGACTTTCGTTTCTACGTCCATCCGCTATCGAGGTGAAACCTGGGAACTAACAGCCGCATATTTATTTTGGAACAAGTGGAAAATTAAAAAAATTTAAAACACCCACGACTTTTGCAGACCTGTAATTGAAAAAGAATTAAATAATTTTATTGAAACTCCCCGACTAAAGGAAAGTAAGAACTAAGAACCTATCAGTATAATTACAAATCCCAGAAAATCCGCCGGAGCTGCTGTGTTTTGCCTATGACGGTGTTGATGGTGCTGTTTACCAGTTGATGACTAATTAAATTTTTTGACTTCTCATATACCGGCAGTTTATCAATACTTACTAATTACATTAATTGATATTGAAAACGAAAATAGCAATGGCAGCTCCGACGGATTTTCTTGGATTTGTAATTATACTGATAGGTTCTTAGTTCTTACTTTCCTTTAGTCGGGGAGTTTCAATAAAATTATTTAATTCTTTTTCAATTACAGGTCTGCAAAAGTCGTGGGTGTTTTAAATTTTTTTAATTTTCCACTTGTTTTATAGTTTTTCGATTAATATATTAATGTAATTTTAATTATATTATTATTAAAAAATGAAAATTAATCTTCAAACTAGCCATTAGCTCCTCTAGCAGCGTTTGAAGGCATCATCCCTTCCAAGTCATAAAGAGCCGTTTATTGTGGCGCCCCCTGCTGTTCAATCACAAGAACAATTATCTACGAACCATTGCCAATGACTCACTAATATTTTATACAAAACTGTATCCAAATCGGTTCAGTCGTTTTTGTAATAATTGAGAACATTCGTTTGCACTGTAAATATTTTTTATGGCGCCCCCTGGCGCTCGATGTTCGTAACAACTATCTAAGAACCATCGCCAATGAATACCAAACATTATACAGAAAACTGCATCTAAATCGGTCAAGCCGTTTTTGAAATAAATGGGAACATTCGTTTGCAATATAAATGTATTTTATGGCGCCCCCTGGTGATCGATGTTCGTAACAACTATCTAAGAACCATTGCCGCTGGACACCAAACATTATACAGAAAACCACATCTAAATCGGTCAAGCCGTTTTTGAAATAAATGGGAACATCGATGTGCACAAACAAACAAACAAACAAACAAACAAACAAACAAACAAACAAACAAACAAAAATATTTTTGCATTATTGGTTTTTGTGAACAATTTAACATACAAAAAAACATAAAATCTTTTTAATAGAGTAATGTACAAACGGTCTCTCACCCTAAACTCATATACCCGTACTCCGTTCCGTCGTGGGTAAAAACATATTATCTACTAGCTGACCCGGCAAACTTCGTTTTGCCTGTTATTTTTTGTCAACATTTAATTAAAGGCGGCCGAAGCCTTTCGCTGGATCAAATATAGTTAATTGAATTTCATCTCAACCCCACAATAGCTGGGTTAGTGTTTCCTCTCAGAATAAGAGAAGTTTGTTTAGTAAGTACTTAGATGAAGACCAAAAAAGAAATGGATGGATCGTATGGAAGAGTATTGCACGTTGACAGCAGAAGAAGAGAATGGAAGAAGACTCCATGGTAAAAATTTAGAATCGTTTGGCAAGAGTAGGGGGACGGGAAGGGGGAAGGGGGGGGGGGGAGAGGGGGTGTCCCCTAACCCCCGATACCCCTCCCTGAAAAGGTATTGCACCATTCTTGAACAAATTTAAAAAGATGAAAATAATTAAATGACGATGATGGAGTCGCTTCGTCGCGGAGAGAAGCAAAAGGGGAAGGGGTGGGAAGAAAAAAAATGGGATTTTTTCCCCCCTCCCAAGCTAAAACTTTCGACACGTAGTAGTTTTTAAGAAATATTTGAATTCAATTTTGCTGTTATGAAGTTTTGAATTCAATTTTGCTGTTATAATTACTGTAATACATGTTTTGAAATGGGAATTGTAGCCTCAAGAAGAAGTAAAGGAGCTAGGAAACCCCTTTATCCAGCACCATCTACCCCTCACCCTCCCTAAGGGTCAGTCGACAGAGCTTTAAAATCTTGAGGTTAAGACTCTTTTAGCCTTCTCTTTCCCTTCCCCTTTTTTGGCTCGGTCGACGGAGCCCCGCGAAGCGTTGCTCCTATTTCTGGGTGGTCATAAAAGAAAATAACCACTCAGAAGGATGGTGGGGCCTGCAAGGCCAATGCAATCCTCTTCTTCACCTATCCGTTATCCGAGTCGGGGTGCCCCAAGTCCCGAGCTCGCTTCGCTCGCTCAAGATCCTAGATGGTTTGTGTGAAAAATTTAATACTACAAATAACATATTTAAAAAGTTCTGTGGCCTATTTTTTTTTGTCGGTACAACAAAATATATGTGTTGTGTTCCATCTCGTCCTACTGTATCTCCCGAAAGTCATCCTTACTCCGATAAAAGACTTCCCGATTTATACTGACCGCCATATAGATTGATTTTTGAAAAGCTCGAAAACAATGCGTTACCTCGTAATGCGAATAGTATTGTTGTAATCAGTGACCAAACCTCTACCAAATACAACACCTTTCTCCCCCGAACTCCTGCCAAAGGAAAGTAAATCCAACCGCGATTTACCAAGTTTCATCAGTACTAACAAATATCTGTAAGAAGTTTGGTGAATCGGCTTTAAACAACTCCAAACAATTGCGCTAAATCGTTAGTCGGTTGCATTTATGTTCAGCTGAAAGAAGCCTTGGTACCCATCTCGCAGAAAGCTTCGAAGCCACAATTCATTATGAATTATATTTCAAGTTCGTTCATAGGATACACCTATGATTTCAGCTATTTATCTGATTTTCGATCAACGGCCCCGAGTATAAAATCCCAAATATTTCCGACGTTATTCTCAGTACTCGAAGCTGATGGCCGTCCAGCTCGTGGGTCATCAATTCTTCTGACCATTTTTTAACGATTGTATACGATGGAGCAGATCCTACTTCTTTGTCATTCTGTTTCAGCGTTAATCCTTTCTAGAACAAATACTTGGCATCGACGTAATTCGACGATTTTCTCCCAAACTAACAATCGGTATTATAACGTTATTTGCATATCAAATAAATTAAATAGACCAAAGAGGTCGGACATCATACTCCGGCTACAAATTTCGAAACAAACTTGTCAGAGGTGCTGACGTGACAGCAATGAAATGTTTACATAGCAACGCCATTAAATCAATTTATTAATTTTATTTTCAATTAGAAAATACTCGATAATCCTAAGTCTCCACGTATAAGTCCTCGACTCGGATCGATTATTTTTTTACGCTCTTTCATTTGATGTGCGATTCGTTCGATTCCACCATACACCGGTACCGCCCTTGGTTTTTGTATGGGAAAATTAAATCGGCCAGGGCCAGGGTTCTTCAGCATTTTGGGAGATCAAATATAGATAACAACCCGCTCCCCGACCCAGAGATCACACCCCGAAAGTTTCACAACGATCGATCCAGCCGTTTAGGAGGAGTTTGGCTACAAAGAAAATCGAGAGAATTTAACTTTTATCCCCTCTCCTAAGGGAACCATGCTGAATTTCGGGATAAAAAGTATCCTATGTCCTTCCTCGTAGTATGAACTCAAGTCATACCAAGTTTCATTGAAATTCATTCAGTAGTTTCGGCGTGATGCGCGGCCGTGATACAGAAAGACAGACAGACAGACAGACAGACAGACAAAAATGAAAAAAAATACAGTTTTGGGTTCAGAACCGATTTTAGAGTGCCCTCGAAAAAAAATTTTCAAAATATCTTTAATGTACAGAATTTGACCTGTTACAGATTTATTATAAGTATAGATTATTATACAACTTATTGATATTAGACATCATCATGCATGTAGCATGATCGTCTAATCTAAAAATGAAAGCCCCTTTACACTTTTAAAGAATAATGTAGTGGAGATGTGTGCATTTTTAAATTATATAGACGATCTAATATTGTATAGCCTTAATTCTATCTAATAGACTATATTAGATAGAATAAGTATCCTGGAAGGTAGGGACCTGAGACTTCAATAATAATTTATAATCTTGGGTTACAACCTATTCGTTTGCAATGCATTTTTGGAAGTGCATCACGCTTCACGGTGCAGAGTGCAGTGTACAAAATGCATAGACAATAACAGAAGCAGGTGTGTGTGACCGGCGCGTGCGTATGCGGCGCTTTTTTTTTAACGAAATTAAAGAAGGGGCAAAGGAACGGAATCCCCAATGCCATACGGTGCTCGATCGAGCTTTTAACGGCCTTGGGCAGGAAAAATATTAGAACCACAGATAAGGATTAGGACAATATTTATGTAGGTTTAGGTAATGCCTCATAAATACCTAGCTAACAAGGTAAATAGCTATGTAGGTAGATACCTAAGTACCTACCTACTCTAGGGATGTTATAGAATAGAGCTGGTAGTTATTATATACAGTACTGTAGGTATCATGTAGGCACCTACTATAGGTAATGCCCACGGCTTCAGCCGCGTGAATTTCAGTGGAAATGTTTTTATTCCCGTTCTCACTTTTTATAGGTAGGTAGGTACCTACCTAGAAATAAGTTTAGTACCTATATAAAGTTGTTTATCGATTTTGGTTTTTTCAAAAACCCGTGAGAACTGTGGGGTTTTCCGGGATAAAAAGTCTAAGTGGGTAGGTACCTACCTAAGTAAAATCTGTCTACTCTAATTTAAATTTCAGCCAAATCGGTTCAGTAGTTGTGGCCTGTTTAAATAACAAAAAAACTTTACACATTTAAAATATTAAATAGGATATGATTAGGATAATATTGTACCTATTTTGATTTTTAATGTAATAAGTAGGTAGGTTTACATGCTTTGAAGAATAAATACTTGAGAAGATAAAATAAGTACCTACCTACCTAGTAGACAGAAATATTTTTACTCTAACTAAATCTTCCTTCTAAATCTACTTTCGTAAATCTTTAAAGGTGGAATCATAGATATGGATGGCATGGATGGACTAACGTCAACAAACCTAGACCGGTAGATTCTTCCATAAAGATTGTTAATAAGCTGTTATGATTACTTACCATGATAAAAATGTGTTTTTTATTATTTCCTAATAAGCACTTTATAAAAGAAACACAAAGACGCTGTATAAACACTTGCACCACGAAGTAAAAATAACACGAACTTAGTTCAAAGCCAGCACCGCACAACGTCTTCCCTCGACGAGGTTTCGCGCGCTACTATTTGAAATTGGAAATGCAATTCTGTAATACCTACCTACTACTACTAAGTACTAGGTATAATATTTGTTGGTGCGTGCTGTGTGCATCAATTAAAAATTTGTTTGCACTTACAGAATATTTTATTACCGAAACAATAAAAAAAACTAAGGATACAAAAAGAAACAAACAGTTACAATGTAGCTGATATTTACGGCGAAGTTACGGAACAAATGTAAAGGCATAGAATAATTATGTAAGTACCTAAAGGTACTTTACAGTTTAAATAACAATTGTATTATTAATAAGATTGTTTAATAAGATTTTTTTTTTTTTTAATTTCCTACAATGTGAAAGAAAATACAAAAATGTATGAGAATGACAGTTCACAGTTGCCTTTGACAAGTCACGTGATGGAAAAAATCTGTGGTCATTCCCATGCATTTGTCTAGTTTCGTTTCAATGATTTAGATACGACAAAAGGCGTTGGTTCCATTACAAAAAATTAAAAAAAAACTCTCATCGTGCACTTATTTAATGGCTCAAGATAGTGGTTTCTTAATAAGGATAGTAGGTAACTACCTATATTTTTAATGCAAACTAAAATATTGTAAAATATACTTTATGCTTGCGGAGACTAATTTATCACTTCTAAGATAAAATATTGTTATTTAATTTATTCATTGAGCGATTAAATAACAGGATGAAAGGCGCCAAAGTCGATCGTATTCGTAAGGGCAGGGATCATAGCTTCATATGGCAGCTGTACGATCCATTGTCAACGCGATTAACCGACGAGCGATACGGCTGAATCCACGGAGAGTAGACATAGCCTTTTCCAGCCTTGATCAATGATACGAAACGAGTCCGAAATTCCATGGCTTCTTATTAGTAATAATAATAACCTAACCAACACTTTATTAAATGAGCCAAGACTTAGAAGGATGAAGACAATGACGGTCGTGATCAAATATGTGACTAACGATAATGGTTAAAAGATAATGTTTTAGTTACGATTTATGTATAAGTGAATTTTAAAATATTTGCACATGTGTGTTTATTTCCATGTATGTTGTTACTCCTTCTCGTCACTACTGTAAATCAATTTAGGTTTAAGATGATAGTTGGTACAAGATAATCCCGAATTAGCCCCTAATACTAAATAATAATGAGCCCAGTGGTCCAGTACTTTGAGGTAGATAGAAATATTATGCACATCGTCTTCCTAATGAAAAGTTACCCTGTAGCTTATTGACTGAATACATATTAACAACAATTTTTATTTTCGATTTTAAACTGTATTCCAACGGGTTAAAGCTGCAATTGGCCTTAAAATAATCGTTTTTTCAATATGTTTAGGCACACAGTACACTTTTATCGAATTTATTGGGGTCCTATTCACTATTGTAATGAGGCTCCGGTACGCATCCTTTTGTCATTTTTATGTACTGAAAAAATAAAAATAGAATTTGGTGCTGGATCTAGATTTATTATATATTTCATTCTGTATGCTATATAATAAAAACAATATCTTTGCCGGATTAGACTGAAGTCAATCTATAGTATTTAAAGCTCCCGCGGGCCGTACGGCAAACAAGTTGGGAGTTTGGGACATTCGTTATTCGAATAGTCCAAACATAGTCCAATAAATAATTATAATTTATAATCTATATTATTTTCAATCTGTTGTGAACGTCACTGTCAAGTGTCGAAATCAAAGACAATGAAAGTTGTCAAGTGTCACGATTTTGACTTGTAAACATTTGTAAACACGAAATCGGAAATTTTGAAAAATGCCAGGTGCTTTTTCAGAAATAATCGACGATATTGAAGATTTAATATCGTCTCAGGACATTACTCCGAAAGAGAGATATGCGAGCAGAAAAAATGTCAGCGTACGATCCAAAAAGAAGGAACAAAAAGACTCCGAACCTGTGGAAAAGGTGTTCTTAGAGAGTGTCGTACCAGGTATAACCTTAAAGCTATTTTAAAATCTTAGTTTTCAATTAAAAAGGTTGTTATGTTCACGAAGATTTAATTAACATAAGACTCGAATTTTATATATCACTCGAATTTCATTAAATTGTACATTTTCACATTCATATTAGATTATATGAAATTTGAGTCACTAGATCAATGAGGCAAGATGTCTATGCTATGCCATTTGCGCTCACCTTCTTAAAAAGCGACAAAATTTTAGGCACTCAAACAATCTACGTGAAGACATGGGGCTGTGCGCACAACAACTCAGACTCGGAGTACATGGCGGGGCTGCTGGCTGCTCACGGGTACAGGCTGACTGAGGACAAGTGGCAAGCTCAACTGTGGCTCCTCAACTCCTGCACCGTGAAGAGCCCCGCCGAGGACCATTTCAAGTGAGAATCTTGCTGATTTGGCTTTTAGAAGAATGCTTCAGCAGCAACATCTAGATTCGATCTCCTATTTTTTATGGTTACATACTGTTAAGTCTGTGATAATCGCAGGATAAAAATTAAAAATTAAACACAATGGTGCTGTACTGGGCTGTATTCCAACTAACTCTTATGACAAGCGCTACCATGCGTTTTCAGAAACTCTCACTGCCCACAATATATGTATTATATTAACACCCCTCCAAAAACATTTTGTAATAACCTATATTATATTTCCGCATCAACTGGTTTTGGACTCGGCAGCAAACCCGGCGAACAGGGGGCAGGGTCCTACAATGTGCCCGTTTTCTCTACAGATGATTTGGAGCTGCGTTGCCGGGTTTTAGATTGCGCACTTGTTGATGGACAATCCAAAGTCTGGAGCTGGGTGACTGGATTGCGCTTGTAAAATCACAGGCGGAAAACCTGATCTCCCATCCTAATACTAATACATACGAATACATTATATTAATACATACCAAAATGGTGAAAATGGACACTTTCTCCATCCGTCTGTCCATCCATCAGTTTGTCACACTTGATTATTTCTCTGCACTGGGTTAATCTTAAGTCATGGTTGGACATTGTTAACTTTCAGGAATGAGATAGAGCTGGGTCAGAGCAGAGGTATCCATGTGGTGGTTGCGGGCTGTGTGCCGCAGGGCGCTCCGCGGGCCGGCTACCTGCAGGGCCTCAGTGTCGTTGGAGTGCAGCAAATAGACAGGATTGTGGAGATTGTCGAGGAGACACTGAAAGGTAACTTGCTGACTCCTGTGCATAATAGAAAAGAAACCTTTCATAGGAACAAAGGCTTAAAAGTCTTGGTCTCAGCACTCTCAAGCATAGGCGAGAAAGAGGCGACCTTATTGAGACATACAAGGTTCTTAACAACTTTTACAGCATGTCTAATTACAATGAAATTTTTGCCAAAAAAAAAAACAAAAAAAAAATCCTAAGCTAAGAGGGTATGGGCTGGGGCCAGAATTCCAGCCGGCGACTACAAATCCCTTCAAGCATTTCATTCTTAACAGAGTTATAAGACATTGGAACGAATTGCCTGAGGACATCATAACAGCTGAATCGCACAACCAATTTAAGAACCGACTCGACAAACATCTGAGCCATGCTTAGCCTATTATTAAATAGATAATAATAAATAATAATAATATTGAAGTATATATGGGTTGATGACCAAATGGCACAGTTAGCGCCTTCTGCGTCAGAGGTCGAGAGTTAGTTCCGACTACTGAAAAAATTTTTGAGTGGTGAACATGAGTGTCTTCCAGTGTCTGAATGTTTTTCTTTTTGTGTATATTGTATACATTTATCAGCTCTTTTTTATCACCCACAAGCACAACATAAGCCATACTTTGGGACTAAAGTGCATGCATTGTATTTAACTTTAGTGTGTATATATTTATAAAAGATAAATTGAATAAGCTAAAATTCCAGCTACCTGGCTTGATGAGCATTCAATAATTTTTCAATTGGCGCAGCCTGTGCATAGGTTTCTGTGGTATGCATAGCTAAATTTGATATTTATCTGCAACTACTGAGCTTATTATTAAGAAACATGGAATTGTAATATAATGATGTCATGCTACTCCTTTATCATTAAAACAGATAATTTAGGAGTGCAATATATTGTAACATTATCTTTTCAGGCCACACAGTCAGGCTATTTGGTCAAAAGAAGACAGACGGAGGCAAAAAGGCGGGTGGTGCTTCCCTCCTGCTGCCCAAAGTGCGCAAGAACCCCCTCATTGAGATCATCCCCATCAACACTGGGTGCTTGAACCAGTGCACCTACTGCAAGACCAAGCACGCTCGGGGTGAACTGGGCAGCTACCCCCCAGAGGAGATTGTGGAGAGGGCGAGGCAGTCCTTCCTGGAGGGGGTGTGTGAGATATGGCTCACTAGTGAGGACACTGGTGAGTTGGATCATCTCCTTAACTTATAAATAAATAAATAAAATAATAATAAAAATAGCCTTTATTTCTCAGATCAACACCAGCAGTATACATATAAATTAAAAATACATTTAATGATCAGGCTGTCCTTGGACATAGGCCTCCTCTAGATTCTGCCATTTTTTTCTATCTAAAGTCCATCTGCGCCATCCCCTCGGCAAGTCATCTTCCCATCTGATTCTTGGTCGTCCTCTTGATCTCTTACCGTCCCTAGGGTACCAGAACATAACTTGTTTGGTCCATTTTTCTTAACTTACCTTCTTCTGTCTCCTTAACTTAGCCCATGTTTACTAGTATAGTATTATATTATCTGTGCCCATGTTAAAAGAGTTTAAAGTTGATGCCAAAGCTCATGTCCCCAAAATCTTTATTCATATTAAATGTATCTTAATTAATAAGACTGCTGTCCCTCCGTCCATCTGTCTGTCACCAAGCTGTATCTTCTGAACCGTGATAATTAGACACTTGAAATTTCCACAGATGATGTATTTCTGTTACCGTTATAACAACAAAAGTTGCAGAATATAAATATATATAAAAGTATATATATAATATAAAAGGAGTCAGTAAATTGGACGACGTCAATTTCAGTGACGATTGGTCAGTAATTGGAGGAGCGACGACCGAATGGCGTAGTGGTAGCGAACCTGCTGTCTGCGCCGGAGGTCGTGGGTTCGATTCCCACTACTGGTAAATGTTTGTGTGATGAGCATGAATGTTTTCCAGTGTCTGGGTGTTTTTCGATATATTATATTTATGTATATTAGTATGTATGTATATTTATCAGTCATCTAGCACCCATAACTCAAGCTATCGCTTACTTTGGGGCTAGATTGCGATGTGTAAAATGTCCCTTATATATTTATAAAAAAAATTACTGTTTTCATGTAAGTTACAGGCACTTATAATATAAGGAGTCAGTAAATTAATAAATTACTTAATTACTGTACTAAGGATGTTTCTTTGAATTCAGGCACATACGGGCGCGACATAGGAACAACCCTGCCAGAACTGCTGTGGAAGCTGGTGGAAGTGATACCCGAGGGCTGCCGCCTGCGACTGGGCATGACGAACCCGCCCTACATCTTGGAACACCTGGCGGAGGTGGCCAAGATCATGCACCATCCTAGAGTTTACAAGTAAGAGACATCTAAAATGACAAAATATTATATAATAAATAATCAATGAAAAAATAAAAACCAGCCAAGCGCGAGACAGACTACTAAGGGTTCAATACTACTACAGAAAAAGTAAAACCATAAGAATAACTTTTCTTATCAAACCATAAAACTAACTTTGTTTTAGGAGGGTCATTGTTAAAGGACAGATGTAAAACAAAGTGATCTTATAAGGTTTACGTTTTTTTCCTTCTGAGGTACAGAACCCTAAAAATCAAATCAAAATGTTTATTTTTTCACATGGGCCTAATTTATAGACAGTTATGAAATGCCACGTCGCAGATGATTCTACTGCCACGTTGGGAGAGCAGGGGCCGTACCACTCTCTTATATAGCAGTGTTATTGTAATATCGTTTTAAAATTTTCTTACGGACATTGTATGAAAATGACAGTAAGAAAATTCTGCTATAAGAGGTGGTGGTATGGCCCTAGGTTTGCACGGCGAAGAAACTCGCAAGAAACTCAGCTCTTGCTTCTTTTCAGCATATCATAAGTTAATTTTTACGTTTTTATGATATTTCATGAGGCGAAGGAAGTATCTTCTTCTGCTCCTGGGACTGCGACGGAAGTATATCCCTATCAAAAATCTTTGTCTTTAAGAAATTCTTCAATGGTATAGTAACTCTGATTTACTATATGTTTTTGGTAGTTAGTTTAAGCCTGGCTGAAACGATCCGTTCCTTACAGGTTCCTCCACGTGCCAGTTCAGTCCGGCAGTGACGAGGTTCTATCTGACATGAAGCGCGAGTACACTCGGGCCGATTTTGAGAAAGTCGTCGATTTCCTCAGAGATAAGTACGTATAATATCTGTGTTAGCCATAAATAATAAATAAATAAATAAAAATAGCCTTTATTTCTCCGATCAACACCAGCAGTATACATATAAATTATAAATACATTTAATGATCGGGCTGTCCTTGGACATAGGCCTCCTCTAGATTCTGCCATTTTTTTCTATGTAAAGTCCATCTGCGCCATCCTCTCGGCAAGTCATCTTCCCATCTGATTCTTGGTCGTCCTCTTGATCTCTTACCGTCCCTAGGGTACCAGAACATAACTTGTTTGGTCCATTTTTCTTTTTGAGATCTGACTATGTGTCCAATCCAACGCCATTTTAGTCTCTTAATCTTCTTTGAACAGCCTAGAGATAGAGCTTACAAAACTATACAAACTTATTCACAGACGCATTAAAAAGGAATATCATGAGTACAGACTTAAAACGGTTGAAAAACACTTAGTCAGATCAGGTAGCCTAAGAAAAAGTGACAAAGAGCTTAACTCTAACAAACGTTGGATTCCCTGCCTAAATACATCTAGCGGAAAAACATATTCCAGGTCAGAAATTATACACACTACTACCGAATTCTATAAAAAATTATACAGCAAACGCACTTCACCAGTGGCAGAGGCATATTATATCACGCCGGAGAAAACTAGAGTCACAAACTATACAGGTGAAAAACTAATTTTTCTGACTGAAAAAGAGGTGTTTAAAAAATTAGAAAAATTAAAAATTGATAAAAGTAGTGGCTCGGATAAAATATCGAATGAAATGCTAAAAGTTGGAAAAACTATACTTATGAGACCACTAACTATGCTTTTTAACAAAATTCTAGAGGAAAGGAAAATTCCTAAAGACTGGGCTCAGTCCGATATTATACTGCTCTACAAAAAGGGAGACCCATGTGACATTGGTAATTACCAAATTACCATTACAGGCCTATTAGCCTCCAGCCTTGCATATATAAACTTCTGGCCTCCTGCTTGGAACGGCGGCTATCAGAACTATCAGAAAAATATCAACCGGTTGAACAAGCAGGATTCAGAAAGAGCTTTTCAACCATTGACCATATACACACGGTTGACCAAATAATAGAGAAGTTTCAAGAGCGGACACGTCCTTTATACTTGGGTTTTATCGATTACGTTAAGGCGTTTGACTCTATTTCGCATGATAGTATGTGGAAGGCCCTACAAGAAATAAATACACCTATGGAACTCATAGATCTTCTTAAAGATATTTATGATAAGAGCATTAGTAGAGTCAAGTTGGAAAGACAAGGCGGAGAAATAAAAATATGTAGAGGCGCGCGTCAGGGCGATCCAATCTCGCCGAGGATTTTTATAATTGTACTGCAAAGTATCATGAAAGACTTAGAATGGTCAAAAAAAGGAATATTCATTAATGGATCATACTTAAGCAACTTAAGATTCGCCGATGACATTGTTCTCTTTTCTGAAACAGCACACGGTCTTGAAACAATGATAAACGAGCTAAATTCGGCAAGTCTAAAAATAGGCCTTGAGTTAAATACTTTGAAAACTAAAGTAATGACTAACAGCGTACAGAAACCTATACATGTTCAGAATACTCTGCTCGAATATGTACAAGACTACATAATATATCTCGGCAAACAGATATCATTTAAAACAACAAGACACCGAGACGAACTTGAGAGACGCATAAAAGTCACTTGGAACAAATTCTGGACTTATAAGTACATACTCAAGTCAAACCTACCTATAAACTTAAAAACTAAAATACTGGACTCATGTTTGTTACCTTGCCTTACATATGCCAGCCAAACCTGGATATACAATAAGTATACGAGAAATAGGATCCAAACCACACAGAGAGCAATGGAGCGGAGCATCCTTGGTCTGCGAAAAATACATAAAACTCGAAATACTACGATAAGAAAAACAACAAAGGCTATCGACGCTCTTAAACACTGCATGAAGCTAAAGTGGAAATGGGCTGGCCATTTAAGCCGGTATAGTGATAAAAGATGGACCAAAATAGTAACGGAGTGGTGTGGGCCAGTTGGCAAAAGAAAGAGAGGAAGACCAGTAGAGACTTGGAGTAATGACATCAAAAGAACTGCGGGTGAAAACTGGACAAAAAAGGCTCTAGATAGGAAAGCTTGGAATCATCTGGAAGAGGCCTTCACTCGAGAGAGATCCTTACTTTTTAATTGAAATAATAGGCAACTATCCCATAAACTTAAATATATTTTTTATTAGTTTTAATTTTATTTTTTACTTGACAATTATAATGGTTTGTGTGTGACATCATATTTAGTTATATAATAATTTGTGTTTTGATTATTGTTTAAATTTTTAATAAATGATTATGTCTAAATTTTATTTGTAATTTTTTTATTGTAATTTTTAATATAATTTAATAATACATAATTATTATATAATGGATCATGCTATGAAAAATTGAATAATGTAATCACACTTGTAAGGATAAATAAAAGGCTTTTTTATTTTATTTTATTTTATTTATTTTTTATAATCTTCTTTGAAACATCTGTCACACCTGTGATCTTTCTAATTTTTGTCAGTCTCCACTTGTCTTTCAATTTAATGTGCAGCATGCTTCTCTCTATCCCCTGTTGGCAAACTTTTACTAACGGAAAACTAAAAAATCACAAACAGAATATAACAGAACAATAAGTGTTATCCATACTCATAAAGCTGAAGAATTTGTTTGTTTGTTTATTTGAACACGCTAATTTCCGGGACTGGGGTCTGATTGTGTTAGAAAAACGTATTCATCGTTATCGTAATCGTTTGCATATTATGCTACCCTAGGCTGACGTAAATCAGGGAAGCAAAACGCGGGGAGAATGTGTAAACGATTACGATAGCGATGAATACGTTTTTCCTGAACAATCCAAGAGTTGGTCTGAAATGAAAAAATATTTTTGTGTTGATAGTTGTAGTAGGTTTATCGAGGAAGGCCATAGGCTATACCATCGCGCTATGTCCAATAGGAGCGAATCATCAATGAAAAGTTTTCTGCGCAACCATTTAAAGTTACCCAAAAATCATGTGTAACGGAAATTTGAAAAGATTAATTAAGAACTTTAAAAAGTCTGCGACACCACAATATGTTTTTTCTTTTAAGATTGATGAATAAAATAAAATAAAATAAAGATTGATGAATGATTGAATTAATTATTTTTATTAGCACAGAATAGTACTTTACGGTACAGAAAGTTTAAATTAATAGCTACCTTGGTGCTGACATAATAAAGTTCAATTCAGTTCGCTGCAGCGCCTTATACCTACGACATTATTAACCTAGACGTGCAAATGGGACTCCCCGTAAAAGTAGTACAAATGAGATCTTTTTCACAGGGTGCCTGGTATAACGATAGCTACAGACATAATCTGCGGCTTCCCCACGGAGACGGAGAGCAACTTCGAGGAGACCATGTCCCTGTGCGAGAAGTACAAGTTCCCGTCGCTCTTCATCAACCAGTTCTTCCCCAGGCCCGGGACCCCTGCCGCCAAGATGCAGAGGGTAAGGGTCAGACATCATCGAGCACTTTTATAATTTTTACCGTCACAATATTACAGTGAACATTGTCCATGCTTTCAGGGATGATTTTTTCAATTTTTTGTCTATTTTTTGCAATAATAATAGACATTCATTTCGATCCATCCATATTTTTAATAACGATATACCTGGATTAAGATGCTCTTTTCATAAAGGTAAGAAAGACATCTTGGTGGGTGTTGATTCTTAGGGTTTCCGAGGCACTAGGAAGCAGGCGTTATTTTGCGGAAATCCATAATTAGCAGGACAGATTAATTTGTTTTGCTATAATCCGCTTGAAAAAATTATGAATGGGTACTATATGCTGGAACACTGCCTACATGAAACACCACACACAATAATTTGGTTAAGGTATTGCTAATTTTGGAGTTAAATTGCAATGTGTCTATCCTGATATATTTTTAATGCTATGACCATACATCATCGTATAATCTCATCCCTTTCCACCAGGTACCGGGTCAAGAAGTGAAACGACGTACGAAGCAACTCTCAGAGTTGTTCCGCTCGTACGAGCCGTACGGCCACAAGATAGGCGAGACGCAGCAGGTGCTGGTGACGGACGTGTCGCACGACAAGCAGTACTACGTGGCGCACAACGAGTACTACGAGCAGGTGCTGGTGCCGCGCAGGCCGGAGTACATGGGCAAGATGCTCAGCGTGAGGATCGCTAGCGCTGGCAAGTTCTCCATGATGGGGGAACCTCTAGGTGAGCATGGAAATCCTGAGTTTCGTACACACACGCACACGAACGCACGCGACGCGCACGTACGCACGCACGCACGCATACGCATTCACGCACGCACGCACACTACTACGCACACATGCAACCACGCACACACAGGTGAAATGGCGCACGAAGCAACTCTCACAGTTCTTCCTCCGCTCTTCCGAGTCGTGCGGCCACAAGACAGGCGAGACGCAGCAAGTGCTGGTGACGGACGTGTCGCACGACAAGCAGTACTACGTGGCGCACAACGAGTACTACGAGCAGGTGCTGGTGCCGCGGAGGCCGCAGTACATGGGGAAGATGCTCAGCGTGAGGATCGCTAGCGCTGGCAAGTTCTCCATGATGGGGGAACCTCTAGGTGAGCATGGAAAGCCTGAGTTTCGTACACACACGCACACGAACGCACGCGACGCGCACGTACGCACGTACACGCACTCACGCACGCACGCACACACAAGCACGCACGCACACACAAGCACACGCGCACGCACTATAGCACACGTAAAGACATTTACACGCAAGCAGGTACGCATATTTTATCGCGATTGAAGCTTCCCACTAGACCAGCAGACCTAAGCCAAATTAAAATATTCGAAAGTAAGAATTGAACCCAGGACCTTCCACTTAAAGTCAAGCATATGCCAAATGTGCCACGAAGGTCGTTAGTTGTTTCCACCGTAGTTAAAATTGATCGAGACTAGAAAGAGTAGATTGTTTAAGAAGGAAGGATTGTATGTTTTGACGACCTCCCTGGCGCAGTGGCGGCGCGATCGGATTCGAGTGGGAGATCGCGGGTTCGACTTCCGCCACGGGCCACTTTGGAATTTTATAATTTCTAAATTGGCTCAGGTCTGGTCTGGTGGGAGGCTTCGGCCGTGGCCCTACCTACCTACGTGTACCACCCTATCAGCAAAGACGCACCGCCAAGCGATTTAACGTTCCGGTGCGATGCTTGTAGAAACCGTTGAGGTAAAACTTACCCTCCCAAGTTAGTAAGCTAACATCTGCATCATCACTTACCATCAGGTGAGATCGCGAATCGCGATCATCGCCGCCCATGGACATTTGCAGCAACAGAGGAACTGCAGAAAATGCGTTGCCGACTCTTAATAAATTTGTTTATCCGCCTCTTATTCAACTTTGCTGTTGGCTTGTTCCATAGTTGTTTCCATTGTTTCCAGACAAGCCCGTCATGCCGGGTCTGGTGGAGCCGCTGAAAAAGGGCGAAGTCTCCGGCCTGGCGAGCGCCGGAGCCCTAAGTGCCAAGAGGGCAGTGCCTGTACCGGTGTTCATGCTACTAGCGGCCGTGATCTTGCGGCTGCTATGGATGTTACTTTAGGAGTCTAGTTGTAAATATTCTGGATGTTATTAAAGTATTTTTGTAAGTTCAAAAGATTGGTTTCATTAATATGTTAGGGCGTAAAAGAATAAAGCCTCCCCCACTCAGGCGCATTATTATCGCGCGATAATATCGCAAGCGTTATTGCGATAATGCGTCCCGATTCCTTGCACACAGCTGCGTTTTTATCGCGCGATAATAACGCGCAGACGGACGCAGCGTCCCGCGTTATTATCGGTCGTTATTATCGCAGCAGTGTGTAACTACTTGATCATCCTAATGCAAAATGTACTGAAAAGAGATATCGCAATAACGCTTGCGATAATATCGACCGATATACTTCCATTGCGGCGTTATTATCGCAGCAGTGTGTAACTACATGACCATCCTAATACAAAATGTACTGAAAACAGATATCGCAATAACGCTTGCGATATTATCGCGCGATAATAACGCGCCTGTGTAGGGGAGGTTTAAAGGAGGTTGGATCGTATGCATGTTTGTAATTCACGTCGCAACTAAACTGATTTAGCTAAAGAATGGAGTTAAAAAACAATGCCGAATACCTGGATTAACTCTTAGGCTACTTTTTATCATGGAAAAATCTATGGTTCCCGTAGGATGTGTGAAAAATGGGAATTCATGCGGTGACGGCTAGTTCAGTAAAAATTAAAAAAATTGAAATTTTGTAACAACTTTTGGGAAAATTTTATATCGATTTTTTTTTGCAATCGTGTTTCTGCTGGTATCCACTTACAACTTACATAACTACTAGCTGACCCGGCAAACGTTGTTTTGCCATATAGGTAGGGCTTTAATGTGTTAAAAAAAAAGATAACCTGCTCCCTGATCCAGTGATCATACACTCGGTCCAGGAGGTTTCTGAGGAGTTTGGTAACAAAGAAAAGCGAGAGAATTTTATATATTAGATTAAGTAAGTATCTTTCTGTGAAAGTGTTCAGTCTAACTTCTAAACTTACCCCGTCAAAAGCCTTCCTCTTTCGTTGTCGGTTTAAAATTGTACGTACCAAAACTCGACACCGTGCTCCAAATCGCATTGTTCAGTTAAAGTTAAACCGTAGTTAAATATCTAACCGCAATCAGGTTTGGAACAAAGCGAAACCCGACGCAATCACGCTCTGTCGGGTCCATTGAAATGATATTATATAAGATACGCTGCGTTCGTCCGTCCGTCAGTGTTTAAACGACATTGTAATCATACGGAGCAATTTAAATATAGTTAGGTACAGTCAACAAAATTAAAACAAACCAAAAAACGCAAACTTTATTTTGTTTTTCGTAATTTGTAAGCCAATTATAAAAGTAAAATTTCGGTAATGGCATCATCTATATGTTTCTAATATAAATAGAATGCTTAAAAGTGTTAATTTTAGCAAATTAGTCCGATAATCGAATATTTTGTAAGTTAGTTACGTCACACTCGATAGTCGTTATACTAATTACTTAAAATGGACGCATTTTACTATAAATATGTGAAGGCGTTACCTACTGCCATTCCGTAATTTTACTGTCTCAAACTTTCAATGAATGTTAGCTATTGTACTTATCTAGTACTAAAAAGAACCGGGCATCTCAGTGCTGACATCTAGTGAACGTTATTTCAAAAATTCGCGAACCAAGCTATAATAATTTCAGAGCACATTAATTGATTCAGTAGATATTTAATAAAATATAGGCTAAATAATATATTGAAAAAAATATGTCGTACGCTCAACCCGGGAAGAGGCAAAAAGTGCGGGAGGCAAAAACGGCAGAAAATGTTGACTACTTTCAAGGTAAGCTTATTTTTCTATTGCATCATATTATTTTTACTATAGTAGTTGCAAAATATCCTTGCACGCAGGATAATGAAATTCGCAATCCAGTTCTAAATCCCGAAAATATTTTATCATTTCAAAATATTTTTAAAAACAAGCTTTCATAAGTTTTATCCATATTTTCCTCAGTACCAGACCAAAGTACTCGTCAAGACAGATAAAACGAGTCCAAACTCGATGGGGCTGTGTCGTTTAACTACCGAGTAGAGGCCATCTTCCGGTTCCATCATCAGATCAACTTCAAGTCATAATAATTTTGCATTGTCATCCGATTTACACAGATAAATAAATAAATAAGCCTTTATTCACTGAAAAGTTTTATATACCAATTTACACAATGTACGTATGCAAAATTTCACCTCAATCGGTAACCGGGAAGTGGATCGAATTTTAATTGCAGGCAAACAAACAAACATCGGGACAAGTGAACCTAAAAAAAAAATCACTTCACTTCACTTGTCTTCGTGGCTTCCTATTCACAAAAGATTTGTCGGGGATATTTCAGGCATAGACAAGCTAGAGTACAACAATGGTGCGGCGGCCACAGACACGGCAACTTTCCGCTACTACTGCAGCAGCGAGCGTGTGCACTCACGCGCGATGGAAGAGTGGCTCAAATACAGCGTATCCTTCACCGACTTCAGGAGAAGCAACGGTAGGTACTTTTAAAGATTAGTTTCGGATGAAGGATCTTGGGGTTGTGAACGGCCTGATAGGCTATGATCGTTTGCTGTTTCCATTTTAAGCAAGAAGTCGCACAATATTACATTTCCATTGATACCTTGACGATACCTACCATTTACCAATAATAAACAGACCCGAGTTGGAAACCGAACCATAGGGCTATTCACGTGTGTAGATGCCCAATTTGTCTCAAAGATCGTTGAATCGACTTCACTTTCCAAGAGCATGTACGTACCGAACGGGTGCCCTCTCATATTTCGTCCCCCTTAATCGCGAGGTTGATTAGGCCATGGGCGGTAGAGGGTTGTCCCTAAACGATTCACATCTCTTTCATTTCGCTCTCCCTTGCACATCACGTTCTATTAAGACGTTCACTCCGCAATTTCTCAGTGTATCGTCGAGGTTCAATTCACGAAGCAACGAACTCTAGCGAGGTGAATCGCGCCCGCTGAATGAGAATGTAAATACGGCAAAAACATACCTCAGACGATATCAATTGTGTTCTTGGCTCTCCTGTTTAAATATTGCAAACCAATCAATTGCGCCAGTAGGAGTTCAAAGTCGTACTTAAACTTAACTTGTTTCTATGTTCAGATAGTCATGGCAGACCCACGCTCCACCGTTCCTGGGATGACAATTCAAACACGATGGAGAATTACAAACGTTGCATCAAAGCCTTCTACGATCTATGCAGCAAACTCGGCGTGAAATACTGGACAGCTTTCGATACTGATCTAGTGCCACCGACAGATAACTGGGAGGAGAATAAAAGCAATTGGGATGACGTAGTGGAGTATATAAACGAATTGACACAACGGTATCAAGTGAAGCTGCTGTGGATTGCGCCGGATTTGCATTCACATCCGCGGTATGTATATAGTTCTATCATTGGTACAGACTAAGTTAATGGTGACCCCGACGTGTTTTCTATTTGAACTTGAGTCTATTCTTCAGCTATGCCTCAGGAGCGTTCACCAGCAGCGAAGCGACGACGTTCGTCCAAGCAGCAACACAGATAAAGAGGTGTCTGGAAGTGTGTCAGCGCGTGGCCGCCGAGTGCTTCCTGCTGTGTCCGCACAGGGAGGGCTACGACGCCGTGTTCCACAGCGACGTCGCCAGGGAGACCAAGCTGTTCGCGAAGCTGCTGAAGATCACTGCCGAGTACAAGGAGCGACTGAACTACAGGTGAGCGTCATCATTATGAAGTGTGTCAGCGCGTGGCCGCCGAGTGCTTCCTGCTGTGTCCGCACAGGGAGGGCTACGACGCCGTGTTCCACAGCGACGTCGCCAGGGAGACCAAGCTGTTCGCGAAGCTGCTGAAGATCACTGCCGAGTACAAGGAGCGACTGAACTACAGGTGAGCGTCATCATTATGAAGTGTGTCAGCGCGTGGCCGCCGAGTGCTTCCTGCTGTGTCCGCACAGGGAGGGCTACGACGCCGTGTTCCACAGCGACGTCGCCAGGGAGACCAAGCTGTTCGCGAAGCTGCTGAAGATCACTGCCGAGTACAAGGAGCGACTGAACTACAGGTGAGCGTCATCATTATGAAGTGTGTCAGCGCGTGGCCGCCGAGTGCTTCCTGCTGTGTCCGCACAGGGAGGGCTACGACGCCGTGTTCCACAGCGACGTCGCCAGGGAGACCAAGCTGTTCGCGAAGCTGCTGAAGATCACTGCCGAGTACAAGGAGCGACTGAACTACAGGTGAGCGTCATCATTATGAAGTGTGTCAGCGCGTGGCCGCCGAGTGCTTCCTGCTGTGTCCGCACAGGGAGGGCTACGACGCCGTGTTCCACAGCGACGTCGCCAGGGAGACCAAGCTGTTCGCGAAGCTGCTGAAGATCACTGCCGAGTACAAGGAGCGACTGAACTACAGGTGAGCGTCATCATTATGAAGTGTGTCAGCGCGTGGCCGCCGAGTGCTTCCTGCTGTGTCCGCACAGGGAGGGCTACGACGCCGTGTTCCACAGCGACGTCGCCAGGGAGACCAAGCTGTTCGCGAAGCTGCTGAAGATCACTGCCGAGTACAAGGAGCGACTGAACTACAGGTGAGCGTGTCCCCGACTCTACGAAGAGGTCGCACGCGCCTGGCTCAAAAAGTTCCCCTGGCTGTAAACAGCAGATCAAGTGATAGATCGCTGCGTTCTATGGTAGGTATAACAAATTTCTGAAACAAGCGGCATCATTAAAACATGTATTTAGTTCTTCTCTTCTCTCGGTCCTGGGACTTATTCGCGATCGGGCGAAATAATCGGTTTCGCCCGTTCCGCTTGTCGGGTCCTTGCCGAATGACTCCATGCCAGCCGAGCTCACTCCAGAATCCGAAGAGGCCTTCCAGGTTGCACAGAATCTCTTGTAGTGTTGATGAGGATCCCAAGTAGGTCTTGGCGTTGGTCTGACTCTCCATTAGCACATAGCTTAGGATAGCATGTGTGTCGGTGTTTCTGGATTTCCTCAGATCTACTCTAGATGATCTTAAGTGTCATTTAATTGTCTGTGTGAATACTGTGCGATTCTGCTAAAAAAGTAAAAGCATCGACGAGTTTACATCTATGCAGCTGATCGGTTAATGCTTTTTAAAGCCGCGTAGGCGTTAGATTGGTGGATGTTTGCATCGGTTATGCAGCCAAGGCACCGATTGGTCATGGTTGAGTTGCTATAGTTACCGAGGATGTGTTGCCGATGTACCACCTTATTTACTAAAGAATCACCCCATCTATTAAGTATGTTGTATCCTTGTATGCCAATAATGCGAATCCTAGCGCACGATTAAGGGTCTTGAATACTCTCTTAAATAAATCTGGAAAAATTTATTGCAGATGTCAGCTGCTAATAATGCCGTATGGCAACACAGGCAGCACCGATACATGGCAACACTCGAGCGTAGACGACACTGTGAACAGATATATGTGGGACGTGACCAGTTGCCTGTACTTCCTGAAGCATCACAACTTGGATCGGTTCTACAGAGTTTGCACCCCGCCCGGGCATCACATGTACATGGCTAGCGTGTGAGTATAACGATTTATCTGTACGACTTGTTAATTACTAGCATCTAGGGTTGCCATATCTTAGGAGATTTCAGGATTTTTGGACTCTTCTCAGGATTGCGGCTGGATCTTGCAAATCTCATGAAATTTCAGGATTTTTAGAATTTTCAACAAAGTACATTTTTAAGACCTCTTTATTAAAAGTGAACAAAACTAAAACCTATTTTCTTTTGATTGATTATTATCGTACAATTAAAAATCAATAATTAAAGAAAATAAAAGATAAAAAATTCAGACTAAAAAATCTCAGGATCATTTTCTTTTCGGGACATTTTTGCATCTAGTAACCCTACTAACCCCTTAGTTTTTTACACACCACAAGTAGTAGGTACTTCATTGCAAATCATCTGATGGTAATTGGAGCGATGCAACCAATTGAAATGTTATCTAAGTGTCCTCTTACTGCTTACTGTTGTTACGCAGCATCGCACCGGAACGATAAGCTACATGAAAATTGAAAATTTGTATGCGAATGTCATTTCCATTTAGTATAATAGGAATAGAATTGATATGGCGAGAGGCGTTAAATTATTATATAAATGGAATTGTTACTTGAAATGGTAATTGTTACAGGTACAACATGTTCGGAGGCGTGACAGTCACTAACAAGTTTAACTGCTCCGACGTTAGAGCCATCATTCTAATGATGAAGTGCATAGTTGACCAGGTAACTTACTGTTTCCTTAATGATGATATAGGTTACGTACAGTTTACGAAAAATTCTCTGATCTGTGTAAAAATCGAGCCCTCCTTTGCCCCTTTCGAACTTGACGGGGGTAAATAACGCTTAACGCTTTCTAGACAGCATCGCACTGGAACGCTAAATCGCTTGGTGGTGCGTCTTTGCCGGTAGGGTAGTAACTAACCACTGCTTAAGCCTCCCACCAGATGAGACCTAAGCCTTTGAAATTATAAAATTCTAATTAAGTATCTTTTTGATTAGTGTTTTACACACTTAGGAAATAATTCCTATAAATTTGAATACGAATCGAAATTTCATCGCGGAGGGATATGGCTCGTATAGCTCAGCTGTCAGAGCACCCAGCCGCGAGAGCTGGGGGACGCGGGTTCAAATCTCGCTGCGAGTGAAAATTTTGATTCGTATTTAAGTTTATAATGAATTGTTAATACCAAAAAAGCATAATACATACAGAATTAATTTTATTTACCCTAAAATATACATTACACATAAAAACAGACATACAGACTGACAGACGGACAACAAAGTGGTAGTGTTGGTATAAGGGTTCAGTTTTTTTTGAGGTACGGAACCCTAAAGGAAAGAATCTTTAACCCATTACCTTTTTTTTTATTTGGGTCACAAAACTGGTTACAATCTTATAGTATTAAGTAACAGAACTTATGGCTAATTTAAGTATCGAGACTGCAACCTACTTGATGCAACCACAACATGCGTTAGAGATAATTGAAGTTGACAGTACAATGAATAAAAATATAAACTTGCAGATTACAGAACAATAAATATAAATAAAAACCTACAATAGATGCACAAAGGTTATTTAAGTGTTTAAGTTAAGTGTTACAAAAAAAGTAAAAAATGATTACTGCTACATACCTACACTGTTTGCACTTGTTTACCTTAACTAACTTCACTACATACTCGTATGTCCTCTTTATCCAGGGCGGGGCGTCCCCAGGCGGTATAAACCTGAAGCTAGCCTGTCGTCGAGACAGCGACGTGCGCGATATGATAGCCATGTACGTCAAGTACATGGATGCCCTCGCGAAGGGCCTGAGGGTCGCTTGCAACGTCGCCGCTGAGCAGGTGTTCGTCAAACAGATGCAGGTAACAACAAGAGCACCTTCAAATGACATGGCCGGATTCTGCCCTCGGAAAAAAATATTCATGGCCATCGACAAACAGTACGTCATATTAAAGCTTATAATGACGTCTTTATAATCGTTTGTGTTTTATGATCAGAAAACATGCGAGACAAGAAATCATTGCTATTAAAAACATTCAGGCGCATTTTTTTGCAAATTGTTTTGCTGATATTGTGTCTCTCGCATGTTTTCTGATCATTTAACTTAAACTATTGTAAAGACATAATTATAAGCTTTAATATTATGACGTACTGTTTATCGATGGCCATGAATATTTTTCTCTAGGGCACAGCTCCATACAAGTTTCGGCCATGTCATTTGCCGCAAAGTGCCGCGCGGTGGCAGCGTGTCTGCAGCGTTGCAACCGCGCTGCTGTCGCTAGGTTTGAGAATTGTAGCGTAGTTCATAGTGCCACTATGGACGCGATGTTCAGACTTGTACAAAAAAAATTGGTTGTCTGTAAAGTCGATTTACGGACGATAGATTTAAGTGATAACGTCATTATCGTGCCTCTCTATCGCTTGTTGCGCGCTCTCGCTTGCACGCACAGGCTCAGGTGGAACGTTACGCGGAACGTTACTATTTTTCATGAGCGTTGCTGGTGTTCATCAATTTATTAAAAGTTATCACGTCAAAATTATATATTCAAAGTATTTCCAATAAATAATAGTATTTTGATGGGAAAGTAAGTAACTTCTCGCATGTTATAATATTTTAAGTTATTTTGGTAAGAAATGGGATATACTAAAATACGAAACGTCATTTTACTGAATCGAACTAAAAGTAATACTGCGTTACATAAGTACGGTAGAATATTTAATTGAAATTTATTTTGTGTTTCAGCAACGCTATGCGTCCTACTATAGCGGGTTCGGTTCCCGGCTAGTGAGCGGGGATGTTTCCATCGAAGAGTGTGAAGAGTTCTATAAGTATGTGATAATTTTCTATAATATAATAATTTCGGAATATGGACAATAATTTCTTTTATCCAAGAATATGGTCAATAATATACCAGCTCTTATACCAAAATCCAAAGTTTGTATGTATGGATGTTTGTTACTCTTTTTCGCCGCAACTATAGAACTGATTTGACTGCAATTTGAAATATAGATGGATTATAAACTGTATTGAAGACATAAGGTACTTTTTATCCCGAAAAAATCTATGGTACCCGAAAGGAGAATGACTAAAGGGGGTATCAAGTTTTCTCATTAACTAAAACCAAAATAGTGTATTTTAAGAACGATAGGCACTAGTTATTTGTTTTTCATATCCGGAATTTAATTTTGCATACAAAAAGTTACTTTCTTTTCGAAGCACATTTCGTGTCATACTGATTTTACTAAGAAGTACAACTTGTTTGTTTGTCTATAACTTTAGAATCCGGATGTTAATTAAAAAAGTAATAATTGTAGAAGTTAATATGGAGACCCGTAGTGTATAATAAATAAAGTTTGGGTTTGATTCAGCTTGATACGGGAAACCATACATCCATGGTCATTATCCTTTGGCGGTCGAAGCTACATGCGTCCGCTAGTAAAAAAAAAATTGGTTGTCTGTAAAGTCGGTTTACGGACGATAGATTTACGTGATAACGTCATTATTGGCCTCTCTGTCGTTTGTTTTATCGTGCCTCTCTATCGCTTGTTGAGCGCTTTCGCTTGCACGCACATGCTCAGGTGGAACGTTACTATTTTTCATGTGCGTTGCTGGTGTTCATCAATTTATTAAACGTTATCACGTCAAAATACCTAAACTAAGCTAATTATACTCCTTCCATCCGTTTATTTTCTCTTTGACACATGAAGCAGATAATATAGCAATAGGAAAGAGTCCACTTTACTTTTATCTCTCTCTGGTCCCTCGCTATTGCTATATCTGTTTCATGTGTAAAAGAGAAAATAAACGATTGGAAAAAGTATAATAATATTTCTTTTCTACTATTTGCAGAAAGAACCAGTCTCACGAAACCCCGTGCGGCAAACCGGAGCACTATCAGGTCGTGTTCCAGAGATATCTCGACACGTGCGAGCATATATGATATACGGAAAATGGCTTCACCATAGATTGCGTTTCATTAGAATAGTCTAAATACGTTCGATGTAATCTGCCAAGCCATTGGGTACACATACAACCGTACAAGCCACTCGCTACTTGCCCGGGATTAAAAGAGCGACTTTAAAACCCCCCCAGTTCGTTAGCTCTTGAGTTAAAAGATGAAGTAGTGTTATTATATCGCTGCAGACTCGGTCATAAATCATTCGAGTGTTTCGCATTTTTTGGTGTGCAGTAATGCATAACTCAACAAAGAACAACAAAAGCGAAACACTCGAATGATTTATGACCGAGTCTGCAGCGAGATAATAACACTACTATAGTTCTTTACAACTGAGTTTATGTATAGCTAATAGCTATTATACTCTTTCCATTCGTTTATTTTCTCTTTGACACATAAAACAGATATAGCAATAGCGATGGACCAGAAAGAGACCACTTTACCTTTATCTCTCTCTGGTCCCTCGCTATTGCTATATCTGTTTCATGTGTCAAAGAGAAAATAAACGAATGGAAAGAGTATCGTTACCGATAAGAAACCTGAGGATATGGGCATCATGATATGATCTCAGTCGGTCAAAAATTATAATTGACCAATAACATTGAATAGTTCGTAATATGTAATTAGGAGTGATAAGTTATAAGATGTCTCAATAAAATTAGCCTTAGTTTACAGAGAGATAAAATGTTTTGTTTGAGTGTTTTTCAAATCCATGTCCCCTTTGCTTGTAGGTAAATACAAACCTAAATGTAGGCATTATACAACGTAAGCGAAAAAAGGGAAATAATTTTGAAAGGTACATAAGTGTACATGATAAGGAAACATCCTGTAAAAATATTTCATAATAAAAATAGGCATATTAATTTTTCCATAATGTATGAAAAAGTAAAATAAGTCTATCAATTTTTTCACACATTATGGAAAAATAAATATGCTTTTTCTATTTAATATTTTTACAGGGTCATTCGTTATCAAGTTCAATAATGTACCCTCTAATATTATTTCCATTTTTCGTCACACGTTGTATATATAGGGAACAATTACGCTTTATATATCTACTGTTTGATAAATTGTAGCTCGCAGAATGTGTGATAAAATATCATTAAAAATAATGAACAATTATGACAGTTCTGTTGTGCAAATTAATCTCTTAACTAATTAGACACATCTAAAAATAGTGCTATCCTTTTCAAAATGCTCTTCATAGAATAGGATAACACTATATTTTTCACGTCGCATTATATTTAAAAACGTCGTTGAATCAGTTTAGTTCAGAGATTTTGTACAACAGAATTGGCTCCAATGGTTGCGATTCTCTTTTAGAGAATCTAAAACAGAGTCGCTATCAATGAGGATATTATTTTATTTATTTAGTCATGTAGTTACTTAGGTACTTAAGGAAATTTATTTACTGCTAATAATTTCTCGCTGCGATCAGGGCTGCAAAAATTAGTAGAAATATAGTACAGTTAATGTAGTCAGTGAAAATCAGTAGAATTACATATAAGATCGCTGAATCACGATCACGTGATTTTTGCGCAGATAACTGTCATTCTGATACATTTCCGAATTTCCATTCCGCGAATCCAATCGAATTATGTCGTATGGCTACGGTTGACAATGTAAATCCATCTACAGTGAGAAATTAGGTACCTAGTATGCATTTCGTTTTATACTAGGGTATAAGGTATTGATTATTATTTTTGTTATCTTATTATTACACAAACCTATATAAGTGAGATCTTTACGTGCCATATATACCTAGTAATGTAATCACATAAACTATCTTTTTTTCTTTACAATGTTTTTCTAGATGATAATAAAAAAAACCTAATAAGTATGTAAGTTAATTAATATTAACAAGGGTAGGGTAGGTATAACAAAAATACTAAAAATTCTTTCATATTCATTTTATTATGACGTTTTTTATTGTTTTTTGGATTTTTTCTTGTATCCACAGCGACTTATAATATAATAGTAAAATGTAGTACAACACTTGTGCTTAAATGTAAATTACCTACACTTTTCACTTATTGCATAAAGTGCTCATAAATAGGGCTAGATTTCGAAAATAATTTATACGTCGCAAGTTAATATCTAGTTTTATCAATATAAATATTGAGAAATTCGAGTAAAAATATGAATTCAGTATATATTAATACGTCAAATAGGTTGGCCTTAAAGTCTTCTTTGCACATTTATTTAATTGCTGGCTATAGTCAATTTATGAGCACTTCAGATTAAGTACATATTTATCAAAAAAAAAAAAAAATACGAACCAATTAAAGTTCGCGATCCTTGTTGCTTAGCAACAGGTTTTTGTACACGTAGTTTGAAGCCGGCCGATTGCCAATTTAGAGGTTATCCATTACGTGGCTTTAAAATACGTGTACAAATGAACATGTGATATTTCACTTTGTATGAATTTGCAGTATGTCCGAATTATTGTTACAGTTAAGTGTTACATACAATACTTTTAAAAATACAATAGGACCGACATTATATTTGATAAGCAACTATGTTTTAGAGAGGACCAAACACAATCACAGACGTATTGTATTTTTAAATACCAGTTAAATATGTTATATTATTGTTGTGTATGCAATAAAGCTCGGTTCACAGTATTCCAGTTAGTGAATCCATCTACATATTTTATATAGATAAACTGACAATGTAATTTAGTTACGACATGGGCTAAAAACTCCATTTTAATATTTTCTTAAGAACATCATCTTTTCGAGATCCTGATTGAACATTGAGACCATTTTCTTAGCTGTCTTGGTTCAGAGAATGTTTGAACCTGTGAGTGCAATTTAAATACAGATCCTCTAATTTGAAAATGAACGTCCCACCACTTCATTATTCTTTCAACTTGTAAGCGTGAGTACGTGGAGGAGCGTTCATTTTTAGATTGGGCGACATATAATCAGCACTTTGACATTTGGTTCGTGTCATGTATTGTAAGTGTTGGGCCAAGTGAAAATGACCTGTAAAAAGTATTGACCGTAATCGTAATCATCAGCAAACTCTGCTACCTGATTGGCTGAATTAGCTGTTTGACAAAGAAACGTTTTTGCAATTACGACTAATAAGTTTTTTTTCAAATTAAGAAGTCAATTCTAGGATATTATTGCAATTGTACTGGAATAATGTAAACAGGGCATAAGTAAGTACAAAAAATGGTTTGTATTTGTTAAATATGTTTAAGTAGGTTACATTATTTTTAGACACTTTATATTTTTTACACTAAGTGAATCTTAAGATTAGGATTTTATATTACAAGTCTAATAATAAATAAAAATTAAAAAAAAATTAAGCACTAATTTTAAGCGTTGAGAAAAACTTTCTTAACCTAATAGTTCACCTTTACGCAAAATAAAATTATCCTAATAAATAAACTAATCGAAAATTACTACTTATTGAAATAAAACTAGTGACTAAAATGAGTTTCACTAACACTATTAAAATTTTGCTTTTTAATAAATGCCTAAAACATTTTGATTGGACAAGTACAATAATATAAAATTTAGACAACTAAGAAAATACAAATTAGACAGATTAGAATGTGTCACAACTGCTTTTAGTATCTTTTAGTCCACTAGACATCGACCGAATGGCGTAGCGGTAGCGAACCTACCGTCTGCGTCGGAGGTCGTGGGTTCGATTCCTACTACTGGTAAATGTTTGTGTGATGAGCATGAATGTTTTGCAGTGTCTGGGTGTTTTTCAATATATTATATTTATGTATAGTAATACGTATGTATATCTATCAGCTATCTAGTACCCATAACACAAGCTAACGCTTGTTTTGGGGCTAGATTGCGATGTGTGTAATGTAATGTCCTGATTTATATTAATTTAGACATGTGTAAAGGGATTAAAACACGTTCCTAAATTTAGACGAAACATAAAAATTTAGGAAGGTGTAATAACCTCCCAAGAACTAAGACCGCCTTAACAATGATTGTTGACGCATTATGTTTTGTATGATTTCTTGTTTGTTATGTTTTCCTTTCTTGTAATGTGCAATAAAGTATGAATTCATTCATTCATTCATTCAATGATTGTAAAACTCATTTTAGCTTATTATATCCTTATAGCGAGGTGTTTTAATGTTAATATTTACGCAGACCCTCTTTTTATATTTTGATGAGAAACGAGGGCATTTGTAAATAGGTCCTAAAATAAAATTGTAGAACATAATAAAAATGATCTCAATTCGATTGTACACAAATCCTAAATTAAGTTACCAGGACCAAAAATATAAATTTTATGTGATTTTTCGCAATACGTTAGAAAACATATAAGACTAATTGGTAAACCGCAGACCATCAGGAGGGTCAAGTTTTTAACGGTTTACCTATAGGCAATAATATTGCAGGATGGCATTTATTAAGTAGTAATAGAATTTAGATTCGTGTAGACAATCGAATTAAAACATATAGATTCTAAATTTATAGCCATAACAAAAAATATTAGGCTAAAAATTGACTAATACTGGAAAAAGGACTACAATATTAACATATTATGTACTTTAATGACAGCGTACTTTGGAATGAGCGTAGACTATCGGACGTTATAGTTCAAAAATCTCAGAACACATTTTGTTTGTTTTTTCGTAAAAGCACCACTGTTTTTTTTGATTCAACGGATTTGGATTTAATTATATTTGTTTGGAGTAATGTTTTTTATATTTTATACCTATTATTTTGTAGTTATACTCTTTCCATTCGTTTATTTTCTCTTTGACGCATGAAACAGATATAGCAATAGCGAGGGATCAGAAATAGACCACTTTACCTTTATCTCCCTTTTTTTTTTTTTTTTTTTATAGACAGAAAATGCCTAACGCATACCCCTCCGGCAGGGGAAACGGAAGGGTTATGTGGGGCTTGCTATGTCTGTTTCCACGACGGACCCGCTGGCGGAAGTACGGGGTTCACTCTCGTATTCACCGCGCTTCTGCCAGGTCTCGACTAGCCACCGCAGCAGCGAGTCACATCATTGTCGGCAGCCTGGCTGCTGCCGAAACCATCTCATAGGTGTGCCTTTATCTGGCCTCACCTTACCTCCTGGCCTGTCTATGTTTTGGGCGACGGGCGGCCCCTATCGCCCGTCACCCGCAGGCCGGCAACTCATGGAGGCCGGAGGTCATTAACCCTCCGGCGCCTGGTGCGTCTCCTTAGAGAGGGATAGGCTGACTGATTTTCCCTCTCTCGCTCCGCCGCCTCCTTTGCTGACATCACCTCCTCGCAAAAGGTGGCGACGGCATTCCACGCTGTCTCGCTCCGAATCATCACCTGAACGATGTTTGGGAGCGAGAGGCCACCGTACCTTTATCTCCCTCTGGTCCCTCGCTATTGCTATATCTGTTTCGTGTGTCAAAGAGAATATAAACGAATGGGAAGAGTATAATTAAGTTATATTGTGATTATGAAATGTCTAAAACGCTAAAATACCCAAAGCAGTATTTAATATTATGTTTATCAAACAGTAATATTGCCGATTTAATTTAGATATTAATGTACTCTCATGTAAGATAAGTTTGAATATATTATAATTATTTAATATAATAAGCCGAATACATTCGTATGTGGGCTTTAAGCTAAAATAAAAAAATGCATTTTTTCGGTTGCGGTAAAAAACTACTCTTTGTAATGTTCAGTTTCTATTAAAAATAAATGTATTTGTGTTATAAATTGTGTATTCGTTCATTCCTGATACATATAAATATATAAATTATTTACATATAAATACTTAATTATTTAAGTATATTGTGCATTTTTGTGAATTGTGAAATACTGTTTTGAAAGCTTATACAAAAGTGTAAATAATGTGGTATAAATACGAGTACCTTTGCAAATTTTTTTATAAATTTTTAATTAATGTGAATGAACAAGGTGACATGCTGCATTATCAGTTATCAGTTTATTTGATCAAAATTAAAAAAAGAGTTGAGGGTACATACACTATACGGCCAATAAAGGACGAATATATAAATATATAATATACATAATCCTCAAAAATCTTTGAGGGAAGGTTTATCTGCTAGACGGAAATCCTGAAAACGCTACGTAATTACAAAAACTATAATCATAGGAAAAATCAAGATATAGGTACGTTTAGGAAAAAACTTCCTTAGTAAAATTATATGAAATTGGGTACTGCACTTCCAAAGGACTTTATCTAAAAGCGTAATTACCGATTTTTTAATGTAGTACACCATAAAAGTAAGGTCGAAAGAAATTAGTAAGAAATATTCTTTCGAAAGTGATACTATTTTACCATACTTAGTATTATTTTAATATATGAAATGAAATGATGTACGAGTACCTACATAGTACGATTATTATAAAATGGACAGTGTAATATTTAATGATGACTATTTAAATATTACAAATGCATAAGTATTACATTTTTTTTTATTTGAGATAAACATTTTAATTTTTGCCATGGAAGTACCAATATTATATTGTTGGAGTTAACAGCAGTTATTAAGTTTGTTATGTTTTTATACCAGAATGATGTTTTCTTTGGTCTAAACTTATTTTGGAAGGATATCACCGTTTCAGGATATTTGTTCATTAATTTATTACTAAAGTTGTAAATATTAAAATTATGAAAAATTTAGTAAACGTTTCGTTAAATTAATCGCAATATTAAATATTTAAATATGACTAGAGTAACTAATTTTATTTAAATATCAACACTTCCATAGCAAAAGCCAATATACGATCGAAATAATTAGATATACAAATTCAAGCATATTTAACAAGAAACATATAATATAATACGGTACGTAAATGTAATGTATCAATAAATACACGATATATGTAGTTGGAAACAGTATTCCAATAAATAATATTATTTCTCGCAGTCAATTAAATTCAGTCTATATTCGCCTGTACTCTCAAATATTGTTAAAAACTTACACATAACTCATGTGATATAAATTAAATTGTAGTATTATTTTATAACTTCTGTTTCTTACAAATAAGCAAGTCGCAACTTATAAGTACGTTCCTGCCACAACGTACAGTTGTAATACCTACATATTTTTCTTGAAAGTATCGTTTTCACATAATAATGGGGAGATTGGCAATAGACGACTGAACGTAACGTGAACATTATTATGTTTAACAAAGAAAGTCTTATTCATTAAGTACACAGTACATACATTTTAAGCTATTGCATAGCTTCTATCGCGGGCCTTGAGCGTGGAGACCGAATCCAGAAATTCCGTAACGAAAATAACCTAACACCCCCCACTCTGGCCGGCACAGCGGTGATACTTTTTAGTTTTGCCATCTATCGATGAATAGCAGAACTTTTAATGATATCACGCTTGTCTCTTTAGTTCAGCAACTCGTCTCTAGGTGGCATTGGTTGTATAATTATAAATTGCATAAGTTGATAAAAACAGCTATGCAATAGCTTTCCCGCGGCAGTCTCCGAGTGCCACACATCTTTTTTTTGAAGAAACAGACTTTACTTCTTTAACTTCTCTTTCACACATACTGGTCGATTCTGTTACGCAAAATCTCTAAACTAATTTAAAATAGTGGTATCCTTTTCCATGGGAAACTGTATAAATAGGCACTATTTTAAATTCGTTTAGTTTACGAGATTTTGTACAACAGAATTAGCAACATTATCGCTATTTTGTAACATGGGAATGAAAAACATAATATGCGTACAGTACAGTCATTTTTTTTATACTTAAAGAGAATCTACATCGGAAAGTAAGACAAAACTGAACAACATTTAGACAAGTTTAAAGTCATGTGTTTACATGACTACATTTTTGTACAGTGTACATACCAATTCAGTACACTTATTTAAACAAAATGTCATTAAAATAAGTGTAAAGCCTTGTTGGATATACCAATACAGTAAAGAAACGACATTTATACAAGTGTAGAGTCATTTAGACTAGTGTATTGTATACACCAATTCTGTATATTAAAACGAAATGTCATTAAGATAAGTGTCAAGAGATGTTAGATAGCCCAATTCAATAAAGAATAGACAAGTGTAAAGTCATTTAAACAAGTGTAAAGTCATTTAGACTACTTCACACAGCAATTCAGTACTCTAAAACGAAATGTCATTAAGATAAGTGTCAAGTCCTGTTGGACAGCCCAATTTAATAAAGAAACGATATTTAGACAAGTGTAAAGTCATTCAGATTATTATGCACACCAATTCAGTAAGTACATTAAAACGAAATGTCTATAAGATAAATGTAAAGTCCTGTTGGACAGCCCAATTCAATAATGCAAAGATATTTAGACAAACAGTCTAGGTACAAAGTCATTTAAACTCGTGATTACGTCAAAATTTAGAAATGTTACGTGCACTGAATTAAACCAGGAGTAAAATAATGCTTTAAAACCTGATTATAAATATTGGAAGTAACCGCAGGAAGTAAAAGGAAGAATATTTGTTTACTTATAGCCCCACAGACTTTTCTGACACGGTGCCGATAACTGGAACTAACGTTCCGGTCGATTTATTCAGTGTGCTGTCTGCTCTGATGTTTACAATGAGTTGTGTTATGTTACTATTTTCGTTTTGTAATTTTATCTGCATAAATAATAATGCTCGCCGGGCTAGATAAGTTTGTGGCACTATACGCCATCTATTGCCATTATAGTTTAAGTATGCGTAAACTCTTTGGCCGCCTGTGTCGAATACTGGTCGCCATATCTCGCTGCTCGCGGTGTAATAAATGGGGAAACAGGACGATGCTTGTTGCCTGGCAGGCCTGTCGTAACATCCGTGAGTGCGACAAAGACCGCGACAGATGGTATTTTATTTCCCCGCGTGCAGCGATATATACTAACCTGTGTCATTAGACCCTCTTCCCACTTTTGCACTATTCTAAGTCTCATTCAACAAAAATTGCGTTCTACACATATTAAGCTGCCAAAAAGAGCGCATGGAACTATAAAAATAAAAACCAGTTAAACGGTCTCACTCACTCCACAGGCAAGTATGCATATACCATCTCGCTCACTCGTCGTCTGCGGGCTCGGTGCCGAAGTACCGGTCTCCGAAGTTACCGATGCCGGGTAACACGTAGAACTTTTCGTTGATCTCTGGATCTAGTGCTGACGTCACGATTTTGACCTAAAAATATTGACGTATTGAGTTCAATGTTGCATGTTTTCGAAATTATTTCTTACGAGGAAGAGGAGAAATTTCACAGGGAGATAAAAAGTATGGTTTGGATTTTGTTGCCTTAATAATAATTACTTATAACCGGTATGTATGTATAGGCTGACCCGAATGATTGTGCAAACTAAATGTCACTTGTCGAACGGTGACGACATACATTGTAAGGAATCCTGCATGCCTGATTCGCCCGTCGTCACCACGGTCGCGTCCATCAGGCGAAGGTCTCGCAGGTGACACGACTGCGAGGTGGGAGTCGCGACTGACCTTGGGGAAGGCGTAGGCTATGGAGTGCACGCCGATCTCCGCCATCAGCAGCGACACGAGGCTGATGTTCTCTTCGGGCACGTCGTGGTCGAGCAGCACGCGGATGCCGCGCCCGTCGCCACGGTCGCGTCCATCAGGCGCAGGTGACACGACTGCGAGGTGGGAGTCGCGACTGACCTTGGGGAAGGCGTAGGCTATGGAGTGCACGCCGATCTCCGCCATCAGCAGCGACACGAGGCTGATGTTCTCTTCGGGCACGTCGTGGTCGAGCAGCACGCGGATGCCGCGCCCGTCGCCACGGTCGCGTCCATCAGGCGCAGGTGACACGACTGCGAGGTGGGAGTCGCGACTGACCTTGGGGAAGGCGTAGGCTATGGAGTGCACGCCGATCTCCGCCATCAGCAGCGACACGAGGCTGATGTTCTCTTCGGGCACGTCGTGGTCGAGCAGCACGCGGATGCCGCGCCCGTCGCCACGGTCGCGTCCATCAGGCGCAGGTGACACGACTGCGAGGTGGGAGTCGCGACTGACCTTGGGGAAGGCGTAGGCTATGGAGTGCACGCCGATCTCCGCCATCAGCAGCGACACGAGGCTGATGTTCTCTTCGGGCACGTCGTGGTCGAGCAGCACGCGGATGCCGCGCCCGTCGCCACGGTCGCGTCCATCAGGCGCAGGTGACACGACTGCGAGGTGGGAGTCGCGACTGACCTTGGGGAAGGCGTAGGCTATGGAGTGCACGCCGATCTCCGCCATCAGCAGCGACACGAGGCTGATGTTCTCTTCGGGCACGTCGTGGTCGAGCAGCACGCGGATGCCGCGCCCGTCGCCACGGTCGCGTCCATCAGGCGCAGGTGACACGACTGCGAGGTGGGAGTCGCGACTGACCTTGGGGAAGGCGTAGGCTATGGAGTGCACGCCGATCTCCGCCATCAGCAGCGACACGAGGCTGATGTTCTCTTCGGGCACGTCGTGGTCGAGCAGCACGCGGATGCCGCGCCCGTCGCCACGGTCGCGTCCATCAGGCGCAGGTGACACGACTGCGAGGTGGGAGTCGCGACTGACCTTGGGGAAGGCGTAGGCTATGGAGTGCACGCCGATCTCCGCCATCAGCAGCGACACGAGGCTGATGTTCTCTTCGGGCACGTCGTGGTCGAGCAGCACGCGGATGCCGCGCCCGTCGCCACGGTCGCGTCCATCAGGCGCAGGTGACACGACTGCGAGGTGGGAGTCGCGACTGACCTTGGGGAAGGCGTAGGCTATGGAGTGCACGCCGATCTCCGCCATCAGCAGCGACACGAGGCTGATGTTCTCTTCGGGCACGTCGTGGTCGAGCAGCACGCGGATGCCGCGCCCGTCGCCACGGTCGCGTCCATCAGGCGCAGGTGACACGACTGCGAGGTGGGAGTCGCGACTGACCTTGGGGAAGGCGTAGGCTATGGAGTGCACGCCGATCTCCGCCATCAGCAGCGACACGAGGCTGATGTTCTCTTCGGGCACGTCGTGGTCGAGCAGCACGCGGATGCCGCGCCCGTCGCCACGGTCGCGTCCATCAGGCGCAGGTGACACGACTGCGAGGTGGGAGTCGCGACTGACCTTGGGGAAGGCGTAGGCTATGGAGTGCACGCCGATCTCCGCCATCAGCAGCGACACGAGGCTGATGTTCTCTTCGGGCACGTCGTGGTCGAGCAGCACGCGGATGCCGCGCCCGTCGCCACGGTCGCGTCCATCAGGCGCAGGTGACACGACTGCGAGGTGGGAGTCGCGACTGACCTTGGGGAAGGCGTAGGCTATGGAGTGCACGCCGATCTCCGCCATCAGCAGCGACACGAGGCTGATGTTCTCTTCGGGCACGTCGTGGTCGAGCAGCACGCGGATGCCGCGCCCGTCGC
Organism: Coenonympha arcania; assembly: GCA_036785405.1. NCBI lineage: Eukaryota > Metazoa > Arthropoda > Insecta > Lepidoptera > Nymphalidae > Coenonympha > Coenonympha arcania. Next base: position 15,508,786 of record CM072068.1, on the reverse strand, counting down.
CACGGTCGCGTCCATCAGGCGCAGGTGACACGACTGCGAGGTGGGAGTCGCGACTGACCTTGGGGAAGGCGTAGGCTATGGAGTGCACGCCGATCTCCGCCATCAGCAGCGACACGAGGCTGATGTTCTCTTCGGGCACGTCGTGGTCGAGCAGCACGCGGATGCCGCGCCCGTCGCCACGGTCGCGTCCATCAGGCGCAGGTGACACGACTGCGAGGTGGGAGTCGCGACTGACCTTGGGGAAGGCGTAGGCTATGGAGTGCACGCCGATCTCCGCCATCAGCAGCGACACGAGGCTGATGTTCTCTTCGGGCACGTCGTGGTCGAGCAGCACGCGGATGCCGCGCCCGTCGCCACGGTCGCGTCCATCAGGCGCAGGTGACACGACTGCGAGGTGGGAGTCGCGACTGACCTTGGGGAAGGCGTAGGCTATGGAGTGCACGCCGATCTCCGCCATCAGCAGCGACACGAGGCTGATGTTCTCTTCGGGCACGTCGTGGTCGAGCAGCACGCGGATGCCGCGCCCGTCGCCACGGTCGCGTCCATCAGGCGCAGGTGACACGACTGCGAGGTGGGAGTCGCGACTGACCTTGGGGAAGGCGTAGGCTATGGAGTGCACGCCGATCTCCGCCATCAGCAGCGACACGAGGCTGATGTTCTCTTCGGGCACGTCGTGGTCGAGCAGCACGCGGATGCCGCGCCCGTCGCCACGGTCGCGTCCATCAGGCGCAGGTGACACGACTGCGAGGTGGGAGTCGCGACTGACCTTGGGGAAGGCGTAGGCTATGGAGTGCACGCCGATCTCCGCCATCAGCAGCGACACGAGGCTGATGTTCTCTTCGGGCACGTCGTGGTCGAGCAGCACGCGGATGCCGCGCCCGTCGCCACGGTCGCGTCCATCAGGCGCAGGTGACACGACTGCGAGGTGGGAGTCGCGACTGACCTTGGGGAAGGCGTAGGCTATGGAGTGCACGCCGATCTCCGCCATCAGCAGCGACACGAGGCTGATGTTCTCTTCGGGCACGTCGTGGTCGAGCAGCACGCGGATGCCGCGCCCGTCGCCACGGTCGCGTCCATCAGGCGCAGGTGACACGACTGCGAGGTGGGAGTCGCGACTGACCTTGGGGAAGGCGTAGGCTATGGAGTGCACGCCGATCTCCGCCATCAGCAGCGACACGAGGCTGATGTTCTCTTCGGGCACGTCGTGGTCGAGCAGCACGCGGATGCCGCGCCCGTCGCCACGGTCGCGTCCATCAGGCGCAGGTGACACGACTGCGAGGTGGGAGTCGCGACTGACCTTGGGGAAGGCGTAGGCTATGGAGTGCACGCCGATCTCCGCCATCAGCAGCGACACGAGGCTGATGTTCTCTTCGGGCACGTCGTGGTCGAGCAGCACGCGGATGCCGCGCCCGTCGCCACGGTCGCGTCCATCAGGCGCAGGTGACACGACTGCGAGGTGGGAGTCGCGACTGACCTTGGGGAAGGCGTAGGCTATGGAGTGCACGCCGATCTCCGCCATCAGCAGCGACACGAGGCTGATGTTCTCTTCGGGCACGTCGTGGTCGAGCAGCACGCGGATGCCGCGCCCGTCGCCACGGTCGCGTCCATCAGGCGCAGGTGACACGACTGCGAGGTGGGAGTCGCGACTGACCTTGGGGAAGGCGTAGGCTATGGAGTGCACGCCGATCTCCGCCATCAGCAGCGACACGAGGCTGATGTTCTCTTCGGGCACGTCGTGGTCGAGCAGCACGCGGATGCCGCGCCCGTCGCCACGGTCGCGTCCATCAGGCGCAGGTGACACGACTGCGAGGTGGGAGTCGCGACTGACCTTGGGGAAGGCGTAGGCTATGGAGTGCACGCCGATCTCCGCCATCAGCAGCGACACGAGGCTGATGTTCTCTTCGGGCACGTCGTGGTCGAGCAGCACGCGGATGCCGCGCCCGTCGCCACGGTCGCGTCCATCAGGCGCAGGTGACACGACTGCGAGGTGGGAGTCGCGACTGACCTTGGGGAAGGCGTAGGCTATGGAGTGCACGCCGATCTCCGCCATCAGCAGCGACACGAGGCTGATGTTCTCTTCGGGCACGTCGTGGTCGAGCAGCACGCGGATGCCGCGCCCGTCGCCACGGTCGCGTCCATCAGGCGCAGGTGACACGACTGCGAGGTGGGAGTCGCGACTGACCTTGGGGAAGGCGTAGGCTATGGAGTGCACGCCGATCTCCGCCATCAGCAGCGACACGAGGCTGATGTTCTCTTCGGGCACGTCGTGGTCGAGCAGCACGCGGATGCCGCGCCCGTCGCCACGGTCGCGTCCATCAGGCGCAGGTGACACGACTGCGAGGTGGGAGTCGCGACTGACCTTGGGGAAGGCGTAGGCTATGGAGTGCACGCCGATCTCCGCCATCAGCAGCGACACGAGGCTGATGTTCTCTTCGGGCACGTCGTGGTCGAGCAGCACGCGGATGCCGCGCCCGTCGCCACGGTCGCGTCCATCAGGCGCAGGTGACACGACTGCGAGGTGGGAGTCGCGACTGACCTTGGGGAAGGCGTAGGCTATGGAGTGCACGCCGATCTCCGCCATCAGCAGCGACACGAGGCTGATGTTCTCTTCGGGCACGTCGTGGTCGAGCAGCACGCGGATGCCGCGCCCGTCGCCACGGTCGCGTCCATCAGGCGCAGGTGACACGACTGCGAGGTGGGAGTCGCGACTGACCTTGGGGAAGGCGTAGGCTATGGAGTGCACGCCGATCTCCGCCATCAGCAGCGACACGAGGCTGATGTTCTCTTCGGGCACGTCGTGGTCGAGCAGCACGCGGATGCCGCGCCCGTCGCCACGGTCGCGTCCATCAGGCGCAGGTGACACGACTGCGAGGTGGGAGTCGCGACTGACCTTGGGGAAGGCGTAGGCTATGGAGTGCACGCCGATCTCCGCCATCAGCAGCGACACGAGGCTGATGTTCTCTTCGGGCACGTCGTGGTCGAGCAGCACGCGGATGCCGCGCCCGTCGCCACGGTCGCGTCCATCAGGCGCAGGTGACACGACTGCGAGGTGGGAGTCGCGACTGACCTTGGGGAAGGCGTAGGCTATGGAGTGCACGCCGATCTCCGCCATCAGCAGCGACACGAGGCTGATGTTCTCTTCGGGCACGTCGTGGTCGAGCAGCACGCGGATGCCGCGCCCGTCGCCACGGTCGCGTCCATCAGGCGCAGGTGACACGACTGCGAGGTGGGAGTCGCGACTGACCTTGGGGAAGGCGTAGGCTATGGAGTGCACGCCGATCTCCGCCATCAGCAGCGACACGAGGCTGATGTTCTCTTCGGGCACGTCGTGGTCGAGCAGCACGCGGATGCCGCGCCCGTCGCCACGGTCGCGTCCATCAGGCGCAGGTGACACGACTGCGAGGTGGGAGTCGCGACTGACCTTGGGGAAGGCGTAGGCTATGGAGTGCACGCCGATCTCCACCATCAGCAGCGACACGAGGCTGATGTTCTCTTTGGGCACGTCGTGGTCGAGCAGCACGCGGATGCCGCGCCCGTCGCCACGGTCGCGTCCATCAGGCGCAGGTGACACGACTGCGAGGTGGGAGTCGCGACTGACCTTGGGGAAGGCGTAGGCTATGGAGTGCACGCCGATCTCCGCCATCAGCAGCGACACGAGGCTGATGTTCTCTTCGGGCACGTCGTGGTCGAGCAGCACGCGGATGCCGCGCCCGTCGCCACGGTCGCGTCCATCAGGCGCAGGTGACACGACTGCGAGGTGGGAGTCGCGACTGACCTTGGGGAAGGCGTAGGCTATGGAGTGCACGCCGATCTCCGCCATCAGCAGCGACACGAGGCTGATGTTCTCTTCGGGCACGTCGTGGTCGAGCAGCACGCGGATGCCGCGCCCGTCGCCACGGTCGCGTCCATCAGGCGCAGGTGACACGACTGCGAGGTGGGAGTCGCGACTGACCTTGGGGAAGGCGTAGGCTATGGAGTGCACGCCGATCTCCACCATCAGCAGCGACACGAGGCTGATGTTCTCTTTGGGCACGTCGTGGTCGAGCAGCACGCGGATGCCGCGCCCGTCGCCACGGTCGCGTCCATCAGGCGCAGGTGACACGACTGCGAGGTGGGAGTCGCGACTGACCTTGGGGAAGGCGTAGGCTATGGAGTGCACGCCGATCTCCGCCATCAGCAGCGACACGAGGCTGATGTTCTCTTCGGGCACGTCGTGGTCGAGCAGCACGCGGATGCCGCGCCCGTCGCCACGGTCGCGTCCATCAGGCGCAGGTGACACGACTGCGAGGTGGGAGTCGCGACTGACCTTGGGGAAGGCGTAGGCTATGGAGTGCACGCCGATCTCCGCCATCAGCAGCGACACGAGGCTGATGTTCTCTTCGGGCACGTCGTGGTCGAGCAGCACGCGGATGCCGCGCCCGTCGCCACGGTCGCGTCCATCAGGCGCAGGTGACACGACTGCGAGGTGGGAGTCGCGACTGACCTTGGGGAAGGCGTAGGCTATGGAGTGCACGCCGATCTCCGCCATCAGCAGCGACACGAGGCTGATGTTCTCTTCGGGCACGTCGTGGTCGAGCAGCACGCGGATGCCGCGCCCGTCGCCACGGTCGCGTCCATCAGGCGCAGGTGACACGACTGCGAGGTGGGAGTCGCGACTGACCTTGGGGAAGGCGTAGGCTATGGAGTGCACGCCGATCTCCGCCATCAGCAGCGACACGAGGCTGATGTTCTCTTCGGGCACGTCGTGGTCGAGCAGCACGCGGATGCCGCGCCCGTCGCCACGGTCGCGTCCATCAGGCGCAGGTGACACGACTGCGAGGTGGGAGTCGCGACTGACCTTGGGGAAGGCGTAGGCTATGGAGTGCACGCCGATCTCCGCCATCAGCAGCGACACGAGGCTGATGTTCTCTTCGGGCACGTCGTGGTCGAGCAGCACGCGGATGCCGCGCCCGTCGCCACGGTCGCGTCCATCAGGCGCAGGTGACACGACTGCGAGGTGGGAGTCGCGACTGACCTTGGGGAAGGCGTAGGCTATGGAGTGCACGCCGATCTCCGCCATCAGCAGCGACACGAGGCTGATGTTCTCTTCGGGCACGTCGTGGTCGAGCAGCACGCGGATGCCGCGCCCGTCGCCACGGTCGCGTCCATCAGGCGCAGGTGACACGACTGCGAGGTGGGAGTCGCGACTGACCTTGGGGAAGGCGTAGGCTATGGAGTGCACGCCGATCTCCGCCATCAGCAGCGACACGAGGCTGATGTTCTCTTCGGGCACGTCGTGGTCGAGCAGCACGCGGATGCCGCGCCCGTCGCCACGGTCGCGTCCATCAGGCGCAGGTGACACGACTGCGAGGTGGGAGTCGCGACTGACCTTGGGGAAGGCGTAGGCTATGGAGTGCACGCCGATCTCCGCCATCAGCAGCGACACGAGGCTGATGTTCTCTTCGGGCACGTCGTGGTCGAGCAGCACGCGGATGCCGCGCCCGTCGCCACGGTCGCGTCCATCAGGCGCAGGTGACACGACTGCGAGGTGGGAGTCGCGACTGACCTTGGGGAAGGCGTAGGCTATGGAGTGCACGCCGATCTCCGCCATCAGCAGCGACACGAGGCTGATGTTCTCTTCGGGCACGTCGTGGTCGAGCAGCACGCGGATGCCGCGCCCGTCGCCACGGTCGCGTCCATCAGGCGCAGGTGACACGACTGCGAGGTGGGAGTCGCGACTGACCTTGGGGAAGGCGTAGGCTATGGAGTGCACGCCGATCTCCGCCATCAGCAGCGACACGAGGCTGATGTTCTCTTCGGGCACGTCGTGGTCGAGCAGCACGCGGATGGCCATGATGGCCGCTGCGCCCGTCGCCACGGTCGCGTCCATCAGGATCACGCGGTAGTCTTTGATGTCTTTGGGCAGACGCAGGTAGTACAACTGCGGGAAATTTAGCTTGTTAACATTTTCTTTTTAAATTCGCTCCCTTGCTCAGAGAGTGGATGAAACTATAGGAGGGAGAAGAAGGAACATTTTATCCTTTCCCGAGGAAAAATTGCCCCCAGCCCAGCTCGGTGACACACACCTCAGGCTCGTCTGTCTGCTGGTTGGTCTGTATGAGGATCTTGCCGATGCGGATGTCCTTGCACACGTCGCACACGGCCTGCTCCATGGTCTCGCCCGCGCGCAGGATGGACACGCCGCAGATCTTCTCCACGTCGCACTTACGACCTTGTGACAATACAAATAATACCTGTTTTAAAAACACATTTTGTTTATTTTTTTGACAGATACAACAACGACATTTCGGTCTATTTGCCATAGCTTTCACTGCAACTCTTAGAATGATCCATCTTAGAATGATGCGCTTAGATGGGCTTGACATTACACCACATCCACTACATTGGTCAAATGTGGACTGGCGTTTGAGAACGTTACGGAGAACGCTGAAGAAGAACACTTGAACAACAGCGCCTCACGCTTGGAGTAGAAGATGAACTCGTCGCGAGGCGTGTCCTTGTTGCGGATGAACGTGTGGAGCCCTCGGACCTGGGGGATGAGTCACCTGTGTAAGAGAACCCCTGCGGCGTGTCGACCGTGTGCTCGGAGTACGGCAGCAGGGAGAGCGCGAACTCGATGACGAGCCGCATGAGGCGCTTGGAGTAGAAGATGAACTCGTCGCGAGGCGTGTCCTTGTTGCGGATGAACGTGTGGAGCCCTCGGACCTGGGGGATGAGTCACCTGTGTAAGAGAACCCCTGCGGCGTGTCGACCGTGTGCTCGGAGTACGGCAGCAGGGAGAGCGCGAACTCGATGACGAGCCGCATGAGGCGCTTGGAGTAGAAGATGAACTCGTCGCGAGGCGTGTCCTTGTTGCGGATGAACGTGTGGAGCCCTCGGACCTGGGGGATGAGTCACCTGTGTAAGAGAACCCCTGCGGCGTGTCGACCGTGTGCTCGGAGTACGGCAGCAGGGAGAGCGCGAACTCGATGACGAGCCGCATGAGGCGCTTGGAGTAGAAGATGAACTCGTCGCGAGGCGTGTCCTTGTTGCGGATGAACGTGTGGAGCTCTCGGACCTGGGGGATGAGTCACCTGTGTAAGAGAACCCCTGCGGCGTGTCGACCGTGTGCTCGGAGTACGGCAGCAGGGAGAGCGCGAACTCGATGACGAGCCGCATGAGGCGCTTGGAGTAGAAGATGAACTCGTCGCGAGGCGTGTCCTTGTTGCGGATGAACGTGTGGAGCTCTCGGACCTGGGGGATGAGTCACCTGTGTAAGAGAACCCCTGCGGCGTGTCGACCGTGTGCTCGGAGTACGGCAGCAGGGAGAGCGCGAACTCGATGACGAGCCGCATGAGGCGCTTGGAGTAGAAGATGAACTCGTCGCGAGGCGTGTCCTTGTTGCGGATGAACGTGTGGAGCCCTTGGACCTGGGGGATGAGTAAGGCTTTGTCTGATGTATCCCTCTCTTTGTAAACCCCACTGTTCTCACTTCTTCAGCTTCAGCTTCTCACCCAAATTCATTGAAATGTTGCCATGTTAAGATAATGCCACAAACTGTAACAAGCTCTAGTTTATTTGACGCCATATTTGACATGATCTTACTCGGGGTATTGATCAACGGTAGTCTGTGTCAACAATCTTTGACGTAATTTAAAATATCAGTTTTCTGGGGCAGTCAACCATGCTCACTGCTAGATTAACGATCGTTGGCTTTTCTCGTATTACTTTGTTGAGTGCGGATGGCGTGCAGATTGAGAGTTTAGCAGTGGACTGAAAAGGGCAGATGATGGTGATAATGACATAACAAAGACAAAAGGGGTTTCGACTCACTTGTGGTGTGTCCTTGAGCACAAACAACGAGTCTGGCACGGGTTGACCGATGTGCGCGATGGCCAACTTTTCCCGCACCTTGAAACCGCGCTGAGAACAAGAACAGAATCCTTTTAGTCAGTAGCACAGAACACTAAATGTCAGCGGTCATACTGTGCATACACAATACCGAAATATGAAAGCATACACAGTATCGAAATATTAATAGTACGAGTATATTCACTGATTTTAGGACTTCTTGCTTCTTGCTTATCTTCTTGCGGAGTTCGTCCAAACAGTTAATACCGCGTATATTTTTGATGATTGCCGTGTGTACTTTTGATGTTTACGAATGTATTTTTGATGTTTACCGGGTGTATTTTTGATATTATGTTTACCGTGTGTATTTTTGATGATTGTCAGGTGTATTTTTATGTTTACCGTGTGCATTTTATTATTACAGCGTGTATTTTTGATGCTTACCGGGTGTATTTTTGATGTTAACCGTGTGAATTTTTATGATTACCGTGTGTATTTTTGATGCTAACCGGATGTATTTTTGATGATTACCGGGTGTATTTCTGATGTACTACTCACCAGCTGCAGCTGTTTATGCACGTGCTGCACTATGAGCGATATAGCGACTTTGTTCTCCCCTCCCCGAGGCACTATGATGTCGGCATGCGCCATGCTGGGAGCGATATAGCTCTGGTACGCCGGCTTTACGTGCGTCATGTACTGTTTTAGTACGCCTTCTAAGTCCCTGCCGCGTTGGACGATGTCTCTGAAAAATAGTATAACTTTGTTAAGGCATAAACTATATAAATTATAATAACCATATAAATTATTTACACTTCAGGGTATGAAAAATAGTTTACGTCTTATCTTATCAGACCTAGCTGCCGATTATACACAAAAATATCGTTGAGCTGTTTTTGATGGGGTTTTGTTACACACACTGTGACACGAGAATTGAGACAGAATTATTTTGTATGGATGAAAATAATACTGAATTTTGAGTAGTCTCTACGACTATTCAAAATTCAGTATTATTAAAGTATTAACAAAAGTTGTTAATTTTAATGATAGAGGTTATTGTGGCATTAATATTATTGACAGAAGTGAAAACTTGAATAATTACCTGAGTTGTCGGTTACGGTAACAGTGTGAGGCTAAGGTAACGGCTTCGCAAATTCAAAGACTTTTTCCTATCTCAAAAAATGCCTAATGCGGTTAAAGAAGATCCCTTCAAAATAAAAGTTTAAGCTCAATAGTTCGGGTGCGAATCCGACTCGCACTTGGAAGGTTTTTATCTGTAGGGTTACTATTGAATGGAAGCAGGCGTTATTTTGCGGAAATCCATAATTAGCAGGACAGATTAATTTGTTTTGCTGTAATCCGCTACTTGAAAAGATTCTGTATGGTACAATATGCAGGAACACTGCCCACATGAAACACCACACACAGAAAGTGTTGAAAACTTGTGTGTGGTGTTTCATGTGGGCAGTGTTCCTGCATATTGTACCATACAGAATCTTTTCAAGTAGCGGATTACAGCAAAACAAATTAATCTGTCCTGCTGTAGGGTTACCTCCTCAACCGCCTCGCTAGACGAATATCCGCGTCTGTGTCCACAAACACCTTCATGTCGAGAAGCTTCAACACATCTGCGTTGTAGAAGGCGAGTATGCCCTCGAAGATTATCACGTTTGCACCGTACATCGTTTTCTGGAACAACACGTCTTTCATCAAGTTACTTGCCTTGTATGGACATTGGGTGATGATGATCATTGATGCAGGACACCAATTTGGTCTCGATTTGGATGCCTGGGTACCAATTGGGTAGTTCACAATTTTTTTTTATAAAAAGGGTAAAATAACCACGCCCCTAAAAAATAAAATAAAAATCAGAGAAACGAATACAAATATATATGGATTTTAACTTTTGGAGTAGGGATCTTCTGTCCCTTTCTTGCAAAAAAATTTGTATAGAGCTACTATTGCATGACGACACTTTGATGTCATAGTCCCTATGTTATCAGATATATTAAACTGCTTATAAGTTTTTTGTAATTTGATCGAGTAATTCAGTTTGGTCGATATGTTCTTTTCGGAATCTTCAACTGACAATCGATAATATCAAACAATTCTACCCAATTTTGGCCACGCACAGACTTTTGTGACACGCACTATAATCGTATCGACCAATAGTGCTATAGAAGGGTTCTGTAGGGTCAATTCAGGTTTTTATACTTTCGAGTCGACTTGCTATGGACACGCGCCATCTATGGACAGTCGCTGACATGCGGCTGTCATGAGTAATCAAAAATACACGCGGTGATCATCAAAAATACACGCGGTGATCATCAAAAATACACGCGGTAATCAACAAAAATACACGCTCGATGTCGAACGCGTCCGGGTGGTCGAAGTTGTATTCGTTGCGCGTCGCTAGGTGGTGTTGTTTCTCGTATCTCAATACTTACGGTGCGGTTTTCCCTGCTGTGCGTGACGTAGTTGTAGATGGGAACCTCCACCTTCTTGCCCTCCTTCAGCCTCTGCAGCACCGATATGAGCAGCTCGATGTCGAACGCGTCCGGGTGGTCGAAGTTGTATTCGTTGCGCGTCGCTAGGTGGTGTTGTTTCTCGTATCTCAACACTTACGGTGCGGTTTTCCCTGCTGTGCGTGACGTAGTTGTAGATGGGAACCTCCACCTTCTTGCCCTCCTTCAGCCTCTGCAGCACCGATATGAGCAGCTCGATGTCGAACGCGTCCGGGTGGTCGAAGTTGTATTCGTTGCGCGTCGCTAGGTGGTGTTGTTTCTCGTATCTCAACACTTACGGTGCGGTTTTCCCTGCTGTGCGTGACGTAGTTGTAGATGGGAACCTCCACCTTCTTGCCCTCCTTCAGCCTCTGCAGCACCGATATGAGCAGCTCGATGTCGAACGCGTCCGGGTGGTCGAAGTTGTATTCGTTGCGCGTCGCTAGGTGGTGTTGTTTCTCGTATCTCAACACTTACGGTGCGGTTTTCCCTGCTGTGCGTGACGTAGTTGTAGATGGGAACCTCCACCTTCTTGCCCTCCTTCAGCCTCTGCAGCACCGATATGAGCAGCTCGATGTCGAACGCGTCCGGGTGGTCGAAGTTGTATTCGTTGCGCGTCGCTAGGTGGTGTTGTTTCTCGTTTAACACCTAAAATCACTCTAATATTATAAAGGCCAAAGATTGTGTATGAAGTATGTTAGTTACTCCTTCGCTCCGACACCACTGAACCGATTTGGCCGAAATTTGAAATGCACATAGTATACCTTGGATACAGGCTACTTTTTATCCCGGAAAAATCTATGCTTCCCGCGGGATTAGTGAATATCCGAAATTCCCGCGGGTGGCCACTAATAAATAAATAATGCCTAATTTTACCCATCCACCTTAATATAATTCTTCTAATTATGTATACTTTAGAAGCAAATTTTAAAATGATGAAGTAAATTAATTTTTCAATCTAATACAAGATTGTTTATTAATTTAAATTAATATGTACTTATAAAATGTTTTAGTTTGTATCGTTATCATACTTTTAAAGTTTTTGTTTACTAATGTAATCGTTTTATCTCACATCAATCATATGTTACAGTTTTTATCAAATAATTGAATCCTAAGTGTTATTTTTATAGCATTAACAACATGTGTATTTAACAGAGAATAAAATTATCACCTTGTAGAAGGAGTCCATGCTAACTATAGTGACCCACGGTATGTTGAGAGATTCTATGATTTTTGCTGCCACTGTGGTTTTTCCCGATGCACTTGCACCGCATATACCTAAAATAACCATAAATATAGGTTGAAAACTGCACTTAATTGGATATACAGGTAGTTATCATGTTGTGGACATCCACTCAGAAAATTTTTTTTGAAAATTCGACCTCGAAGGGGGTGAAATAGAGGTCAATAAGCGCCATCTAATATAATTTATGCGAGCGTAGTAAGCTCAAAATTGTAGGTTCCATTTTTTTTTCACTGGACTCTAAATTACATGCTATGCGAGGCACAGCAACTAATTTCTTATATCCAGGCAGCTATTATATCTAGATCAGGGGTCTGATTGCGTAAGAAAAACGTATTCATCGCTATCGTAACCGTTGGCGAATTGCGCGCCCCGATTGGGTGACGTAAATCAGGGACCCAATCAGCGGGCAGAATTAGTAAATGATTATGTTAAGGGGATTTATTGACACTCTCACGGAGATTTGGTAGGTGCGACATGCAGCGTCGCGGAAGAATATAGCAGAAAAACGACGTTTTACCTGATTACTCAAAAACTAAGCCAGTTATCAAAAATCTGTTCTAAGCGTTTTAGGATATTATTATTACCGATACATTAAAACAAAAATTACAATTACATCCATCGTAGTTTCCGATAAAACATAGAAAAACTGAGATTTTGGAGCAACTTTTGGGAGAACTTTCTATCGAGAAAATTTTATCCAATCGTGTTTCTGCTTCTAAGCGATTTTAGATTAAAGACCCAAAATACATGACGTGTAAATTTGAAAGTAATCGTCTTTATAGTTTTTGCATAAAACTTCATTCAAAATCACCTAAATACGGCTTGTAGGCCGTTATAAAGATGACTACGTTTTTCTTATGCAATTTAGGGGCAAGAGCTTTATTTTTTGTTTTTTTTTGTGAGACTGACATGTGCACAGCTTACCAATAACAAAAGGCTCGACCTCCTGTCCGCCGGTGCAATTGTACCAGGGCGGTCTGCCCGCCGTGTATATGGTCCTTCTGTCCGCGTGCAGGATGCTCTCGGCCGTTGTGCGTTTGTTGGACTGTGACATGAGCACAGCTTACCAATAACAAAAGGCTCGACCTCCTGTCCGCCGGTGCAGTTGTACCAGGGCGGTCTGCCCGCCGTGTATATGGTCCTTCTGTCCGCGTGCAGGATGCTCTCGGCCGTTGTGCGTTTGTTAGACTGCGACATGTGCACCGCTTACCAATAACAAAAGGCTCGACCTCCTGTCCGCCGGTGCAGTTGTACCAGGGCGGTCTGCCCGCCGTGTATATGGTCCTTCTGTCCGCGTGCAGGATGCTCTCGGCCGTTGTGCGTTTGTTAGACTGCGACATGTGCACCGCTTACCAATAACAAAAGGTTCGACCTCCTGTCCGCCGGTGCAGTTGTACCAGGGCGGTCTGCCCGCCGTGTATATGGTCCTTCTGTCCGCGTGCAGGATGCTCTCGGCCGTTGTGCGTTTGTTAGACTGCGACATGTGCACCGCTTACCAATAACAAAAGGCTCGACCTCCTGTCCGCCGGTGCAGTTGTACCAGGGCGGTCTGCCCGCCGTGTATATGGTCCTCCTGTCCGCGTGCAGGATGCTCTCGGCCGTTGTGCGTTTGTTGGACTGTGACATGAGCACAGCTTACCAATAACAAAAGGCTCGACCTCCTGTCCGCCGGTGCAATTGTACCAGGGCGGTCTGCCCGCCGTGTATATGGTCCTTCTGTCCGCGTGCAGGATGCTCTCGGCCGTTGTGCGTTTGTTGGACTGTGACATGAGCACAGCTTACCAATAACAAAAGGCTCGACCTCCTGTCCGCCGGTGCAGTTGTACCAGGGCGGTCTGCCCGCCGTGTATATGGTCCTTCTGTCCGCGTGCAGGATGCTCTCGGCCGTTGTGCGTTTGTTAGACTGCGACATGTGCACCGCTTACCAATAACAAAAGGCTCGACCTCCTGTCCGCCGGTGCAGTTGTACCAGGGCGGTCTGCCCGCCGTGTATATGGTCCTTCTGTCCGCGTGCAGGATGCTCTCGGCCGTTGTGCGTTTGTTAGACTGCGACATGTGCACCGCTTACCAATAACAAAAGGTTCGACCTCCTGTCCGCCGGTGCAGTTGTACCAGGGCGGTCTGCCCGCCGTGTATATGGTCCTTCTGTCCGCGTGCAGGATGCTCTCGGCCGTTGTGCGTTTGTTAGACTGCGACATGTGCACCGCTTACCAATAACAAAAGGCTCGACCTCCTGTCCGCCGGTGCAGTTGTACCAGGGCGGTCTGCCCGCCGTGTATATGGTCCTCCTGTCCGCGTGCAGGATGCTCTCGGCCGTTGTGCGTTTGTTAGACTGCGACATGTGCACCGCTTACCAATAACAAAAGGCTCGACCTCCTGTCCGCCGGTGCAGTTGTACCAGGGCGGTCTGCCCGCCGTGTATATGGTCCTTCTGTCCGCGTGCAGGATGCTCTCGGCTGTTGTGCGTTTGTTGGACTGTGACATGGAGGTTGTGCGGACGCGCCGAGCGCGAGGTGACTTCATGATGTTTGAACCTACGGATTAATGATTTGGCTCATTATGGGTCGCAAATGAAGGCCAAGAGACTGTCGTTGGAGAAAGAACAGTGTGGACTGTGGAGTATATCTTTACATGATCAAATGATGTCGCGAAGTCATTTTGGCAATGGCCGGGTTCATAGTTTGCAGAAGCAACACATTTTGGGGACCCAAACTTGTTATAACGGCGCATCCCGCATGGGAAATCACAGTGCTCCCAGACCATGTCCCACCAACTGGATTGATGGCATTTAGGGAGTCGCGGGAAGCCCCCAAATCCAAGCAGTGAAAAATTTTACAGGAGCCCTATGTCCTGAAGGGCCGTCGATTGAAACGAAGATGTTGGAACCCAAAACAAATTTGTGTAACTGTAAAATTCCAAATATGTGGCTTTAAATTCCAAAAATTATGATACTGCCTATACTTTTTAATGCTATAATTATAATTGCCTTAAATTATTAATCAGTCACTTTCACAACAACACCTTTCTGCTAACACTGTCTTTCATCTGCCAACATCTTTCTGTCCGTAGGTAATCTCATGTTGGCATCACAGAAGATCAGTGCTGTGCCTAAAGACACGGCTGATGGCCCATTATAGTATTACACATTGCCTTTTTTACATGTTGCTATTTTGTATGAATGTTTTTTCCTAGCATGATGTCATTAAAGAGGTTGGACAGGTCTCTCTTAAACGAAGTACCTGTGGACGGTGGTCGGTAAGGCCTGACATTGGGCACTGTGGTGGGCGAGGCCGGGGCGCGCGTGTAGTCATCTTCATCCAGGAACACCTGCTCGCTCAGCTCCAAAGCCAGTTCTGTATCACTGGAAATAATACAGCATGAAATTTTCAGCTATGCACCAGATAACCTTTATCTCATCACTGCTTAGGCTGATTTCTTGGACCAAAAAACCTGAAAAGGGAAGGAAAAAGAAAAGGAAGGAGGGAAGGTTTGCTCCAAATTTCCCATGAGAATGAGATCAATCAATCAATCAATCAAAGCAAGGGTGGGTCAGGTATCTGGTATCTGGTAGTTAAGCAGAATATCAACTGAACTGTATTTTAATTCCTTAAAATATTTTTTGGGTTAGCCCTTCTCTAAACCTCTGAGTTTGTTTTCACTCAGCCCAGCCAGCAATTACAATAATACACTTTAGCAATATACTTTATTAAACATCCCATAATAACTCCAGGGGCCTTACCACCACCTCTTAAAGCAATGATATTTCAATACTGTTTAAAAATGTTCATAATAAGTTGGTATGAAAAAGTTAAAAACAGTATTAATACTTTAAGAGGTGGTGGTAAGGCTCCATGAGTCATTATGGGCTGTTAAATAAAGTGTTAAAAAACATTTATAAACAAAGTATTGCAATTAGAAAAATAAGAGAACAAATACATCCATTACAATATGTATTATTCCATTCATTCGTGAACACAAACATTCAAACATTTCTTGAACGAACCAGCTAATACAATTAATAATAATTAAGGTCAGAGGAATTAAGAGGCATGACCGTGCCATTTATATAACAGTGTAATTTATTGTTCTGCTTTCTGGTGGCTCTAGGAAGTTTTTGTGACTTATTTTTGTTTCAAGGTCTGTTCAACCTGTCACAAAGTTATACACCAGCTCAACTTAAAGCAACTTTAGTTATCTAAATTCTAGATATCAAGAGATTTTGTTGTGAACATAAATTTTGAGGACACATACAAAAATTTATGATTCAAAAGCCTAGGATTTTTTCAAGGAGAAGAAGTAGGTTGTGTTAATTTATTTCCATTCAGAATTTCAGCGGTTTGAAGGATTTATTTTTTTCATATAGGCCTTGCTTGTTGGCTCTTATGAATAAATAATCAGTAAAATGTATTCTTACTATTAGTGATAACTATTTTACGACTTCAAAACTAAGTTTACAAGGGTTCAAGCGTGCCCTGATCTGAGAAGAAGCCAACAACAAACTCAGCAGGGTTTAGCAGTTATGGAGTGCAAACATACACACTTATATCAAAACTTTTGCCTTCATAATATTAGTGTGAAGTGTTTATAATACAACAAACACACATACCACCATTCACATTTATATCTTTAAGTAAGTATAAGCAGTAACAACATTAAAAAAGCAGGTTTTTAATTTTATATCCATTTAGTGTCAAATTAAATTAATAAGCAATTATGCAAATGTTATGGCCTATCTACAATCTACATAGTTGCAACACATATTAAAAAACTAGTATTGTCCCTGTGTGAATTCCAGGTTTTAAAAATCTTAATTTATAGGTTCTTAGGTTAATATAAACTATTTGTACTCTAAATTTCATCAAAATTAGTTCAGTAGTTGTTGTGATAAGGCAAGTAAAAGTTATAACACACAAACCTTCACATTTATTTTAGTAATAGGATGACATGACGAAAGATGTAAGTTCAAGAACAAATCCAGTAATTATTCAGTGTCAATTTAAATATAAAGTTAGTTATCACATATTGAAGGACACTGATGTATGACTAATACCATCTTAATTCTTATCAGGCCTATTTTTGTATTTATAAACACACACATAAACATACATCTGTGTGTATAACATATTGACATTATCCAAATATAGTTATAATTGTTTACTAATTCTCTGACAGTGTATTTGCAGTGTATTTTTGCACCAAACAATTCATTAAAACTTGTGCTTATTTTAACAAAAAAGTGTAAAACGAAGGGTTTCATAATAAGTTACAAGCAAGGGTAAGCTTTGGTGTAGTCACAACGGAAAGCTAAAACAAAAATCATTAAGAAATCTTACGGCTTTGAGAGGATAACAGAGCCTAGTTCCATATTCAAAAGTTTGACTATTTCTCATGAATCTGCAGTTCTTAAGAGTTGCGGAAATCTGTCCGTAGCACGTGCCCGGTACCACGTAGCGTAAACTAAGATGCCAATGTACTAAATAAATGTCTAAAAATAAAACGCAATGTGTTGCATAGGTTATACTTCACGCAGAAATGTTTTGTTGCACATTTCACGACTGTTACATCTCACGTATTCACTTGCACGTACAATTATACACCAAGTTCGGTCAATCGCACACAAAAACCTTCGGAGACCAAAAAAACTGTTGACGCAAGACAGCTGTGCAATCCAAACAAACAAAAATTAAGGTTATATCCCACACGGTTTACCTATCGGAGCTCGCGGAGCTGCGGGTCTCGAACTTGTTCAGCTTCCCAGACATCGCTGGTCGTCAAAAAGTTTTGGTTTTTCTCAAAAAGAAATGGAAAATGGCTTGGAAGTTCACGGCTAGCCACACGCAATATTTTTAATGATTTTGATTTTGACAAAAGTTGACATTGACAACTGCTGTCAATTCCCTACGCTGAACGGTGACAGTAACGTTTCGTTCGGAAAGCCATAAAGTCTGGCAATGTAATAAAAAAACCTAAAAAATTAAACTTTAAAGCATTATTCTTTGTACTTTACGTTTCACGTTAAATACAAATTGTTTTGGTCAATTTGAGGGTCAAATCAAATAAAGGAAAAATTCTCAATGCATTAAGTTTGAGTTAGGTTTCGAAACGTTTTCAAATCTATCCAGCTGCGTTCCGTACTACGAAATATCATGATATCAAATCAATTTAATATGACAACAACCGAGTTTTCGTAAAAATGTCGTCATGAACCATTTTAGAGTTCAGTAGCCAAATCTAAAATCCTTGTGTGACTTGTGCCGTGACTTTTTAAAGAAATCCTAAGTCCGGAACGGTTAAATTCAAATTGGCGGCTAAATCAAAATATTCGATTTTTCATAATACCTGCATAACTGCCGAACTTTACAGCCGCTACGGAGACTTGGAATTTAGTGTACTTTACTATTACTAGAGAAAATAAATAGGTATAGTCTGTTAAATATTGTAAGTCAGTTTACTTTGATAATTTTGAGGAAATTCAAAAATCGCAATCGGGCAACATCTTCCTTCCATCAACTTCCTGTTTCTGTAGAACGTTGAACCTTGTTTGAAACTTGATTATTACTTCATTTCTGTT
This sequence comes from Coenonympha arcania, assembly GCA_036785405.1. NCBI lineage: Eukaryota > Metazoa > Arthropoda > Insecta > Lepidoptera > Nymphalidae > Coenonympha > Coenonympha arcania. The sequence goes on along the minus strand of CM072068.1, from coordinate 15,490,635 downwards.
TTCGTCAGTATTATGTAGGTTGGCACCGAGAAGAACTGTCAGGAGACTCGGCACTTGGACTTTTCAAAATTGACATTTTACAAGAAAAACGCCTTCTTCGAAGAAAATTATGCCCGCTGATTGGCCAGAAAAAAACTAAACAGCGGATTCGGCCAATCAGCGAGTAGAATTTGTTTACGATTACGGTAGCGATTAATAGAGGTATTTTGTACGCAATTTTATTTATTTGGGTGTTATTTGTATACATGTTACGTAGACAGTAGGTAAGTTTATGAAGAACCAGCTAATCAACATAATTATTTTAATGACATTTAATTAGCTATGCTCGGCCAGGCGTCGCGCCGACCTGGGGTCGAAACTTTACAAGTCTGAAGTTGCAGCAATTAGCCAGAACTTTGCCAATTTGCATGTTATGGCCAAAGTTCCCAAGCTTCAAGTCTCAACAGCGGCCACCTCAACTCCCAAGAATTCTAAATTTGAATTGATTATAATTTTTTCTTTTCATTTTGATGCTTAGCAGAGATTTCTCCGTCTGCGCGTGGTCTGGCAGGTATTAAAATACTTTTTTAATATCCACGCTAATATTATGCAAAAATATGTTTGTTTGCTAGTTAATTTGTCCTTCAATCACTAAAGCAACTGGGAAATGCTTGCTTACTTATGTGCACTAAATATGGCTAGATCAACAATAAATAGGTACTAGACTACTAGACTCCCTTCTGGGCACGAGAAAGACAACCAAGTTAAAAAATCATCGAAGTGGGCGAGAGCGCCCTTCGAGAATCGAGAGGGATATTTTGGTGGTAGTATCCCTCTCGCAGGAGTCGCAAAATGCTTGTCGGACGGCGAACATCATCATCCGGCCTCCGTGAGTGTCCCCGTGTTTGTCACCAGAGTTCCTTTGAAGAACCCAAGAAGGCGGCGCGCCATTTATGACAATATAATGTTTGCGATCGTCCGTTGCAGAAACCAGTCGATCTCTCAAATGGAACGAAATTCAAAAACATATGATTGGTAATTTGAACATGTGACTTCCACGCATACTTGTACATTTTTTTTTGATCGACAGGTCGAGATGCAGCTCTCAGAAGTCAACAGCGACCTGTGTGCTGATAACGGGTCAAGACCTCTGACGGGAGCTCGGTGAATATGCAAGTGAATCCCGAACTCCCGCCAGTGAGTTTAATACTAGGTGAAAATTTACAAATGTAGGTGACGTCTGCCGTAAGATAATTAAAAATAAAAAAAAAGTTTCAGATCATTCGATAGCCTCGAAATACATGTAAAAGAATAAAAGGAAATTCTCTTCTACGTGACGGTTGGTTTGCCTTTGCCTGTAATTTGGCGCAAAATTTAAGGTTATTTTACGCAGCAACTTTGATTGGAACTGACATTGGGACGCTCCCCGAATGTTAAACAACCTTTTTGTTGGGAAGTTTCTGGAAAATTGAACCCGCGATTGAACGGCTGTTTTATTGGGATCGAATCGAGGTTAATTTCAAACTTTGCGTTTATATTGTGACAATAAAACTTACTTTGGATACATTTGGCACCGAATACTAAACGTGAGCATTGTATGGTACTTATATAGGAACTAGCTGTTGCCCGCGGCTCCGCTCGCGTGATTTTAGGTTTTTCACTACTTCTGCGGGAACCATCGCTTTTTCCGGGATAAAAAGTACCTCGGCATCGCCCGCGTGAAATTCGGCTTCTTCATGCGCGTGAGATTCAGTGCTAATGCCGAGTTTCACGACTCTTTAAACTTCAAAAACACGGGACTTTCATTTATACTCCCAACCCCTATTTCACCCCCTTAGGGAAGGATTTTCTCAAAACCGTTTCTTAACTGACAACTACCCATTAGAAAGAACCTACTTTCCAAATTTCAAGTCAACAGTAACAATATTAAAATTTTCACATAAAAACTTTCATCCCCTATTTTACCACCCTTAAAGGGGAATTTTCCAAAACGACTTATACAAATTTTTAATATCTGAAGCTGATAACCTAAATGACGATTTTCACGTCTCTAACTTCAAAAACACGGGACTTTCATATAAACTTCCAACCCCTATTTCACCCCCTTAGAGGGGTAGTTTCTCAAAATCGTTTCTTAGCTGACACCCACCCATTACAAAGAACCTACCTTTCAAATTTCAAGTTTGTAGGCTTTATACTTCCTGAGATATCGTGATGAGTGAGTGAGTGGTAACTCTCTTTTATATATATAATAATAATAATATAGAAGATGATAAAAATGGAACCTATTGCGTAAGAAAATAGTATCATCGTTATCGTAATCGTTAGCAAATTCTGTCCCCCTATTGGCTGATGCAAATTACGGAACCAATCAGCGGACAGAACTTGTACAGGATTACGATAACAATGAATAAGTTTTTCTTATACAATCTAGGATAAGTCATTTTTTACTTTTCGATCCTGTCGTATCAATAGCAATCGTAGAAATGGAATAGATAGGTTGTCTTCTTTTCTTTTTAACGTTTATGATACACGGTGGGTGTCGGAGCTGTGTTTACGTATTTAATTCCGCTGCTTCCGTTATGTATTTTAGAATTTTTGGACTTTTATCAACTACTTACAAATAATTCAATCAAAAAATTACTTTTAAAATCAGCTTTATTTAGACTATTTTATTATCTTCATACGTTACCTATATGAAACGTTGGACACTCGCCCAGTAGAGGAAATTAACTGTAGGTAATTTGATAACTAGCCATTGACCTCTATATAGAGACAGGGCGAACCGCGCGAAAAAATGTCGCCAGTTCAATGGGGAAATTTCCACATTGTACGCGCACTATTGTCTATGCCGCGGTCCCCGCCTCAGCTCACGACGCTCCGCACGCACGTTTCCATGGAGACGGTTCCCGCCATTTTAGTAAGTACGCTTAGTAGCGAGAGAATAGTGGAAAATTTAACTCTAAAAGATAAAAATGCCTAATTGTGCGATAAAAGACTGCAAAAATTACACCAAGAAATTTAAAAAGAAGCATGGGATAACGTTTCATCGGTAAGTAACATCAAGAAATATTACATAAAAAAAAAACAAGTATTTCGCAGGATGTTTGATAGATGGCGCTAAATTTCCTTGTATGAAAAAGGCTTTGGCAAAATGTTCGAACAGGCCTATCCTTAGTAATGATCAATGTAACTGGCTTAGTTTTTTAGTAATCAGGTAGGTACTTAAATTGTTATTTTTCCTATTAATCTCCAATGCTGCCTCTCGCACGCACTAACGTTTTCGTAAGAGTGAAAAGGCCGAAAATAAACTCAGTGTAGCATCTACAAAGTCGTGGTAGGGGTTTCGTGTAATACATCGGGACAGGATTGTAGACAGACGAATATCCGCGGCGCGAGAGGCGGACGTAGAAAATTGGTAGAAAAGTGGGAAACTGTGTGGCCACGAGCGCAGCGGGCGACACAGAACACAGCACGATAGACTAGGGACGTCCCTGTTTGCGCTTTTTATTACAGACAAAAATGCCTAACGGATACCCCTCCTTTGGGGGAAACACTTCTGTTTACATGATAACCCCTCGGTTATATGTGACTTATGGCACTTATTAAAAAACGGTTCCATGACAGACTCCCAATCGGCAGGATGGATTCATTTTTGTATTCATCGCGCATCCACTAGGTTTCTACAAGCTACGTGAAAGGCTGGTTCATAAGTTTATCTCATTAGCTCTTTCAAACAGGAGAGGTTTTAATTTAAAACAAATTAACTTAAACATAAACAATCTATTAATAATAACCTAAAATACATGGGTAATCAAAGAGAAAGTTATCTAATGACAAATAGACGTGATTGTCGTGGAACATTCGGTACAAACAAATGGAATAACACCTAAAACGAAACTGTATTTTATTTTTTCATGTGCTATTTCGCCCATCGCTCAATAAATGGCGCTGTCTTAAGGGGATTTATTGAAATTATTTTTGTCTTTCTCACTCTCACGGAGATTTGGTAAGTGCGACATGCAGCGTCGCGGAAGAATATAGCAGAAAAACGACGTTTTACCTAATTACTCAAAAACTAAGCCAGTTATCAAAAATCTGTTTTAAGCGTTTTAGGATATTATTATTACCGATACATTAAAACAAAAATTACAATTACATCCATTGTAGTTTCCGATAAAACATAGAAAAACTGAGATTTTGGAGCAACTTTTGGGAGAACTTTCTATCGAGAAAATTTTATTCAATCGTGTTTCTGCTTCTAAGCGATTTTAGATTAAAGACCCAAAATACATGCCGTGTAAATTTGAAAGTAATTGTCTTTATAGTTTTTGCATAAAACTTCATTCAAAATCACCTAAATACGGCTTGTAGGCCGTTAAGACAGTTAGCTCGCGCTAACGAGTCGTTATACCAAACCTCTATACCTACGTGATTGCATGCGTACCTATTCTATTGAGTTGTTTCAGAAACTTTTATTCTGGATTTTTGAAGATTTTCGTAGATTTTCTTCGTGATGGGATTTTCGTTAAGCCAAAAATCCATTCTCTCTTACCTAGCCCCCTGAAGATATAAAAAGAAACTTTGTTCCAATAATAAGGATCTATATCCTATAGAGGTCAGTGCTTTTACACAAAAAATACATTTTTTTAATGTATTTAATAGGTAGCTAATTTAATTTGCAGCGAATTTAGTGGCTCCCTATAAGTCGGGACATTCATTGCAATCGAAGAGGATTCGAGCCCGCTTGATTCGTCTTCGTTTCCAAACGGAGTTCCCAAAAGGAAACAAGCGCACGGATTTAGTTTATAACACATTTAGAGTTCCGTACTTCAAATGAGAAAAGCGGAACACTTTAGGATCACTGTCACCCTTATGGTCTACAATTTAGTACTTGACTGCGATCTCACCTGATGGTCAGTGATGTAGCCGAAGATGTTATTGTTCTAACTTGGAAGGGGTAGACTCCTAGCGGTTTCTACAAGGCATCGTGCCGGTACGATAGTCGCTTGGCGTAATTGCCGGTAGGGTGGTAACTAGCTACATCTGAAGCCGAGAGAGCTGAACCAATTTAAAAATTATAAAATTCTAAAGTGGCTCGTAAGTTGTGGCGGGAATCGAATCCGGATTCTTCCAATGGATTCTAAGCGCGAGTCACTGCGCTAGGGAGCAAAGGGTATACAATTTGCTAGGGAGGTCATCCTAATTGTTTTCCAGAAAATGATAAAGGTATCGATTTGAATTTAAATCAAATACTATGTGGTTTTTTGAAGGTGTAAAACATACAAACCTCAAAAGTCAACCTAGCCAAAATGTATGTACGGTCATAAGTTGTTTTATTTTGCTTATAGATCACTCAAAATCTACATATAGCGTGCCTACTTCCCCTTGTCCTAAAACCATGACAGAATCCGAATGTTATCATGTTAAAATAGATTTACCAGTTTTTATTCTACGTGTTACGCAGTTTTTACGCAAAATAGAATTGGTATTGTGTAGACACCATTGACTCAATGGTAGAATCACAGGGTAGAATCTACACTTTTATTTTGCGATTTCACGGAACCCTTTATGTTCGAGATTTTGCACGCACTTGGTCGGTTTTCTATAAATTAATCTTGTTTGTCGCTTATCTGTGCAGTTGTAACGGAGCAACTGGGGACGGACTTTTTAAATCAGCAGCACTTTCTTGTTTTAACTTTTTAACTAATGCATTTAAGATTTAGTGCCTACCGATTAACTTAAAAAAAAACTACCTTTTTCTAGCACAATGTTTGTTTTACTTAGTTCTTTATTTTAAAAAATTGGAAATTCAGTTTAAAACCGAACCTTTCCGTTCGCAAATTGAAATATGTACACCGTACAGGTGACATGGTAATATAATAAACGATTTGAATTTCGAACGGTTCACAGCTGTTTGACGATCAATCAACCTTTGACATATTACTCTGCTCCATAATAATTCGATTTTCCACTCGCCTCCTTCCCATAAAGCAGGAACTGAAATGAAGTGGAGGAGTGATCCTACGAAATTCACTCCAGCACGCACTATTATACGGTTCAGTGGTCCGTGAATACGGATTCTTAAGTAAAACGTTTCTGAACGAATTGGCGCGAAAATTATACTATTATATCCGGAATGGACGCTATGGTCTCTGTAATGCTTTTATGTTTAATTTGTAGGCAAAGAACTATGGATTCGTATTCTTTTGTATTCAATGTTAAATGATGTTGTAGTTGGACATTTTTAATCAGATAAACAACTGGGGATTTCCATTTACGCTGCACACTAATAAAACTGTTTCAGTTTAGGAAAAATAAAACATCATTAATTAACGTAAATGAAAATACTCTGTACAGGAAAATTGGGAAATGCATTAAATATGAACTGTATCAATATGCAAATACAAATAAAATAGACAAACCAAAAAATGTAATCAAGCACGGAAAGGAAAATTAAATTCACTTGTTACTTTCCCTGTCTACGTTTCCAAATGACAGTCGCATTTCCTTTGTCTATGGTCGCAGTGATAGCGTATTCGCAGCACGTGTTCCAATTTCGCGGGTGTCGATTTAAATTCGAATTTCGAACGCAATGTTTAATCAAAATGGGGTGTCGGAGAGCCCATTTTTTGCCTAGGCCCGAGGCTGGGGTTGAAGCTTTGAATTTTTTTTTAATTCTTCTAAATTGTGGCAAGGTATGGATAACGTGACCATTTTCTCGTATCAAAGCGGGGACGCCTTCGGAATTATTCAAAAATAAAATTAATAAACAATTTCATATAGAAAAGTATTTCTTAATAAATACATTTTCGTGACTAAACAGAAGAGACTGGTTTAAATATTATTCAAATGTAAGGACAATCTTATCTTTTAGTAAAATAATGACAAGTAGGTAAATAAAGGTTCAAGTTTAGTAAAGCGGGATGTTTTTGCTCTCGCTGGGGACACCGGGACAGACAGGCTAAAAGCGGGACAACCTGCCCAATTCGGGACGTATTGTCACGTTATGGATGGAGCTTTATTGAAGTTAAAACTTCTTTAGGTGCGTTGGGCATTATTTGAGATGGGAAAAACCCCTTGAACTCACAACACGTTTACCGTTACCTTTACCTCATCATTAATCTGTGTCAACATTGCCCAGCCTAAATTTTTAGACCTCGAAAGCTAAACTTTTACAATGAAGACAAGATAACGTCTTATAGTCAAATTGTTTAAAAATGTCTGGAAATCACAGTTTTTACTTATTATGTCTTCAGGATATTGCCAAATCCGCAATATGTATTAAATGGCACTAATAATTTTACGAAATTTTGTCATTGAGTTTCTTATGTTTAAGACAATCGATTGGGCAGTTAATAGTGCTCCTGTGGCTCCTGCCTTCTGCGTTAGAGGTCGTGGGTTTGATTCCCATAAGTAACAGAGCAAACGTCGTAGAGGTATGAATGAAAAATTGCTTATGACCATACCTACCGAATTTAGACTAAAAATTCGAAATCGGTCGAGCCGTTTCGGAGGAGTTTGCTAATAAACACTGTGACATGAGAATTTTTGTATATTAGAATATATTATTATCTCTCTAGTACTCATAACACAAGCTATCGCTTACTTTGGATCTACTAGATTGCGACAGTGTACAATGTCCTGTTATATATTTATTTATTATTTATTCGAACAGATCAAGGGCAGAAGTTAATAAGTAGTTTCGCATGTAACAATTGTGTGTTACGAGTAGCTGTTATGGGTACTTTGCTAGTTCTCCGCCACAATTACTGGAGCGGTACAGTCTGTGTACATCGTTACGGACATGTGTCGTTCCACAAGGAGCATTATTATGCTCCCAACTCTTCATATTGTATCCAATTTTTGTATGAACTTATAGATAAGTAGCTTGTTTGTGTTTGTATGGTTTTTGTACACATGTAGGCGAGGTCGTTGGGAGAAGCTACGAAGTATAATCAAAAGTCACTTCACAGTTCAAATATGGTTTATTCACTATGATTCGCCTAACAGAAAGTTTATACTTCACATTAAGTATATAACGCGATGTAATGAGAATATAATAGTGCGGGATAACAGTATATATTAAGACACGTAAAAATTCCGCGCGTGAATGTTCACTGCAGCGCGCAACGCGTACTATTGTTGTGTGTCAGCCAGCCACATCACTCCCCTCCGGAGACCGTGTCACGGGCGAAAGTAATCAGGGAATTTGATTCGGCGTCCTGATCGTGAGGTTTTAACGTTCGCGGGGGGATCAGGTGGTAACTTAGCTGAATGTGGCTTAACTTTCTGTGGTGTTTCAGGTGTATTGTCGGTATCTGACAGTATGTAGGCAGGTTTGAGCCTGTCTACGGATATTGAAACAGGTTTGCCCTTAACTCGGATCTTGAAGACTTTGGTACCTCTTTCAATGACTTCATGAGGACCAGTGTATGCCGGTTGTAATGCCCCTTTTACTGTATCATCTCGTACGAAGACGTGTGAGCAAGATGAGAGATCTTTATAAATGAAAATTTTGCTCTTGGAGTGGTTAGAAGCCGGAATTGGTCGGAGGTTGTTGGCGAATGCTCTGATACGGGCTGTAAAGTCCGTTATGTCAGTCGTACATTTGTCAACATTGTGACCAAAAAACTCGCCTGGGAGTCGTAGCGGTTCCCCGTAAACCAGCTCAGCCGAAGATGACTGAAGATCTTCCTTAAAAGAACTGCGGATACCGAGGAGAATGAATGGTAACGACTCTGACCAGCTACTATCAGCATGACAAATAATTGCTGTTTTTAGTTGGCGGTGAAATCTCTCGAGAATGCCATTACACTGTGGGTGGTATGCTGTCGTCTGTCGATGTTTAAATCCAAGGGTTTTCGAGATTTGTGCAAATGTTGCTGATTGGAATTGTCTACCTCTGTCTGTGGTTACGACTGTTGGACAACCCAGTCTTGCTACCCAGCCAGACAGGAATGCTTTAGCCACAGACTCTGCTGTAATATCGGCTATAGGGACAACTTCAACCCATCGCGTAAAGCGATCGATTGCTGTCAAGCAGTAACGATACTCAGCAGACGGAGGTAATGGTCCGACCAGGTCTAGATGGACATGTTTGAAACGTGCTGAAGGTAAATCGAAAGTTCCTAAAGGTGACGAAACGTGTCGGTTTACCTTCGCGCGCTGACAAGCCAAACATGCCTTAGACCATTCGCGACATTCTTTCCTCATCTGTGGCCACACGTAGCGTTGCGCTACGAGTTTTGCACTAGCATTAGCGCCTGGGTGGTTGAGTGAATGTAAGCTCTCGAAAACTTGTCTGCGGAGAGGTTGAGGTACGAAAGGCCTTGGAGTCATTGTGCTGACATCGCAGTACAGTTGAATGTGACTTCCAGGTACAGTGAGCTTCTCTATACGCAGTGATGAATTTTCTCCCATGTATTCAGCGAGCTCAGGATCTGATGTTTGAGCCTCAGCTATTACTGCTAGATCTACAGGACTCTGCAATTCCTCGACGCGGGAAAGCGTGTCAGCAACTACATTATCTTTCCCAGCAATGTGCCTGATGTCTGTCGAGAATTGTGCTATGTAGTCGAGATATCTGTATTGACGCGGTGAGCAGTTATTTTTACGCTCTGTAAACGCGTAACACAGGGGCTTGTGATCCGTATATATGGTGAAACTTGTAGCTTCTAACCAGTGCCGGAAGTATTTGACGCACTCATATATGGATAGGAGTTCTCTATCATACGGCGCATATTTCCTTTGTGCTGGGCTTAATTTACGTGAGAAAAAGGCCAAAGGTTCCCAATAGCCGTCTCTTAATTGCTGAAGTGCTCCGCCAATCGCGAAATCTGAAGCATCGGTCACAAGTCCTAGCGTGCATGATTCGTCAGGATGTGCCAATAGGGCCGCATTGCATAAGCTTTCTTTGCAGTCTTCAAATGCTTTAAGTGAATCTCCGACTATATGTACAGGATCCGACGCTTTAATGGAACCAGCCAATAGTGCGTTCAATGGGGCTTGAATTTGGGCAGCTTGTGGTATGAATCTCCTGTAGAAGTTTATCATGCCCAAAAATCTTCTGAGCTGCTTAGCTGTTTTAGGGACTGGAAATTCCTTGATCGCCTGTACTTTGCTATCCAGAGGTTTTGTTCCATGTTGAGAGATATGGTAGCCTAGAAACGTCACTTCTGTTGCACCAAAGACGCACTTGGCGGTATTGAGGAGGATGCCGTAATCCTTCATCCTGGTAAAAAGCTGGCGAAGGTGTTGCAGGTGTTCATCCTCATTTTTGGAAAATACCAAAAAGTCGTCTAAGTACGGGTAACAGAAATCTAGACCACGGGTAAGCTCGTCGACGAATCTCTGAAAAGTTTGTCCAGCATTACGCAAACCAAATGTCATATAAGGAAACTCAAAGAGTCCGAAAGGAGTTGAGATGGCTGTTTTAGGGATATCTTCTTCGTAAACTGGTATCTGGTTGTAAGCTTTAACTAGGTCGATGGTGGAAAAGATTTTACAACCAGATAGGTTTTGTGCAAAATCCTGAATATGTCTGATAGGGTACTTATCAGGTATGGTTCTGGAATTGAGTCTCCGGTAGTCACCGCAAGGACGCCAGCCGTTATCCTTTTTGGGGGCTAGGTGCAGTGGCGAGGACCAGGGACTTTGTGATGGTCGGGCTGTACCGTTCGCTAACATTGCCTCGAACTCGGCTTTTGCTATTTTCAATTTCTCCGGGGCAAGTCGACGTGGTGAACATGAAACGGGAGGACCTGGCGTAGTGCGAATGTGGTGTGTGGTGCTGTGCTTTGGTGTGCGAGGAGCGCCTGTGGGTCTTACAATTTCCTGAAATTCGGAAAGTAGGTTATGATATTTTGAATCACCAGTTACGACCTTAACGCTAGAAATTAAGCTATTAGATAGTGCAATAGTAGCTACAGCAGATAAATTAGTCACACCGTCGATTAATCGTTTGTTGCGAATATCTACAATTAAATTGTAATATGACAATAAATCAACACCTATAATTGGCTTTGTGACATCAGCCACTATAAAACGCCACATAAAATCTCTACGCAGGCCTAAATTAAGTTTGAGTTCTACGAAACCATATGTATCAATTGGAGTCCCGTTTGCCGCACACAACTGATAGTCTGTCTTTGCACGTCGTTGAGGAAGTGCGCTACGAGGATAGACGCTGAGATCACTTCCTGTGTCCACAAGCAGCTGGATACCGGAACTGCGGTCGGTCACGAAGAGGCGGCCTGGTGTGGGGAGGCAATCGTCAGCCGCCATTATCGACTGCCCTGTGCGTTTCCCGCCTTGTAGTCACACGGCGTTTGGCACTTGTTCGCCTGGCTACCAAATTTGTGGTGGTACCAACACACAGGGAATTTTCTATAGCTCGACTGCGATCTGGTCCGAGATGACGTCCGGTTATTGTCACGCGAGGTTCTTCGTGAACGGGAACGCGATCTGCTAGGACCAGCGTTAGTTAGTGCGCTCACTTGTTTAGTTAATTCCGTTATTTGTCGGGCCATGATGTCAATTGCCGATTCCAATCTTGAGATGGAGGAGGTTGCCGCGATATGAGGAGACGCCGGAGCAATGTCATGGACTCGGTCGGCTAAATCCGCCAGGTCTTGGAGGGACAGATTTGTTTGCGACGCTATTATAGTCTGTAAATTGTGTGGAAGTCGACTCGTCCAGACGTCTGTGATGAAATCGTCAGGCATATTTGGTCCCGCTAACTGTTGTAAATGTCGTAAAAATTGGGACGGCTTACGATCTCCAAGTTCCTCAGATTGTAGCAACTGCTTCACCTTCTTCTGCCTTGATAAGGAAAGCCGCTTAATGAGCTCGGACTTAAGTTTGTCGTATTTTCCAGATGTAGGTGGATTTTCTATTATGTCCTCTATGGTAGCTGAATACTTTCCGTCCAAATGCGCAAGTACGTAATAGAACTTCGTGTTATCGTCAGTTATTCGTGCGATGTTAAATTGAGCTTCTATTTGCGCGAACCATATAGAAGGTTTTTCTGGCCAAAACGGTGGTACGCGGATGCCAACAAGAAATATTTCCGCTAATGGGTCATTTTTCTTCGCGCGGTGGTGAGTGCTCGCTTTCTGCGAAGTTCCCGAATGATCCGTATCACTGCCGTCGCTGCTCATAATAATTGAACTACTCGGTGGTCACCAGTGTAGGCGAGGTCGTTGGGAGAAGCTACGAAGTATAATCAAAAGTCACTTCACAGTTCAAATATGGTTTATTCACTATGATTCGCCTAACAGAAAGTTTATACTTCACATTAAGTATATAACGCGATGTAATGAGAATATAATAGTGCGGGATAACAGTATATATTAAGACACGTAAAAATTCCGCGCGTGAATGTTCACTGCAGCGCGCAACGCGTACTATTGTTGTGTGTCAGCCAGCCACACACATTACAAGTTAGTACATGACTGCGATCTCACCTGATGGTAAGTGACGATGCAGTCGAAGATGTAACTCGTTGCAAGTCGTACGAACTTGGATAGGGTTATTTGGGTATACTTACTGGGTGTGAAACAAAGTTTACTTACGTACTATTCTCAGACCGAATAACTCTATCCCCCAGCTTCCGTGTTCCCAGCCAAGTATAATCTGTGTGTCTTAATTTGAAGAAGTGAATAGGCATTTTCTATACCGCATCATTGATTTCCACTAGGCATTATTGTAGTAGTAAGCGCAAGCCTTTCAATGATAAAAACATATCATAAAAATCGGTAAAGCTGTTTCGCAGGAGTTTTGTAAAGAAAACTGTAACACGATTAGAATATTATAAATTAGAAATTCATGTGAATTGTGTACATTATGATTTTGAAGCCTTATGAAACTATGATAGTTTTTAATATCTCTGGAATCTGTTATTACGAGATACATCATGCATGGTCCGATATGAGACAAGGAGATAGGAATTTATCGGAAACATCTCGAGTCTCCACGACCCTCCAGCGACGAGGGCGGTGAAGAGGAACGCTCAGCCAGCCCCACTGGACCCTCGCCCCGACTGGCGCTCGGGTACTTAGCAACTTGTAGCAGTTTAAAACTACATAGCATAATATGTATACACCTTACTAAGTGCCTACTGTAAGGATTATGAGAGTTAAGAGATAATTACATCAGTGGTAGTTATGGCTCACACCTTGTCCTTTGAAATAGGTATTTTTGCAATAAAAAATTGTCGATACATACTTACGGAAAGTGAGCCCTGAATAAATCATAAACATGAAGATCAAGATGTTTTATTATTTTCCTTAAAATCCTAACGCCAGGTATTTACTGAGATACAATGTTTCGGACACACAGTTTCGGAAAGAAAATCTACCTAAGTGTTTCCGATACAAAATGTTTGTTTCAGAAACACCATTTGCGATACCCCTATATACCTGCGATGGGGAGCACTGAAAAGTGTTTTACGGAAACATCTACATGAAGTTTCAGAAACTGTATCTGAAACATTATACATATCAGTGAATACGTGGCACGACTAAAAATTACTCAATATTTTAATAATAGACCTTCTGATGAATTTTCCTTAGCATAGTGCAGCCTGAGACGACCAAGGACTACAAGAAACTATGCATGGTAGGTATCCATCCCCAATGGCTTCGCTGGCAATGTTTGCAGACAGTATAGTAACGGGCTGCTTTCTGCGTCAGAGGTCGTGGGTTCTTGAGAGAAGACAAATTCAATGCTTTATTTTTACCAAAGATTAATGGATTATCTACTCTATGGTTTTACGAAAGCAACGGCAATGTGGATTCGTGGACGCATACACTACTACTAGCTGTTCCACCTGCGTGAATTTCGAGTTTTCTGACCCCTTGGGACCCTGGATTTTTTCAGGATAAAGTAGCCTATGTGAAATCCAGGTTAAAATCCTATCTCAATACCAAATTTGAATCAAATCGGTTTAATAGCAAAGTAGCAAAAACACTTGATTCAAATTGTGTGATAAGTACTTACTGTTGTCAGACATGTCCCATCTGCGAGATTCAAAGGATAATATAATATTCACGATTTTTATCACGATTTTACCATAAAGCTGACAATCTCGTATTAACTGTGCTAAAGGGTTAGACAAGCTAGTGGGGGCCAGTTTAAACTGGCGATCTATACAAAAGACTGAAACAATGGCGTACGAAGTGAAGGAGTAAGGATGGCCAGCGAGGCTCTTTAAAAATTTACAGCGCTTGTACCTACTTGTTGTTAGCAAGTTAAGCGGAATAATCATGCATCTAAAGCGAGTATTTCATATCATGTTTTAGACCGCAGTTACAACATGAGGCGTGTTAAAATGTGACGTTGTGTGTACATCTGCTTTTTCTATGGATGGATGCACTTACTCAAAACGGTAGACCATTTGAAATGCCTAATCTTATTAGCGTTTAAAAGTTATATTCTCTCTTCTAATGAAGATTCAATTTTAACATTAATAGTTGTCTATATGAGTACCTATATATTATGAACATGTTTGGATAAAGCGGCTTCCCAAGGGTACAAAGTACTACAAAGTGCTGGAATGGCGACTATAGAGTCGCCATTCCAGCACTTTGTAGTACTTTGTACCCCCAACGTTCGTCAGTTCTATAACGAGGTAAGTATGTGCCCCGCAGGCTGCATATTGCCACTCCAGCTTCGCGAATCGCGATACGTTGAGCTGAGTTGGTTTCTCTGGTTCGTCGGATCTCCTCATTTCTGATTTGATCACATAAAGATTCCGAGCATAGCTCTCTACATCGCCCTCTGTCATGACCATACATTATTGTCTCGTCATTGAGTGATTCAGCCTGATGATCGGGTGCCAAAGGTTAACTCTGCTTAGCTTTCTTTTCCTACCTAATATGGATTTGAAAATAAATAAAAAGATTATGATTTTGAGGTGAAGATCTTCCACTTCCTCCGTACGTGTACCACTTTGGCGGAGAAACATGATCTATCCTTACAACTTGACTCGCAATTCACGACCACGCGGTTCCCTAGATTCTATGGTACAATTAGCTACCAGCAGCAGTGACCCTTAAAAACTATGCCTAACTTGGAGTTATTCTAGGGGTGGATAATATTATTATTCTAAGTTTGTTTAAACTTCTTTAGAGCCGGCAACGGATTTGTAATACCACTGGTGCTGCAAATGTCCATAGCGTTGATTGCTTTATTTTAGGTGACCCACCAGCTTCACTATAATAAGTAAATCATTACCTAATCATTTAGGTTGAATCCCTTGATTGAAATTAGGTCATAAGCTCCATAAGCAACAGCTAGCTCATCTTATTGTTAATTGCGAGGCGGGAGGTGTCGGGAGGAGGGGAGGGCTCGTGCAGCACATTAGCGCTGATCAATCAAGCGGCAAGTGCTGCTGAGTGCCGAGCGCGATACGAATGACCTCCTCCTGGCTAATTAATGTCTCTATAGGCCATAAACAGTTAAAATTTTTGTCGTCCTCGCTCGTACGAATGCGGTGGTGGATGCTACAGGCTGCATTGCGGGAGAATACCTATCACAGAAAAACGACATTTTATCTAATTAGGGTGTAATTAGGTAGGTACGAAAAAACCAAGCCAGTTATCAAAAAAAAATCTAAGCATTTTTGGTAGGTAGGATTTATTACCGACACAAATTAAAACAAAATACATATTAACTATTACAATGTAAATAGGTAACTATTGCCTTTTCAATTTTTAATTTGCAGGTCACAAAAATCGCTTTAATAATCGTTTGGCCCGGTAACAAGTGAATTATTATGATAAGTAGCTAAGTATAGCACAGAAAAAGCTAACACCTCTGTCGTTTGTTATATTCAGTAGGTACCTATATAAATGAATACAACATATAAATGACCATAGTCAATAGGTCTAGAACGGTAAGTAATAAGTCCGGAAGTGGGTACAAACTTATTATTTCTTACTTACGTTGTTATGAAAACGATCGTTAATCAATCATGTACATGACTACATATTGTAACACCTGCGGATGAGAGAAATGTGATTAATTTTGTACGCGAGGTAGGTACCTATGCACGCTTTAATGTAATTTTGCGATAATATCTTAATAGGCTATACACAGCCATTGATGTAATTGAATTACTACGCGAAAGACTGTCCGAGGTAGAAATTTGTTCAAAATAAATAAAAAGTAGTATTAAAATCGGTCTATTCAGATCGGAAATGCGATGTCATAAATTATAAATAAAAATAAAATAAATAAATAAAATAAAAATGTTTTATTTCAGACATAGTCCATATTACTATTCTACTTTTACATTTAAGTAAAAAGAACAATTAAAAATTCAATTTAATATTTATTAAACACAACGAAACATTTATTTATTATACACAACGAAATGCGCCTACGAAAAGTTATAAGCCACAATGTAAGTAGTTGTTGCTATTAACATTTCTGCAGGCGCTGGATTTCACGCAAAAAAATCAAGAAGCCAAAACAAAATGAATCCCAACAAATGATAGCAGACCAGCGGTCCGGTAATATCCCGGGACGAGTTAACGCGCGGGAAACAGCCGGGATTGTGTTAAGGATCTACCGTTAGGAGTTGTTATTGCTCGAGGGCGGCCAATTATTGTAAGGGGCTAATGGCAGCAAAAATAAAAGGAATTGTATGATATAGCATGGTAGTATGTAATCACTATAATAGTAAGTATTTACTGCCTCGATGGTCTAATGATGATCATGTTTGACTGCAGATTCGACGAGGTCCTGAATTCGATTCCCGGGCCCGGCCAGTGTAGTAAAACCCAATAGTTTTTACTTTTTCTATTAGATAATTCTTAGTACTAGCCCCGAGTTTGGAAATTTTGTAACCCCGTGCCTCGGCGAACACGTTAAGCCGCCGGTACTGCGCCTAATCTCTCTCCGGTCATGTCGGAGCTGTCGGCTTATGAGAGGGAGGAATAGAGAGTGCACCTATATTTGAACACTTGCGCACAGGTATACACACACACAAACAAAACAAACGGTTTGGGTTGTGCGTTGATTTTATGTCAGTTAGCCAGCAGGTGTTTCTTATAGTTAGTTTCTCATAAAATAATAGGCATCTAAATAAATACTATATTAATCTACATAACATTCACGCACACGTCATATACGTATGTTTGTTTTGTAATGTAGGTTAAGTTTAATTGAAAGACATTTTAATGCAGAAATTAAAATAATTCTCGTTTCTCCGTCTAACGGTCGCAACAAACCACGCATTACGCGGTTAAACGTAATTGCACACGTAATTATTATAGTTTATGACTCGACATTAAAGCAAACTGTGCCAGTGAGGCGACTAATTCTCAGTAAAATGAGACTTAATATCCCTTACTCTCCCTACATAAGAACCTCTATAAATTGTTATAATTTCGTTGGTTTTTGAAGCCTACTTAAAAAACGATCCAAAACTCAAAATATACACTCGTATAGTTATCCAAAAAAAGTCCAATATTCATAAACATGCAACATATTTTTTTTTCATTATTTTTATGAGCGGGAGCGATGACTATTATAAATCTATGATTTTATTTTATTTGACACAAAAATCTCCAGTATATAACTTGTCCTTATGTATTGTATTGTAGCCTGTAGGTAACTGAAAGTATTTAATAATAATAATTTTGTCTGATGTAAACTATTAGTAATATTTTACTTCAGTTTCTACTCAAAAAATCAATAGCAATACCTTCCGAAAACTAGGCAAACATTCGATACAAAATTCTACAAATAATTTCACTTAAATCGCGCTGCAAAAGTTGGTAAAAATTTTTGTTGATAGAATTCTTGCCCACGTTTTTATATCATCCGTCGCTGTTTGGAACCATAACAATAACATGGCTTACGTAAATTTTCTTTATAGCTATTGAAAGTTACTCTGACCAAAGAATACTCTAAATCATCCCAAAAGAAAAGCTCAAAAGCTCATTCTAATAAGAAAAATCTGTAATGGCGGGGAAAATTCACAAGACATTAGAGCGCGTTTCCATTGAGCGTAACCCACGTCTCAGTCTGTAAGTTGTAATAAACAGCCCGCCCTCATATTTATTTGATCAAGTCTTGCGGCGATAGAAGGGTCCGTGGAAACACACGGGGATGTGTTTTGGTCAGAACTGCTGCATTTATAGTAATTTAACTCACATTAACGTCACCGGCGTACCGGCGCATATCCCTGTTGTTTTCATACATTGATTACCTAAATAAGCTCGCACACATAACACGGTATAAATATTTCAATCCACGAAGACGCGCCCCACTCTGTCAAAATTGCTTATGTTTCATGCGATTCGTATGGAGATCGACAGAGTGGGGCGCATCATGGTGGAATGAAAAACATCTATAGGTCTTCTTCTTTTTCTTCTCGTCCCTGGGACTTTTCCGCGATTAGGCGATATATTTCACCCTTTGCGCGTGGAGTCGCTGATGTGGGTCCTCGCCGGATCACTCCAGCCAGCCGAGCTCACTCCAGAATCCGAAGAGGCCTCCCAGGTCGCACAGGATATCTTGGAGTGTTGCTGAGGATCCCAAGTAGGTCTCGCGTTGGTCCGACACTCCACTGTATCTTAGTAGCACATATGCCGATGTTTCGTTCTCCTCCATGCAGGCTTACACAGAGGGCTGTCCGTGATTCTTAGGTGGAAAAATGTTTGTTTGGTGAGCAATGCCCTGTAATCATGCCTACGACTAGTCTTAGTTTGTCTGTACTAAGTCGTAGAAGTTTATCTGTTAGGTGTTTATCTAAGTGCGTTAAGGCTGTTCTTGCTTGACTACAGTCTGTAGTGCGTTACCATATTTGTGCGTGTATTACATGACTTCGATAAGTCACGTGAACAATTTATCGATCCGATATGTCATATACATATTTTTATAATTTCGTTCCATTTGGTTATGCAATAATAGGTCTGCCATATGGCTGTGGCTACATGCAGGCTTTTCATTGCATCGAATCGTTTGGAAATGAATTCCTCGCCCGTACGCGCTCTGTAATTTGGGCATCTACCCCAAAGGTAAGGCGGAGGGACTGGAAGTGCACCTTGTTATTTCGGCGACGGAACGCTCCGATGGTCACGATGAAATCGCGTTTTTATTCCTTTTGATGGTTCATACATTCAAGAGGAATGTTACGACTCAGAGAAAATTACGTCTACGCTTTACCCACGTGGTGAATGTATAAAGATGTCGTACGTAGTTTTTGTGATGGCTGAACTTAGCTTTTTTTAGCGCGTCATCGCGTTTTTTGGAACTGAAAACTAATTACGTTGTTCAATTTTTTTTGGCTTGGCATCAGTGATCGGCTTTTCTGCCTCTCTCTATTTATTCTTATTTATATCTTCTTCTATGTTCATTTAATTGTTATATTATATTGTATAGTTCTGTAAATTATATATAAAAATGTAAAACTATTGCATCGCCGTGAATTTAATTTAAATACCTTCATCAAGGATTAACCAAAAAGGGCGTATAAGTCCTCAAATCACTCAGATTGCTTTTACCTAATTTATTAATCGTGATTGTGATTGACGATTGTATATTGCAATCGTAATTCTTAATCATTATCATGTCTGAGTCTGACTATATGCCCATCTCTACTTAGGTGTAGGTAATTTCATGGAAAGATTACAATCGTAATCGTAATCATGATAACATTTTGCCCAACCCTGCTTATGTATGAGAAGGCAGCCCATCAAAACTTCATAAAACAACTCTTCTAACAAATGAGGGTATATGACGTCATTCGCGGTCGGGGATCGTCTGCCATTACCCGGGTAACGGTGATGCTTGAAACATCTCGAATTAACAAAGGGTAAAATTAGCGCGTCCCATTTCACATCAGGGTAATGATGTGGTGAAGTCAACTTCTTCAACATGTACTAAGCTTTATTTCAGCTTTGATTGCTATATAAGACGTTTTTATAGGAGGTTATGGGCCATATAATAAAACAAACGATAGTACTGTGCACTAGATCAAATATTAATTTATTGTGCACTTTGATTACTGATATTTATACACACTAAGAAGGCTATACGTCTATCTCCTTCAACAGAGCGCACAAGAATAATCAAGCGACTGTGAATACACTATAGAAAAATAACTAACCGCTACAGCGGACCAATGCGGTTTAGGTGCATGTCGTAACATGTCTCACGGTTTAAAGCGACTCATGATGATTAACATAGCGACATGTCTGAACCTGTCCGCTTTAGAAAAAATATAGAGTATAATCTATTTCATATTTAATTAATTGAGAGATTGATTTTTGCAATAAACCAACACGCCCCCTCAAAAATTAATCTCTCATCAAGAAACAGAAAATAATCAGTTCACTTCAAATATAGCCAGAACATATAAACTTCTTAGTGTTTGCTGGGAATACCTATTATGGTCCAACATTTGTTGCGCAGGATTAGGGAAAACCCAGTAAAACCTAATCAGACCATTTACCAATATTTGATTACAAACCATTAAGTTAATTCTTACAAAACTTTCTTAGTATAGTTTTAACTTAGAACTATTTTTTTTCTTACAGCCTGGATATTGACCGCAGGATGTGGATCTTTGAAAATACAATTCAATGTTAAGGTCAGTTAGGGTAAGAGGAACACAGGGGAAAGAGGAACACTAGGTCGTAACTCATAAACTATAGCTTTTTAACTGTGTAGTGTCCCAGTCGATAAAAGAGCACAGTAAAAAAATGAAAAGGTTGCTAACAGATGTCGCTACGACGTTCCACAGCCGAGTAAAAACCTATAAAAGTTTGGCAGTTGTACAATTAAGAACACAAGTCGGCCGCATAACTTTGATTCGCGCTAAAATATTGAAAATTAAGTGGTACGGATAATTTCAAGGAAGAAATACTAGGATATAACGGTGAGTTTTATGTTGTCTTTGACATTATAGACTAAAACCAGCAAATAATGTAAGTTTCATCAAATTCAAAACCATAACCCCCAAAAACTTTGTTAGGGTAAGAGAAACGGTACTTACAGGGAAAGAGAAACAGTATGTTCCTCTTCGCCGATATCAGGGGTGGTAAACATAATGAAGAATAATTTCTAATAACATAAAGACATAATAATTGTCCCTATTGAGCTTAAGTTGGCTAATGAAAAACTTTAGAATGAACGCATAGAAACTAACATAATACGATTATTTCTAATCTACCTGCAATATGAGATTTGAGTTTGATCTATTATCCTGACCTATAGTATCTAATCAATTAACTATTGTCTTATTAAAGTACTATTTTTTTCAGGAAAACTATGAAACATGACAAAAACTCATACAAGAAAATCTAATAGAGGCCTATACACAAGAAAATTTAAAAGATGCAGTCGAGGCTGTAAATAATGGCACAATATCTGCCTGCATATGCTGCATATGCAGCTTCAAAATTGTACGGCATACCTAGACCAACAATAGTTAACCGCGTAGATATATAATAGAAAAGGTCTAGGTAGTTTGTTCTCCTTATATGTTTTAAAATTATTTTAATAAGAAATAAACTGATTTGTAATACTGATCACTTTACATGGTGCCGTTGCTAATTTATTGCACTTTATTAGGGATGACGTTTGCTTAGTTTTTATTTATAATCTTATTAGGATTAAACTGAGAAACTAAAATACATGCAATACATTTATCTCCAAAGGATAATTGTCCGTTATAAACAAGTTTTTAAATAACATTTTTGGAGATAATACTTTTGATTGTTAAAAGTTGATTTTTCTGCAGAGAGAGGGAGAGAGAGGGTGATTTTAATTATTGGTTAATTATTAATCATTTTTTGCCTTTCTTACTTTCGGTAAAAAATATATAATTTGCAAATCAAATGACTTTTTATTTTTAGTTTGTCACCCCTGAATGCCCCTAGCTGAACTTTTATGTTTCTCTTACCCCGACTTTGATATTTCTTTTTTTTTCATAGAAACTGTGGCTTATTACAATTACTTAAAGATCAAATTCGATTGAATTAGTGTTACTTAAAAAGTAGCAACAGGTATATCTTAATAAACATAACATTATTAGGAGATACGATGAGTGTTCCTCTTACCCCAAATGTGGGGGAAGAGAAACGTTAGCACAACCTAAACGATTTGCCTGATATTGCCGTAAGTATTCAAGTTAGCGTTTTGATTCATAACAAACGGAAAGCTAATAAACAAAGGCAAGTATAGAGTATCTCAAAATTCCTATAAAACATTATCTGTTTTTCCTGGAGCTCAAAACATCTGACTCAAAATAAAGTATGTTCCTCTTACCCTAACTGACCTTATTACATTTTATCCAATGTGTTCCTTTACAAATATATTTAAAATATCTTAATGTTTTGACTGTTTTTAATTTTCAACAGTTATACACAATCATACTAAATATTATTTCACTCAGACCATTTATAGCAATAAAATGTTATACCTTAATTGCTATTGATTTAAGCCTTGTGGCTTTAAGCTACTATATCAGCTTCATACTTACAAGGCTGAATATACGACTATCAGCCTCAGTCAATAAGACAGCCACTGACTCTATTAGCTTTTCATGCTACAATAGTTAAATAAATAAACAACTGCAATAACAAAAATATCATACAACTTCGTAAATAGTGTTGTATTTTAACTCTTTTAATAGCCCTTTTAGAATAATTGAGAAGAAGGTTCTCAATTAGATTTGAGATTTCAAATTGTTACGACAGGTACTTCCTTCTTTAAATAACTTGTACCTTTAAACCACAGCTTTAAAAACATTAAAATGTAACACTATTTCAAGATTTCAAGTGTTATTTTCGCTGGTATAGCCACTCAATTATTTTTACACTGTACGACTACATAGAAGTTGTTTCAGCTATGAGCATATCGCATTATGTACAATTAACAACATTAAGTATATAGCTAATGTTCTCGATTCAAGCATTATAACCACATCATCCAAACATCAGAGTTTCAATACCTCCGATTTTATAAAGGATGTATTTACAGGTCTACTATCCTGCATTACAAGTGTTTTGTTTTACCCGACTGTCAAGGAAGGGTTATTTCTTTAATAAACTCTAACTCCATTCTATTTTATCGAATGTTCTAATTTAAATGCAAAGAGACCATTTGTTTCATTTAAATATGAAAATAATTATCATTATGTTGGAGATTCACAAGTGCTCCAATTTTAATACTGCATTACCAAAAATAAATAAAATATTAGCAGTACTTAGATCATAAAATATTTAAACTTCATTCAATATTTTTACTGTTAATATCACCTTTGTATATTTGACTTACGAATTTTGGAAACCCATGAACTAGCTTCCTTTCCTATTTCATTCAAAACAATGCCTTATTTAGGTTTATGCAAGCGAATTATTATTTAACTTGAATAAGCTCAATATGTTTTAGTTTTCATTTTTTTTTTTTTTTTTTTTTTTTTTTTTTTCGTTCCGTTACTACTTTTGGAATGAAATTTAATTTTTGCTATCTTTTGATAAAATCAAATCGGAATACATTTTTCATAGAATGTCTAAGTTACTGGCACTTTAAGTTACTTTATGTGAAAACTATGAAATTTACATTGTTAGTATATTTACTTAACCAATTTTCGCTGTGATTAGCTACTAGGTATTAGCAACATAAGAAAAAATCTGTTACGTATTATTTACTTAATAAAATGGTTATAAAGCAAATAAAGCATCTTTTATGGTTTCAGAATTCATTATCCTCTAATAGTGGATTTTTGTTTACTTTGTGAAAATTTATTAGATGGAAGAGAAATACTTATTTGTTTGATTCAAAAATAAAGGTTTAACTCGATAGCATACGTAGCAATATGTATGAGTTCCCGAATAATTTTTAAACTGCAATACTTTCACACCGTCAAGATGAAAACGGATTTAAATACACATGACAAGTTTGGCACGATGCTGCCACCAATTATTAATCCTTAATCAGCCTATAGGTAGACGCCCACTGCTGGACAAAGGCCTTTCCTAGAACACGCCAGTATACACGATAGCTCGCCTTAGATACACCTTAAAACTTTCAATACAATCGACATAATAATTAGCATCTAATAGCGTTTTCCTTTTCCCAATATAATCCATTATCATAAATTTCAATCATTTTTTTTAAAGAACTAACTGACTATGTTCTATACATGATTGTTTAAGCACACAATATGAGACAATTATTATTTTCATTCCATGAAATGGGGGTACACTTTTCACTTGGAACTAATCACTTTTCTTAAGTTCAATATTATTATCATCTGTGTTTTCAATCAGAACATACTCGTATGCCTGTATCAACTTTTGATCATAAATGTAGCAACTACAATATCATGCGTCACTATTACAAATCAGGGCAACCATTATTATCAGATTTTTTTTAGACTAATCTGATTTTTATACTGTCAGAGTTTTGAGACCTTTTCTATGATACTGACTTCTAAATAACATCAGTTTCAGTATGAGAATTTCAAACATTCTCTTCAGGCTATAATAAATACCTGTACTGCATATTATGCGTCTCATTCAAGATAACATCTCTGACTTAATAAACAAAATATACCAATCCCATTGGTTCCAAACTTCACAACCGTTTGGTTCACTGCCCATAAGTACATTTGGGTTCCAAACTTCACAACCGTTTGGTTCACTGCCCATAAGTACATTTGGGTTCCAAACTTCACAACCGTTTGGTTCACTGCCCATAAGTACATTTGGGTTCCAAACTTCACAACCGTTTGGTTCACTGCCCATAAGTACATTTGGGTTCCAAACTTCACAACCGTTTGGTTCACTGCCCATAAGTACATTTGGGTTCCAAACTTCACAACCGTTTGGTTCACTGCCCATAAGTACATTTGGGTTCCAAACTTCACAACCGTTTGGTTCACTGCCCATAAGTACATTTGGGTTCCAAACTTCACAACCGTTTGGTTCACTGCCCATAAGTACATTTGGGTTCCAAACTTCACAACCGTTTGGTTCACTGCCCATAAGTACATTTGGGTTCCAAACTTCACAACCGTTTGGTTCACTGCCCATAAGTACATTTGGGTTCCAAACTTCACAACCGTTTGGTTCACTGCCCATAAGTACATTTGGGTTCCAAACTTCACAACCGTTTGGTTCACTGCCCATAAGTACATTTGGGTTCCAAACTTCACAACCGTTTGGTTCACTGCCCATAAGTACATTTGGGTTCCAAACTTCACAACCGTTTGGTTCACTGCCCATAAGTACATTTGGGTTCCAAACTTCACAACCGTTTGGTTCACTGCCCATAAGTACATTTGGGTTCCAAACTTCACAACCGTTTGGTTCACTGCCCATAAGTACATTTGGGTTCCAAACTTCACAACCGTTTGGTTCACTGCCCATAAGTACATTTGGGTTCCAAACTTCAAAAACGTTTGGTTCATTACCAAGTTAGAAAGTATCATGTACATGATTTCTGATCAAATTAGTTTAACAGACTGTGTGGTGCAAGATAAAGTGTTGAATAATGCAAATCCGAGGTTTTTTATAATGTCTACTTTCAAGTAAAAATAGATAACAAATATAACCTCTCCATACACAGCTAATATAGCACAATGTATATCATGAGTTTATTGTTATAACCGAAAAAAAAAAACATTTTGAATCGGAAACAATATTAAATGCGGAATTCTTGGAATTGTCAAATGAGAACTAACTACTTCCTTTCTCAACGCTTAGTTACTTTAACTTTATTGTTACTTTTTATTTCGGTAGCTAAATATTACCTACCGTTACTGTAACGTAATTGACTCATTTAAATTAAGTCTTACTTTTGCTTGCAACCAAATCTCTAAAGAAATAAAGAAGTCTTACGTGTACAAGTAAGTTAGTACCTAAACACAGTAGTGCTCCAAGACAATAATAATTTTTGTGAATGCTCGACTTAGTGATACGTTCACTATTTCACATATCTGAATGCTCTGAATTAACATTGATCAAGTAGTATTTTAGTTATACATATTTTTTTTTTAAACATGGCAACACAATGGCAGAAAACATTTTTCCTGCAATCTTCATTGATATCACTATAAATTTGACTTCTATAATTTTTTTTTTACGTTCTCATTATTAACTTTTACTAACATGAACAAAACGTACCTACTTGCCAACACATCATAATTTGTAATGACATGTGTTAGCATTGCATATTTGAGAAACAAGATGCCAAAAATGAAGTCGGTTACAAACCAAACTAATTCTATATTCGCTTTTACATGTATACCGTGCAATATGATTTTACCATATTTACTTGTTTAAGTTCCACGTTCCTCGAAAAACTACCGCCAATCCCGTCTTATGTACCTATCCTTGAAACGGATAGTAAATTGTTCCAGACCTCACCGCAGAAAAACACGTCATCTGTAGGTAGTTGTAAAACTCTTTGCACGCCCATGTCACTGGTGATACTTCGAAATGTAGCTGAAATAAAATCACAATTTTAAGCAGTTGTAATAAGGATATAATAATAATTTTAATTGGAACTTAAAATACTTCCCTGCTTATAATGTGTTCCGATTCTCTACATCCGAGTATTATTATTAAGTTGGTAGTTATTTAGTTCTGCCAATATTACAAATCTGGAATAGTCGCGGAATGCGAACGATTGATTGTTTTACACTGCGTATTCCCTTCCACATTTTCGCGACGTCATTTTTTTTTTTGTACTCAATATCTATGCACAATTCACCACCTCTAGAGTCTAGAGACATCTTTACTCGTACACTTCACATCCAAAAATTATGTTTTGAGAATTCCAAAAACTCTTCGATATATATTATTACGGCAACGTCCATTTTAGTAGGTAGTTGTAGTTTAACAAACATTTCCTTTTTATTTCTTCCACGATCTTACTTAATTTTTTTAAAAAGCGCGATCTGGGCCCATAACCTATAGGAGGTTATGGGCCATATAATAAAACAAACGATAGTACTGTGCACTAGATCAAATATTAATTTATTGTGCACTTTGATTACTGATATTTATACACACTAAGAAGGCTATACGTCTATCTCCTTCAACAGAGCGCACAAGAATAATCAAGCGACTGTGAATACACTATAGAAAAATAACTAACCGCTACAGCGGACCAATGCGGTTTAGGTGCATGTCGTAACATGTCTCACGGTTTAAAGCGACTCATGATGATTAACATAGCGACATGTCTGAACCTGTCCGCTTTAGAAAAAATATAGAGTATAATCTATTTCATATTTAATTAATTGAGAGATTGATTTTTGCAATAAACCAACAGTTTTTTGACGTGATAACGTTTAATAAATTGATGAACACCAGCAGCACTCATGAAAAATAGTACCATTCCGCGTAACGTTACGCGTAACGTTCCACGTAACGTTCCACAAAGCGATAGAGAGGCACGATAAAAATTACATAAAATAATGATTATGATTACGATTATGATTATGATTACGATTACGATTACGATTATGATTATGATTACGATTATCATTATGATTATGACGTTATCACGTAAATCTATTGTCCGTAAACCGACTTTACAGACAACCAATTTTTTTTTTATAACAGTAGGTACGTGAAGGTAGTTCACCTAAAATATAGTATATTATAGAAAATACCACTTGCAGGACTTATTATTATATGTGTAAAATTTATGGAAAAATTCGCAGTTTTCGTAAGAATTTTAGGGAATCCCTCGACCCCGCTCCTCCCTGACGACCTACCTGGCGCAGTGGCAGCGCGCTCGGATTCGTGTGGGAGTTCGCGGGTTCGATTCCCGCCACAGGCCACTTTGGAATTTTATAATTTCTAAATTGGTCTCAGGTCTGGTCTGGTGGGAGGCTTTGGCCGTGGCTACTTACCACCCTACCAGGAAAGACGCACCGCCAAGCGATTAAGCGTTCCGGTGCGATGCTTGTAGAAACCGTTGGGTAAATTTACTTACCCTTCCAAGTTAGTACGATAACATCTTAGGCTGCATCGTCACTTACCATCAGGTGAGATCGCAGTCAAGTACTAACTTGTATAGAGTAAAAAAAAGAATAGAAAGCTACAGCAGATTATAGCTACCTATAGCAGATAACTATACATTTGCTATATTGCTATAGCAGCAAAAACCTGGTAGACAAAAATAAGTAATAACCATAATATATTAATAATATCTATATTAAACTCATGCCGGAAATTGAATCCGGGTCTTCCCACTTTAACACCGCAGAGCACTCATTCCGTTAAGGTCTGAACTTACAATTATTGTTATCAGCAAAACAGTCTTTTCCACGGTGTAGCAATTATCTAGTAAGGAAATCCCCCGGGGCGGAGGGTGGAGGCGGGCGGGCAATCCGCGCTAATCCGCCCGCCCGTAGACGGACTGATATAAATCACAAGAGTGTTAGCGCCGATAATGTCCCGCAGGAGTACTTATAGGGCTGCTCAAAACACGCAGCAGTTTTCAAGACTTACCAATCTCGTCAAAATATAAGAAAAAACGTGTTAAGGGGATTTATTGAATTTATTTTTGTCTTTCTCACTCTCACGGATACTTTGGAAGGTGAGACATGCAGCGTCGCGGAAGAATATAACAGAAAAACGACCTTTCACCTAATTACTCAAAAACTAAGCCAGTTATCAAAACTCGGTTCTAAGCGTTTTTGGATATAGTTATTACTGACATATTAAAATAAAATTTACAATTACATCCATAGTAGTTTCCGATAAAAAACAGGAAAACTGAGATTTGGAGCAACTTTTGGGAGAACTTTCTATCGAGAAAATTTTATCTAATCGTGTTTCTGCTTCTAAGCGGATTTTAGATTAAAGACCCAAAATACATGACGTATAAATTTGAAAGTATCTGTCTTTATAGTTTTTACGTAAAACTTCATTCAAAATCACTTAAATACGGCTTGTACGCCGTTAATCAAAAATGAACGATGACAAATTCTGGCTCGCAGATCACATTTAACGCGCTAAACTGGGGTTTGAGCGATTTTTAGAGACACGCATGTTAAAAACTATAAATACATTTACTTTCTAAACTTTACGTATTTTGTACGCTCAAAAACACGATTGGAAGAAATCGTGATAGAGAGTTTTCCAAAAAATTGCTCCAAAATCTACCTGCCGCACTAACAAACGTATTTGTAAAATTCTTTAATATAATATACTGACTGATCAGTGGCAGTTTCCCTTACGCTTAGAAAATGATAAGTATAAATTATTGTCCACAGCTGATCCTTAGGGGTGACAACCCTAAGGATAGTGAGAAAAATCTTTTGGAAAAAACCAGCGGAACAATCGGCGGCGCTAATGACGTATTAGTGCGGTTTCCGCACAGGTTTGTTCGCGCCAGCGTTCACGGACTCGAGTGAAAAACGAGTCTCTTGGTCTTAAGAACACGCCTGAGATAACATGCTTAGTTTTACGCACGGAATGAAGTTTTGTAATGGGTTTTTACTAAACTGTATAAGTTAGGAACTTCCAAATACAATAGTACATTGTGATCCAAGGGTGGTAAGTGGGTTTTTGCAAACAAGCTGTCATTAACAAGCCCGAGCAGAAGGCGAGGGTTTTTAATGTCACGAGTTAGCAATAACCTACACACCCGTGTCTGGGAATAGTGAAGAAATGACATCCTTTCCGCACTTGTTCGATACAAATCGAATTGCCCTATATTTATGTCAATATTTCCCTATTCAGGCAAAATTCTGAAATCTGTTAGGCTCTTATTGAAACTACATCTGATTCTTATGTGTTTTAACTTTATTGGCTTTATTCAATTTGTAAATCAGAAATGTTGACTTAACTCATTTATACTATACTTTTAAAAATTTTTAAATACTTTTAGATTTCACTTCTATTTCACTATTTAATAACTGTAAGTATTTATTGACGATTCGTGGGCGCTGTAAATAAGGCCTATATGAAAAAAAAACATTTGAATTTGAACTTAACTGCAATCTTGCCTCATGGTTGATGGTACCTACTACCTAAGTGACGATGCAGCCGAAGATGTTATGTGATACCTACTAACAATTATCAAAGTAGCCCCTAATGGTTTCTACAAATTTATTAGGTAACTAGCTGACCCGGCAAACGTTGTTTTGCCTTATTAATTATGTCTCAAAATTCCTACCCTTTGCAACATTCTATCGGCACTCCAATCAGTATTTAGATATCTACCTCATCGTTGTTAATTTAAGAAGCTAAGCCACGTTCAAAGCAGCAATGTATCGCGTCCGCAGACAACGAACCGATTGATTGTGTTAAAATTCCCGCCGCGCTGTCGTTTATTTGGTTTAGTTAGCTTTACATTGAAGACACGTTCCACTTAATCAGCGCAAGCGTTGTTTTGAATCTTAATGAAATCATGATGAGAACTTTGGCTTCAATTACTTTTACTGGTAATTAGAATTAGCAGGTACTAAGAATTCCTCTCCGACGTAGCTCACCGTATCGCGAAGCTGACGTGATCACGTGATGAGCGGGGAACATAACTCGTAGAATCGATGGACGTTGGGGGCCCAAAGTGCGGGAATGGCGACCTCGCACGGGAGAGCGCAGTGTTGGCAGGCCTCCGACCAGCCCTCTGTGCAGAGCCTGCATGGAGGAGGACGAAACACCGGCACACGTGCTACTAAGATGCACTGGAGTGTCGGACCAACGCGAGACCTACTTGGGATCCTCAGCAACACAGCATCACAGCATCCTGTGCGACCTGGGAGGCCTCTTCGGATTCTGGAGTGAGCTCGGCTGGCTGGAGTGATCCGGCGAGGACCCGAATCAACGACTTCACGCGCAACGGGTGAAATATCGCTTACTCGCGGAAAAGTCCCAGGGGGAAAAAAGGCCTCCGACCAGATGAACTGAAAACATTAAAAGAGTCGTGGGAAGGCGCTGGATACAGGTATCGCAGCACTGTATGGGCGGGCAATCATTGAAGGAGGCCTTTGAGGCTTTGTCCAGCAGTGGACGTCTGTCGGCTGAAACGAACGAACGAACGAAAAAAGAATTCCTTGATTAGAAGAAGCCTCAGTAGGAGATAGAGAGAGCTAAGCTCGGAGCATCTTCTATGTCTACGACTCTACGTGATCAAATGAGAAATGAGGAGATCCGTAGACGAACCAGAGTCACCGACATAGCTCAACGGATCACGAAGCTGAAGTGGCAAATAAACGCCAGCCTTCGAGAATAATTATATTATTATTTAACTACGTAAATCTTCACGTAATCTTATATTTAATTAACCCTTACGCAGACAATGCATTTAATTACATATGCAAATCTTATCAGAAAACTTCATACAAACAAAGATTCCGATGTTTCATTACAGTAGATAAGTTTGGACGATATGGCCGCAAAAATTTGCTTCAATTGTACCAATGATGAAAAAAATTTGAAGAATATCCAAGATTTAGATCCAGTATTAGTAAGAACTATAAAAAGAATCGTCAACGAGGAAAGTTTTATAACGTACGAAGTTGTAAAAAGTGACTATAACAGTGGTGGAAGTAATTTCCTTGCAGATTTAATTCTAATTGATATCAAAGGCAAAACTGTGGACAGTGATAAGGAAATCAGTTTATTCATCAAGAAAAGAGTATATATTGAAAAGATTGAGTTAGCGGATTACGATGAATTATATTTTAGAGAACTATTCGCTTATACTGAGCTCTCGAAAATTATAACTTATTTGCAAGATAAAGCTAAAGTACCAGATGAAGAAAAATTCAAATTCGCAAAACTATACGATGAATCTGTTGCAGATTTGATGATTTGTGAGAATTTAACTATAAAGGGGTTTAAAACATACGGTAGATTTGAGTTTCCCCCTTTAAAGTTTATGGAATTAGCTATAAAAGAGCTATCAAAGTTCCATGGTTTATCTTTTGTGATAGAGAATAAAATGCCCGATTTTTATCAAAGCAAAATAAAATCGCTGAAAAGTGCTTACCATTTCAATGATGATTGGAAAGGATTAATAGAAAAAGTTTACTTACGTACAGCTAATCTTTTCGACGATGAGAAAAAGAAGAAACTTGAAGATTTCCTTCCGATTGCAATAAAAAAATATCCGCTGTACGATCATGATCAAACCACAGTTAAATGTTGTCTAACGCATATGGATTATAAAATAAACAATATAATGGTGCGAGAAATAGTAAGTAATTTTACGCATCTTCACTAAAAAAATATTTTCATTAAACATGCAAACCACTCTTCTTCAAGCCAACAATATTAATTATTATTATCATAAATGGTGATCCCGATGTTACACCATTAATATAATATTTAATATTACCTGAGGACGGGTTGAAAGTAAGGTTAAAACTACTGATGGCCATGGAGTCATAGTGCCAAAAAATTCCTTCCAGAGCTTTCCCCGCGGTTAGCCTCAACTGGTGACAGAAGGGCTGGCTCATTTTTTGCACAACGTATCAGCCTAGCTGTTCAACGCGGAAATGCAGTCAGTATTCTTGGCAAAATTCCACGCGGGCAAGACGTGTATAGTAATTAGAATAAGATAGTGATAAATTTTATTGTAACAAAAAAAATTAATAAACCCAAGTTGATTAATTCTGTCGTTACAATTTGATAAAGCTGGGAGATAGTTGTTGATGGTTTTTTATTTTAAAATTTCTTTATTTCATAACAGCTGTAACCATAATCCGCTTTGATCAGCAACCTTAAAATGTTGGTTTCTTTTACTTTTCAGGACGGTGAACCAGTAGAAGTATTACCGATAGACTACCAGCTAATAGACTATGGTTGTCCACTCAGGGACTTTCTGTTCTTCATCTTCTCATGTACCAGTAGGGACTTCAGAAAAATGCATTTGACTAACCTCAAGGACCTATACTTTGAGACTTTGACGAGATTTCTGAAATATTTCGACATGAATGTGGAGGACGTTTACCCAAGGGAGGAATTTGAAAAGGTAAACTTGCCACCATTCCACGCGGGCAAGACTTGTATAGTAATTAGAATAAGTTAGTGATAAGTTTTATTGTAACATTTCTACGTAAAAAAAAGGTAAACAAATTATATAATATTAATAAACCATATTAGGTACTTAAATAATTCTTTTGATAAACTGACAACTGACTTCATTGCTTAGGATGCATGTAGGTACATATTATTCGGATTCTAGCACTAAGTTCTAACTAACTCTAGGTTCTACGAGCTATGTGCCCCACCAATTGCCATTTCAGGGTAGCGATTCACAAAACAACAAAATTGGTTGTGAAATGAACAGCGAAATTAATAAAAACTTCATGGCATTTAGATATATCATATGTATATGTATAAACGGACTAAATTCATATCAAAACATTTTCTGAGAACACTGAAAAATTAATTTTACGACTAGATATTTAGATATTTAGAGCCTAAATTTGAAAATACTTCAAAATGCAATATGGTGGAGAATTCAGTAATTAAATTTACTAAGCGCGATAAAATCGAGCATTGTATTTCAAATGTTCCTATTTTACACACAGTAAATTTAATTTCTGTGTTAATGTTTCATTTCATTTCATGAGTCATTTCACTCAGTGTGTCAAAATATTATGTAAATTATTTAGCAGCTTCAAGATAAGTTTTGTCGGTGATTCTGGTTCGTTTACGGATCTCCTCATTTTTTAAATAGACTTTACTTTTAAAAATAAAAATAGGGATATTTTGGAAGTCTAATTTAAATGCCTGTTTCTCCCACAGACATACACGCAGTGGCTGGACTACGGCCTCATCAAAACGCTGTATGCATCAGTGTTTCTCTTCGCTCCAGAAACTGGGCTGAACGTCCGGAACCTACTCCTTGCGGAACTGCCCTTCGATCCTGACAGACAGTTTGAGGAGCGGGCTCGGGGATGGATTGAGGACTTTATGGAATGGGGATATTTGTAAATAGTACATTTCAATATAAGTGCGAAAAGTTTGTCATTTCTTTACGAGTCCCGGTTTGTTGACCCAAGCCGAAGGCGAGGGTCAACTATAAGGACGAGTAAAAATGGCAATTCCGCACGTGCATTGAACGACGTTTTTTAATACATTTTCGAAAAAAAAAAATGGTTTTACGTGTTTGCCTGCTCCGTGTTTGCATGCCGTGTTCGTGTTCATGCGCTCCTGGTGCGCCCGCTCCGGTGCCGCGTAGGAGGAAAACACAAAAGCACTAGTGCGGAAAAGAATAACTTTGCGCACGCTAAACACACATGGAAATGTCTTTTTGAGCAAATGTATTAAAAAAATATTTCGTTAAATCAACTTCTGGTTGAGGAAGCTTCAGATTGCCCCATAACCTAACCTAACCTAACCTTACCTAACCTAAAATTCTCATCAACGAAAAGATTCCGTGGTTTGCCCACGGAATCGTTCGCAAAAAAATACTGTTCACAAGCTGAGCTGCTTGTTCACAAAAGAATATAGAAGTCAAAAAGATTGCAGAATTGCGAAGCTAATTACTCTTATCATTAAAAAAAATGATTTTTTTAAAAGAATTTTGACGCCTCTTTGTTTCCATTATTGTAATGCATTTCAGAAGTACATACTACATACTTACCTACATCGATTCTATCCTGAATCTATAAACTGTGCTTAAACACAATACACTACAGTAAGCGGCGTATAAGTTGAACCCTAAGAAGAAAACATTTTCGGGCGTTAACTGTGTTGCGTAGGGCGAGGCGCGAGAAGCTGTGCAGACGGCCACTATTTTGGGTCAACTTAGTTACCGCCTACTATAGTTACTTACATTTTAGACAAAATCTGCAGTAGTCGAGTCATTACACGTTGTAATGTAAACAATAAACAAAGCGCTTAATGTTTACGTAAGCGTTATACTAATATTATTATTACAGTTATCAGCAAGAAATGAAATGTTTAATTTTGTATTATGTATTGTAAATACGCTATTATTGTACCCACTTTGCTTCTAGCTGTTCATTGTATTGTGAAATGCGATACTGTTGTTATATTTTCAAGTTCAACTATGGTTATTATAACAAATTGATTTTGTTATGAAACTTTATCCCTTGCGTTATGTAACAATAGTTTATAGTACTTATTGTTTACGTTGATTCGTTGCAGCTTTACAAGTGTCTTGAAAATAAATTGATAGATAGATCTATCAGAAAAAAAATAGCGATGAAAATTGATTCGTTACAGCTTGAATTTAATCTTGTAATATAACAATGACATTTTTGAAAAGAGCAAGTGCCGAGTTTATTTCCAGTTCTTCTCGGTGCAAACCTGCTTTCCGAACCTGACGGTAGAGTTTTGACTTTTCTTAAGAGCTTATTATTTAGGCCTACTTATGTGAAAATAAATATTTTCAATAGACGATATTTTTTGTAGATATCAATATAGACCTTAGATGCATATTGTTCGGGACAGCCGCCCGAACTTTTGCGCTGGTTGTGAGGCTTGAATGGAGGCGCCAATGAAACACTGATTACTAAAATGCTCGGGAGGTCCCGCAGGTCTCTGCTTTAAGGAAGACCTGTTCCTAGCTCCGCAAAGAGCTGGTTCAGGATTTAGATTAGCAAGAGACGCCGGCGAGCAGAGATGAACTGATTCTATGGGCTTAAGGCCTCGATACTTGTACCCTACGCGGGTGGTTAGTTAGTGTGAGACCCTATCGAGCAACTTGCGCGGCCTCCCACAATCAATGCATAAACTTTATTTGTATTTTTCTCATTTTTACAGTTTTTTATCATTTTAGGTTCATTTACAATTAATTAAATAAGCTAATATCCTTTTATCAAAACACATAGGCAATGTTACATACATGTTTAGAATCTTAAGCTAAGTTTAAGAAATAATAAATAAATAAAAGTTTAAGAAAGCTAGTCACAAATTAGAGTCTTATAAGATAGTTACAAATTAGAATCTTATAAGCTAGTTATTATTTCTATTAGAGTCTTTGGACGCTCACTACGTTCGTCGTGCACACTCTCCCGCCGTGAAGTTGCCTACTTCATCTTTGTGTGGGTAGCACGACGAGTCTCTGAACTGGTCGCCGCAACACACCGTTCGCCGTCCTCACGTCCGCCGCCCTGGTGACGCCGTCTGAGCCCGGGTAGACCGCTTCTATGATGCCGCGGACCCAGGTGTTGCGTGGCAGCGAGGGGTCGACGATGAGCACCAAGTCGCCGACTCGCACCTCCTCTCCCTTTCCGTGGGGCTCCCGCCGGTGTTGCAGCGTAGGGAGGTACTCTCGCAGCCATCGCGCCCAAAAGAGGTCGGCGAGACGCTGGCTCGTTCTCCACATCTTCTTGGATTTAAGATCGGAGTCATCAAAGTGGCCGGGGTGCGGTACTCGGGACGGGCCGCCGAGCAGGAAGTGGTTTGGTGTCAGTGCTCCCTGCGGCTCGTCGGTCGATAGATGCGTAAGTGGTCGACTGTTCACGGTGTCCGACAGAGGCCCGAAAAAATCGAGGCCGGTGTAAGTAAAGGCCCTCTGATGATGGGCAAGGCGGCATGGAGGAAGTTTCCCCGTCTGGGGAGAAGGTGGCTTTGCCCGTCGAATGCGGCAAGGCTGGCAGTCTCGGAGTACGCCCTTGACTGTGGGGCGTAGGCGGAGGACCCACAGGCGCTGCTGGACCTCGTTCGCGACGGTTTCGGTGCCTCCGTGGTGAAGCTCGCGGTGTACCCAGTTGATGTAGAGCCGTGTGTAGGCGTGGTTGCCGTCGGCGATAGGCGGCGTGCGTAGCTCAGGCGAGACGTCGGCTGCGTCGATGCGTGACTTGACACGCATGACCCCATCGTCGTCGGCGAAGACAGCCAGGTTTCGGATGCGACTGTCTGGCGGGAGAGCGGCGTTCTTCGCAATGCAGGCGAGCTCCTCGGGGAAGGCCTGCTGCTGCATCGCGCGCAGCCAGAGGCGCTCTGCCTCCCGCATGTCGTCCGCATCGAGCGGGACGAAACGGTCCGCGCTAACCGCCGTAGGCGAGCGCTTCGGTGAGGGCAGCGGCCGCGCTGCCCTGGGTCGCTGCGTCCACTCCGGGTCTGCCTCGGGGTTGCGCCGCGTGCGCGCGTGCGCTTTAGTGGACCTGTGAATCAATCTAATGGACTGTATTATCCTACCCGTCGACCTAATCAATCGTAACCACGACGAGAACCTACTGGCGTCGGGTAGCGAATCAACCACTGTTGGTTTTACTTTATTAATTTTAACCTTTTCTTCCCCCTTGTGTGTAGAGGGGAGAATCGGCTCTGTTGGGCATAAATTTTGGTTTTTGAAAAGAAAGGCTGGGCCATGAGACCATCGGTCACCGTTCCCGAAACCGAGGGGCGCTTCACGTGTGGCGTCGTTCGCCACGTTGTCCCTAGAGGGCACCCAACGCCACTCGCTTACCCGTGAAGCCTCCTCGATCTCAGCGATCCGGTGAGCGACAAAAGGTTTAAATACTCGCGTCATGTCGAGGTTGAAGCTGAGCGTGTCGGCTTGCGGCCGCCAGACCAGTCCTAGTGTTTTCTTACTCCCGCCGGTGTCCAAGTCCTTGCTCGGCTCGCACGCGGCGGGGGCGAACTGGTTGATGGCCGCCGACTCGTGGGACGCCCATTGGCACAGCACGAAGCGACCCTTCCGGTGCACGAGGTCTACCTTGCTGGAAAGCCGCTTGGCATCTTCGATGGTGCTGAAAGATTGCAAATAAACGTTCGTACAATGATATTTTACAATAGTATCGGCCGTGTCACTCTTCCAGAGAAGACCCACTTCGAAGCCCCCGTCCACCCTGCGACGCGTAGTCGCATCGAGAATGTTCAGGGCGCGCAGCTTCGGATCTGGGCGCGGTCGACGCGGTTCTAGACCTCGTGTATCGAGGGCGAAATGCCCCTTGAGGAGCTGGTCCGGGTGGTCGTCGATCACCGAGCGTATCTTTATCACGCGGTGCACCTCAACCAGCGTCTCGTTTGACGTCGCCGTTGTGTCGTTGCTACCGCAGGGCCCGTGGACAACCCAGCCCAGACCCGTGAGGGTGGCGACTGGTTCTTCGTGTTTACCTGAGCGGCAGGCGCTTGACACCATCAGCTCCCAGTTGTCCTGGCCAATCAGGATGGACGGGACCGCGTAGTCGTAAGGCAGCTGCTCCGCCAGGTCCTGGAGGTGGGCGTGCTTCTGCACGACCGTTCGCGCCACCGACTGACCAGAGATACCTAGGTCCTGGATCGTGCGGGCATCTATAAAATATTCTTCGTTGTGATGCTTACCTCTAATGGAGAAGGTTACCAACTGCGAGGCACTCTGGAACTTGGAGCCGGCGATCCCTTCGATGTTCAGGGTGTGTGTCGGCCCCTGTGCCCCAATCTTCCGCGCAACCTCCTCTTTGACAAGAGTTATGGTTGACCCTCCGTCTAACAGTGCGTAAACCTCGGCCGTACCTGTAGGTCCCGTTACTATGACCGGAACGACGTTGAGAAGCGTAGGCGTCCCGGTCGCGGAGCAGATGGCCCGCATCGCCTTCTCGTCGGCCGCGCCCGTTGTCTCGCCAGGCGCCCGATGGAGCAGGTGGTGGTGGAAGTGCGGACAGTCATCGAGCTCGCACTTCTTGCCCCCGCAGCGGTGACGGTGGCCTCGGTGTTCGAGGCAGCGGAAGCACAGCTTCTTCTCCCGGCACGCTTCCCAGCGCTTGTCCACGGGCAGCCTCTTGAACCCGTAGCACTCGTGGATGGTATGGCCGCCTCGCGCGCAGTACCCGCACGTCTTGCCCTCGGCTCGCTGCGGCGGACTGGCCGCGTGCACGCGCTGCGCGCGGCGCGGTTGGTCCGCGGGCCGCGACGGCGCCGGTGCTGCGGGTCGTGGCGGCGCTGTAGCCTCGGGTCGTATGTGCCGCGCCTGAAGCTTCATCTCGGTCTTCAAGAAGCGGCGAAGCTTCAGCAGGCACGGCTCGTCGTCCGGTTGTCTCGCCTCGTAGTCGAACCATCTCGTCTTGTAGAGGATAGACATCTTCTCTTCTATGGCGTGGAGCGTCTGTGGACTGACTAAGTAAGCCTCTTGCCGCAAGGCAACAATAGTGGATATCACCGAATCGACCTTGCACGCAAATGTCGGTAACTCCTTACCGTCGGTCAGGCGAGGCAGCGTCTTCAACTTCTCGAGCTCGGAGTAGACGATGCACTCCGGCCGGCCGTAGACGTCACCAAGCGCCGCGACTATCTCAATCGCCGACGCCGTGGTCTTGAGTAACCCGTCCACCAGCTCTCTGGCCGGCCCGCGCAAGCTGCGCCGGAGCCTCGCCTTGTTTTCCGCATCGTTGAAATGACGCGCCGTCGCGTCGTAGGTTTCGCGCCACGCGTACCATTCGTCATAGGCACCAGAGTAAGGCTGCAACTCAATCAAAGATTTAGAGACGCCACGCGCGGTGGGCGCCGAAATAGAGTGTGACAATTCAGTTAAACCTTGCAAAAACATTTGTTGTTGACGTTCGAACATGCCCAGTAATTCGTCAGATTTACTAGCGGTCCGCTCCGGCATATCGTACTGTTCGAAACGATCACTCGGAACATGGAACCGCGCTGCCGGCGACTCGAATTGCGCGCACGGCAGCGGGGAGTGCGGCAGCGGGGGCGCGGCTCCCCCCACCCGCGAGGGCGGGGGAGCCCCCCGGCGCGCGTCGTTATGCCGCAACTGCTCTGTCACGGCCTGCCTACTCGTTCCGGAATCCACAAATGGATCCCAGTAGACACCCGGGTCTACGACGGGGTGTCCCTGCTCCGCGCCCTTAATCCCTAGGGACGGCCCAGGGCGTGCGTCGTCGCCATATGACGCTACATAGAGGCGCGGAGGCCGCGCACCGGGCTGAACCGGCGGCAGCGTATTATTTAAATCACACACAGTTTCACCAAAATTAACTTGAATTTCACTAACCTGTGTGTTTGTTAGCGCGAGCTGTTGTCCCGCCGCGCCGTGGCTGCTCTCTTGCACCCAGCTGGCGACACGTTGCTCCGCTGTCCGGCTGCTGCACCGTGACTGGTCGTCTTCATCGTCGCTGTCTTTATGATCGAGTCGGAGCCTCTGCAGCTCGAGGTCCTTTCGTAATAGTTCCCTCTCAAGCTCCAAAATGCGAACCCTGGCGGAGTGCTGTCGGCGCGTGCTTCGTGTGCAGCGAGACGCGGCATCTTCACTGCCCATGCGTTCCCTGGTCGATGCACGCGGACGCACTGCCTCGGCCGCCGGGTCGGGGTGAGAGGGGAATGACGCAACCGCCTCGCTTCTTGACGCTGCGTGCGGTGCGCGGAGTGGCAACGCGTCGCTGCGTCCCGACGCGTTGTGTTGAGCGCGGGGCGTGACGCCTCTGGATGACGTCATCCCGCTTGAGTCATCTCTGCTCTCCGACGACGGATGCAGGCTGCTGACCAGTGTACTTGCCGACGTGTCCCACGTGTGCGTCGATGAGGACTCGGAGGTGCGCGTGTAGCCCGGGACGGCGATCGTGCCGCCCAACGCACCCGACGGTGGCCGTTCTTGTGACGGCTGCTGTGCAGACTCCGCATGTGCCATGAAGCCCGGGGCGGCGACCGCGCCGCCCGACACACTTGGAGCCCCCGGATCACTCACCAATGCCTCTGTCGGCTGGTCCGCAGCCTGCGCTCGCGTCTTCACCATTCTGCCTTCTGCGGTATCCCGGCTCGATGGACCAATGTTCGGGACAGCCGCCCGAACTTTTGCGCTGGTTGTGAGGCTTGAATGGAGGCGCCAATGAAACACTGATTACTAAAATGCTCGGGAGGTCCCGCAGGTCTCTGCTTTAAGGAAGACCTGTTCCTAGCTCCGCAAAGAGCTGGTTCAGGATTTAGATTAGCAAGAGACGCCGGCGAGCAGAGATGAACTGATTCTATGGGCTTAAGGCCTCGATACTTGTACCCTACGCGGGTGGTTAGTTAGTGTGAGACCCTATCGAGCAACTTGCGCGGCCTCCCACAATCAATGCATAAACTTTATTTGTATTTTTCTCATTTTTACAGTTTTTTATCATTTTAGGTTCATTTACAATTAATTAAATAAGCTAATATCCTTTTATCAAAACACATAGGCAATGTTACATACATGTTTAGAATCTTAAGCTAAGTTTAAGAAATAATAAATAAATAAAAGTTTAAGAAAGCTAGTCACAAATTAGAGTCTTATAAGATAGTTACAAATTAGAATCTTATAAGCTAGTTATTATTTCTATTAGAGTCTTTGGACGCTCACTACGTTCGTCGTGCACACATATTATGATGATGATTATGATTATGACTATTAAATTTTCTTGAAATCGTATTTTTAGAATCCAATAAGGAATTTAAAAAGTGATAATGGAATTTAATCGCACTGTTGACAGTCGGTGTTGCATTTTCAATTATAATTTACATTACGCGTAAATGCACACAATACCAGGAAGGGTTTGCAGTGTGATGCCAGTGACACGTGAATAGGAGTTATTGCAGTGCGCCACTGCAGTGCAGTGCAGTGCAGTGAGCGCGGCGCCTGCGCACAATGCGTTATTAAATGCGCTCGGTTTGTATTACAACACTAACTTATTATCGGCCATTGTGCTCGCGGACTACTGGTAGGCGGATCACACACGCGCGACTTGAGATTAATTTTAAATATTACAGTAATTATTTTGTAAGTAATATTGATAATTGATGTAATACAAAGCTGGATCCAAGAGGCGCAAAACCATGCGATAAGGACAGCCAGCCCTCTCCCTTGGAAGATATGGCATAGAAAAGAGCTCAAGTAAATGTTGTCTAAATTATGTTAAAACTAGCAGATACCCGCGGCTTCGCCCGCGTAAATTTTAGTTTTCCCTATTCTCACGGGAACCATCGATTTTTCCGGAGTAAAAAGTAACCATTGTGTTAATTTAGAGCGAAATCTATCTTCATTTTAACTTTCAGTCAAAAATTTTCAATAGTTGCAGCGTGAATGAGTATTTCTCCCACTGGAACAGTGAAAAACAAATATTCACGCGGGAGAAATAACCATTGATTTTCCCGGGATAAAAAAATAGCCTTCTCTTTTCTAATTTTCAGCCAAATCAGTTCAGCAATTACGGCGTGAAGGAATATTTTTCCCGCGTGGATATCTGTTTTTCACTGTTCCCGAAGGAACCATGGATTTTTCCGGGATAAAAGGTAGCCTTAGTATTAATCCAGGATATAATCTATCTTTATTCCAAATCAGTTCAGTAATTACGGCATGAAGGCATATTATCTATCACTATTATCATGGAGACCATGAAATTTTCCGGGATGAAAAGTAGCCTATGTATTAATCCAGGATAAAATCTATCTCCTTTCCGAATTTCAGTCATATCCGGTCAGTAAGTGCAGCGTAAAGTAGTATTTTTCGCGCGTGAATATCAATTTTTCAGTTTTCCCGCGAAAACCATGGATTTTTCCGGAATGAAAAGTAGCCTTTTTATTAACCCAGGATATCATCTATCTCCATTCCGAATTTCAGCCAAACCGGTCTTGACTTGCGGCGTGAAGATTTTTTTCCGCGTGAAGTTTGGTTTTTAACTAATCCCACGGGAACCATGGATTTTCCCGGGATGAAAAGTAGCTTATGTGTTAACCCAAGATGCAATTTATCGCCATTCTAAATTTGAGCCAAATCGGTTCAGTAGTTGCGGCGTGAAGGAGTATCGAAGCTTGGTAAAATACGAACTTTGGAGCCCCGTTTCACCCCTTAAGGCGGGAATTTTGAAAAATCATTTCTTAGTGCACCCCTAGACCTCATAAGGAACCTGTGTGCCAAATTTGAAGTCTCTAGACCCAGCGGTTTGGGCTGTGCGTTGATATGTCAGTGAATCAGTCAGTCAGTATCTTCTTTTATATATTTAGATTAAATATTACAGTTACATTATTACTAACCCAAATACTCATTGTTTAACTAAAACACACAATGTAAATAGCGAAACAGTGATAAGTTCAAAACCTATTTAGGTACCCATTTTCACATTTGTAGCATTATAATCCCATATCCCATTTTTCAACTAAAACACACATTGTTAAAAGCGTACAGTGCTAAGTTCAGAATCTATATGGTGCCCATTTTCACATCTGTAGTGATCAGTAGGTAGTAGTAATATCAGATCTGTAGTATCATTAGCTTTTGCCCACCGCCCTGCCTGTGTCAAATTCGCTTTTAACATCCTGAGGGAAACATGAATTTCCCGTTCCCATTCAATATTCCAACCTTATACCTACTTTCAAAGAAATTTGCTTTAGCTATCTACCTATAGATGTAGCTATAGATTGCTGTAAAAATTTAGGTTTTTTGAATATCCCACGGGAACTATGGATTTTTTCGGGATAAAAAGTACCCTATTATTTAATCCGGACTTCTAACTTTACCTCTGCAAAATTTCAAAGCAATCGGTTCAGTAGTTACGGCGTGAAAGCGGAACAAACATACAAACAAACTCACTTTCCCATTTATAATATTAGTAAGGATTGTTAATACTACTAAGTCGATGCTAGAACATATTATTATGTAAAATTGCAATTTATAATAAATGTTGAAATATAGTTAATTCGAAAGTGTGTATGTGTGTAGGTAATATGGAATTTACTCGCAGTGTTGCATGTTGGACGTACGTTTTGTAATATTGATAATAATTGATGTAGAGCAAAACTGGGTCCAATTGGCGCAAAACCATGCTAACTAAGGCTAGATCTTTACAGGAAGTCTGTAAGGAAATTGTAATCACAAAATACTTTGTGATTCTGCAAAATATAGCATCGACGAAATCTTGGCCACTGATTGGCTTATGCTTACATACTTTGCACTGATTGGTTAATGTTTGCATCGGTTGCAGCCAAAGTACCGCTTCGCTGGTGATGTTGCGTTGCTACGGTTACTGGCGATGTTTGGACGATGTACAATATTATTTACGGGAATGACATTTGATTTACAAACGTTTGTCATTTTTTCAACATTTCAGCACAGGCTACTTGTTATACTATTTCCATTAATTTATTTTCTCTTTGAAACATGAAATCACATGAAACAGACATAGCAATAGCAAGGGATCAGAGAGAGATAAAGGTAAAGCTGTCTCTTTCTGGTCCCTCGCTATTGATATATCTGTTTCATATGCCAAATAGAAAATAAACGAATGGAAATAGTATAGTTCTCCATCGGCTGGGACGACGATGAAGACGATGAACCTTTTGTCGTGAAAAAAATGAAAAATGAAAAATCTTTATTTTCAAATATGGCCAATTAATGGGCTCTTATATGAAAAGTCAAAACTCTACCGCCAGGTTCAAAAGGTGTGTGAAGGCAACCTTATTAATTTCAAATGCATCATGATCG
This sequence comes from Coenonympha arcania, assembly GCA_036785405.1. Taxonomy (NCBI): domain Eukaryota; kingdom Metazoa; phylum Arthropoda; class Insecta; order Lepidoptera; family Nymphalidae; genus Coenonympha; species Coenonympha arcania. The sequence continues at coordinate 15,446,322 of CM072068.1, read as the reverse complement.
GCCTTTGTGGTGAAATGTATTGCAGATTGGTTCTGCGATTCCCAGACTAACGGTAACCACGTCTACAATATCTTGCCATTTCGGCCATTGGGGCAGACGTGTTCTGGAGTGGAGACCACGTACCGGTAAGCGCAGCGTAGGATGACCCTCTGCCCGCTGGATCGACGATCTGAAATAGGTAGCTGGTAGCGGGTGTTGAGGAAGGCGGAAGACCGTGTGTGGTGTGTGGTGGATTAACTATGTAAACACAGAAAACCTAATACAACTCCCATTTAAATATAAAAGGTGTAATCTAGAAAGTGGAAACTTCATTGGCTCATGTGCTAACTATATTTAGAATAAGGTTATGTATTATGTTTAAGCTGTTTGTTTCCCAAACAAAGAGAGAAAAAAAAATCAGAAAGTCTTACTTCAATAGACAAACACAAGACCCGAAAAACTGTCACCAGTTTATTGTTGTCAAAAATGTTTCTTTTGACACCAACGGCGTCAGTAGTAAGCCGACCGCGGAATTCTATTTAATCTGATTCGATTTAATTTATTACGAGTACATATATGGACCGCGGTCATTGACTTACTATCTAAGGACCCGGGTGTAATACAAAATTCACGGAAAAAGTGTCCCGAGAAAACCTATATATAAACGAGGGTATGTGTATTTTTATAAACAAACTAAAACATTGTAATTTATGTCTTAAACCATTATTATTGTTGAGGAACCCTAAAAAGTGCAAAACGACTTTATTATAAGTGTAAGTACGATAGAAGCCCCTACGATCTTCCATCTAACTTTTAAGGGTCAATATTTCTGCGAGACAATGCCCACTCACACTGATACAATAAACTCTAGATAGTGCAGTGGAAAATATTTTATAACTGAAAAGCGTGAGATACGAAGTCCTTTGGAATTTGAAGGACATAGGTTCGAAGCTCACGCTGTAGAAATATGCTAAAACAAGCGTGTGTGTGCTCACAAACATTGTGGAGACCATATAGATCTTATAGTGATAAAAATCTAATGTGTTTATTAATCTATCTCCGTTCCAAATTTCAGCCTAATCTAAGTTTTAATTAATAGCTTGAGCGTAAAAGAGTAACCTTCTCTTTTACAATATTCAGGGTTATATTGATTATTGAATAGCTTCTTGACGGAATTTCTAGTTATTAAAAGAACTCACAAACTCAGTTATGGTACTATTACATACTGATAATATTGAGAGGCAGGTTTGGCTATCCTTGCGTTGTAAAGAATCAATCAATTATTAATCTCTTATTTTTGAGACGTAATTAATTTTAGTTTTTTCGAAATTTCACTGACGATATTACGGATATAACTGTTTATAATCTTTGACTGAGATCCAATTAGAGTTTTAAAAGTTCTGTTTATCTTTGACATTTCTGTATCAACGTCCATTAGGAACATTATGCTCACCTTACCCGTCCCAGGGGTGGCTCTCTGGGGAAATCAGCAGAGTTGCCAACCCTGAGCGCAGGGTTGTCGACAGCTTATTGTCTTACCGGCTGATTTATTCGCGATGCGTGATAAAGGTTATGGGATTGTTATAGGATGCTCTTCAGGTAGGGTTGTCTCAAACTTGTTTTAATTTTTAATTGGATTTGTTTCGTAGAGCATGTCAAATTAAGTAATTCCTTGGCATCTAAGTTATTCCTTCAGTAATAATAGCTCGTGATGTTATAGGATTTTAAAAGTCTGCTCTTTTAAGACTGTCACGAAGTAATGTGCATGAGGTAGAACATGTACGGTTAACATCAAAAGTCGATTTAGAATTTGCATACAAGATCCCTTTCATGTATTTGTATTACATAGAAATATTTTTAAACCTAACGGCCATTGCCCTCAGGTACTTGGCTACTTGCACACTATATCAGCTTTTAAACTAGTTATATAATTATGGTTTTTTGAAGTTGACTGTTCATAGGTACTTTTGTTGATATCAGATTTGGGCGGGAGGTCCCTGGTTCGATTCTCGGCACGGGTCAGTTCAGAATTTTATAATTTCTAAATTATTGTCTTTCTTGTAGTGTAAATAAAAAGTTTGTCAACTTGAGAAGCAGCAAAGTTACTCGCCTAGGGTTGTCGACAGCATACATATTACATAGCATTATTATTAAAAAGCGCTAGAGACGCAGTCGCCACCATATTATGACACATTTCAATTCGATTCGTAGAATGGAATCGTTCCATTTCCATTCAAAAAAATTTATGAGAATGACAGTTGCCTGCGCGGAAGTCATTTGACCAATTTAGCTAGTTTTGTTTTTTAATTTCGTTCCATTCCATTTTACGAATCGAATCAAAATACTTACATAATAATATCATAATGTAACTGCAACTGCTGATGATGAATTATAAAGTTTTTATTTAAAGCCAGGGTCGCCAATGCTTCATTTTTTTCAATATTATTTTAAAAGGTACAAGGTTTTTTTGTGGTTTTTTTACATTATTTTAAGGACGAATAAAACGACAAAGTTCCGTATGTTAAATTACTTTTTATTTTTAAATAAATATAACCAATAACATTTATTACATCACAGGAGCAGGGTATCATAAAACACAAGTTCGTCGCAAAAACACGCACAACGGTCGTTGGAACCATATTATCTAATAAGACCTATCGGCACTTCAAGTATTGAATAATATTTCATTTTATCTTCTTTTATTTTTTAAGTATCTTTAATGTTCTTCAGTGGTACAAAAACATTACAAGTACTGTCAACGTCAAAAGTCAATATAAAATTTGCATACAAGTTCGCTTGCATACACGTATTACATAGAAAAATAATTTTAAATTAAGTTATTTTTATTCAATAATCCAGCTAAAAAAATTCAGTATGGTTTGTTAATAGAGTTTTATTTAGTTTTAGTCAATAAATAAACCTGACGAAATAGTATTTTTTGCACACAGTTTTTGCATAACTTATTTTGGTACGCTGTTATAGAAGCTTCTTAGTGAGTTTATTAAAATATTATTTTTATATTTTTATGATAGATATTAGATGATTGGTTCCAACGCGATCGTTTCTCACATGCCTTAAATTTAATTGACGTCCCTTACAATATAAATAAGTATAGCCTAAACAATAATATACATACCACTAAAATAATATGAACTTACTACCTAAGTAAGTATAGTCCGTGACAAGTCGAAATAAGTAGCAATGTTTAGGTACTAGATTGTAACCTCATCTATTGGTAAAGTCGACCTATTACGGACTATAAATTTTTTTTTTCGAAAAGATGTTATACATTAAAAATGCATCATAAAAGTAATGATGTTTGATAATATACGTCAGAAACAATAAAAATTAGGTCCAAAAATTTGAAACTGTGGCATATTTCCCTATGTTATTTAAATACGTTCTTGAGCTATTTGTTAATATTTTTTAAAAACCTTGAATTTAAAAACAATTACAAACGGTAGGTACATTTTTGTGCCGAACATATTGAAATTAAAATTAAATAGGCCAAATTGTGCGTTGTAACTTTTTTGAAAAAATATTGTCCTGTTCGATTTTTCTTTCATTCAAAAATTTGTTTTCTTCATTTCAAAAATGCAATACAGAGTTTGTTAATAATTTGGACTTGCCATTGAAAATAATGTTTATTCGCTTTAAACCTTAATTTTAAAATTATTTTGCATTTTGTCATATTTTGAGTTTAACGTTTAGAAGTACAAATTGTCTAGTTTTATCTATAGTACAGTTAATATTATGTGCTATTAGTTTCATATTATAACAATTTATGTATTTATTAATCTTTTGCACACCCTATGAAATCTTTTAAAAAATTATTACACAAACGTAAATAAATGATTTACATGCCAGGAGACATTTTTAATAGAATTCGTAAAAAGGAAAGTTTGAATTAATGAAACATTGACAGTTAAATCCAATAAAATTTCTAAATATTTTAGTTCATAAAGTTCATTTTTGTCATAAAAATATTTAAAAAAACTTTTGTGAGAATCCATATAGTTTACATTTTTACAAACTGTTGTAAAACACGATAATATAAATTACGAAATCTAAAGATATGCATAACTAGAAACAGGTTAATAGACCGATCTACAACTAAATACACTTTTTACAATCCGCAGTACAATCAAGCGAAATCTCTAAGTAATTTTTAAATACGTATCTAATGATTATTTATTTTTCATTTTTATATTTTAAACATACATTAACTGACGCCACCGATGGTCAGCCTCAACCTGACAGTAGATAAAAACAATTTGTAAAAAAAAATGGATTATTTGTAGCCAAACATTAACTAATGTAGCCAAATGACAAAAGTAAAGTGATTTTGAGTCGCTGGCGCTGCACTTGTGTGTTTTATCTTGTGTGTGAGTCTTTATGCTTTTTGGTCAATATAGTTTCTGAATAGTACATTTCAATAAAAGTTTGTCATTTCTTTACGAGTCCCGGTTTGTTGACCCAAGCCGAAGGCGAGGGTCAACTATAAGGACGAGTAAAAATGACAATTCCGCACGTGCATTGAACGACGTTTTTTAATACATTTGCGAAAAAAAATATTGGTTTTTACGTGTTTGCCTGCTCCGTGTTTGCATGCCGTGTTCGTGTTCATGCGCTCCTGGTGCGCCCGCTCCGGTGCCGCGTAGGAGGAAAACATAAAAGCACTAGTGCGGAAAAGAATAACTTTGCGCACGCTAAACACACATGGAAATGTCAACTTTTTGAGCTAATGTATTAAAATAGTACATTTCAATATAAGTGCGGAAAGTATGTCATTTCTTTACGAGTCCCGGTTTGTTGACCCAAGCCGAAGGCGAGGGTCAACTATAAGGACGAGTAAAAATTCCGTTCAATTCCGCACGTGCATTGAACGACGTTTTTTAATACATTTGCGAAAAAATATATTGGTTTTACGTGTTTGCCTGCTCCGTGTTTGCATGACGTGTTCGTGTTCATGCGCTCCTGGTGCGCCCGCTCCGGTGCCACGTAGGAGGAAAACACAAAAGCACTAGTGCGGAAAAGAATAACTTTGCGCACGCTAAACACACATGGAAATGTCAACTTTTTGAGCAAATGTATTAAAAAGAATGTTTCTTTTCGGACAGTATGGTGCAGGGGGGGCAGGCGAAAGAATCGTTAAATAGCCGTTCACGCCTTAAATCCAATTCTTCAAAGAAGATTTAATTTATCAAACTTAGTGAAACGATAAAATAATTGTAATAACAAGAGATAGAGCCTGTTGGTTGGTACCTGTGATAAGTCCATTGAAACAGTTCGGTGCATTGTTTTCCCGCCGGCGGCCATTATCCTGCCATATTTGTTTGCCCGGCGGCCATGTTGCGGATCCAACAATGGATTATTGTAAATCGTAGCATCGCGCGCGGAAGATGATTTGTTGCTTTGTGCTTGTGTAGGTAACTGTACCTGAGAGAGTAATTTGACGGCTCAATTGGGCTTGATTACTTGAGTGTAGGCCTCTTTGTTGATGCACAATATCGTTAGCTTATGCCGGTTATGCGTCGTTAAAGAAATTGAAAACAGAGATTATCTCAATACAATGTTGTAATTTGTTTCGTTTAGAAATAAAGGATAAGTATATTATAAACTCCAACTGCACGCATGAATTTAAGAATGAGTCATCTGAATATTTATATTATAAACTTTTTCATACAAGAAAAAAGTAGCGCCATTTGTCAAAATCTTTTAAGCGCTTGCGAACTAAATAACAAGTGAAGTGATCTGTGGTGTGCCATGTGAACCGCGGTCCTTGGACAATATTGCAATCGACTTACTGCTGACGCTGTTGGTGTCAAAATAAATATTTTTGACACTAATAAACTGGCGAAATTTTTTCGCGCGGTTCACCGGGTTGCATGCAACTTATTTTACTTTATACGATTTTAGACCGTAAAAAAAGCACACTGCAGTGTAAAATTCTTTACACTGCAATATGCTCTAAATCGATAATTTTCTCGAAGATGGCGTCAAAATGTACGTTCAAAAATTTATACACTTAATATTAATATAATTTTATTTTAGTAAAGCTAATAATACTGTACATGTACCTTTAGATAGGCGTTAGATAAAGAAATAAAAACTACGAAAAATAATGTTTTAGCGAGAAAAAATAAAAACGCGGTAAAGATATACATATACATACAAAAGAACGCTTTGGCAAGACAAGTCGTTTAAAAAAAATACCGAAATAGTTTCACGAAGGATATTCATAAATTAATAGATTTAATAACCCTTAATTATAAGTTATCTTAATAAATGAGGTACGTTAAAACATTATGACTATACTTTGTGTGGATGAATCATAAAAATGAGTCATCAATCATTATTGGAACCACCTAAATCTAATATAGAGTACAAAAAATATCATTTATCAAAAGAGAGCAAAGAAGCGCTGAAAATGCGCGCCAATTTTGACACATGATATTGACGAGTGTTACCAGTACTTAAAAACAATTTTAACATACGCATTTTCAATATAAAAATTAACAATTAATTATACAAAAATGCATAAAATGGAACGAAAACTATTATTTACTCATAGCTTCTAGATTTAAATAAATAATCTTAGAATTAGCGTAACGTTAACAACAAAATTCCTTAGATGAATTATACTTTTGGGACAAAATGTTGCAATAGTTAAATATGAATTTCATTTCACAAGTAGGAACTCCGTTGTTAACAGTACGAGAATAATAACGAAATCCTAGGAAGGAAGAAATTAAGTCAAAATAATTTGCCTCCATTTGATATGGCAACAATTATTTTTTTGCTGAAGTCAGATGAAAATTAGTAGGTATGGTAGTGTATCGATTTGTATAAATAACAACAATAATCTATTTAACGGTGTTGTTTTAATAGCAGAAAACGTTTAAGTTATGCATTCTGAAGGAGCTCGAACCCATTTAACAATTTTCTTTAATAATTATTATTATGTTATTAACGGAGTACTATATTATTATCCTTAAACGCGACTAGGTCAATCTATTGTATTAATAAACAGCATTAATGGCAGTAAGTAATCTTGCATTTTATCCATTCAAAAATATGCACGGAACATAGACGGAATACCTTACAAACTCCTTTGAGTAGGCCCTCGGACTAGGCTATCTGTTGCAAAACTTTTGCCTGTTCTTTTTTCAAGATGGCGTCTAGACTCTAGCGACCTCTGGGCGCGCGCGTTTGTTAGTGGCAGTTGATCGCGCGACGCTGCAGGCGACGGATGCGTCTGTGCCAGTCGTCCCTCCATTCCAACAGTAATGTCCTGTCGCCAACCGTTAGTCCCGGCAAGCCAGACGACGATCCTTCTTTTTCCACTCCTAGGATTAAATAGGACCTGTCGGGGAAACAATGTAAATGTAGTCAAAATTAATGATATACATTCTTATATAGATTGCTTTAGTTGGATGGTGGCGGTAGGCTGATATAATACTACTGCAAGACCTAATGGCAAAATTACTGTCTTTATAAAACTGTTGCCGTTTAGACCCTTCTGCTCCCTGACCCCGATTACTAATGGATGTTACAGATTTATATCGGAGCCAAATGAATTACGCATTTTATGCTTTTAATCCATTTGTGTTACAGCTGTTCATACACAGCTTAAAACTGATACAGTTTAGTAATAGATATTTCTTTTTGTAATTGTAATATTTTGGTCGTATGGCTCGTATTATTTGATCTTTCCTGCTGACATGTAAGCATAGTTTGTTAAATGTTAATTATATTTCGTGTGTGATATTTATTTGTCAAGAGATCACGAGGAGCGTTAAAGCTGGCTGCTCCATGTGTACTGAAGAGTTTGCGGGTAGTTTGCGGAGCGCTCACTTGTTAATCTTGATCTTAGGGCACTTGTAGGCGAGGTCCTGCGCGCGCACGTGTAATATTATTATGTCGTATAGCAGGTACTATTTGATGTTTTCCTGTGTCATGTAGACATGTGTTAAATGTTAATTAAATTTCGGTTGTGAAATTTATTTTTTCACAGATCACGAGGAGCGTTTAAGCTAGTCGGTCTACGTGTGTATTGGAGAGTTTGCGGGTAGTTTGCAAGCGCTCACTTGTAAATCTCTTAGGGCACTTGTAGGCGAGGTCCTGCGCGCGCACGTGTAATATTATTATGTCGTATAGCAGGTACTATTTGATGTTTTCCTGTGTCACGTAGACATGTAATAAATGTTAATTATATTTCGTGTGCGATATTTATTTTTCCAGAGATCACGAAGAGCATTAAAGCTAGCTGCTCTATGTGTATTGGAGATTTTGCGGGTAGTCTGCGAAGCGCTCACTTGTTAATCTTAATCTTGGGGTGGGTACTTGCAGGCGAGGTCCTGCGCGCGCACGTGTAATATTATCATAGTCGTATGTAGCACGTATTACTTGATGATTTCCTGTGTCATGTAGACATGTGTTAAATGTTAATTATATTTCGTGTGTGATATTTTTTTTCCAGAGATCACGAGGAGCATTAAAGCTAGCTGCTCTATGTGTATTGGAGCTTTTGCGGGTAGTTTGCGAGCGCTCACTTGTTAATCTTAGGGCACTTATAGGCGAGGTCCTGCGCGCGCACGTGTAATATTATCATGGTCGTATGTAGCAGGTATTATTTGATGATTTCCTGTGTCATGTAGACATTATATGAAATTTAAAAGTGTGAAATTTATTTTTCCAGAGATCACGATTCACGAGGAGCATTAAAGCTAGCTGCTCTATGTGTATTGGAGATTTTGCGGGTAGTCTCCGTATCGCTCACTTGTTAATCTTGATCTTAGGGCACTTGTAGGCGAAATCCTGCGCGAGCACGTGTAATATTATTATGTCGTATAGCAGGTACTATTTGTAGTTTTCCTGTGTCATGTAGACATATGTTAAATGTCAATTATATTTCGTGTGTGATATTTATTTTTCCAGAGATCGAGAGGAGCATTAAAGCTAGCTGCTCTATGTGTATTGGAGATTTTGCGGGTAGTCTGCGAATCGCTCACTTGTTAATCTTGATCTTGGGGCACTTTGAGGCGAGGTCCTGCGCGCGCACGTGTAATATTATTATGGTCGTATAACACGTATTATTTGATGTTTTCCTGTGTCATGTAGACATTATATGAAATTTAAAAGTGTGAAATTTATTTTTCCAGAGATCAAGAGGAGCGTTAAAGCTGGCTGCTCTATGTGAACTGAAGAGTTTGCGGGTAGTTTGCGGAGTGCTCACTTGTTAATCTTGATCTTGGGGCACTTGCAGGCGAGGTCCTGCGCGCGCACGTGTAATATTATTATGGTCGTATAACACGTATTATTTGATGTTTTCTTGTGTCTAGGCATGTGTTAAATGTTAATTATATTTTTTTCCAGAGATCACGAGGAGCGTTAAAGCTGGCTGCTCTATGTGAACTGAAGAGTTTGCGGGTAGTTTGCTACGCGCTCACTTGTTAATCTTGATCTTGGGGCACTTGCAGGCGAGGTTCTGCGCGCGCACGTGTAATATTATTATGGTCGTATAACACGTATTATTTGATGTTTTCTTGTGTCTAGGCATGTGTTAAATGTTAATTATATTTTTTTCCAGAGATCACGAGGAGCGTTAAAGCTGGCTGCTCTATGTGAACTGAAGAGTTTGCGGGTAGTTTGCTACGCGCTCACTTGTTAATCTTGATCTTGGGGCACTTGCAGGCGAGGTCCTGCGCGCGCACGTGCAGCGCCACGGCGCCGCGGCGCAGGCGGCTGCGCGGCGCGCGCTTGTACACGGCCTGCACGCTCAGCGCGAGCCGCACCCAGCCGCCCGCGCCCGCGCCCGCGCCCGCCGCCGCCTCGCGCCCGACCACTCGACCCATTATGACTGCAACAGAAACACCACACGACTCGGTGAAGTTAAGTTGGCACCCCGCGTCGATTACGTCATACGACTGTGAACATGACGACTGCGGGGAGGTGAGCGGGGAAGTGGGGAGGTGCGCATTTCAGCGAGGTGCAAACTTAGATAATAATAATAATATAATAACGCGGAATAAAAAGGTTCGTCATCTTAGTCGCGGAATGAAAAGGTTCTTCATCTTAGTGTCGATTTTCGCTTGCACTAGTACGAATCACTTCGAAACTTTCGAGGTGATTCGTTTGCACTAGTCGATTGTTTTGGCATGTTGACATAATGGACGCTTGCAGTACTAGTGCAAGCGAAAATCGACACTAAGATGAAGAATAGACACAAGCGAAAATCGAACCTTTTCATTCCGCGACTAAACAAATCACCGTGGTAGAGTGTCTGTAGAGCAGACAATAGTTTTCGATATTATGTATATGCACTTCACCTAACCATAGCAATACGCATCAAGAAGTAGAACCATCTGAGCGATTCTGCAAAAATACTTAGAAAAATCATTGGTGTGACAAAAGAGAAAAAAAATCTTGTTTGAAACACTGGTAGGTATGATAATCTGGTGTGACTACGAGTCGGTATTCATATCATCGACGAAGTTAGGTACATCTTGGGCACTGATTGGTTAATGCTTGCATCGGTCGAGCCGCATCGATATTGATGTTTGCATCGCTTGTACAACGAAGGCATCAATTGACTGTTGAAGTTTGTATTGCTATGGTTACTGTCGATGTTTGAGCGATGCACAATTTCATTCACAAGATCACAGATCATAATTATGCCAGTTCGTTCGTTCGTTCGTTTCAGCCGACGGACGTCCACTGCTGGACAAAGGCCTCCTGCAATGCTTTCCAGCCCATCTCCTGCAATGCTTTGGGCTGGAATGACAGTTCACCGAGCATTAAATCATGGTTAAGTTCATTCTGTCTCTCCTTATTGAAAATCGCTTAAGTAATCTGCCAAAAAGGGACAACATTAAATAAACAGGGGTTAAATGCTTGGTGAACTTGGGGCATGTGATACCCTAGATTTGTCAATATCATGTTCACGGATTAGTGTCCAACACTAGCCCACGTCTAACCCAATCAGCATCACTGTCGGGGAGTGACTCACCGTAGTCTCGGCTGCAGAACTTGTTGAGGTTGAGAGTCCTGGCGCCGGCGCGGCACCGGCCGCACTGCTCCGCTGCGCACAACACAACACACGTCAGATCGTGTCACACACACAAACAGACACGCAGACAGACAGCTGTTCACACTTATATTAAGGAGGTACTTAGCGTGTCGCAAGTCGTAGTTTTAATCACATAAGCATGAACACACAACGAATTAGCAGATTGACAAGTGGTTATAAAAATGTTGACGCAAAGCTTGTTCGAAACCTGACTGCGATCTCATCTGATGGTAAGTTGCGATGCAGCTAAACATTGTAATTAGGGGTATAGCCTCTATTAAAAACACAGAGCGCCAAAAACGGGTTTAAGTTTAGTAATCTAGAAATTAGAAACTTCAATAAAGAAAAGTAACGTAGAAAATGTAACAAACAATTTGAAGGCAAAGATTAATAACTACAATCTCATCTGATGGTAAGTTACGATGCACACAAAGATGTCATGAGGGGTAAAGCCTATATCAACAACATAAGAGTGGCAAATAGAGTGGTTTAAACTTAAAGTAATTTAGAAAGTAGAAACTTCAATAAATAAATAACTTAAATGTTGAAATAAGTTACATCAGTAGTAACAATAGCTCTAACTATCGATATACATCCTTTGTCAATAGTATCTAGTTTAATGCCTTTAATCAATAATAGTGAGTCGTAGACATTAAATTATAAGGATTCTATAACCACATCCAAAGAAAAAATAAGGGTAATCTAAGAAAAATCACAATTTCACAAACACATCTAAGTAAAGCAAGGACACTATGATATTTATTTTCTAACACTAAAAGAAATACACCAAAAGTTGTTTACCTTTACCGCACTTTGCACTACACAGATCGGACTGGGTGTATGACTGGGGTACAAACTAATTTTGAAACAAAAGGGTTATGAGTTTGGCGATGAGTAATAAAGCAAGCCTGGAAACAAACTAGATTTCATGATGTTAATAACCAATATTCCAATTTCCAACCTCAGGTAGGGTAGGGTACATTGTAAATAAACTTAAAGTGCAAATAAATAAACTTAAACTGATTGAGTTTACTTTTCTATTAAAGAAAATTTTTGAATGACTTTAGGTACTCTTAAACGTAAGCATTTTATTCAATCAGATTTCAATTAAGATAGTGTCTTTATATTCTGAAATTCTAAACAAATATTAGGCAAATTTTGCTTGAAAATATTAGCAAAGTAAACTCACTCAAAAAGCACTCAGTCACGGTAATGTGATTAGTATTTTGGGAATATTTCGGTAAGCATTTAAAAGTGTTCTAAAAATTCGTTAGACTTTTTGAAGCATTACTCGAATTAAGAGTTCCAGGATTTTATATTTTGGTAAGGATAAATCAATTAAGAAATAAACGTCAGTTTTACAAACACCTTTTAAAATAATGACTATCTGGATACTTTTATTATTTTTCCACTAATCCATTAGTAATTACCAATATCTTTAGCGGCTACACGCAAGTTTTCGTGTTATTGTCATCTGCAGGTAGAGCCATATTATTTTAAATTTCACTGAAATATTGCAGCTTCTTTATAACCATGAGTAATATATTGGTAACAGTCCAATAGAATGTCAATTTTAATGGGTGTCCTGTTAAAAGTTATGTTACTTACAGTGGTTACTTATTTAACTGCACAATATAATTCATTTCCGTCATGTTACCTTTATGTGATTTGGACATGGCTGAACTTTAAAACTATAGTGAGCTAGTTCTCACGCGAAAAGTTCTAATTAAGACACTCAAGGTTTCATTAATTAGAATTTAAGGTAAATAACTAAATTCAAAGCGTTTAAGTTATTTATAAGGGACATATTATGTTAATTAGGAAAGGTACTTCGCAAGTTATTTAGGTAGGAATTCCTATTGAAATACCGTTCCTTGCTCAGAACGAATGGCCGGATGTATCAATCAATATTGCGTAAGTAACGAGGCTCACATTATGTTGTGATTGATATGATTTGTTATAGAAATGAAGCTGGCTCATGACCGAGGTTAAATGGACTTTAATTTTGTTTCGAAAATCAAATTTAAATTTGTCTTTATTTGTTGACGCTTACGTTTCATCTAAGTTTGTATAGAACGTATGCCATAATAATTTCAATCTTGGAAAAATTACGATACAAGATACCAAATTAGCTACGTTGAACAACTTTGGACCAACTAAAACTTTATTCGGACTATTAATTCTAACCGAGTTCTTATGTCCAAAGGTGGTATAAAGTTTTCTCAAGATTCAAAACCAAAGTACTTTAGGAATAAATTGTATTTTTTGACACCATTGGCACTAGGACTTTGCTTGACTTATACGGAATTCATTGGCCCAATTCTTTGGAATCAGGATTTTTATTAAAAAAATAATAATTATAAGAGTTAATATACATATAGTCTATAAAAATGTAGGGTTTGGGTTCAGCCTGGTACCGAATTTCATACATCCATGGTTATTGTTTTGGGTTTTTGCAATTTATAGCTAAGCTTAATTAAGCATTTTAAACTTTGTAAAATCCGTGAATCATAATATCATTTTCAGTTTATCTGGGGACACGGTAGTGTCCCCGCCAGACGAGTCAAGCGAAGCGCGAGGGCACTACCTATCTTTTCTCGAAGTGTTTCGCCGTATTTTTAAACCCTTATAACTTAGGCCAGAATTATTCCAGATAATCAAAATTCTCGGGAAATGATGTCGCCGGTGAACTTATTAAACGTATAAAGTTTCAATATCACAGGTCTTATACTTTAGATTTTATTGACATCTGAAAAACCCAGATTTCGTCACTGACTGACTGACTGACTGACTGACTCACTGATGATCATCAAAATTCCTAGGTACTTCCTGAAGTCCTAGAAAGCTGAAATTTGGTATGTAAGCTAGAATTAGTACACAACCAACAGAAAAATTCCAAAAGTTGGGAATTTAACCCCCCAACCCCTTAAAATAGGGGATGGAAGTTTGTATGAAACTACGGCAAATATTGATGCTAGAGGTCTCAAAATTGATGTAGGGACTCTCCGTTGTAAACAATTAAATACGTGTTTCAGGATTTTTAGTAAATCACCCCACATCCATCAAATTAGGGGGTTGGAAGTTCGTATGGGGGGGATGGAAGTTTGTATGAAACTACAGCAAATATTGATGCTAGAGGTCTCAAAATTGATATAGAGACTCTTCGTAATAAACAATTAAATACGTGTTTTAGGATTTTTAGTAAATCACCCCACATCCATCAAAATAGGGGGTTGAAAGTTCGTATGGGGGGATGGAAGTTTGTATGAAACTACGGATAATATTGATGCTAAAGGTCTCATAATTGATATAGGGACTCTTTGTAATAAACAATTAAATACGTGTTTCAGGATTTTTAGTAAATCACCCCACACCCACATCAAATTAGGGGGTTGGAATTTCGTATGGGGTTTCCCATACGTATATAGATAGGTACAAACTTAATTTCATGTAAGATATCTGCTAGTATACATCTGGAAAAACACGTAATTTTTTTTGGTAATTATAAGCGCGATTCCAGTGCCCAAGTGGCCAAGCGCCCAAGTGCCCAGTGCCCCGTGCCCAGTAATATCGCACGTTTCAAGCCCAAGTTCCATGCATGTCATGTTTAACAAGCCGAGTTTCACTGCATATCGAGTGACCAGGATCCAGCGCTCAATGGCAAGCACCCACATTGAACCGAGTGCCTAGTGCCCAGCTGAGCTGTCGAACGTGCCAAGCGTCAAATCTCTCTGATTCTGAAGAGCGTTTAGCGCATAAATACCTGCTCAGTGCCCAAACGGACGCGTCAAGCCCAAGTTACATACAGGCCCCGTCCAACGAGCCCAGCTCTCAGTTCCCAGTGCCCAGGGTGAGATGAGTGCCCAAGGCCCAGTGCCCAGTACCCACAGTTAGCCGTCGGGCATGCCAAGCGTAAACTATGTGGATTTTAACAGCGCCCCAACGTCAGTGTGCGCAGTACCATAGTACACGCGGCAAGCCCGAATTCCCGTACCGAGCTCCGCGTGTTCATTGCCCAGAGTCCAGTGCTCTGTGACCAAAATGAGTTGTCAAGCGTGTCAAGCGTCAAATTTGAATTTCAAGAGCGCCTCAGCGGCCAACGAAAATAAAGACTAAGTATAAATAAAACAATAGTTAAAAACTAATAAACACACAAATCTCACCGATACCTTCCGTAGATTTGTAATGGATAACAAGTAGTCTGTGTTAGTCCAGGATATAATCAGTCTACATTTTAAATTTCAACCAAATCAGTTCAGTGGTTGTGTTGTGATTGAGTAACAAACATCCAAACTTTCATTTGTATCTGACTTTGTGTTTTAATAGGTAAAATTTGAAGTTTGGATCTATACATTACTTTTAATTATCATTTTATCTTGATAAATGTTAAATTAGTTTCACTTTCGGTAGGCCAAAACTACTAACTTTAAATCCACTATAAGTTTTTTAAATTTTCAGAATATACTTCTAAGCAAAGTACGTATCTACTCGTAATACAAACATATTAGAGAGTGGGCTGTGAAAAGAGGCGCACTTGAAGTGCAAGAAATACACAAAAAAAAAGAAAAATTAAGTTAATAAAAAACATTGTTTTAAAAAAACTTACAAAAATAAATGAAATCCCAACAAAAACATTATCATGTATAATGTTGCCAGACGAGTATATGGCTCACACTGTCAAAAAGTTATCAGATCTCATGTAGGGCAAGACTTCTGACTTTATACACCCTTAAATACAAGCTCTAACTTCACAAACTCTACACTTTAGTTACAATAATGTCTTGACCGTTTGGCTACCGTTACATTGGGCGTAAAATCAAAAATTTATTCACTTTTCAGTACTCTGTAAGTTCTGTTAAATCAAAATTTGAAATCAGGAAAATGATTTTCGTGGGATACATTTTTCACTTTACGCCCATGTGACGGTAGCCAAACGGCCAAGACATTATTGTAACTAAAGTGTAGAGTTTGTGAAGTTAGAGCTTGTATTTAAGGGTGTATAAAGTCAGAAGTCTTGCCCTACATGAGATCTGATAACTTTTTGACAGTGTGAGCCATATACTCGTCTGGCAACATTATACATGATAATGTTTTTGTTGGGATATAACCTATTCATCAATAGACTTGATACTTGCCATTCTCGCAATTTTACTACAATCAGCAAATAAGCTAGCTTACAAATTGTCAAAACCAAATAAGATTTGAATTTGATGGGCAAATTGGTTTAGTTTTTACCCTTTAATTAGTTTTAAGTACTGGATTAAGTTTTTGGGCAAGTTAGATGCGAATATATCAAGTACTAGACAAGGCAAGGTACCAGGGCGTCATGTACGGGGAGAGCTAAAGGCGTACCGTGACCGAGCGCGGCATGCGTGATGTGAACTGCGAAGTGCATGGAGGTCCACTTACTACTTACCGCGCCCCGGCGCCGCGTCCACCGCCTCCATCGCCTGCACCGCCGTCACCACGCGGGGGATGCCTGCAACGACACAGGAAACTTAGTATTCACTAGTTTAGGATCATCATGAAGAGCTAAATTTGTCAGCCCTAGGTAGGCATTGGCAGATGGCTAGGTCCACCCTACATATTCATTAAGTTAGCTGAATCAAGCATCGCTCAATCACTGGATGAAGTTCAACTTACGTATACACGGCGCGATGTGACTCCTGGACTGCTGGTAGCCCTTGGCGCAGCGGTTGCAGGTGGTGCCCGTGACGCCATCCTTGCAGGGACACTGTCCGCTGGTTTGGTTGCAGGTCTTGCCGCTCGTTCACTGGATGTAGTTCAACTCACGTATACACGGCGCGATGTGACTCCTGGACTGCTGGTAGCCCTTGGCGCAGCGGTTGCAGGTGGTGCCCGTGACGCCATCCTTGCAGGGACACTGTCCGCTGGTTTGGTTGCAGGTCTTGCCGCTCGTTCACTGGATGTAGTTCAACTCACGTATACACGGCGCGATGTGACTCCTGGACTGCTGGTAGCCCTTGACGCAGCGGTTGCAGGTGGTGCCCGTGACGCCATCCTTGCAGGGACACTGTCCGCTGGTTTGGTTGCAGGTCTTGCCGCTCGTTCACTGGATGTAGTTCAACTCACGTATACACGGAGCGATGTGACTCCTGGACTGCTGGTAGCCCTTGGCGCAGCGGTTGCAGGTGGTGCCCGTGACGCCGTTCCAGCAGAGACACTGCCCGCTGGTTTGGTTGCAGGTCTTGCCGCTCGTTCACTGGATGTAGTTCAACTCACGTATACACGGAGCGATGTGACTCCTGGACTGCTGGTAGCCCTTGGCGCAGCGGTTGCAGGTGGTGCCCGTGACGCCGTTCCAGCAGAGACACTGCCCGCTGGTTTGGTTGCAGGTCTTGCCGCCCGTTCACTGGATGTAGTTCAACTCACGTATACACGGAGCGATGTGACTCCTGGACTGCTGGTAGCCCTTGGCGCAGCGGTTGCAGGTGGTGCCCGTGACGCCGTCCTTGCAGGGACACTGTCCGCTGGTTTGGTTGCAGGTCTTGCCGCTCGTTCACTGGATGTAGTTCAACTCACGTATACACGGAGCGATGTGACTCCTGGACTGCTGGTAGCCCTTGGCGCAGCGGTTGCAGGTGGTGCCCGTGACGCCGTCCTTGCAGGGACACTGCCCGCTGGTTTGGTTGCAGGTCGTGCCGCTCGTTCACTGGATGTAGTTCAACTCACGTATACACGGAGCGATGTGACTCCTGGACTGCTGGTAGCCCTTGGCGCAGCGGTTGCAGGTGGTGCCCGTGACGCCATCCTTGCAGGGACACTGTCCGCTGGTTTGGTTGCAGGTCTTGCCGCTCGTTCACTGGATGTAGTTCAACTCACGTATACACGGAGCGATGTGACTCCTGGACTGCTGGTAGCCCTTGGCGCAGCGGTTGCAGGTGGTGCCCGTGACGCCGTCCTTGCAGGGATACTGCCTGATAGTTTAGTTGCAAGTCTTGCCCCTCCCACACTGAATGCAGTTCAACTTACGTATACTCGGCGCGATGTGACTCCTAGACTGCTGGTAGCCCTTGGCGCAACGGTTGCAGGTGGTGCCTATGACGCCGTTCCTGCAGGGACACTGTCCGATGGTTTGGTTGCAGGTCTTGCCGCTCATTCACTGGATGTAGTTCAACTCACGTATACACGGAGCGATGTGACTCCTGGACTGCTGGTAGCCCTTGGCGCAACGGTTGCAGGTGGTGCCTATGACGCCGTTCCTGCAGGGACATTGCCCGCTGGTTTGGTTGCAGGTCTTGCCGCTCGTTCACTGCATGTAGTTCAACTCACGTATACATGGAGCGATGTGACTCCTGGACTGCTGGTAGCCCTTGGCGCAGCGGTTGCAGGTGGTGCCCGTGACGCCATCCTTGCAGGGACACTGTCCGCTGGTTTGGTTGCAGGTCTTGCCGCTGGCCCCCACTGGATGACAGTCACATGCTGTCGATACGAAAACATAAATTATGTTGGTTCAGCTCTCTGCAATATTAGTTAATATTTTTATTGAAGAAGACGGAATGAAAATAAGTAAAAACATTAACAGAATTGAGACTATCTTTCCCATCTCAAAAAATGGCAACACGCCTAAAGACGTTTTCACGCTAAAAAACTTTGATATTATCTCTCTTTTACCTTGAAAAAGGCTTGCTGAACTCTGGTACTCGTATAATCCCTTCTTTGATCTAAACAGTAGAACGAATGAATACGATGACAAAATACCAGAGTTAAAAAACAAGAAGTGTACACAGAGTTAACAAAACAAAAAAAAATACAAAAAGGTCCAACCATATAATTGAATTGGCTTCCACACCCTTCGGTCAAGAAACCAATAGCAGCTATAACCGTAACTCGGGACGCTGACGTTGTGAGTGCAACATAAAGCGCAAACTCCGCTATACGGCCGCCGCAAGCCATCTCCAGAGTATAGTTTCGCATAAAAACTATACCCGGAAATCGGGCTACGACTTCGCAGGCCCTTTACGATGGGACGGACCTTTTGGAATGGGTCCCCGGAGGAAAGATTTTATAAGGGGCAAAGTTCGGGTTGCTGACATCGGGAAAAAGGAAGTGTGAAAGACTTTCTTCTGTTATACAAGTTAGGTACTTTGCACTTTTATATTATGTTTGTTTGTACTAGACAGTGAATTGAGAGACAATAATATTTAGGTACGCTGTTTACTTTTTAAACTGTAGATTTACAAATAAATCTATTATGTCTATGGGTCAATAACAGAAAATTGCGATTGCTCATGCGTTCAAAAGGAATAAAAACGTGAGTATATAGTAATAAGGGATAAAACTATTTTCTTCACCGGGTGAAGCACGTCAAAAGGGGAAAGGAGAATAATTCTATACCCCTTTTTATCCAGGAAGAATTTACATTCTTAATGTTAACATTCTCAATGTTCAAGGGAACATTAAGAATGTGATTCTCACATGATCACATGAACATTAAGAACATGCTCAGAGTCGATATAACTATACGATGAGATAAATAAATATTATCCTTTAGCAGTGAAAAAATTGTCCCCGACCCATGCTGATGAGGTCAAAAATATAGCCACCCAGACGGGGCGAAAGTGTATGAAAGGGAGGCTTTTACCCAATTTGGGGTTATAAAAAACCGACAATACTAACACTTACTTTAAGTAAAACTCGTCAGCTAAAATAGCACTAGAAAATGTTAATCTTGTACTTAAGCAAAAAATAAAAGGTTTTTAAAACTATCAGTTTACTGTGATGTAAAGTCCTTGATTATGAGTATTGTGTATCATTTAATTTTCCCACGGCGTAAGAATATAGGGTGTGATAACACGGCGTACAAAGTCGCCGGGACATTTCTCGGCCCTTTCACGATACACATTCTGATAATTGGATTTCGCGATCGGCATTTGACCTGCCCGCTCGTAGATCTGCTCTGTTATCGTTTGAATTTCTCATATTTGATGTCACCTTACAATCTGTTTTCTTGTGTTGTTATAGTACATTACATTATTGCGAATCCGACTTTTATTAGGTAAAGCACTGATTGACGAATGTAGCGTTGCGAAGAATAGGAAAGAATCAATTGAATGTTTCTGCATAAAACTTGGAGTAAATAACATAAAACCGAAGACATTTTCATTTATAATGTGTTCAACAATGAACATTTTGTTGAAAATGCAAAAAGCTGTAGGTAACTATCAAATAAAGCTAACTACTTTTTCCATCAATCGAAAATATATCGAATTGAATTTATCATAATTAGTAAATTAATGTTTTAAATCCTAATAATCCTACTTATACCTTAAATAATCAAACAGATTGCAACAAACATGGCCATGTTTGTCTAGTCTTCTCTAAACAAGTTGGACTTTTACGATTTCTTATTTATTTTCACTCTCACACCTGCCTCGCCTCATCAGGTTTTTTATTTATTTTTGCCATAAAATGTTGTATTTTTAAACTTTAGCTTATTAATAAAGTTTATAGTTTAATAAAATTTATTATGGGTACGAGTACTTAGGTGAATATATTTATACTTTCAGAGCCGTTTGTTGATTTGGTATTGATCTTATAAGGACGTATACTCATCAACTTCAGAACATATTAGTAGAGATACCTAGTATTAGAACAGTCTAACTTACCAAATCCAAAAAAGAAAAAAACGTGTGGTTTGAGATAGATGGTCAGTGGGCTGATTCTGTATCGTTCAGTTAGATAGTTATATAGTAACCCTCACTGGGTTGTTAACTAAGAAAACGGGGCCAAAAATCCTGTTTTTGCAATAATTTTGCACAAGTTACCAACCTAAGTTGGTATGGTATGGTATCATGTCAACATACCATGCTAGTTGCTATAATGTGCAAAAAGAATACAAAAGTAGGATTTTTCCATCCGTTTTCTTAGTTAACAACCTAGTGAGGGTTACTAACTAACAAAGTGAACGATACGATCAGCCCACTGTTGTGTACTCACGTTTGCAAGCCTTCTTGTGGGTGATGGGTTTGGTGGGGTCGCGGTAGTAGCCTTCGCGGCAGTAGTGGCAGTGCCGGCCGGCGGTGTAGTGGCGGCACTTCAGGCAAACACCGCCACTGGCGCGCCCCGACAGCTTGTACAGCTCCATGTTGAAGCGGCAGCGACGCGCGTGCCCGTTGCAGTTGCACTCTGCGAAAGGGAACAAAGCGTGAGAAAATGGATATTGTAGTGTACTGTCTGTGGGTAGTTATAGGAATACAGGAGAACAAGTATATACAAGGTAACTTCGATGCGGAGAGTCATTATACAACCGTAGACGGGAACACACCTGTCTTGTAGTAAGTGCTTAGTGCGTGCTAGTATTTGAAGTCCGTAGTAAATACGCGGACATTACATTACATTGGCGACGAGTGAGAACTAAAGGAAAACTGTGAGTACCTTTTACATAAAAATAAAAAATCATTAAAAATAAAAAGGTAGTGTGTACTTAGTGATGATACGTTATTAATTTGGAAATATGTATTAAAATATGATAGTTTCTCAGAGGCTATCTGAGTATACTATTTTTATTTTGCTATAGTAAATTGCGTTTTTAAGTGCTTTTACAAGAGTCGTTTAACCATAATTTTAAAGTAATCTCAAAGGCCACGTGTTGGCCATGTAATTTACTTTTGTACTGTTATTTCTTACCGTTTGGTCATTATTTCGAAATAAGTTCAAAAGGCCGACGTGTAGTAGACCCAACATCTGTATTGCTGCTGCTTGACTATAAAAAATTATGATCCTAAATCCACAAGTTATTGTAATTTTACTTTGTACGTTTGTATTGTTGCGAACAAGAAAGTTTTATTCCTTACTATACCGATATTAAATCAGTGATCTGGAGGGTAGTTTTTAAAAATGTTGGCGAAACTAACGCCTGATTAAAATCCGTATGAGTGGGTGAATGTTCGAAACGGACGAACGAACATGGTTAAGTGTAGACTGTCGAGCGTAAGTGCCCATGGCCAGCTGGAAGTGGCAGTGCTAGAATGTTAAAAATGACTTGTCAAACGTAAGTGCGAAATTGTCGAGCGTAAGTGCAATTTGTCGGGCGTAAGTGCTGGATAGCCAGTCGGAAGGGGCAAATGTGCCTGCTGGAAGGGGCAAGCCGAGCGTTAATGGCGATCCGTCGGGCGTAAGTGCTGGATGGCCAGCCGGAAGGGACGATCTGCCTGCTGGAAGAGGCAGCCTGCTGAGGACAGTCATGACATTCTTGGCTTTCTCCCCGTTTGGCCTACTAGCGTCATGTTTCTCCACGTGTTGGGACGGGCATGTACGGCTGGGGGTCGCGGGGCGTGCAATTCTTATATTACATGTTCGGATAGTCCGTGTTCGAATATTTTACCGGATGGTATTTTATGCTTTCTGTATGACGTCAAGTGCATGGGCAAGTTAACTGGCTGTTGTACCATAGTTCGTTACGGTAAGCGTAGCTGGCTGTTGCACCATGAGTGGCAACGGTAGGCTTCGCTGGCTGTTCGACTGAGGTTGATACGGTAGGTCAGACTTGTCCATCCTTTGATGTTTGCGGATGGTGTTTTATCTGTATGACGTCAAGTACAAGGACGAGTTAACTAGCTGTTGTACCATAGTTTGTTACGGTAAGCATAGCTGTCTGTTGCGCCATTGCTGGCAACGGTAGGCTTTGCTGGCTGTTTAACTAAGGTTGATACGGCAGGGTTGATAAGTTTATACTTGGATGTTTACAGATAGTGTTGTCTGTATCTAAGTTAGTACTGATCGGTTAGATGGTGGAAGATAGATGATAGCAGACAGATGTTAGTCACGACTACAATTGTTATTCAAGAAAAATGATCAATTATTCTTCCGTGTCAGCACCAGTCTTAAATTTACAAATACCAGTTATAGATAAAACTCCTTTATTACAAATTTTCGTGCGTTGCGGTTAGCTTCGAAAGTACCTTATTTTCTCCATGCCCCTACATCAGAAAGTTAGACAATACGATTCCTCTTAAGTGATCCCGAACTTTACGTCCTTACCACAACTTACAATTACTTAACAATGTTTTTATGTGTAACATCTCGTGCTTAAGACAGGGGTTGAAATCATTTTATCAGAAATCAATAAAAAAATGGGGGGGGGAATGAGCAGTAATAAGTAGTTTTGTATGAAAGCTTACAGTCTGGGTGTTTTTCTCAGTATGTTGTATTTGTGTATATTGTTGTGTGTATATTGTTGTGTGTATGTTGTCGGTAGTCTGGTACCCATAACACGAGCTGACGCTTGCTTTGGGGCTGGATTGCGATGTGTTTAGTGTCCTGATATAATTATCTATTAATAAACAATAAAAAAAAAGCAAGACGGTCCTCTTAAAGGAGCAACTAGGCCACGTCCATTCACCAACCATCTAGCGTTGTTCGCCGGACGACGTCCGTGTAAGTTCTAATCTTTTGTGTTTAGGCTATTCAAGTTCAATGATTATTATTTATTTATATTATAAATGTTATCCAGCATCGCGAGCGTGTACCTAGTTGTGAAGCGGTCTTCGATAGTTGTCGATGGATGGCGTTGCTCGCGCGGTGGCAAGCACTGACGGAGTTTCAAGCAAGCGTTCCGTAGATGCAGCTGCCGACATTCGCTCAGATCACCAGCGGTTCCCGGGCACTGTTGCCCTCAAGTCTGGCAGAGTTGGATGTGAAATAAGAGAAACCTTGCATTTTTGTTTGTCCGTTCCTCTCCAGCTGAATAGGTACGTGGTTCGATAATATGCAGATTTTGGTCTTGATCAAACATTCAAACCAGTGTAAGTATGGTATAGGTGCGCAGGCCGTTTGGAATTAAATTCCATAATTAATTATTTATGTAGGTGTAGATTATGAAAACGTGACTACGATTACTTATGTCGAATTTTAAAAAAAAAAGGAAAAGAAATAGGTTCTGTGCGCTTTCCGTATTCTGTAATTTAGTTGGTGAGCTGAGTATTGTGCTGGTAAGTAGCAGCCTGTTTTTCCCATCTATGACTGTTCTAAATTATAACAGTAAAAACATATTTTGTAAGGGATAATTGGAAAATATTTTGTGAAAACAGCTATACGGCCAACGTTCGTCCTAAACGGTCTTGGTAGTTCTTTAAAGGCTGGACCTTCCGGGATGTGCCTACCGCTTTGTGTGATACCGTTTGAGCTTTCTCTTAAAATATCCCAAGTTGATTGGCTAGCTATTTTATTAGTATGACGTTTCGAGTTGTTTTAGTACTGCCTTGTTTATTCAACATTTATATTTATCGCACACTATATGAATATAATAAATAAACTGCACTCTTATAATACATTAAGTAAATATTTGTGTAGTACCTAATATTACGATGGTTATTTATACCCAGACAGTAGTGGAGTAATGAACAACTGAATAACTTTATTTTTGATTCCTGCGGGTCCATGTGATATTTACCTAAGTTCATATTTTGATTTAAAACGTTAGATGTAGTTGTTGTTGAAGTAGATAATTCTGGCACCTCATCAATTGTTTATAAATAACAACATTTGCTTGCATTTTTGAAGCAGAGAGATAAATGATTATTGACAAGTTTAACGTCTGAAACATAATCTCTATCTATTAGCAACAGCTAGCTATCTTACGACACTGTTTCTAGGTATGATTTTCAGTTTGTATCAACTTCTCGGATGGTAATATTTTCAAACGCTCCAAAAATTTAATATGGAATTAAATCGGGAAAAAAGGGAAGATCAATCAAGGACTTCCTTCATTGTACTACTCGCATAAAAAACAACTAATAACGCGATTAAAAAATTGATGTCGGGAGGCGTCTGTAGCGGAGTCGCCCTAGTCTGACAAGTTTCGGTTGCTGTGCCACGTGGCACATGTGTCATTTTGATCTTAGTTAAGAGATATTTCGCAGTAAGAATGAATTGTAAGCACGCCTCTGAAAATTGACTTCCAATTGTTGTAACTTTGGTATTTATCAAGATATAATGTATTGTGTCTATAACGCTAAAATTAACTTACTTAAGAGATTTTTATATTATGTTAATTTATTCAATTTATTGCGAGTATTTTTGGGTTGCGTTGTCGGTTTGCGTCCTTTTCCTCTCAATGCAGTGTGACAGTGCCAGTGTAGAAGAACTCAATAATAAATAGAAGCAAGTTATTCTTATTTTATAATTAACTTGTTAAGGCTATTCATCTCCTGAATTGGATTAGGTTTGTTGTACCATGGATGGCACTAATGTTTATTGTTGTTAATTGTTCAGAGCCTATAATTCAGAGCCTATAGTTTAATTAATTGTTTGTCAGAGCCTATATTCAGAGCCAGAAAGTCGATAATTTAGATGAATTTTGCAGTTCATACAGAGTTTATAAGAGTCGTTCAATTCGGCAGACGGCGTTTGTTTGGACCGGTTATGCACTGTTTATAATATTATTGACGTGACAACGTCTTATAATTCGATAGAGCCGGCTGCACGAACAAAAAAACATGACTCATTTGCCGTTACCTCGCTCTGAGGCGTTCCATGTAAGGCTTGAAGTGCAAGCGAGAGTTGTCACGTTCAACTATCGTCAGTTGGCCGACTTTACAGACAACAAATTTTTTTATTATTCGTATTAATTTTTCGTTATTATTTTCCTTACATGAGCAAAATCTTTCAAAGCACCGTCATTCGGAAGTGTGAGTGAGCAGTGAATATTTTCGAAATATTTGATTTGGATGTGATGTCGGGGAAACGGCACTCCGAGTATCTATTGGTTTTATGTGGGCCTATTTGTTTGTAATAGAGTAGGTACCTATTATATTATAGTCCAGTCCAGGAGTTGAAATATATAAGTAAATATTTCAGTAAAAATTAAAAACAATAGGAAAAAAGAGGAAATCTGGCCTTGTCAGAAATTGCAAACTTCACATTAAAAAAAAAAAAATTAAACAAAGGGAGAGATGTAGTGTACTGTCTGTGGGTAGTTATAGGAATACAGGAGAACAAGTATATACAAGGTAACTTCGATGCGGAGAGTCATTATACAACCGTAGACGGGAACACACCTGTCTTGTAGTAAGTGCTTAGTGCGTGCTAGTATTTGAAGTCCGTAGTAAATACGCGGACATTACATTACAGATATCATTGACAATTCCCGCTCCATTTTGAAGCGGCACCGACGCGCGTGCCTTTTGCAGTTGCACTCTGCGAAAGGGAACAAAGCGTGAGGAAATGGATATCATTGACAATTCCCGCTCCATTTTGAAGCGGCATCGACGCGCGTGCCTTTTGCAGTTGCACTCTGCGAAAGGGAGCAAAGCGTGAGGAAATTGATGTTGACAATTCCCGCTCCATTTTGAAGCGGCATCGACGCGCGTGCCTTTTGCAGTTGCACTCTGCGAAAGTGACCAAAGCATGAGGAAATGAATATCTTTGAAAATTCCCGCTCCATTTAAAAGTGGTACCTATCAACGCGCGTGCCTGTTGCAGTTACACTCTGCAAAAGGGAGGAAAGCGTGAGGAAATGGATATCATTCACAATTCCTGCTCCAATTTGAAGCGGCATCGACGCGCGTGCCTTTTGCAGTTGCACTCTGCGAAAGTGACCAAAGCATGAGGAAATGAATATCTTTGAAAATTCCCGCTCCATTTAAAAGTGGTACCTATCAACGCGCGTGCCTGTTGCAGTTACACTCTGCAAAAGGGAGGAAAGCGTGAGGAAATGGATATCATTCACAATTCCTGCTCCAATTTGAAGCGGCATCGACGCGCGTGCCTTTTGCAGTTGCACTCTGCGAAAGGGAACAAATCGTGAGTTGGCGATACGCAATGAATGTCTTTGACGATTTCCGCTGCCCGTTACAGTTGCAGTCTGCGAAAGGGAGCAAAGCGTGAGGAAATGAATATCTTTGAAAATTCCCGCTCCATTTAAAAGTGGTACCTATCAACGCGCGTGCCTATTGCAGTTACACTCTGCAAAAGGGAGCAAAGCGTGAGGAAATGGATATCTTAGACAATTCCCGCTCGTACGCGTGTTGATCATGCCACTTTAATTTTGAGGCCTTTTGAAGTTGCACTCTACGAAAGGACACAAAGCTTGAGTGGAGAAATAAATGGATGCCTTTAACAACCCTTGTATCACGCCAATCACCGTAGTGTGCCGCGTGTGACCGCACGGTTGGTCTCTCACGTATTGGACCAATATTGGTCACTCACTTGCGCAGAATAATGAGCGATGGAAAGGAAATGGACATGTCTCACGATTCCCGCTCCATTTTGAAGCGGCATCGACGCGTGTGTCTTTCGCAGTTGCACTCTACGAAAGGACACAAAGCGTGAGTGGCGAAAAGAAATTGATGCCTTTGACAATCCTTGTATCACACCTATCTGTGCAATCACGCATGGGACTGATGCGGTAATAAAATTGAACGAGATACGTACACATTACTTATCCAAGGCAAACAAAATGTAACAGATGAGTTGATGCATATGTGGTCTCGTGTGTTGCAGGCGGTGTGCGAGTCGCAGTAACAAATTGCCGCATTAGCCAACTGTTGCGCACGCCTGCACCTAATGTGAGCGATTAATATCACCGTAGCGTGCCGCGTGTGACCGCACGGTTTGTCTCCCACGTATTGGGCCAATATTGGTCACTTATTTGCGCAGAATAATGTTTTCTGTACCCATGCCCTTCCACGGAATGGCCACTGTTTCTTCGCTCAGCCAATAGATGCAGTATGTCCATTGCATAAACATTAAAAAGCGTACGTAGACAATAATTGATATAAGTAGTCACAGAGGTAAGAGGACCGTGAGTAGACCCCGCACCAATTCGTTCGTTTCAGCTAACAAAAATTCACGGTTACACTACACTAGCCCTTGTGTAAGGATCTCCAATTTGCATGGTTTTGCGCCTGTATACAACAGGCTCGCTATACTAGCAGGTTGGGTCCCCAACGACAGTCGGTTCATCGCTCTCTCGTATGTGCCCCGCTCATTGCCACTTCAACTTTGCGAAACGTTGAGGTAAGTCGTAAAGTCGGTGTCTCTAGTTCGTCTATAGATCTCCTCATTTCTGATATTATGATAACGTTGAGATGTGGTTGAAATACGCCGAACCGTATACGTTAGACCGTGGTCTCAAGAATCTTAAGCTAATTGGACATATTAATTTTTTTAAGTTTCATTGTACTTATACCCTCACATTTTGTGTCGATGTTCGAACGAACAATGTTTTGATATTATATTCCTGTAGTTAGTGCATACTTGCAGTGTAAAAATATGCAGGCATTTTCAATTAATTTCTTTATTGGCGATGGTTATACGACGTAAATCTTTCGCCTACAAGCCCATAAAAGTCACCATAAGAAGTAAGGTCCAAGTCGGCTGAGTAAACAAGTGTTAATCACGTTTGACATTGAGTAATAGTAATTTCTAATGCATGGTCGTCTTCTAACGAGCGAAACGGAAATTACACTAAAATTACATCACCCTATATGGTCAACTGCAGGAGGATTGGCAGTTTCACATTGACTGGGAATCGAAACACATCATATTATCATCGGCAACACGTTACGCTGATTGGTTGAAATTTGAGCGTAATTCTTCATCTCTCTTAGGCTCTTTCAGCTTTCTCCTTATTTTCTCGCACTTTTGCGGCAAGTTATACCTATCGGTATTGGTAAAACATACGACGCTCTCCGTGTATTATTTACATAGCTATACTGGTGTCAATTATCGAGTCCCCAAAATCTCTAACGTTGACAGGTGTAACCACAATGCTTTTTTGTAGGGTTCCGTAGTTTTAAACGCGTATGTACACATCGGTCAAACACTTTGCGACTAATAGAGCTAGAAATATAGTTAAGAGCTAAAAATCAAAACTGTTTTGGCCCTTGGGACATGAAACAATGATTATTATAGCTCTGAGGCTTCAGCTTGGAGACCTTTTTATAAGTGTCTGTATTTTAGGCCTTTGTGAAATGAAGAAGTTTGAATTTGAATTTTAGTTCCTGTTTTTAACCGACTTTAAAAATAGGAGAAGGTTCTCAATTGGTAGGAATATTTTTTTAAGTAAGCGATGGCCGTATTTTCATTAGTGGCTAACTGAGTTTGTATTACAAAACTAACATATCCAGCGTATGTGAAGAGTGTAGGGGCGGGGCGCGCGCATCACATAAAGCTGTCATCGGATGATCTGTTGCCAGCGCGCAGATGGCGGGAAGCATCCCAGAGATGTTATTGTTTCTAGCGTTGAGTATTGTTTTCATAAATAAGTCTTAAATTACAAAAAAAAAACTAAAGACACGCTTGAGGTAAACAGGCTACATGAGCCCAAACTTGAGTAATAATTGAAAGAATTCCATTCCTTTTCGAGTCAAAATATTTTGGAAAACTGGAGGATTTTGGAAATTTATTACATTCATCCAATAATGTGGAAACTTATAATAGTTTTACTAAATAAAACTTCAAGTATCCATCCAACTTTTATCCAAAGTGTTTCTTCCAATCTTTTATCCATACTTATACCTATAACTTAATGGATGCTTTTTGAACGCAATTGGACTTTATTCATGTTTATTTTAGTCGTTTTAGTTTAAATGGGTGTAGCTTAGTTTTGTTTGATGTTAGTTAGTACCCGTTACTACTATAAAAATATTCCTTCATGCCATTGGTTGCCTGGAAGAAATCGCTATGTAGCGATAAGGCCGCCAAGTTGTACTCCTAAGTTTGTGTTTTCATTATTTCTTCTTTTTGTTACATTTTATTCTGTGGTGTGCAATAAAGTGTTTATCTATCTATCTATCTATCTACTAATAAGTAGTGCGAATAGTGACCTAGGACTTAAGACTTAGGAGGCTTTTACATCTTTATGTCTCTCATTAGCTGGCGAGGCATTAGTTGCCTTATAAGATAAAGTTAGTGCTGTAAGTTTATTTATACTGCTTTATGGCTCTTTTATGTCCGCTTCGAACATTTGCCCGCCTTAGGAAGTAGATAGGTAATTTAAATACTAGAACTCTGGTATACTCGAGTTAGTATGCAAATATAGGTTTTTTTAATTAAGAATGTTCATATCGGTTGATTTGTTTTACTTTTCACATACTGTGGAGGGTGATTTTATACCGAGGGGTAACTGTTATTGCTATAAAAACGGATTAAATTAAATTGTGAAAACTTTTCTTAAAATTTAATTCTATCAGTTGTAACTCTGATCAATATGAGTGGCGTGTTTATTTACTTTAATAAACCCTATTTTCGCTTTTCGAGTTTTGATTTATCCTAATTTATTTAATTGATTTAGTTCATTTTTGAAATCTTCATTTAGCTGAGAAAATATTTGCTGCACGCGTAGCAATAAAATACGAGAATAGCCTCGTGTTTCGCTCTCCGTCGCACAGTCCGGCCAAGCAACAGGTGCCGTCCTGTATCCTGATTTTATTACCCTGCGTGCAGCAAGTTATTCCGTCGAGTGTAGGTAAACCTTGCACTCTTAAGTACGTACTGAATCCGAAGGAAAACTCAATGTAATTATTTCTCCCCTCTTCTTAGCTCTGGGATCTGTCGGT
The DNA here is from genome assembly GCA_036785405.1 of Coenonympha arcania. Classification (NCBI taxonomy): domain Eukaryota; kingdom Metazoa; phylum Arthropoda; class Insecta; order Lepidoptera; family Nymphalidae; genus Coenonympha; species Coenonympha arcania. The sequence goes on along the minus strand of CM072068.1, from coordinate 15,415,749 downwards.
ATGATAATATTATTACGAGTAAGTATGTGCCAAAGACTAAATTACCAATTAAGCACCTGCAATCTTATTACATTAAAGCCTCCCCCACACAGGCGCGTTATTATCGCGCGATAATATCGCAAGCGTTATTGCGATATCTGTTTTCAGTACATTTTGTATTAGGATGGTCATGAAGTTACACACTACTGCGATAATAACGCCGCAATGGAAGTATATCGGTCGATATTATCGCAAGCGTTATTGCGATATCTGTTTTCAGTACATTTTGTATTAGGATGATCAAGTAGTTACACACTGCTGCGATAATAACGACCGATAATAACGCGGGACGCTGCGTCCGTCTGCGCGTTAAGAGGGTTTATGCAGCGCGGCATGCCTAGCGTTTCGGTCCATACAAAACAGGAATTCGTCCCCACAGACGCAATTTTGCGCGGAAAATGGTATTACAAAAAAATTTATAGTAAAATAAATATACAACTTATTAAAATAGTAAAAAACCAGTGACATTGAATATTAATTGAATTAAATTACTATAATTCAGAAATAACAAAATATCTTGGATTTAATCCTAAAATAATACGTTTAATTTATCGAAAAATGCTAAAAATGTCACTTTTCGGTTTATGGTTTTTGAATGAAAATCTAGGAAAATCGTGTTTTTTTTTTGAGACATTTTTTTAGTAAATGTTATTAATTTTCTAAATATGTCATTGTTATAAGTTTGTGTTATGAAACATGGCAAATATCTTGCATCAAAATAGAGCTTCCACCGCTAAGTGAGTAATTAGCCTTTACCTTAAACTTTCTAATGAGAAAGTTATACACATATTTTGAAATATTTTTGAGACAAAAACTAGGTTATGAAATGCCAAATAATATGATAGCAATTATCTAATCAATAATTGAACACATGACACTCTTATGTTACGTCGAAAATTGACAATTTTGACTCAAGCATAATTTTGAATGAAGTTTTATGCAAAAATTATAAAGACAATTACTTTCAAATTTACACTTCACGTATTTTGGGTCTTTATTCTAAAATCGCTAAGAAGCGGAAACACGATTGGATAAAATTTTTCGATAGAAAGTTCTCCCAAAAGTTGCTCCAAAATCTCAGTTTTTCGAGTTTTTATCGGACACTACATTGGATGTAATTGTAATTTTTGTATTAAAGTGTCGGTAATAATAATATCCAAAAACGCTAAGAAACAGATTTTTGATAACTAGCTTAGTTTTTGAGTAATCAGGTAAAAGGTCGTTTTTCTGTTATATTCTTCCGCGACGCTGTATGTCGCGTCGCACCTACCAAATCTCCGTGAGAGTGAGAAAGACAAAAATAAATTCAATAAATCCCCTTAATATAAAAACGCAACTTGTGCTGCTGAGTGCAAGGAATCGGGACGAATTATTGCAATAACGCTTGCGTATTATCGCGCGATAATAACGCGCCTGTGTGGGGGAGGCTTAATGCCTATCCGACTAGTACGAGAAGGTACATTAATGACAGGTAGTGTCAGCCCCTACCATCGTCTCGCAACTCGCAGACGCCTAATACAGTTATGGCGCGCGGGTAATATTGCCACTTCAGTAATGAGTTTATTAATTTAATTTATCCCACGACTTGTATCGCTTCATCACTTATATGGTTTGGTGGCCATATTTTCGGGCATCTACAATTTTCTATTTCAATTTTCAAAAAAAATTGGTTGTCTGTAAAGTCGGTTTACGGACGATAGATTTACGTGATAACGTTATAATTGGCCTCTCTATCGTTTGTTTTATCGTGCCTCTCTATCGCTTGTTGCGCGCTCTCGCTTGCACGCACAGGCTCAGGTGGAACGTTACGCGGAACGTTACTATTTTTCATGTGCGTTGCTGGTGTTCATCAATTTATTAAACGTTATCACGTCAAAAATATCTTACATGCGTTATGCTTCGAAGGCCACCTCCGAAATTATTCCGCGCCAGTTCAAAATCACTGGATCAAGTGCATTTGTATTTATCACATCGAATGCCATCTATTGTTCGCTCTAAAGTTTTTTCTAGGCATTGATTTAAAATGTTGGAATACTTTATGGTAGCTCCATGTGACACGTTTTACGTTTCAAATCCTATTATATTATTAAATGTTTGTTTTCTAGCCATTACAAAAGCGTATGTTTAAAGAAAAGTTCGAAATTATAAGAGTGAAATCAGAGTAAATTTTGTTAGTTTGATTAATAAATTTGTTAGACATGGCAGTTTCTCTTTTCAGATAAATCTACGCAATGTCAAAGTTGTTGTCCCGAATAAATTCGTGGATAATATGGAGACTACAATATAGAAGCATTATAGAAGGTACCTCATCGAATTGTTAATTAATTTCGATGTTCACCTTCACCTTTCACCCCTCACGGAGACGGGATCGAGTTAACGCCTGTACGTGACGCGCGTAGTAAGAGACTTGCGTCGAATAACGTTACTTCAGGTAATACGTTAACCAAAATATTGTCATGTAAGTGTTTTTCAGGAAAAAACGTTACTTCTCGTAATTCATGTTAACCAAAAATATTGTCGTGTGCATGTCGTGTGAGTGTTTTTAGGAAAAACGTTACTTCTCGTAATATGCTAACCAAAAATATGGTCGTGTAAGTGTTTTTCAGGAAAAACGTTTCTTCTCGTAATATGTTAACCAAAAATACTGTCGTGTGAGTGTTTTTTCAGGAAATACGTTACTTTTTGTAATATGTTAACCAAAAATATTGTCGTGTGAGTGTTTTTTCAGGAAATACGTTACTTCTTGTAATATGTTAACCAAAAATATTGTCGTGTGAGTATTTTTTCAGGAAATACGTTACTTTTTGTAATATGTTAACCAAAAATATTGTCGTGTGAGTGTTTTTTCAGGAAATACGTTACTTCTTGTAATATGTTAACCAAAAATATTGTCGTGTGAGTGTTTTTTTAGGAAAAACGTTACTTCTCGTAATATTATGTTACCCAAAAATATTGTCGTGTCAGTGTTTTTCAGGAAAAACGTTACTTCTTGTAATATGTTAACCAAAAATATTGTCGTGTGTTTTTCAGGAAAAACGTTTCTTTTCGTAATATGTTAACCAAAAATATTGTCGTGTGAGTGTTTTTTTCAGGAAAAATGTTTCTTCTCGTAATATGTTAACCAAAAATATTGACCTGTAAGAGCTTTAAGAACCAAGAAGGTTTTTATTTTTGTCTTCCTCGCCATTAAGAGTATGCTGGTGGATGCCGCAACCTACCTACGTTTACCTTTTTACTATAAAGCAACAAAAAATTCTCTATATATCTTTATTTCACATAGGTATGGTGATAACTACAAGTCGACTTAAAACTAAGTTTACGAGGGTTCAAACGCGCCCTGCACTGAGACACTGACACTGGACAGTATAGTGGATCAGCAATTATAGATATTTCAATCCACGAAGGCGCGCCCCACTCTGTCAAAATAGCTCATGTTTCATTCGATTCGTATGGAGTTTGACAGAGTGTGGCGCGTCAACGTAGATTGAAATATCATACCTTACATACAAGACATACCAAGGATCCACAGCACATAACAGACGTAAACAAGAACCGAATTTTCTATGTATAAAAGGGTCCGCTAATGACCAGCGATCACGTGCGGCGCGGGACGTGCCCGCCTGTGGCCTCGCTTACTTACCGTACAATGGTCGACTGGCACAATACTACGGACGCGCGTGACCATGAATGTCGCTGAAGGCACACCAACTCGATCAAAAGGGCGAGGAGCTTCCGATTACGACGCTAGCTCGAAGTTTAGTGTTGAAGGAAAATTGCGTTTGTATTGGTTACCTATGAGTATACTTATGGCTGGACCAAGTTTAGAGTTGGATGAAAATTGTGTTTGTATTGGTTACTTAAGAGTTTACTTATCTATATAATTTGATAGTCTTGTATAATTAAAGGTTACTCCACAACCTTGTGCCTCCTTCACCTTTCTACCATAGAACCGCGAGACGTCGATAGAAGTGGCATCCTTATGTGGTTGATGTCCAGCGTACTCGGACGAAACGCTTTTCTTCTACGTTTCTGATACGAACCGCTAAGGTGTGGAACACCCTTCCAGCTTCCGTGTTCCCAGCCAAATACAATCTGGGTGCCTTCAAGAGAAGAGTGAATAGGCATTTTCTAGGCAAGCGCGCTCCATCCTAGACCTCATCATTTCGGTTCATCGGACTTGATTGTAGTTAAGCGCCTATCAATTATAAAAAAAAATGTATTTTTTACTTTACTTTGACCCTCCTGATGGTCTGAGGGACGCGAGCGGGAGCGCTCAACCAATCAGCTAGTCTGTCACTGTCCGCTTTTAATAAAAGAGATTTTGAAGTGTAGATATAGCTACAATAACAATCTTATCATTTTTTGAACGCACTGAAGATTTGGAATACTGTTGGGTTGTAGAAGCCAAAATCCGTGCTCTCAAGTTTATTACTACGGATTCCATATTATTTCTTACACACTCAGTTAGATACGTGAATTACACTTTAAAAATAGAAGACTTTAAAAATAGAAACAAACGACGGTCAGTCAAAAAGGATGGTGAGAACCTGTGGTGAGAACAGGCCCTGTTTTCTTCGGAATTGGATGAATTTCAAATCTCCCCATTTAACCTAGCAGATTTTTTACACAAAAAGTAGAGATATTGGGCGGGTACATTAAAATTACTAATACATAATGTTGTGTGGTGGGGCAAAAGATTGTTTCAAATTATATTTTCATAGCATTGTTTCAGTTGTCCCACATTTAATTCCGGCAACATTTTCGCTAGCCCAATTACACATTTCGGGCACATTTGCAACCCGATATAATTCTGATCGTTATCTTCATGGCGGTAATCTGGAATGATGAATGCCTGCCCCAGTTGCCAGAGTCCCCGCCGCGTTGTAAATCTCGTTCTCTGGACACCTGCCAAGTGCCAAGCAAATCCCCCGGTGTCTAGCTGTGGACACTTGCTTGCTGACTATTTGTAGTTACGAGTACAATTGGCCTATTGGAATAATTTTCAGAATCCGATACTCAAAAATTTCATATTAATTTTTCAAAAAGTTCTAGTTTAATCGTCAACGAACTAAAGTCACCGACATAGCTCAACGTATCGCGTAAGTGGCAATGTACGAGCACATAGCTCGTAGAACCGACGGACGTTGGGGACTCAAAGTGCTGGAATGGCGACCCCGCACGGGAAATCGCGGTGTTGGCAGACCTCCGACCACATGGACTGACGACATTAAGGGGGTCGCGGGAAGTCGCTGTAAATATACCTACATTTTTATAATTACATATTAAGTAGCGCAGAAACGTACCTATCGGTTGGAACTCATTTCAGGAGGCCTTTGTCCAGCAGTGGACGTCCGTCGGCTGACACGAACAATAATTTCATTGTCAGTTTGGACGAAGGAAAACTTAACGTTTCGTTAAGGGGTTGACGATAATTTAAAGTCTTCATTTCTATCACAGTTTGCTGAACCAGATTTCATACCCATTTTTACACGTAGCATGGGGAATGGAAGATATTCAGCAGATGCGTTGCGTCCCACAACTCGGCTTTGCAATATTATACGACACACTGCAATGCGCTATAAATTTTGCCCATCAATCACATCGGCATACAGTGCCATTCAAACCGAAACAAAGTAATACAGTAGGTACTGCGTTACGGTAGATTAACTGACACCGCGGTGGTACCGACCCGGAAGGACTCCGCAAGAAGAGTAAGTTCATAATAATATATAAATAAGTTTATTTATGGCATTGTGAAATCAACATCCAGGAGATGTTGATTTTACAATGCCTTCCACCACAGACATAAGAAAATTTTGATATGAAATGGAAGCAGGCGTTATTTTGCGGAAATCCATAATTAGCAGGACAGATTAATTTGTTTGCTCTCAGAGCATTGTGAAGTCAACATCTCCTAAGGATGTCCCGGTGTCGGAACGAAACGTGCATCGAAGAAACTGTTGGAAGAATTGTGTGTGGTGTTTCATGTGGACGGTGTTTCTGTATATCGGACCTTACAGATTCTTTTCAAGTAACGGATTATAGCAAAACAAAGGACATTGAACAGCTCCCATACAAAGTTCGCCTAAGAACCAACAGTCATAAAATAGTGATTAATGGGTTCAAAATGACCTCTTCATATCCCTGAAAGCAGAATAAAACAACGGACACTTCTGAGAATTTATTTAATAACAAAAATCTTTTCGATTTTGAGGTTATATTTTACCCCTCCAGTGGCTGTTTCGATTTTGGGTTTATTTCAAAATAACTATAAATGTTTAGGTGTATAAATATTTATGGTTTAGGTAAGTAGATAGGTAATCATTTTACCTATTTGGTACCTACTCAGTACAATCTTTTGATTGTTCTATCTCTGTTCATAGACAACTAAATAGATCTATCTACAAAAGACAATTGCACAGAGAACCTACAACATAGACTTTAAAGAAAACAAATACGATGATGTTCCATCTCACTCGAACGCTAAGATAAGCTGTATTTGTTTCTCGCTCGCAATGTTGTGTTTGTTCTACTCTTTTTTTTAAAATCTAAGCTCCTGACCAGCGCTTTAACGTGTTGTACTTAGCTCTTTAAGCTACTTGAGCTGTTATTACATCCTTGGGTTCAAGCGCTGAAAGCGATTATTGGATTTTGATCGATAAACGGAAATGCGCCAGTGACGACGTAAATCTATGCGGAAAAGTACAGAAATCAATGAAGAATCTTATTAATTATATTTAATTATTCTGAAGTGTCCGTGAAATTCTAGTATTTGGAGTAAATAATTTAAAATATGATAAGAATTACTATATATGTCAAACAAATGTTGATTCGTAGGCGAATTATGACAATGTCCTTTATTTGTCCTGTCCATTACCGTGGATTTTAAATCATGATTTAAAAGATTTTGAATGACAAGAATTCTTGGAATGCTAAGGATATATTCCGTCTTAAAAATTATGTAATAATTTTTGATATCATTTAAGAAATTGTATATAATGACATTTTTTTTTAAAAGAGCAAGTGCCGAGTTTCTTGCCAGTTATTCTCGGTGCAAACCTGCTTTCCGAACCTGGCGGTAGAGTTTTGACTTTTCATAAGAGCCTATTAATTGGGCCTATGTGAAAATAAAGATTTTTCATTTTCATTTTTCATTTTCATTTTCATTTTTCATTTTCATTTTTCATTTTCATTTTTCATTTTTCATTTTCATTTTTCATTTTCATTTTTCATTTTCATTTTTCATTTTTCATTTTCATTTTTCATTTTCATTTTCATTTTTCATTTTCATTTTTCATTTTCATTTTTCATTTTCATTTCTCATTTTCATTTTTCATTTTCATTTTTCATTTTCATTTTTCATTTTCATTTTTCATTTTCATTTTTCATTTTCATTTTTCATGAATTCAACGTAGCAAAACTAGTAACTGATCAAAGAAGAAGCACTTCGAAGTAGGTCGCAGACGCGCCACTGCGGTAAGTATTTACTGATCGATGACCTGTACCTACTCCTGTAGTCACAATAGGCACTCCCGATCACTGTCACGCGGGAGATCGATGGAGACACAAATCACCGACCACTGAGGCAATGACAGCGACGATTGGCAGTAGGTAGTATCAGAAACGATTAATTTAACGGTGTAGAAGCCGTATTAAAGCGATTTTGAATGAAGTTAAATTTACACGTCATGTATTTTGGGTCTTTAAACTAAAATCGCTAAGAAGCAGAAACACGATTGGATAAAATTTCCTCGATAGAAAGTTCTCCCAAAAGTTGCTCCAAAATCTCAGTTTTTCTACTTTTTATCGGAAACTACATTGGATGTAATTGTAATTTTTGTTTTAAAGTGTCGGTAATAATAATGTCCAAAAACGCAAAGAAACACATTTTTGATAACTGGCTTAGTTTATGAGCAATTAGGTAAAAGGTCGTTTTTCTGTTATATTCTTCCGCGACGCTGCATGTCGCACTTACCAACGTATCCGTGAGAGTGAGAAAGATAAAAATAAATTCAATAAATCCCCTTAAGCCAATGCGGTCAGATGGTATATTATGATTTCACTTGTACGTACTAACTTCTTTACACCGAAAATAATGAAAATAAAAGTGCAGTCTTTATTGACAATAAAGCTATTTTGCAGTTTGTAACACATCTGGTTTGTCCCATACTAGGATACCTGTATTGTGAGAACCTATTTTTAGTTTTAACAAAAAATTTCGTATTTTGTTCATAACAGATATAAAACAAAATGTAAGCTAATTGAATAGTATAGAAATATATTAAAAGAAAATTAAGTACGGGAAATAAATATAAAAAATAGGCGCCAAATAATTAAATTTCTCCTCTTTGAATCCGTTTGAAGAGGAAAATATCTGCTATTCCGAGTTATGTTTTTATTCATTCAAAACGAATATGATGAAACACCGCATAAAATAACATGAAATGTCACAGAAAACGTATCCACCCGACGGGGGAATCAAATTGGGACGCAAATAATTCCGTAATTCGATTTGTTTGAGTGCGGATGTTTTTACGATTCTGGAAATTATGCGTAATTGTTTAAATAAATAATGTACCAATTAATAATCGTGTTGCCGTGTGTCTACGCTTGGGTATCAAAATTTGTGAACCTCATATCTGTCCCTGTGGCAGTCGCGTGGATCAACTTGGTTACCATGGCCTCAGCTGCACCAGAAGTGCAGGCCGCCTTTATCGCCACGGTACTATCAATGATTTGGTACGCCGCGCTCTGGCCACTGCTTCTATCCCTGCGCAATTAGAGCCATCCGGTCTATTCAGGGATGATGGCAAAAGGCCAGACGGGATGACCATAATACCGTGGTTGATGGGACGTGCCTTGGTGTGGGATGCGACCTGCGTCGATACGTTGGCTGCGTCTCATTTACCGGGTACGTACCAAAAGGCGGGTGCAGCTGCAGAGTCTGCTCAAATGCTTAAGCGCCGCAAATATTCAGAAATCAGCAAGGACTATGTTTTTGCGGCGCTTGCATTTGAGACTTTAGGTCCATGGTCATCGGACACAAAAAATTTTGTGAATATGTTATCCAAAAAGTTGGTTCACGCGTCAGGTGACCAAAGAGCTGGCGCTTACTTAGCCCAACGGCTAAGCCTAGCTATACAGCGAGGCAATAGCGCCAGTGTTTTGGGCACCATGCCATTAAGCGAGCATTTGGACGGTGTGTACATTTTGTAAATATTTTTAGTCTTAATTTATTTGTAGACATAAATTACAATGTTTTGTAAACAATACTCACAAGTCAATTAGTAAATTACATAAATACGTAAGTTCTGACTTATGTACCAAAAGTTCCTCACGAAAAGGAAAAATAATAATTCAAATCATCTAAAAGAAGAATGTTTTATGATATGAATATTTGTTTTTCACCATATCAAGTAGTTAGTAGATTACTTATCACTTTGGATCAGAGAAAATAAAATAACTAGGTTTAAAATAAAACATACATGTATACCATAATCCAACTTTAAGCCAAGTTCAAGTTAAGGTAAACCGTAAGGTACTTTTTTTTTATTCAATATAGGTTTACACTTGACCACAATCTCACCTGATGGAAAGTGACGATGTGGTCAAAGATGGAGCGCGCTTACCTAGAAGATGCCTATTCACTCTGTGTTTAAAGGTATCCAGGTCGTAAGATGCGAGAAACACAGATTTCGGGAGAGCATTCCAAACCTTAGCCATGCGTACTAAAAATGAAGAAGAGAACCGCTTTGTACGTACTGGTGGTATAGCCACGACATAGGGATGAAAGCCCCGGAGGTATTTTATGGTTAAACGTTAAAAAAATATATAAAATTTCTTTGCATATAAAACAATAACTTGGACTCTACTATACTAAGTTTCTGTCGCTAGATTAATGGCCAATTGTTTGGTCAAGCCCTCTCATTAGGGAAGCAACAAATGAGTGTTTTGTCCTCAAAGTGTAGTGCAGTGCATTCCAGTGTAATCCAGTGCAGTGTAAACGCATCCTTAGTGCGAGTATATTTTAAATCGCCGCACGCCCGCTTTTAACGACCAACTAAAGTCTAAAGCTAAACTATTACCTGCTTGTACAGACGAACGAAAAAGTGAATAAATTTGTTAATTTGGTATCCATATAAAATTTTTCGTATCGCGGCGGAAATAACAATGTTTTCCTGGATCATAGTTAGCCCGAGAACCGATTTGAGCACGAGCAACAAAAGAAGAAAAATCTTTTTTGTAACAGTCGGCTAATAACAAGAAGAGTTATGTATATGTACTTCATCTTAAGGTTTTAATGACGGCCTAATTTGACGTTTCCTATAAACGATTCCTATTTCAAAAACATTCCGCAGGAAGAAGTATGAGCCATAATAAATAGTTGTCTTTAAACTATTTCATAATTCCCTTACACTACCGACCCAGTAGTATAACAGCGCTCTAACACTAGATCGTAGAAGTTAAAGAGAAACAAATCATTATAACTTTATAACCCGTCTCGCTGCGCAAACGCATTCTATTTCTAATTTCCGTCTCGCATTTACGATCTCGCAAACGTTAGCCATTACGTATATACAGGCGACAACACAAGTGACGAACAGTAAAATGTGTGCTTTATGACGTTTAATTATTATGCCTTTGAAGGTACGTTGTGAAGATTTTTTTTTAATATTGACAGAAAATGCTACATTATTTTAGCTATGCTATGCTTGCAACGTGTAAGCGTAAATACACAGAGGGGCGTTAATTTATAGATGACACATTCTATACAATTGTTTATTTATCACCACTCCACAAAGTTTTATTTTTTAAGCCTGACTGTACTCCACCGAGTTTCTTAAACGTTTTACTTTTTGTGGAAGAAACAAATATACGATCGACTTTTCACTTGTGCACTCGACGGTCTATAAACTTGCATCTAGCGAGCAGCGAACAAGTACAGGCTCTGTTCTTCAGTTATTGATGATGCAGGCTAAGTTGGTACTTGCAAGTATTTTTAAATCGTAGTATTTACCTATCTACCCTATGTTTATGAAAACTTACTGCTAATGAAATTAACTGATGTTAAATTAAAACATGTTAAAAGTACGATATTTCGTAAATTTAATTTACTTTAGGTTTATAAAGTAGGCGAGTACTTAATGTAAAGTACCATACTTTAAAATTTATGACAATTTATTCCTTAATCAAATCCACATAATTGGGATGAATTGAAAATATATTATAAACATCCTGATCTTAGGCCTACTTTGTCAAAAATGACCAATGATACACGTTAACTTTGGTTTGCAATGTTAATAATTAATATAAATGTAACCCACATAAGCTTAGCTCAAGTGGGCCGTGTTTTAACTGAGATACAACTATTTGGAACCATAAATTGCATATTTCATCCCCCTCAAAAATGCCACTTTCTTCACTGGATACCGTCGAAGTTTTTTTTTATATTGACGATAGGCTTGCGCTTGACGACAATCATGCCTGATGGAAAGCAATGATGAGGTCTAGGTTGGAGCGCGCTTGCCTAGAAAATGCCTATTCACTCTTCTCTTGAAGGCCCAGATTGTATTTGGCTGGAAAGTGCGTTCCACACCTTAGCGGTTCGTATCAGAAACGTGGAAGAAAAATGTTTCGTGCGCGTTTGTTGGACGTCAACCACATAAGTGTGAAATAATGAAAACCGTGATATAAGCAGCTAATTTAATTACCGTAGAATGCACCCGAAACACGGACAAGTTCAGAACGCAAAGAGCGTTGCCAAAATAGCGGTGCTACGGAATTAAATAATTACTCTTTGATCAGCCGCCATCGCCGCCCGGCGCCCTCTGCCGGCGGCATAATATGCAGCTTCAAAGAGAAACGCTTTCGAACACAGATTAAATACATAATACTACAAGTCAGAAGCGTTCTGCGTTTGATTTAAAATTTTCTTCACAATGAAGAAAAATGAATTTTTGCGCTGACCTCATTTTAGAGATTGAATTTGCAAAAATCCTCTCTTAGTGGATGCTTACGCCATTATAGATATGCATAACAAATTTCAGTCCTATCCGTCCTGTGGTTTGACTTGTGCTGTATGTAGATAGATCAGACATGGTAGTGGCGAAAGTAAAGGTAGTTATTTTAAAGATGGGAGTCGGAAATATTTGTTACAATTCATTATTTGTGAAAAGTTATTTTTTGGACATCAAGTAGGTACTTCTGAGTTCACTCGACATCTATGCATAAATACAGAAAATATAAAATAAGGCAAGCCGGCGGGAATCGTGCTATACCCTTCGCCACTAATGCATTCACATTTTCCCTTACACAAAAGAACATTTTTTACACAACTCAAACCACAAATTGCAATGTGTACTTCTATTACGTAGATACATAGGCACTATAAAATTAAAAAAACCTAAATAGTTAATATTATGTCCGAGCAATGTTATAGAAAATAATTCAACTATGATTTTCATAAACATTACTTTGATTATAAACAATCTGTAAAAGGAAATGCACCGTAAATTACCTTCACAGATATTCAGAGTTGCATCGCTTATACCTTGTACCACAGCAACAAAATGGGCAAACATAATTTTCATTCACATCCGATATTACGTTTTGTGGATGAACATAATTTTAATTTACATTTCGCGGACAAACAAACCTTGTAATATTTATTTTTCTTACTTCAATATTTGCCTTGCACTCGGGGACTACATTTATTTTCGTGAGTACGCCATATTTATTTGTAAAGGAGCGTGCAATTTGTTATATTAGCTGAGACGTGGAAAAATGCAAGTACCTAAATAGTTTCATGTATTTACCAATTAAAGTCATGTTAACATCCGGAGATACTTTGTCCATGTTACATTTCGTTCTGAAACTTTACAAAATATGATTGTACATTTTGTCGAGCCAATAGCTCCAGAAGATGCTTCCTAAGGGTGAAACGTAATGTTTGAAACTATTAATTACATTTTACGTTTAAGTTTGTGTCTTATTTAATTCAACTTTGTATTTGTATTCGAAAAAATAATTATAATCCGAAGTGGTAGTTAATAGTTATATTGCATTTTGATGAATACGAATAAACACAAGCACAAGCACAAGCGTAAAAATGTTCGTAGCATTTCGCATCATGGTTACTTCGAATTTTGTTCTCACACTAAAGTTAAAAATATTTTTGCTCCTTCACGCTTTTACCAATGAATACGAACCGATAGATTATAAATAAATAAATAAATATCCCGGAAAAATACATGTTTCTGTGCCCATATCCTGAGTTTTCTTGTCAGTGCATTTGAACTAAGTTATCTATACGAGCACTAAAGTTAGCCCTCGACGTATCTCAGTGGACGAGGCCTCAAGTGAAGCGCTTTTGAGGTCGGTCTTGACACCGTTACTCCATTGTGATATTTTTCTTTGTGCGACGTTAACCTTTTTTGAATCTATTTTTCGCTAGCTACCTGAAAACAAGCTTCGGGCTTTTTTCAACTTGAATTTCAGTACGAGACAAATATATGTATGTAGTAAGTATCTACTTTTATTGTGCACCCAAGAAAGAATTAACAAAAATTAAAGTAGAAATGCAGCCCTAGTACTGTTGCCGATATCTGGTGCAGCGGATCCGTTAGTCAATGCACCGGCTCTAGGACTATAATCCAGTAGGTACGGCGGGCGGGTCGTAAAATCTCTGTGCTACTACGCTGTGTTACCAAATCAAAACTAGCTCGTTAAAACAAAAAAGAACTCTTTATTTTACTCAAATTAACACAATCACTTAGACTTTACAATTATTTCAATTCCGATCTTCTTTCTTCGTTTCAAACTAAATAACTGCCTGCCCACCCGAAAGCGGCCGTATTTATATGAAAATAAATCTATCTATCCTTATCACATTTTATGCTTTTCTCTTTCTCAAAATACTCGAAAATACGATTACTTTCTGATGGGCATACATACAATATTAAACCTTAACACTTCGTAAATAAAGTTTACTTTTCAATGTACCTTATACAATTTGTTTACTAAAGTTATGACTCATGAGTCATCTCGACGGTTCGCGAGTTTAGGTAGGTACCTATTATGTGTAGTTGTTTATTTGGTACTTAGCGATAATGAGCAACACAAATAGGTACCTATCTATTACAGATACTTTCTTACGCTAAACTAACGTATTCGTCGCTAACAATTCTCCCCACCGGTGCGTAGCACCTCTTCCTGTCGGAGCGACGATGATTTAGCAGGAACTAACACGATGACTCGTCGGCTTGGACGTCGCATTAAACCTCCATTAGTTTGAACGTCTAAAATTCTTACTCGTCCATCTGGTCCGGGATACAACTTTATGACTTTACCACGTGGCCAGGTATTTCGTGGAAGCGTCGAATCAACTATTAATACGATGTCTCCGATTTGTGGATCTCTTGTTTCCTTTCCAGTCACTTTTCGTGGCTTTAACGTAGGTAAGTACTCATCGATCCATCTCCTCCAAAAATGATCAGTAAGTCTTTGAGCTGTTCTCCAATTTGCCTTTCCGATTAGATCTTGATCGTTGAACTCTCCTGGAGCCATTGCTCCGCATGACCTTCCCAAAAGAAAATGATTCGGTGTTAAGCTCTCTTCGTCATTTGGATCTGTACTAAGATGTGTCAATGGACGTGAGTTTATTATATGCTCTACTTCTGTCATCAATGTATGCAATACTTCTTCTGGTGGGTTTCTTTCATTGAGTACAACTGCCAGTGACGTTTTCACGGATCTAACCATCCTTTCCCAAGCCCCGCCCATGTTCGGAGTTCCAGGGGGGATAAACTTCCATCTTAAGCCCTTTTCTATGGCGGCTTCTTCTAGTTCTTTGCTGGCCTTGCAGAAATTAGATGCATTATCACTCACGATTACTTTTGGTGTTCCGCGTCTAGCAGCCATACGGCGCAATGCCATGATCATTGAGCTAGCGCTTAATGAGGGTACTAATTCCAAGTGGACAGCTCTGGTTGTAAGACATGTGAATAATGCTCCCCACCGTTTTTCGACTCTTCTTCCCACAGTTACTGTCATTGGTCCGAAATAATCCACGGCAGTACTTGAAAATGGATGTTTATGGACTTGTAATCTTTCAACTGGCAGATCTCCCATTGGTGGAATCTGTGGTGTACTTTTCCTTAATTTGCACCATTGGCATTCATGCGTGACCTTTTTTACTGCAGTTCGTAATCCAAGGATCCAATATCTTTGCCTTATCTCATTCATTACCGTTAATGTGTTTGCATGCAGGAATCTTTTATGGTAGTCATCAATGAGTAACTGTGCTATCCGTTGTTTCCCATCTAAAACGACTGGATTAGTGTTGCTGTATAAACATTTCTGAGTTCGGCTTCTTAGTCTCATTATATTGTTATCACTTAGATAAACATCTATCTTTTTTAATCGGCTTGAATTTTCTAGGGGTTTACCTTTCTGTAAATCCGTTAACTCTTTTCTAAAACTCTCTTCTTGGCTTCTTTTGATAAGAAATTCTTCTGCTTTACACAAGTGTTCTTCTTGTAAAGGAATGAGTTTCAGATTTGTCTGTCTTTTTGTTATTTTCATTCTTCGTGTATTCTTCCTCTGAGGTTTTGGTCTTGGATTCCACGTGTCATCTTTGCATTTAGCGGCATTAACCTTTTCCATTTTCTTCTTTCGTAACAACTCTAAGAACTGAAATACTCTTGCTGTCGCTCGAAGCAGTTTTGTCCATGAAGAAAATCTACTTGGATCTGGTCCCTCTATAGTTGAAACTCTTAAAGTAGCAACTTGTACTTCTTTTTCTTCTAAATTCCCAGAACATTTCTCAAATCTTCTCACGGGCCAATCTTCTTCTTCTCTTCGTAGAAATGTTGGACCTTGAAACCATCTTGCAGTGTAATCAAAATCGTTAGGTGTACCTCTCGTTGCATCATCGGCAGGATTTTCTTTTGTGGGAACCCATCTCCATTCTTTAATATTCGTTGTTTCTTCAATTTCTGCAAGTCGATGGGCTACAAAGGTTTTGAATTTCCGAGGATCGGCTTTTATCCATTGCAAAACTGTACTTGAATCTGTCCAAAATGTTTTCTTCAGTACATGCAGATTCATTTCTTTTTCAATAGTTACTGTCAATCTGGTTCCTAATAAAGCCGCTTGTAATTCTAGTCGCGGAATTGAAACAGGTTTTGTTGGAGTAACTCTAGCTTTTCCAGCAATTAACGCAATATGCACCTCCCCGTCAGGCCTCTTTGTTCTCCAGTAAACAGCCGCAGCGTAGGCTTCCTCACTAGCATCTGTGAATGTATGTAATTCTCCTTCCTGTGAATATGGCGAGATGCACCTAGGAACTTTGAGCTTAATTAGGGAAGCTAGGTCTACTAAATACTTAAGCCATGACTGTACTTGTTCATCTTGAATTTTTTCATCCCAATCTATTTTTGTCCTCCATATGTCTTGAATTAACTTTTTCCCTTGAATCAGTACCGGCGTCGCAAATCCTAGTGGGTCAAATGTTGACATAACCGCACTCGTAACTTCACGCTTGGTTGGAATCTTTTGGCCATTGACAAGTTCTTTTGATGTATTTCGCAATCCAATATTAAAAGCCAATGCATCTTCCTTTACCAACCACTTTAAACCAAGAGTCTTTTCTTCCTTTGTGATGTCCAAGGAGTCTTCATTTATAGTTTCTGTAAATTCTTTAATCACATCTAAGCTGTTGCTGGCCCATCCTTTCAAGTGAAAACCGGCCTTTTCATGAATTTCTTTGACTTTTGCCGCTGTTTCTTTTGCCTTTTCCGCTGTAGTAAAACTTTGCAAATAATCGTCCATGTAGTGATTCTTTTCGATTGCCTTTACTGCTTCGGGTTCATATTCTTCGAATTCCTTTGCGTTCTTGTTCATGACATATATTGCTGTTGCAGGAGACGAGGCAGCTCCAAAAATTACTGAAGTCATACGGAACTCTTCAGGTTTCTTCGTTCTATCGTCTCCACGCCACAAAAATCTTAAACTGTCTCGATCTTCATGCCTTATTTTGATACGAAGAAACATTTCCTGGATATCTGCCATTACTGCTACTGGCCCTTCTCTAAATCGCAGTAAAACTCCAAAAAGCGATTGAAGTAGATCCGGCCCTGCCAGTAGTGCGTCGTTAAGGCATTTTCCTCCAAATTTTGCTGCTGCATCAAATACGATTCTTGGTTTCTTCTTGACAGGATGTACTACTGCAAAATGGGGAAGATAGAACGTTTTACCAATGGTAGTCGTTTCCGGTGCTTTTTCTGCATATCTTTTTTGTAACAAATCCTCAATTTGGGCTTTGTACGATGTTTTTAAAGCAATGTCCCGATCCAATTTCTTCTCGATATTGATTAATCGACGAAAAGCTTGAGCATAATTATTAGGCAGACTTTCATCATCTCTTTTCCATAAAAGACCTGTTTCATATTGATTGCAGGGTAATTTCTTCGTTGATTTTTCCAAAACTTCTAAAGCTCTGCGATCGCTGTCGTTACTCGGCAGATTTGGTTGCACTCCAAGTGATTCCAATTTAAAATGTTCCTTGACTATTTCTTCAACAATGTCTTCTTTTACTCTGCAATTGCTTACAAAATTGACTACTGCGTTGGCCCCTGTATCATATCCATGCAAAACCCAACCAAGCTGAGTTAGTGACGCAACTGGTTTTGACCCTCTTCCCTTTTTCAATTGCCTAGTAACAATTAACTCCCAGTTGTCCTGTCCTATAAGAAGCATAGGTTTCTCGCTAGTGTAAACCAGTTGTTCCTTGATATCATTTAAGTGCGGACAATCTTTAAGTATCTTTACATCGACTTCTTGCTCTGTTAATTTTAAACCCTCAATCGTTCTTGCATTTAATGTTGTTGTTTCTTTCCTATGTGTACCTTGTATCTTCAGAGTGATTTTTCGAGAGTTTTTGTTCTTCAGTTCTTTTCCCCCAATTGTCTGTAGAGTCAGCGATTCTTTGTCTCCTTCTATTCCAATTCTTTCAGCAATGGAAGAATCTAATAAAGTTATCGTGGAGCCTTCATCCAATAAAGCCAAAATTTGTGCTTCTCCTTTCGGTCCAAAAAGTTTTACAGGTACTATCTTCAAATACACTTTACCTTCTGTTGTAGCAGCGTGAACCGATGCTATTTTTGCTTCTTCATTTTCACTGTAGTAGTAACTTTCTTCACAGTCATCAATGTCCACGTTATTACAAGATTCTTTATTTTGCTGGGACGTCACAAAAGGCTGTTCAGAGTGAAGGGCTACATGGTGCCACCTCCTACATTTCTTGCATGGTGGAGCTCTGCATACCATTTTCTGGTGCTTAAAGCGAAGGCACTTGAAACACATTCGTGCTCTCTTAGCTATATTCCACCTTTCATCTACATCAGCTTCTTTAAATCTTCTGCATGCTAATAAGCTATGATCTCCATCACACACGACGCATGGATATTTGGGTCTTTCCGTCGTTGGAGTTAGTATGCCCTGATAAGTTGATTCTTGTGCTTCTTCAATTGCTTGCGTGGTGTGAGTTGACCTTTTTGTATGAGGCGTATTTGTAAATTGAAGCTTCTTTGGGTCTCCAAGTTCGGGCGGTGCGAAAGCTCCATAATTCTGTATTTCTTCTGCTAAAAATAAGTCAATGACATCTAAATCTGCTATCTCTATATTTCTATATCGACCATTAAATGCGACGAACCTGTCATGCATATTTTCAGACATCTTTTCTCTGATGCAGTTGGATGTTTCTGGTGAGTGTAGGTATTGTGGTTTTTTCAACGTTCGGATGATGGAGATAGATGCTCTCACTTGACTGGCAAATCTACATATATCTGCTGGTTTATTTATTACCGGTTTTATTTTCTTCATTTTTTCCAGCTCAGCAAGCGCCAAAGATCCTGGTCTTCCAAATCTGTCTTCCAAGTGCTGTATCACAATAGCTGGGTCATCAACGGTATTAATTAAACATTCAACTGCCTCTTTTGCAATTCCTTGCAAAGCCTTACGCAGACGTGCTCGATTCATCGCATGCGTAAAATTTGTTGCTGACTCGACATACGCCTTCTTAAAACTGATCCATTCCGAACTTGCACCGGTGAATGTGGGTAACTCTATAATATCTCTATTTTTAGAATTCATTTTCCTGAGTTCTTGCGCTAATAATTCTATTCCAGATGTATTCACTTGTTGGTGTTGGTTAGTATCATATTCCTCTGTTTCAATAATAATCGATCTTTCCACATTAGTTGGCTCGTATGTTTCATCTTCCTCCTCTTCTTCTAATGCCTTAATTGCTTCTTGAGCCAGTTTCATCTTAGCTCGGGCAGCCTCATATTCACTCTGCGCTAGTTCTAACTCAACTTCTGCCCTCTTTTTCCTCGTCGTAGCGCGTACATCAATACGCTTCGGCTTGTAGGTATCCAAAGAGGTGCGCCTTAGATCTAGCGCCCGTTGGCGAGATTCTTTAGTGTTTACTTTTAGTCTTGATATTCCTTTCAACGGCTCAACAGTCTGGGTAACGTCACCTGAGTAAGTAGTAAGTACCGTAATGTCCCTTTCCACGGGCGTAGATTCTGTACTCCTACTAATTCTCCCTCCAGTCTGCTGTACTGAAGTGCTTTCCACTGTGACGTTATCCTCGGACGGAGGCGTCATGACCGTAGATGGAGTAACGCTTGTCGTACCGGTCGTAGTTTCAGACGGCGTACTCACATTCTTATCTCTCGACGTAAAAGACTCCTCCGCGTTCTTTGAGCGCGTTGTTTCAGATCGCGTAGTTGGCATTCTTCCTTATAAAAATCACCCGATCCGTCTTTGAAGGACCAAATTAATGTTGCCGATATCTGGTGCAGCGGATCCGTTAGTCAATGCACCGGCTCTAGGACTATAATCCAGTAGGTACGGCGGGCGGGTCGTAAAATCTCTGTGCTACTACGCTGTGTTACCAAATCAAAACTAGCTCGTTAAAACAAAAAAGAACTCTTTATTTTACTCAAATTAACACAATCACTTAGACTTTACAATTATTTCAATTCCGATCTTCTTTCTTCGTTTCAAACTAAATAACTGCCTGCCCACCCGAAAGCGGCCGTATTTATATGAAAATAAATCTATCTATCCTTATCACATTTTATGCTTTTCTCTTTCTCAAAATACTCGAAAATACGATTACTTTCTGATGGGCATACATACAATATTAAACCTTAACACTTCGTAAATAAAGTTTACTTTTCAATGTACCTTATACAATTTGTTTACTAAAGTTATGACTCATGAGTCATCTCGACGGTTCGCGAGTTTAGGTAGGTACCTATTATGTGTAGTTGTTTATTTGGTACTTAGCGATAATGAGCAACACAAATAGGTACCTATCTATTACAGATACTTTCTTACGCTAAACTAACGTATTCGTCGCTAACAAGTACGTCGTAAGAGATAAATTTAGGCGATAGAAAGAGACCACAACATTGCGTTTGTTGCGTGTCGATTTTGAGGGCAGGGCCAGGCGCTATTGCGAACTGAATTGCACTTTTTGTGTCAGCGCTAGAGTCGCTATTTCTTTAAATCATCGTGCGGAGTGGGCCTTCTGTACCTATTTAGTGTTCTGTGATACAGGTAATAATAATATTATTATTACAGGTAACACTTAACAGGACTTAACACTAACTAGCGATCTCTTCCAGACAACCTCAGACACTGATTATTTTGGATTTGTATGTCGGTTGGTCGGTTGAAGTCGATTTTGTAAGAGGTCGTTGTATTGCCATATAAATTATTCATACCACTAAGTGAAAATAATTTATATGGCAAAACAATGTTTACTTACCGGGTCTGCTAGTAAAACACTAATGAAATGTTGATTGGAAATGGATCGTTTATGTTTCATTCGGTTCGTATGCAGTTTGACAGAGTGGGGCGCGTCATCGTGGATTGAAATATCTATACTTTAGTTTACGACTTTTTAAATCTTTCAAGTATTTCTTTGCGGACTTTTCCCTAATAAAGAAATATTAATAAAAATACTCGTAAATTACACACAATGAGCACAGTCGCCACGATTACAAATCGATCGCACCATATTTGTCGACGTCACCAATTTCTCAACTACGTCACAAAAAGCGCAATAAATATTTTATATTATAGGGAGTAATCGATTTACAAGACCGGCTCGCGACTTGTAGTCTAGGAGCTGGTGGCTTAAACTGGTAGCCTTCATAAAAAGCGGTGAAACCAAAGTATTTTCCAGACAAAACCTTGACTTAACATGAAATAAGATAGGTACTTGCCAAATATCTTGCATAAAATGTACCATATATAGTACGTATATAAAACAAGCATACATTTCTCGACTGTCATACGATTTGACATTTTACTTTTTAATTGAGTCGCTTTGACTTTTACATAGAAAGAAATCGCAAACAGCAGATAAAAAGTTGAGCTTTTTCTATGCCGTGGACACGGCCGTGTTTTGCTTGAATACGTGACAAAACTTCTTTGATTTTTAGCTGTCGATTCTTGTTTAGTGTGTCCTACACACGAAGAAGCAATTCCTTTTGTCCTTCACTATTGTTTCATGCGACTCGTAAGGATTTCGGAAAGAGTGGGGCGCGTCTTCGTGTATTGAAAGCTTCATTAAATTTTGTTTGATAAAGTTGATAGATAGGGAGGAATACAATACAAAACTTTAAACCCCGATTTTTAACCGACTTCAAAAAAAAGGAAGAGGTTCTCAATTCGTCGGAATCTTTTTTTGTAATCATTAGTTTTTTATTTAAAATTTTTTAAATCAATGAAATGCACAAATGCACGAGCCCAAATCTTGAATATTATTTCTACCTAAACTGCGACCAGTTTGTTGGAAAGGATGCCTCATATTTTCAAATTCAATAGTCGACCTTCCCACTGGTTTTGACAGTTCAGTTCCACTTTTACCACTAGTTGGCTCATAACGACAAATTCGTAATCGTTATTGTCGCCGGCTCCTGCGCTATCTGTCCCGTTCACTCCATTTGGAGTGAGTCGTGAACGGTTTTCGTAATGAGTGAAATAAATTATAAATCAATCACTCGGTGTTATGGTGAAAGCATCCATCTTGAATTCTTAAGACATGTACCGGATTTCCGCCTATGGTGGCCCTCTAAAGAAGTTACAGCTATGAGAAGTTGACCATATGCATTTTTGACTTATAGAAAGTTTTGGTTTAGCCACCATACCTATCTACTGTATGTGTGTTCTACACCCGCATATTATCTTAGCGATTCTACTATAACATATATCATTATTTTGTAAAAATATACAACTATTACATTGTATCCAAGTTTAAAAATGTATGGTAATTACATTCATTGTCATCGATAAGTCATCGTAAATATCGTTTGATGCATAGATTTATAATAGATCGTCGTTCGCGCTCCGGTTTGATGTAATTCCTACAATAGAAATAGAATTGATAAGGCGACATGGCTAACGCTGCGGAGGCTAAGTATTAGTAATGATTTCTAATTCTCAGAGCGAGAGAGCTGATTGGGAAAAGGTTTATCTAAAAGTTCTGCTTTTCCAATTTTATCATAACGTCGAATTTACCGCCAAAAAACGCTCCCATTCAAAATTCCCACCGAACACATAAAAACATAATCACCAATCAAAATCAAAGGTGTTAAACGAATCGTTGTGATGGGAAATAACGAGGAATCGCGTTAAATAACGTGAAATAACCGGAAATAACTCGGAGTAACGGTAAAAAGATAACTGATTGGACGCACTGTGTTCAGTAATTTGGGTTCGGTGCGGAAAAACGGCGGACCGGATTGGTTCCGCGACAATGGAGCGTGGTGTGGCTGAGAATTCATGAAAATTTCGATAAAATATGAGTAGTCTGACCTCCCTGGCGGAGTGGCGGCGCGCTCGGATTAGAGTGGGAGGTCGCGGGTTCCATTCCCGCCACGGGCCACTTTGGACTTTTATACTTTTTAAATTGGCTCAAGTCTGGTCTGGTGGGAGGCTTTGGCCGTGGGTAGTTACCATCCTACCAGCAAAAACGCACCGCCAAGCGATTTAGCGTTCCTGTGCGATGCTTGTAGAATCCGTTGGGGTAAATTTACTTACCTTTCTAAGTTAGTATGATAACATCAC
Source organism: Coenonympha arcania (assembly GCA_036785405.1). NCBI lineage: Eukaryota > Metazoa > Arthropoda > Insecta > Lepidoptera > Nymphalidae > Coenonympha > Coenonympha arcania. The sequence goes on along the minus strand of CM072068.1, from coordinate 15,392,565 downwards.
TGCATCATCACTTACTATCAGGTGAGATCGCAGTCGAGTATTACCTTATATAGAGTAAAAAAAAAGTCTAAGTGTCGCCGCATACGCCACACGCCACAGCCACAAACTAGAAGCTAGAAGCCGCCACAAACTAGAAGCTAGAAGCCGCCACAAACTAGAAGCTAGAAGCCGCAACAAACTAGAAGCTAGAAGCTGCCACAAACTAGAAGCTAGAAGCCGCCACAAACTAGAAGCTAGAAGCCGCCACAAACTAGAAGCTAGAAGCCGCCACAAACTAGAAGCTAGAAGCCGCCACAAACTAGAAGCTAGAAGCCGCCACAAACTAGAAGCTAGAAGCCGCCACAAACTAGAAGCTAGAAGCCGCCACAAACTAGAAGCTAGAAGCCGCCACAAACTAGAAGCTAGAAGCCGCCACAAACTAGAAGCTAGAAGCCGCCACAAACTAGAAGCTAGAAGCCGCCACAAACAGTTTTGCACTGGATCGCTAAACCGCTTATTTGCCAATAGGGTGGTAAGTGGTAACTAGCCACGAGTGAAACTTCACACATACCAGCCGATAATTGAGTTACTTACTATTGTATAGTAATTATTAGAAAATATACGTTAATTAATTAACAAAAAAACCGACTTCAACTCTCATCAAACTACTGTTGAATACTTACATCCTTTCCAATAAAAAAATTAAGACTTACCTATATGGTGTTTTCATGGATACCATTATCAGAACTGGACAAAATTAAAATGGGACCACACGGGAAGCGTCAGCTATCTAATAAAAAACAATCATCAAAATCGGTTCACCGAGTCAAAGTGATGAGGTAACAAACATAAAAAACATACAGTCGAATTGAGAACCTCCTCCTTTTTTGAAGTCGGTTGAAAATTAGAAATGGCCTTAGACGGGAATCGATCCCGCAACAATACATGCGATTCCGGCCGAACCAAAATGCACTACGGAGGTTGTAGATAATAAAATAATTCGGCTAAATAATCTGATTAGAAAGAAGACTCGAAAGCCAATCTCGAAGTTACCTAAAACGAATAAAAAATAGAAGCTTACACTAAATACCTACTTACGAATAAAATAGGCTTAGAAAGAGCACAAAAACACAACACAGGCACTCAATACAAAATTACAAACAGTATAAAGATATCCGAATCCGGGTATTGTATCCACTGACCCGCGGGTCATTGGGGAAAGTGTCAGAATTATTGCTTGCCCTGCAGCGTGATTTGGACAGGGACGGATAGATACCATCTGTGGGAGCTGGAGAGAGAGGCTAGATGTAACGGATAATAAAAGCTAATGTATTTTGATATCAAGATGGATGGCCAGCTCGACGTGTGTTATAAGATTACAGGTTTGGAGTTCCGTAAGAAATCTAATAAATCTAACAGGCTTAATATACTAAGTATTATTATGTATAGAGGGCGCCAGCGGCTTTGCTCAATTGACGCTATTTTCCCATCTTGAGGCTTAATTTTCGTTTCTCTTCGGTTGCGGATGTCATAGATACTAGTCCAACTACAACTGTCCAAAAAATTATTTTGTTCAGCATTTATTCTACGGTATTCTTTGTGCCCCAAAATTAATAAAAAATAACCACATTCCTCAAAAAGTTTGCTTTGTCTAATATTATAAATGATAACATGCTAGAACTTAGAAGACTTTAATAATATGAGCTTCGAGCCTTCATCAACCGTATAGCCTATAGCCATATGATAATTTGATTCAATCAAACAATGTATAAGAATGACAGCGATCGTAGAAGTCAACTTTTCAAGTCACATCTATTTTTCGTCTAAGTATGATCTATCGAAAGGACATTGCCCACCCCCCATAGACACCTTGGCCCTGGGTACCCACTCTTAAACCTGTGTGAGGCTGATTGTATGTGGGTTGAGCAAGGCATCGGATACGGCATTGGCTTAAAAAGAGTAATCTATAAAACCAGGGCCTTCGAAGCTAGCCACCACTATACCCAAGTTCGTGCTGGGGTCTCCATGAGAAACGGGTACGAGATCCATATTCAAGCTGTGATTGTTAGGGTTAAAAGAGTCGCCCGAGTCCTTTTTAAGCATAAATGTTGCTTATTTATCATATCTGGGAAAATAAACACAAATGACAGGTACAAACATAAACACTTCATGTTGATTTGTTATATGACAACCACAGGTGACGTAAGTGTCTTTCTTTGATATTTGATTATACGATTAATGTTGCCATATTAAAAGGAAGATCAAAAACCGATATTGATGTATCGATTATTGACTTATTTCTCTTGAAATTATTTCATAAAGGTATATTATGTTTACGGAAGTAAATTCTTTTTATTTTTAAATCCTGTTTTACCTTATTTTATTAGGTATTTAATTAAAGCTATGTTTTAACAGTAATTAATACCTATGGAAAATTAATTATACTTGATATTAGTACAGCTGTAATAAAAACAGTAAGCAATAACGATTATAACGTATCAAATCAAATTAAATCAAATCATAATGTTTAATCTTCCACATAGGCCAAACTTACAGGTACTTGCGCAATGTCAGACTTTATGATCACGTTCGGAAAGCAGAAGAACGGACAGGACACTGGCGAAGTGCCAGTCAGCACATTTGTATCTAATACAAATAATAAAATAAAATAATAAAAAAGCCTTTATGCTAATACAAATAAACCTTATTTAAAATAAATCGATATTGTTCGATTTAAGTATAAAGTAAAAATCAATTAAATCGATCGATATTAAAATGTGGCTACACTGAATGCATTCAGACTGAATGAACCTCAATGGGCTGACAGAAAAATGGTTTTCGATTTCCTTTATTGTTTCAATACTTATTTTTTTTCAACAAATTGTAGAAATCTTTGGATAAAATAATAATTTTATAGTTAGTGAAAAAATACATACAGCGATGGAAATTTTAATATCTTACCTCACTAATCGAAAACAGATCGTACAAATTTCAGATTATATTAGCGACTCTAAAATAGTGACATGCGGTATTCCACAGGGCTCAATTTTAGGACCTTTATTATTTTTAATCTACATTAATAATATCACAAATTTAAATCTGTCGGGACAAATTACACTTTACGCAGATGATACTTGTCTATTTTACTTTGCACACTCAATACAGGACACGATAAATGAAGCACAAAAGGATCTCGATATATTAAATGACTGGTTTCTATATAATCTTCTCACAATAAACACAACAAAAACATCTTATATGATCTTTAGTGCTAAAAATAAGAAAATTCCAACCTATAACTCTCTAACAATAAATAATATTAAAATAAAAAGATCGCACAAAGAAAAGTACTTAGGGCTTTTACTGGATGACAAACTGATATGGGATTCACATATTAATCAAGTTATATCAAAATTGACATCACTTACAGGGGCTTTACGAAGAACTTCACATTGCATTCCACATAAGATACGTACAACTATTTACAACGCCTTAGCGAAACCACATTTAGAGTATTTAATAGAAGTCTGGGGGTCTGCAGCTCAAATCCATTTAAACAAATTACAACGTACTCAAAATAAGTTGATCAAGGTATTATTTCATTACTAGCAAACGCCCGCGGCTTCGCTCACGTTGAACTTCTGAGTTATGCTTTACTGTGGTTTATTTTCCAAAATTCCTGCATTACACAACATTTTGCCCACAAAATTTTCTCTTGCTTCCTGGTAATAGTCACCTGATTTTGAAAAATTCGATCGTCACAAAAAAGTTAAATATGGTGGCCATTTTTAAGGTTCCGTACCCAAAGGGTAAAAGCTCTTACTAAGACTCCACCGTCCGTTCGTCCATCCGGCCGTGCTTGCTTGCTACCATGGTCAGCCGTCAGACATATAAGTACAAAATTGTGGCCACTTATTTTAAATTTTGACCACAAATTCTTTTTCTATGCTCGCTGCGATTGTCAGATATCGATTTTGAAAACAATCGACCCAGTAACAAAAAAGTTCAAAATGGCGGCCACTTTTTTAAATTTTGACCACAAAGGACATTGAACAGCTCCCATACAAAGTTCGCCTAAGAACCAACAGTCATAAAATAGTGATTAATGGGTTCAAAATGACCTCTTCATATCCCTGAAAGCAGAATAAAACAAGGGACACTTCTGAGAAATTATTTAATAACAAAAATCTTTTCGATTTTGAGGTTATATTTTACCCCTCCAGTGGTTTCGATTTTGGGTTTATTTCAAAATAACTATAAATATAAATGGTTTAGGTAAGTAGATAGGTAATCATTTTACCTATTTGGTAGGTACCTACTCAGATATTCGTTCAGAGAGATCCATGCCCAGTTGTGGGCTGTCATGAACACTATGAGTTCATAGACAACTAAATAGATCTATCTACAAAATACAATTGCACAGAGTACCTACAACATAGAGTTTAAAGAAAACAATTACGATGATGTTCCATCTCACTCGAACGCTAAGATAAGCTGTATTTGTTTCTCGCTCGCAATGTTGTGTTTGTTCTACTCTGTTTTTTTTAATCTAAGCTCCTGACCAGCGCTTTAACGTGTTGTATTTAGCGCTTTAAGCTACTTGAGCTGTTATTACATCCTTGGGATCAAGCGCTGAAAGCGATTATTGGATTTTGTTCGATAAACGGAAATGCGGCAGTGACGACGTAAATCTATGCGGAAAAGTACAGAAATCAATGAAGCATCTTATTAATTATTTTTAATTATTCTGAAGTGTCCGTGAAATTCTAGTATTAGGAGTAAATAACTTAAAATATGATAAGAATTACTATATATGTCAAACGAATGTTGATTCGTAGGCGAATTATGACAATGTCCTTTCTTCTCTATGCTTGCTGCCATAGTCAAATATCGATTTTCAAAGCAATCGGCCCAGTAACAAAAAAGTTCAAAATGGCGGCCACTTTTTTAAATTTTGACCACAAATTCCTTCTCTATGCTTGCTGCCATAGTCAAATATCGATTTTCAAAGCAATCGGCCCAGTAACAAAAAAGTTCAAAATGGCGGCCACTTTTTTAAATTTTGACCACAAATTCCTTCTCTATGCTTGCTGCCATAGTCAAATATCGATTTTCAAAGCAATCGGCCCAGTAACAAAAAAGTTCAAAATGGCGGCCACTTTTTTAAAATTTTGACCACAAATTCCTTCTTAATGCTTGCTGCCATAGTCAAATATCGATTTTCAAAGCAATCGGCCCAGTAACAAAAAAGTTCAAAATGGCGGCCACTTTTTTAAATTTTGACCACAAATTCCTTCTCTATGCTTGCTGCCATAGTCAAATATCGATTTTCAAAGCAATCGGCCCAGTAACAAAAAAGTTCAAAATGGCGGCCACTTTTTTTTAATTTTGTCCACAAATTCCTTCTCTATGCTAGCTGCCATAGTCAAATATCGATTTTCAAAGCAATCGGCCCAGTAACAAAAAGGTTCAAAATGGCGGCCACTTTTTTAAATTTTGACCACAAATTCCTTCTCTATGCTTGCTGCCATAGTCAAATATCGATTTTCAAAGCAATCGGCCCAGTAACAAAAAAGTTCAAAATGGCGGCCATTTTTTTTTAATTTTGTCCACAAATTTCTTCTCTATGCTAGCTGCCATAGTCAAATATCGATTTCCAAAGCAAAAATTCAAAATTTTCCTCCTCAAAATTTGAATCTCGAAAATCCCTTTCTGAATACGAATTCATGATATACCTAATACCAACCTAGGTACCAAATTTCAGATCTATACGACTCTTAATTTCGCCGGAATCCCTGGAACAACGCAAAAATTACACTTTTGTATGGGAAAATCCCTTAAAAGTACGATTTTTACCCCTTCCAATTTGAATTTCTGGAATCCCCGTCTTAGTACGAATTCATGACCTAATATCTACCTAGGTACCAAATTTCAGATCTCTACGACCTATAGTTTTAGCGGAATCCGTGGAACAACCAAAATGCCTCATTCTTTTATATATATAGATAACTATTGCACACCAACAAAAGAACTATACATGAAGACAAAACTATTTAATCTTAAACAGCTGTATACATATAATACATGCCTACTAATAAAAAAGATTTTGAATAAGACGATACGGTCGAACATCACTCTGGAGCATAGGGTTAACAATCGTAATCTTAGAAATAAGTACAAGATAAATATTTGGCATCCTCGTACGACTAAGTATGGCAATCAAAACTTATTATGTGAGGGTGCACAGTTATATAATAGACTACCTTGTTCAATAATAGTAGTTTATGTAACGGTTACATAATTATGTAGAGTTTCATACACTACTTTATCTACGCTCATATTATTATCATAAATCCAAATCATAAAATCTTGCTAACGTTTGTCGTAAATCATTCACTTTGTTTCATTTTTGTTGCAACTACTAAAATGTCAGGTGGAGTTAAATTTTCTTTAGTAGGTTTCACTGCTAGACATTTTTCAGCGCAAAATTTTGACTAAGTAACAAAAATAACACATTAAAATGTAAAAAATTTGTTTGTATGGCACCAAAATTCTGCAAATATGGCGCAAAACCATAGACAATAGACATTGTTGTTGTTGTCTATGGTCAATCATGGCCCATCCATACTCTCGGCAATGACTACCAACTATATGTTGTCTGTGGATTCACTTAAAAAATATTACATAAAAAATATTACCCCAGATACAAATACAGAAATCCAGAGCCGTGTATCGTTATGGATATTAAACAACTTTCTTTAAATATTTCCATAGTAGAGCGATGTTATTATGAATAACTTTTTAATAATTATAGAAGTCTGTGAATAAAGTAGGTAATTATTTGACACATTTCGATTTCATAATTCGAACTTTAAGCAATGAGCGTAGATAAAAGAGTTTAATGGGACGAATCTATTCAAAAACAAGTTAAAATCACATATTGCAGAAAATTTTGAAAAATACATGGTTTAATAATAATTAATATTGGTCTGGTTACCTTTTTAATCTAAGGTCTTAGATACAACTATAATAATAAATAAGTCTGTAACAATATAATGTAATAATGCATGCGTCAACTGTAAAATAACTATTTAAGAAAAAAATTGTATTCTCTTTAAGTGAACTGTTGTTCTTTGAGAAATAAAGCTCTTTAAACCGATAGTTTTTTTCGGCAAAAGGATATTGTTGGGCACTGCCGGGCCATATATGGGCATCTCCCTGAGAAAGCAAAATTAATGTTGTTCATTGTAATACGTTTGTTTGAATTGTACCTTGATATATCAGTCAGACACCTTTTCCTTTTATAGATCTTGGATAAATAAAGTGTTTTTTTTGTTCATTTCAGTTACAGATTTATGTACTTACTTCTAGTTGTACATACATGCAACAAGGCTTCCTAACATTTTAATAATGTAAGTATTGCATCATAGAGTCACCAACATACTAACCTTAGTTACTAACCTTTTTAATATGGTATTCTTGGAATTGTGTTTGAGTAATTTTTTTGGCCTTATTTCTTTAACTACTTATAATTATAAACAATTTTAATGTAACGCTGTTGATTACCTTTGAAATAGATAAATAAACATACATACAAACTTTCGCCTTTATAATGTTAGTGCAGTACTTAATTCCCAATAAAGCAATAACAGACGTCTTATTCCCGCTCCCCTATCAACGAGGGTTTTATAATTCGAGCTCGAGTGAATATCAAACAAAGGGCTTATCCTTTTTATAAAGCTTCTTATTGGCATACTATCTGCACCAGCCAAACACTGGGACGAAATTCACCCCTCTTAAAGCTTACTTGTGAATAAGGGATGCAAGTTTTGAAGGTTTGCCACGTCATAACTGACTGACTAACTAACGTAACTGACTCGTTCTTTTGTGAGTGCAGTGGCCAAGTAGCACATCAAAAGGGCGTAACTTACTCGCTGTTTTGTGAGTCCAGTGGCCAAGATTCAAAAGGACTTATAGCATAACAGTTGTAGCGCTTATATTTATAGCTCTTATTAAACGTTATAATTATATTAAGTATGATATAACAAAGGCTACAGCGAAACAGGGCGCTATTATTAAGAGGATCGTGTACCGGTAAATTTTCATACCAATAACGATAGCATTTTCCTACCCGTAAATGTAGTCCGATTTTTATAATTTTCAGAAAGTTGTAGATACAATAAAGAACTATGCTCGTACGTTTTAATTTTAAAGAAATATTGCTTATCTTGAAAGTGATGCGCGTCGAAATATCCATATTTCTGACGTAAAAACTTCCTCGAGTTTTTTAATTTTTTATTAAGCTAAACTAAAATACTATAATAATAAAACGTACGAGCTTAGATTCAGGTGTACGGAATATAATGAGCCTAAAATTTTCACATTCGGTAAACGTTTGGGGGGGTGGGTAAAAACCACCCGAAACAATATTCCAAGAACAAAATGTAGGCCTAGCTCAGGACTTGCAACTCTGTCTATACTAGGATTTTGAAAGTCCCTATTCGCATCGTGCTTCGTCTCTGGTCTTAAGGGGAAATTAAACTGGCTATATAGTCTATAGAATATGAACGTGCACACTGTAAAGTCATAGTGTACGAGGAAAAACCGCGCAACAGTTTCAGCAGCAAGGTTTACGAGGTGAGCTCAATTAGCCATTTTACGACGGCAGCTATTTTCGACGAGACGGCCACACGCATTCTGACGAGCCTGATCCGTTGTTTTATTGATAACTAGCAGATACCCGCGGCTTCGCCCGCGTAACTTTTAGTTTTCCCTATTCTCACGGGAACCATAGATTTTTCCCGAATAAAAAGTAACCTTTGTGTTAATTTAGAGCGAAATCTATCTCCATTTTAACTTTCAGCCAAAAGTTTTCAATAGTTGCAGCGTGAATGAGTATTTCTCCCGCTGGAATAGTGAAAAACAAATATTCAGAAATAACCATTGATTTTCCCGGGATAAAAAATAGCCTGCTCTATTCTAATTTTCAGCCAAATCAGTTCACCAATTACAGCGTGAAGGAATATTTTTCCCGCGTGGATATCTGTTTTTCACTGTTCCCGAAGGAACCATGGATTTTTCCGGGATAATTTTTCCGGGATAATTTCCCTATGTATTAATCCAGGATAAAATCTATCTTCTTTCCGAATTTCAGTCATATCAGTTCAGTAAGTGCAGCGTAAAGTAGTATTTTTCGCGCGTGAATATCAACTTTTCAGTTTTTCCGCAAAAACCATGGATTTTTCCGGGATAAAAAGTATCTTTTTTACTAACCCAAGATATGATCTATCACCATTCTAAATTTCAGCCAAATCGGTCTTGTACTTGCGGCGTGAAGATTTTTTCCGCGTGAATTTCGGTTTTTTACTAATCCCATTGGAACCATGTATTTTCCCGGAATGAAAAGTAACTTATGTGTTAATCCTAGATGCAATTTATCTCAGTTTCAAATTTGAGCCAAATCGGTTCAGTAGTTTTGGCGTGAAGGAGTATTGAAGCTTGGTAAAATACGAACTTTGGAGCCCCGTTTCACCACTTTAGGGGGGGAATTTTGAAAAATCCTTTCTTAGATCCTCTCTCTAGACTCAGCGGTTTGGGCTGTGCGTTGATATGTCAGTGAGTCAGTCAGTCAGTATCTTCTTTTATATATTTAGATGGGCCGTTACGGCTTTTAGTGAGCTGGTAACGTGTAGCCCAGTAAGAACAATATGCACCTGTACGCCTTTTTGTTAAGAAAAATATGCCCCTGTACCTACGCCGTTTTGTTAAGAAAAATATGCTCCTGCACGCCATTTTGTTAAGAAAAATATGTACTTGTACGTCTTTTTGTTGAGAAAAATATACCCCTGTGCACCTTTTTGTTAAGAAAAATATTCTCCTGTACGCCTTTTGTTGAGAAAAATATGTCCCTGTACGCCTTTTCGTTAAGAAAAATATGCTCCTGTACGCCTTTTTCTTAAGAATAACCGTACAGGAGTACGGTTTACGCCTTTTTGTGACGAAAGAAACAGGGTGAGGTTTGTCGTGCATACGGTCGTGTGTTTTATGAATAAGATACAATTTCACCATGCAATTTACTATGGTTTAGTTAAACGGCGGTTAAATGCTTGGCGAAATTTAGGCTAGATTAAATAAATGCTGACTAATTACTACCCTACCGGTAAAGACGCAAGGGAGATTTAGCGTTCAGGCGCGATGCAGCGTAGAGACTGTCGCTTGCCATAAGGTGAGATGGCAGTCAATTTAGACCATCTTTACACATGTTAAATCATGTGTTAAATGCTAAGGCAGTCAAGTACCAACTTTAAGAGTGTAAAAAATGTGAACATTAAAGAATTTAGCGGTACACGTTAGATTGTCTTGCGTTATCTTATCTGATAAAACTTAAAAGTCAAGCAACTTTTAGTTACAATTAAAAGGTCAAGTGCGAGTCGGATTCTCACACCGAGGGTTCCGGTTCCGAGGAAAGTTTTCATTCTAAATTTTTATTCTAGATTTTCGGAAGATAGCTAACAAACGAGATAGAAAGAGATATACATATTTTGTTTGTTCCGTCGTCGCTACGAGTAAATGACCGGCTTGTGTTTACGTCTGGTATTCTCGTTATTTTAAAAGGACTTTACCAACTTTGTTCTAACTTTTAACTTAACTCTTAAATCACATTAACTATACGATGAGTCAAAGGTCAGCCACTTAATTAAAAATATATACTTAATGAAGGCAATGATGAACATCTATTTAAAAGTACATTTCAGTTAAATAAGTAGCTAATTACAACTACATGTCGTAAAGTGACTCGTAAAACGCTTTAAATTACTTCACTTAATCATTCTTTAATTACATCTAAATCTGTTAAGTAACGATGCGGTTTTTCTTCGTACCGTGATCCTTCATTACCTAATTACCGTTTCGTTTTGATAGAAGGCACATGCGAGTCAAAGTCAAAAAGACACGTACTTAATCAAAACGACACACTGTGGAATGAGATGAAATGTTATGAGCCTTTTTTCAGTGAAAATGCGCGATACACAACATCTTTGTGGCATTTTTTAGGAAAACGAAATTTGCTTCAGTCGTTCTGGAAGGTATTGCTATGTAGAGTCACGGAATACAATATGGTAGGAGAATATGTACGTGCAAGGATGTAAAAGTAGAGTAAGACTAAAGAAGAGATGCTTGGATTGCGTGAAAGATATGCGTGTGTATAGAAGTAGAAGACATGTTGTGACGACCCCACATAAAAGGATAGGTAGATGATGACATTCTGGAAAATAGACGTATAGACGTTATTTATAATAGACGTTTTGCTATTATGAATATGAAAAATAGCTTAATGCCTACCGAACCGAAATTTCACAACAATCGGTCGAGCCGTTTCAGAGGAGTTTAGCAACAAAAAATGATACGAGAATTATATATATATATATATATACATATTAGAGAAAGACTATATTATTACCTTTTGCTTGTGGATTGTCAGGCTTTACACATTTTGAGAAAATTATGGAGCATTCTCTCAATGTAGCATGTAGCTGAGTGTTAGGGATTCAAACCCCGAGCTTATGCTCGGGGTTTGAATATTTATATATGAGGCATTCGGCTTGACCACTGCGTTACCGCTGTTAAGAAGGTTCATGCGGCACGGTTTGAATCGCGCTTCGCTCCATACAAAAAAGGAATTTCGATCGCACTGACGCAATTTTGCGTCGATTATGGCATTACAAAAAAAATTATAGTAAAATAAATATACAACTTATTAGAATAGTAAATAACCAGTGACATTGAATATTAATTGAGTTACATTACTATAATTCAGAAATAACAAAATATCTTGGATTTTATGCTAAAATAATACGTTTAATTTATCGAAAAATGCTAAAAATGGCACTTTTTGGTTTATGGTTTTTGAATGAAAATCTAGAAAAATCGTGGTTTTTTTTGAGACACTTTTTAGTAAATGTTATTAATTTTCTAAATATGTCATTGTTATATGTTTGTGTTAAGAAACATGGCAAATATCTTGCATCTGCGTAGAGCGTCGACCGCTATTTTAGCAAACAGCCTATACAAAAACTGTTCTAGTGAGAAAGTTATTCACATATTTAAAAATATTTTTGAGACAAGTTTTAGATTATGAAATGCCAAATAATATAAATTCAATTATCAAATCTATAATTGAACACATAACTATTTTATGTTCCTTCGGAAATCGTAAATTTTGACTCAAGCATAATACTAACGCATGAACCGCCTTATTAAATAATTAGCAGTGAATAAAACGATATAAGTTGGAAAAGTCGTAAAGGCCGAGCACGCCCACCCGAGACACGTCGGCTTGACTGATTACTTCCGACCTACGCAGGGTTGACACCTCGAGATGTGTAGGGTTAATGGAAATAAAAAGAGAATGAGGACAACCCTCCACCACCCATGGCCAAATCAACCTCTCGGTTATGGGGGCCGAAACGCGGGAGGGCGCCCGTTCGGTACTTGCTCTTGGCGTGTTCCCGGGGCGCCTTCTTGACTCCCTACAAGTTGTTTGCTCTCGCTCCTTGTCCCTATGTGCTCACTCTCCCCATTCTGGGGCAGGACGGACGAAACAAATAACGGACTTGGTGCGCCGCCGCTGTCCGCAGCATATAAATTCTCAGTGTCACTCCAAGCCGCTTCGCCTCTTATGCCACGCGTGCGCGAACTCCCGCAGCTTTCCGAAGTTGGCCGCCGAACCCACGAGATCCTGATAATAAACTGGGCCAGAAACTTCGCGAACGATCCCGTCCAGCAGCAAGCACCGGAGGTCCTCGTATAAGGAGCACTCCCACAAGACATGGTGGAGGTTCTCCTCTGCCAGTCCGCAGAAGCACTCGCCACTCTCGACCAGACACATATCATGCAGGCGCTTCCGAAAGCGACCGTGCCCCGTCAGCATCTGCGAGGTCTGATAATCCGGGACGACCCAAGTCGCCTCGAGTCGCCCGGCCACGTCTGGAAAGAATCGACGAAGCTCACCGCCCTTCGTTTCGCTGGCCCATCTCGCTTGCCATTCCGCGACGATGTCTGCCCCGATTTCACGCTTACGTCTACTCAACTCACCTTTGACCGCGGTCCTACGCGCCGCATCAACATCAATCCTGGCAGCACAGATTACCTCCAGGTCGGCCGGCAACACTCCCGCCAGTACGGCGAGAGAGGCAGCACTATTTGATCTGTACGCCTTGGTCAGAAGGACCAAGGCGGGCCTCTGCGTTCTTATCAGACCAGTACGATTAAAAGAGAATGATTGAGTGTGAAAGACGGACGGACGGAGGAAATCGCACCATAATCGTTCCATTTTATACCATTTCCGTAAGTAACTCTAATGAAAGCGGATTCATACAATAAACTCTTCTTTTATGGTCGATGATATGAAACGAAACGGAGGGTTAGTTAAAATAAGTGAGAAACGTCAGGTCTTAGCACTAGCATCCTTGTCGATTGTAGCAGCAGATTCGAGATTTGAGAATGCTCCGGAGAAAAACATAGGTACCAGTACCAACGTATAAATGAATGTGTGAATGTTGTGAAACACTCGGTTGAAACGAAGTTCACCAAACGCTCGATAGATGGCGCCGTGTCGAATTAGCTTATATTAAAAGCTTATATATGTATAATACCTATACGAGTAGATGATTGCATGCTTGCTGAAACTCACATAGGGTTTTCGTGGATTTTTTTAATATGTGGATTTTCATGACGGAGATATGCTTTTCACAACGCGCGATAAAAAACGTCGTTCCAATATAAATATTAAGCTCGCAAAACTCATTGCCATAAACCTATAACGTGTAGTTAGTCTAATATTTGCGAAAAACTAAATAAAATTTGAATTTCGCGGGCTATAGTTGGGCCGAAACACCTATCCTAACATCTTTTAACACTGTGCCGACAACCCTATGGCTAATGGTCGGTCACGGTATTCGGCATTCGTAGTTTGTACGTCGCAAACGAGGGTAGGGCAGGGGGCCCACCGCGATTTGAGAGGAGCACGCGGGGAATATAAACAACTCAGTCGCTTCTCGATCGATATGCGGTTAATAGAAAAATGATCTATGTTCCGATCATCGTCATCATCGTTTCTCTGGTGATGATGGGTTTGATGGGGTTTTTTTTTTACTCTTTACAAGTTAGTACTTGACTGCGATCTCACCTAATAGTAAGTGATGATGCTAATGGCAAGTCTAAGATAAGATGTTATCGTACTAACTTGGAAGGGTAAGTAAATTATACCGGTACCCAAACGGTTTCTACAAGCATCGCACCGGAACGCCACATCGCTTGGCGGTGCGTCTTCGCTGGTAGGGTGGTAACTAGCCACGGCCGAAGCCTGTCACCAGACCAGACCTGAGCCAATTTAGAAATTATTAAATTCCAAAGTGGCCCGTGGCGGGAATCGAACCCGCGACCTCCCACTCGAATCCGAGCGCGTCGCCACTGCGCCAGGGAGATTTCCTGATTATTATCATTATCGTTTGTCTGGAGGCTTCGGCCGTAGCTATGTTTGAGCAGAAACATAACGTAAAGTGAGTTACGATACCTACTATACGTGTGCAGAAAAATCTAACGGCGCGGCGTTAGGAGTTTATACTTATACCTCGAGTTAGTACGATTATGTCTTCGGATACATCGTCACTTACCATCAGATATTATACAGTGAAGTATTAACTTGCAGTAAATAAATAAATATAATTTCAGTATCCTTAGGTGGCCATAATCAACTGCAGGGCTAGACAATGTCACTTTTAAGCGTTTGGCGTTAACGCTAGTCGCTAGTCGACAAAAATGTATGGACAAAACAAATGACTGTAGAAAAACCACGACAATAATTAACTAAACACGCTGTGTTTGATACTGTCGGCTGTCAATTGTCAAGCGAAGTACGCTAAAGTTCTCTACAGGGTTCGCAAGAACGCCAGCGAGCGTTAGTTAATTATTCAAGTTAGCGTAGTTAATTATTCAAACACAGCGTGTTTAGTTAATTATTGTCGTGGTTTTTCTACAGTCATTTGTTTTGTCCATACATTTTTGTCGACTAGCGACTAGCGTTAACGCCAAACGCTTAAGTGACATTGTCTAGCCCTGCTGCAGGGCTAGACAATGTCACCTAAGCGTTAAGCGTAGTCGCTAGTAGAAAAACCACGTGACCGAATCTACCTAGTCTATGGTTAGCGTTGTTGTCGGCTGTCAATTGGAATTGTCATGTGACGTATCTGTCATTTGCTGAGCGCCGATGTCAATAATTAACTATTAACTAAATTATTAATTAATTAACTATTAATTAACTATAGCACTGCAAGGAATATACTACTCTCTAACGATAGAACTTTAAGTTCTTATGACTTCTAACTCTAGCAACCGCGACCACACTGAAATAACTAACACTAGTTTAATTAACTATCAGCAAAATAAACACTCGAAAATCCAAAAAAACACGCCACGATGTTTTAAACGAAGTTGTGAACTTCGTCTAAAACACCACACACTACAAAAGCAAAACAAAATGGAGTCTTGTTGTGATCTCAATTGTTGTACCAAAGACTAAAGAGTACTAAAAATCCCAACAATTCCGCCATTTTGTAGCGTACAATGACGAAGTACGCTAAAAGTTATCTACAGGGTATGAGCGATCGCTAAATAGTCGTAGTCGAATTTCAAAAACAGCGTGATTTCCTCTATTCTGTCACTTGGTTTTTCTACAGTCACGTGATGGTCACGTGGTTTGTCCATACATTTTGTCGACTAGCGTTAACGCCAAACGCTTGCGACTTTGTCTAGCCCTGCTGGTCAGACAAATCAAATCTTACTGTTACATAATAATATAATAAAAATATTGATTTTTTTCTATTTATTTTTTACATAGGTATATACGCCATTTGAGCTCTAAACAAATTTTCGTTTTGCGAGAAAGGGCTGGAAGAAGACCTCTCCATCAAAAGTTAAAATGCCTATACTAAACTGTGTATTTATTTGTTTGATTTAAATTTTATTTTTGTGGACGTCATAATTTTTATCCTACTTAATATGAAAGCCATAAAAAATTAGTCATTTACCCCATTATGTTAGAACCTGCTTAATAAAACATAATCTGTTTAAAGAAAATACTGAAATTGTTTAACATTTAACAAAACTGACGCATTATTGCTCCGAATAAATATTATTATCTATCTACTACAAGTAAAATAAACTGAATAACATCCTAACCTCCTTGTTAGTCGTAACAACACAAATAGAATTATAATAACGAAAAATGGTTTTCCACAGTCGGACCATTTGTAAAAGGAAACGTATGAAGTGACCTACGCACCCTCTTCAGAAGCAGGGGTCGAAACGACCGCGGCCGTCCAAATAAATTACTTAACCCCCGACACGCCTAACGAGCCTAGTGACTTGTCATAACGATGACAGGTGGCCCGCAGTGAAATGCACGTGTATTTTTGGGTTAAAAAAATATGTCTTCTATAATTGTGTACCGTCTATTACAGCAAGCGTGACGTTATTATAAAATTACTAGCTGACCCGGCAAACGTTGTTTTGCCATATACATTTTTTTTCTCACTTAGGGACATAAAAAATACATAACAACCCGCTCTTAGACCCAGAGAATATGCACTGAAAATTTCATAACGATCGGTCCAGGAGTTTTTAACAAGGAAAACCGAAAGAATTTTATATATTAGTTTACTATTTTAGAATATGTATAAGGTACTGACTGTTGTCCGCTACTTCGCCTGCATTAATTTTGGTTTCACGTATATCAATGTGGTGTCGTGGACTTCTTTTAAGAACGTTTATAGGAGAACAATTCCATCATACATGATATTTGCGTAACTTGAACCCACGCAACGAAAACTCTTCAAAAGGAAACATTTTCCCGTTTCTGCAACATTTATCAATGATGCATCCTTCCTCCATAAAACTATCCAACACAGAAAAAGTATAGATAAATACTCGTGGCTCAGTTGGTAGAGAACCTAAATGAAATTCAGTCCAAGGCTCCGACTGAAAATCAGCGCTGTGTGCTCCCATGCTTATATGGGGCACACAGCACCTTGCTGAGTTGGGGCCTTTTTCCGGGTTGTGCCACATGTGACAGGCGGTGTTTGGTGCTTCCGTCACTTGGGCAAGGTTTTTGTTGCCCGAGTGGGGGAAGCTTCAGGCACCGTTTTAGTACGTAAGGTGTATTGTTTTGTTACATGTGGCATTTTCTGGAATAAAGTTTTTCTTTCTTTCTTTCAATCTCCCGGGTTCAAATCCCGCCGAGTGGGACTTTATTCTAAGTATTCAATTTGTACAAAAAATGTTTAACGTATCCTTTATTTTTTGGAATAAGTCACCTACTTACTTCAGTGAGTAAGTTGCGGTGACCGGCGATATTGATTCGCGTAAGACGATCGATAGATCAACGTCGCTCGCGTATCGCTGAAAATTACTCACGCGCACGATCTTGATTAAAGACGTGTTGCGGGTTAAGGGCTTTTGAGAAATGGAAGAACAAACACGCGAACATTTAAAAAATATTTTTAAACACAAGCGTTTATACGTTTTAATAGTATTCTTCTCACCACCAGGCCCTGATTGCATTTAACACCAAAGTGACGAGTTTTGACGAGTGTCACGACGGATCAACCGAGTCCAAATTCGATGGGGTTGTGTTGTTTAACTACGGAGTTCCTATGGTCACCTTCTGGTTCCATCTTGAGATCCATTTCATGATAATAATGCATTGTCATCTGATTTACACATGCATGCAAAATTTCAGCTCAATCGGTAACCGGGAAGTGGGTCAAAAGTTACTTGCAATATTTGATTACGGACAAACTTAATAAAAGCTTGTAATAAAATTTTTTTTCCATGAAATATCACTATAGTAGTGTTATTATCTCGCTGCAGACTCGGTCATAAATCATTCGAGTGTTTCGCTTTTGTTGTTCTTTGTTGAGTTATGCATGCGAGATAATAACACTACTTACTTACTATAGTTTCATCTCTTTGTTTTCGAAATTATTATAAGGCAAAATATCTAAACAACTGTATAAGTAGCAAGAAAAATGTAGGTAAACTTACTTAAAAATTAAAATCGTACATCAAACGCTTTTGATATGTCCATACGAATTGTGGATTGAATCAAAGCAAAACGACCATTATTTTGAAAATCGAGCTTACCGTACCTACTCTCAAAAGATAGAGAGATATATTTGAGCGCAATCTCGTAATACAAAGAGCGTAATCCATTTAGGAGTGAGTCAAGGATGCAATGTTTCACGCCTCATCGCAGCTCGGAGCTCGTTGATTGACTTAATCCGAGATCCTTTATTTAGGACGTTCCGGTTTGTACGGACTTTACTCGATGAGTTTGTTAAACTGTGCTGTTTTTCTCAAAAAAACCAGCACAGTGTGTTGACCTATATGACTAACTTAATTTACTCTTTCTGCGTCAACTTTGTACCTACGTAGATACTTGGCTTGAACGATTAAATGAAAATTAATTGTGAAAAGCGTAAGAAAATAACCTATGAAAATGATAATAAATGAATTTTATTTGTTTTTAAAAAATAATGCGAAGGTCTCGTGGAACACTCGATTGAAAAAAAGTTCACCCACCGCTCGATAGATGGTGCTATATCGAGTTAGCTGGCGCTAACGAATTTTTCATACAAAATTTTTCATACCAAATCAACATAGCTGATTGTATGCTTGCGGCGCATACTTTTTGTATGTGGACACAATAATTATTAACGTTTTATTTAAGAGAAATTAGACCATGGTATTTTCGTGTTTTTCGTGATTTTTGGTGACGACAAAAATCCATTGTCTTTCGCCTAGCCCCCTCCGCCGCACTACCGTCCGAAAAGAAACTACGTTCTAAAAATTTCGTTACGTTGATACACACCTCTATATTATGTCTGTCTATCTGTGTACCTATCTACTTTATTTACCATTTTAAATCCCAGCAAACTATACTTTACCCATCTTCCTAGCGAGGTGCGCCCTTGGGCGGTACAAGTATTTCATTTTAAGAAATAATGTGTTCAACTTAAAAGGACCCATGATCCATGGCTGCAGGCGAACAAGTAACCATGCTCTTATTTCCCTTTATTTTTTTTTTAATTATTATTTTTTGTTAAAATCAGTGATGAAAGGCAGTTTATAGCATAACAAATTAAAACATTCTCATTTATGAGTTAGCTCACTCAGTAAAAAAAATATTTTTTACTAATTTGGTAAAGATCGAACGAATCTATCTATATATCTCTACTTGATCAAAATGTACTACCAAACCAATAATAAATAACCAACGGAAATGGAATGAAAACCTTTATTTTTCACATAGTCCTGATTTACAAGCTCTTATGAAAAGTCTGAACTCTACGTGTTAGTTCGAATAGTAGGTTTGCATCGAGAAGCTTTTTGCCAAGAAACTCAGCACTTTCTCTTTTCAAAAATGTCATTTTCAAATACAACTTTTCTTACATAACATGTACAATTAAAAAAGTATATAATTTTTACCATAATATTGTGAGAAGATGCAAGCATAATTATATCTAAGCTATTCTAAGAATTGGCTAATTATTATCTTCAATCCTTTTTAGTTTCTGAATTTAATGCGAACAGATAAAAGACGGTCATACACGGTAGAGCAATAATAATATGTAGTAATAATGCTAAAAAATATTGGAAAGCATATATTTTCACGTATTTACACGCAAAATCCAAGGCCAAACAGCCGCGCCACGGCCGGTCATGGGCCGGTCATTGTTTTATTCGTTTCAGCTTCGATTGGCTACACCAAGATTTCTGAATGCAGCTTTAAATTTCACCATACAAAAACGTATTCTAAATTTAAAAGGATACAGTTCAATTTTGAATGGGAGTTCAAGCTAAATGGATTACAAACGGATCGCAGAAAGATTCGCTTGAAGTGAACCCAGTGAGCGTTCGGAAACCGTCACGGATATAAAGGGCTTTAGAAAACGAAGTCTGGCGTGGTTGACACGATTTTGAAATGACGAGAAATATCTTTGAAAAATCCGGGTAAGTGGAAAAAAGAATGTTTTTAATGCATCACTGCGGATCTCTTATTTTTAGCTGAGCCGCCTCTACTTCTATAATTATTATATGGCTTGGCTTTGTTATATTATATTTTTGTGCGAAATTTCAGCTTTCTAGGTTTTGGGAATGATGAATCAGTAAGTGAGTGTAATGAATGGGTCGACTTATCATTTTATCTGAAGAATGGAATGAAAGAAATAACAGATTAGCGTTGAGAGATCTTGGGAGAGATAGAGTCTGGGACCTGTTTGAGATTCCTCTTGATTTTTAGGGCAAAAAAACTGAACCCTATTAATATTATATATTCGTCGATAGTAACAAACCCTCAGTGCGCGAGCCTGACTCGCATTTGACACTGCAATTTTTTTAAAGCAGTAGGTACCTGCAGCCCTCCGCGTACAATACAATAATGCTTTCAGGGTGCTAATGGGTCTACCTCGATATTGCAGTGCGTCGGGTTGCCGATGCGCATGTTGATTGTTTCCACACGATCATGCGCAAGCGGTGCTCTTCCCTGGTGCGCAGGGTTAGGGGTAGATCCAGTGGCATCATGAGGGCCTTGGCTGACAGACTGGATTGTCAGCACATGAACCATTGACATTTGGTTCACATGCTGACGAATCAGGGCTGTCTTAGATATAAGATTAGATTAAGCTAGTTTTAAGTTACTCTTTGTCGACTCCAGCACGTTATATTATCTACAGTAGTATCACCGTTAGCCGCTCGCCATTTCGTCAAAGTATCACCGTTAGCCGCTCGCCATTTCGTCACTTTTTCGGAGGTAGGCAAAAGAAAAAACCTCGACTCTGCATAAACGACGGCCGGAATACCTCATTTAGTTTAGAGAGAGCAGAGCTGTTGAGAATCACAAATTCTTTGAAGAACAAATCAAATTCTCACTTCAAAGAATCTGTGCGTAAAATAAATTGATTATTTTTCAACTTATGTTTCACGCCCAGGGCAATGGCATGTCCATCTTGGGAGGGAGGGCCGCTAACGTGCTGGAGTCGACTTTCGAGTAATTATGATTGAACTTCACGTACAGGTAAGTTCGTTTAATCATTAATTACTCTTTGTCGACTCCAGCACGTTATATTATCTACAGTAGATGTTGAGAGAAAGATAGTATCGTGAAACATAAATTTCTGGCATATCAAACAAAGTAATTGATTAATATTTCTATCAGAAAAAGAACATTTCATAATAACCACAAACCAGAGTATTTTCATAATAACAGCTACTTTCATAATAAACAGAAATATAGCAAAATCACGTAAGTAATACCCGAAACAATGGTCTTAGAATTGGTTGTAAACAACTCTACATTAAGTACCTATATTACGAATGATCTATTATAACCACTTGTAAAATATAATATGAAGGTAAAATAACAAATTGAATTAAATTCTGTGTTGATATATTTTAAACAAATCCTCTAATTAACCTTCATGTGATACTATACTAGTATAGTATTTTTCCAAAAGCCAAAAAAAAAATTAATGTCAATCGTGCAGTATTACTAATACTGCCTGTACTGTAATAAACTAACTGCAGACTTTCGAAATCGACGCGTACCTAGTAATGTGCAGTGAATATGGGTTTTATTATTACTCAAGTTTACCAAAGGTTTATTAATGGTACCTTTGACCCAACTACTCAATGTTTAAGAAGAGTTTTTACCATGAAGTTTTTTGAATGAAATGAATAACGTAGATAGATTCGAAGGTCCTTAGTTCTTTTACCATAGATATATTAAAGTTAAATATAAACTTTGTGATATTTGCACCTAGCAGCCGTGAGGTCTTTATACAGTTTGGAATTTTTATTACTACTTCAGTATTTGTGAAATTAATATTATTTATATATATCGCAGACAGCGTTTTAACTCTGTGAGCTGCAACAAGTAGGTGCCCATTTTTAGTTGATATAGGTTGAGGTACTTTCATAAAGGTACGATACATCTGATGAGCAGTCCGAAACTTGGTCAACATTAATTAGTGTTAAATTAGACATTTTTGCAATTCAGGCCTTCAACAAAAACATTTTTGGCCTTAAACAAAAAGCAATTTAAACCTTTAAGTATTTTATAGAAGTTGAAACATTAGCTATATCTTGACCTAACAAAAATAAAACAAAATATCTAGAAGTAATTGTTGTTCCGTGTCTAGCCATGTGGAACAAAAGAATAGAACACCTAATATGTTCTTAATCACATCATTAAAAATATGTAAATCCCATCATTAAAAATATGTTTTACAGTAAGTAATTCAATCCCCTATTTATGGCTTTCAGCAGCCATAAGTAAATCGTTTTATACCACAAGGGTCCTACTGTTTAAGAGTAGGTATTGTCTACAGGTGTCATCATCCAGGATGGATGACTAAATAAGACTCCTCTTCGGAGTAGTGAAATCCGGATAAGATACCTATTCCACACAATCACGGTGGTTTAACAGAACACTGCGCGTTCGTTACATTAATAATTATTATTATCAAAAAATCTTGTGATTTTAAAATTAATGCTTAAGTATTGGTGTTATAAGTAGATATCTTATAGAGGGGGTATCACAGCTATGCAGGCCATTGAGGCACTACCATAACATAATCCCTGATCTTTACCGTTAGTTAGATTTGTATTCAAAATTTATTTGTTATATGTGTTTAAGCTGATTATTTATTTATAGATAAATAAGATAAAATAAGAAAAGATAAAATCTCTCCACGATATAGTATATATGCGTTAACTGTAAAGATATCGGAATCCTAACACCATGACACATATTATTACGTTTATACATTTGTGGTTTTTCCTACTTGCAAACAAATCTGTCGAGGGATTAGGTACCAATTATTATCATCGTGATTGTTTTATTTGTATAAGCTCAAAGCGATAGTTAGATATTAATATGCGGTTTTTGTGATTCTGCATCCGCGATTTTATTGTCAGAACTGCATAAGTAATCAGCATGTGCAATTATATTTTACTGATTATATGTATAAAAGTGCCCGTAGGCCAGGCCTATATGAAATAAGTCTTTTGAATCTTTGACCCATAGACCGTTATATTATACAATCTTCACCATTATTATGATTCCTGTGCCTGTGTATTTGTCAAATTTGAAAATTAGATGTCCCCATTCTATTGATATTTTCATATTACAATCGCGCTGTCAATACGAGGCGCAATTTTTTTCCGTTCTGAGTCCAAAGTCTGTCCAAAGTCCTGGTCTGAGGTCCTGGTGACTGTGTGCGTGTAGCTGTCATTCCTGTTCTCTCTATGGTCCACAAGCATGATCCCCAGTTATTGAGCCACGAGTAAATGTTTTCATGGCATAAGTACTACCTTTTGTTTTTCATCCATATTATTACTTAACCAGCATTCGTGTAGATTTAAACATTTACAGCGCTCGGAATATTTTGTGTAACACCAGCAGTAGGTATCTACGGTTGACATTCTTAATTTCTTTATAAATGGTCACATTGTTATTATTATATTGTTTTTATATATTATGTTATGGCTTTATTGAATAATTATTAACAGAATTAATTTGTAGTTAACACACTTTTATTTGTAATAAATAGAAAATAAATCCTTAGTATTTAAGTGTCGGATCTTGTATCGGCCACGTTTCGTAAACAATTATTTTAAACCCCATTAAAAATGAATATTTGATAAAAGATGACAAAGTATACATGGGTCGCAATACTTTTGCAACAGGCTTAATTTTAGTAAATACTGGAGCTGAATTGAATCCAAATGGTAACACATTAAATTCACAGAGATTGCTATTTCCCTGAAAGCATTAATTTTTTTTTTTTTTTTTTAATTGTTATCTAAATATTTATTTACTTAAAAAGGAAATTATTATATCTTTATTCAAGGTGTACACATGACGTAACTATTTTTTGATATTTATTTAATACTTGTTCTTAAGGTCTTCTACTTTAGAAAAACTATGTATTTATGAGTTTATTTATCCAATTCCTTCATATTGGAAGTAAAATGGTTGAAATAATGCTCCTATGTAAAAAGATTATCTACAGATTACTTTAAAACAATAGGTATTTAATATTCTGTCTAGTAGTATATTTTACTTTTTTATATTATATATAGTCACGAAGTATGGCAATGGTTATGACATGACATAACCTGATATCCACTATGAAATTGTAGAATTATTGATACTAAATCATAAACATGAAATAATTATTAATAATGATTGGCATTAAATTAATAGTCAGCCATTGTAGAAATAAATTAAGCGGCCTCCCGGCTTTACCGTTCCTTGTGTGTCGTGGAAGCTGCTGCCACGATGTCTTCTTCGAGGAAGCGGGAAGCTGCGTCGATGCGTCACGTGACTCGTCGTCCGCCTTGCCGCGCAAGCGGCCGAGCAAAAACGGCTGCCTGCTGGTGGCTGTGCACTACAAATCTTGCTGTAGATCTTAATTATCTGCGCTTGACTTTAAGTTTCAGTCAAATTGTCGTAAAAAAAAAATAGTCTCCTCAGGAAGAGTCGATATGTAGAATATAATATTATGTTTAAGATTCAAACCGAATCACTTTAAGCAGAATCCGCTTAAGCAGGTATCGATTTTTCATCTTTACAGGATAAGAGTAAAGTACCTAATAGCTACGCATGGTGATGACAGCGCACGAAGAATTAATACTTGCTTATTTTCTATCCTATCGGATCATTTTTTAACATGCTCAGAATGGGTCTAATATTCTGTAGGTAAATCCGTCACAGCAGCAATCGTACAGCAACTAGTAACAGGTAACTGGGACAAGAGGCACGCTGGAGACCAAAACAGCCGATATTGCAGCGGGGCCGATGTCAGCAACGTCGTACCTACTTACATTCGTCCAGTAAAAGCATCCTTCGTGATGTCGACATCAATGGCGGCGATTGGCTCGCTGTTTGCGTAGCAGTTATGCTTCGGTTATCAGTAAAGGGTGTATGTGAGACTCCTAGATGAGAAACACGCAACCCTGTATAGTATGGGCGTATGTGAGACTCCTGAATAAGAAACACGCAACCCTCTATTGTAAAGGTGTATGTGAAACTCCTAGTTGAGAAACACGCAGCCTGCTTGTGATCTGTTTCCGTTGCCGGGAATCGAACCCGAGCCTGCTGAGTGAGAGTCAGATATCCTAGTCACTATGACCATATCAGATGCTGTTAGGTACTAAAAATGTGGAACGCTTCACGATTTTGCGTGTCATCCTTGCGCAGGGGCGTTCCGATTTTAGTATTTATTATGTACTGCCGAAGCGAGTACTTTCATTTTATAATTGAGTAGGTACTCACGGCTCGGGTTATGCTGCGTACTAACGCTATCCGGTGAAGATGCTCGACGACAGTATTTTCACTAAATAATCAAAATCACAAACACCACTTTTATGATTCTTCCTTTTCGGAATGATAAAAAAACTATATACCTCCTTCTTATCTCGAGAGAAAAAACAAAACATTAATTATGATTTAAAACGTGCGAAACAGCGATGCACTAAACTGTGAATGAGGTATTCCGGCCGTCGTTTATGCAGAGTCGAGGTTTTTTCTTTTGCCTACCTCCGAAAAAGTGACGAAATGGCGAGCGGCTAACGGTGATACTACTGTAGATAATATAACGTGCTGGAGTCGACTTTCGAGTAATTATGATTGAACTTCACGTACAGGTAAGTTCGTTTAATCATTAATTTATTTACATTAGGCTACAATTTGTGTATTACCAAAGTGATCGAAAGGTCGAAATAAATAAGTTTAATTTTTAAAAATATGTAAGAGAAGAAAATAAATCCGATCACTTGTAAACATCGCAAAAGTTCCGTGGAAATGATGAGTAATTTTTATATTTATGATCGGATACAAGATGATAAATAAAGTTTTTTTAAACGGCGCGAAATGAGCTCATTAGTCTAAAGTGCTGTCATCTTTACTGCGCGAACTTCACGCATCCATAATTTTTATACTCTTGAAATGAAAATAAAAAATCGGCTGATCGGGCCTACAGCATAGTTTTATACACGTATCATTGAGCATAGTCGATCATATGGTTTTTTTTGACGACCGAATGGCGTAGTGGTAGCGAACCTGCCGTCTGCGCCGGAGGTCGTGGGATCGGTAAATGTTTGTGTGATGAGCATGAATGTTTTCCAGTGTCTAGGTGTTTTCCAATATTTTATATTCATGTATATTAGTATGTAGGTATGTATATTTATCAGTCATCTAGCATTAAACACGTCGCAATCTAGCCCCAAAGTAAGCGATGGCTTGCATGTTATGGGTGCACCCATAACATGCAAGCCATCGCTTACTTTGGGGCTAGATTGCGACGTGTTTAATGTCCCGTATTTATATATTTATTTTTTTAGTTTTATTTTTGTTTTACATGTCAGTAGGTAACTATTCTATTAATTATTGGCATTTTTTGGCTTTCTTTCATTTTTAGTATTTAGTATTTCGTACCCAAATTGTGAAAACGGGATCCTATGACTACGACTCCGCCGTCCGTGTGTCCGTCTATTCGTCTGTCACCGGCTATATTTCTTGAACTAGTAGGGCGCGTGGTGGCGCGGGCCACATGTGGCCCGCGTGCTGTCTTCCCCCTATTTGCCTTACAACTTTAGTCTCAACGTTGCCCATACATTTTCTATGGAAAAATAAATTCCGCCATTTTGAAATTTTTTTCTTTTCATCGAATAGACCTTCGAACCTTGATCACTTTTTGTCAAGAAACCGTTATTCCATCTTTTATACTCTTCGAGATATCGGCGAAATTCGTTTGGCGGCCATTTTGAATCCGCCATTTTGAAAATTTTTTCAGCTCACTGCCAGTTGGATGACATTTCGAATGACATTTGGTCGAGCACCTCCCACCTATCTGCAATACCCTTGGCTGTGCTCTTCACCCGTCTTCGAAATCCTCAATCATCAGCTCTCTCCGTATTTTTCCTCCGAATGAATTTTTTTCTTCTATACGACCTCATTCACGAAAAAAAAATTTTTCATACAAAATTGTTCAGGAGAGGTGATCAATCAGTGAGTCAGTCAGTCAAT
This sequence comes from Coenonympha arcania, assembly GCA_036785405.1. NCBI lineage: Eukaryota > Metazoa > Arthropoda > Insecta > Lepidoptera > Nymphalidae > Coenonympha > Coenonympha arcania. Next base: position 15,365,441 of record CM072068.1, on the reverse strand, counting down.
CAGTGAATCAGTACGAGTAGCTATATATATAGTAATCTTGAATAGTTAGACTGTTGAAGTTTACACAGATGATGTATTTCTGTTTCCGGTATAATAACAAATAGTAAAAAACATAACAAAATAAATATTGGGGCTCCCATACTGCAACAAACGTGATTAAATGCTTGTTTTTGAATTTAGCGGGAAGGGTTGTTTAGTTTACTTTAATTGGTTTTGATAGTAGGGAACCCTCAGTGCGCGAGCCCGACTAGCACTTGACCAATTTTGAGGCGGAAAAATCCCTGAATGTATCAGGGATTTTTTACTACTATTACTTTTAACACCTTGTTGATGTCATTGCAATTAAAACAATAGAAATTACATTACAATAACACAAAGTAGGTACAATGAATCTACGTAAAAATGTTAAACAATTTAAAGAATATGACTATTAAACGCGTCAATACATTGGGCCAGTGACCGCTGCATCGACCATAAATAGGTGACATAGTTCTGCAAGATCAATAAACATTTTTAACAGTCTTATAAATCACACACAATCCGCCAAAAGATTTATTGGCCGCTAAATAACGAATAAGCGGGTCTTAAAGTTTATGTGTAGTCGGTGACCCTGCGTGCGGGCATTCTTTATCGACTTGAATTCATTTTCGAAGAGAAAACTTCTTAGTGCTTGGGCATTTTTGATATAGGAATAAACTATTGAACTGGCACCACCGTTACAACACAGCCTGTTACCGTAACGTAACCGACACCAATGTATGATTTGGATACCGAAAATATTATAAGAGTAATAATAGATGGCGCTATTGTGCAATTTTTAGTGCCACTATTTTTTAGGCTGTGATGAAAAGCAAAGGTTGTTAAACATACTTAAATACATAAAGTAAATAAATCAAATCCCAGCGTTCACATCATACACTTTATTGCATATGACAAATACGAGATATTTGTCAAATGCAATAAAGTGTATGATGTTACAAATTATCAGCTTATTTTTTTAAGTGCCTATATTTTAACATTCATTAGTTAATTTTATGTATAACAAAAATCACCAAAAATATATCCATGTTTCGCTCTTCTCAAGCATTCTTAACTAGTTGACTAATAACATGCAAGTATTTTGTCGTCTCTAAAATCGGAGTAAATAGGTATTACAAAGAATATCAAGAGTTTGAAATTATAGCATTACCACAGAATATCAAAACTATAAAATAAAAGCATGTCATTAGTCTTTGTTTTTGTTTCTAATGTCAAAGATCATCGTTATTAAGCAGTTATTTAAAATGTAGATTTTCCCTACGGCAAAACTCTGTTACTTTTTTACTTTTTAAAATCCTATTCACTCCTTCAGGTCTTATACTGCAAAGCTTTAAAGCGAAACAAAATCCTATTCTATTTTAATTTACTCGCTGGTGCCTTTAGACTCTACAATGTACAGTCGCGGAATGAAAAGGTTCGCCACCTTAGTGTCGATTTTCCCTTGCACTAGTAGGTACTGCAAGAGTCCATAATGTCAACATACTAAAACAATCGACTAGTGCAAACGAATTACTTTGAAAATTTTACTTTGAAATTTGACGAACCTTTATTCTGTGATTATTGTACTCTTTGGCACCAGAGTATAATATACCTATGTGTTCTGTGTTGGTCACAGAGTTTTTTGGAACGTTTTCATTCCGCGACTGTACCTACGTTTATAGAATAAAAAAGGTAAAAATAAATTATTTATAGCGGAGTGGGTGTTCCGTGATATATTAAGCGCCTGGCGAAGGGTCTGAAGATTGGAGATTACGACTGATGGATGAAAATGAGAAGCTCTCGACAACTTTACTGAGTCTGACAGTCTGTGGGGCAACCAGTGTTTTACGCATTCGTTAATAATTAGTATTTTTACTATTTAGAAGAAAGTAGTACCTAAGTATTGAAATGAGGCTACGTACATATAGTTTTCTTTTATATAGTTTAATATAGGAAATATATAAGTAGGTCCATTAAATTAAGATTGTTTTTAGATTTTTGAAAAAACATAGATTAATTAAGTAATAGAAAGACAATAATTTTATTACGGCCGAAAAAATCAAGGAAACTGGCTAAAACACTGCAACTTTTCGGTATTTTTTTTAAAATGAAAATATGGCCAACGTCAACAATGACGGTAAATAATGCTATCAAACTCGATCAAAAAATATGCTATCAAAAAATGACCGACATCACTTTGCCAGTTAAATCTGTCAAGCAAAAAATTATATCAAAACATTGCCAATAACTTTTTGTCGGTCAAATATTTATTATTTTCTTTTTTAAATAAAAATAATGACCGACACATGTTTTTTCGGCCATAATTTTTATATTAAATGACCGACACAATGTAATGTTGTCGCCCAAAACATATTTTAGATATAATTAAATGTTTCACACGACACGTCGTTTTGTCGATGAAATTTGCAATTTGCACGCTTTAACATTTTCACAGCCGAGCCTCGAGTTTCGAGATAGGTATAGACTATAGAAGGCTTAGAGATCCAAGCCTGCAAGATGGAAGATTGCGCTTGATGGATGAAAATGAGAAGGCTTCGAGATGCGTTGAATAATATCCGACGCACCTTTGACTAGACAGGGTATTTTTCACTTTGAGTGTTTGCGAGGTTAAACTCATATTGCTATGTCAGATAATACAGTTTGCTATTTGTCTGGATTATGGTAATATGAGTCACAGATAGATAATAATTATAATTAATTTCCTATTTAAACTTACTTTGCTGAACTATTATTTATTGACGCAGTTATTATTGGTCTTGCTTTCTGCGTCGGGGTCGTGGGTTCGATTTTCGTAACCACAGAAGAATTTCAAAAAAAGACGTTTTAGCTAATTACTTTAAAAAAATATCCAGTCGTCCGTTTCTGAGCGTTTTAGGATATTATTAGTACTCGACACATTAAAAAAAAAATTACAATTCCGTTCACTGTAGTTTCCAATAAAAATGAGTTAAATTGAGATTTTGGGGCAAACTGGGATAACTTTCTATACCTAGAGAAAATTTTATCCAATCGTGTTTCTGCTTCAAAGCGAATTAAGGTATAAATTGTCTTTATAGTTTTCAACCTGCAGGTCACTAAAATTGCTTTAAAAAACCTTTTATGCTGTTAAACGTAAGGATTTTATAGGTATTAAGTCAATGGATTCAATCAGAGAAATAGTAAATCATCTCTGAAGAGTGTCTTTATTTAAAGTTGGCAAACATATTTTATCGCAAAGCCATCGTGGCTTTGCGATAAAATATGTTTGCCAAGCTTTTGTAGTGGATACAAAAGCTCGGACAATAGCTAGTTACGAATAAACGTTACCCGTTTATGTTAAACGACGTCCCACCGGTCTGTCTGTCGAGCACCTAGCGGGCTTTACCTGTAACGAAAAGAAAGCAAGATTGTACAATTCACATTAGGAAAAAATGATTTTTTTAATAATGTTTAGACTGTAGTATTAACATTTATCTAAGTCAATAGGAAAATTCGTCCCCAAACTTCTCATAGAATATCAAATGAAAGACCATAAAATTTCCAGTATCGTAGTTAATGAATCTGGGCAGTTTTGGAGGAAAAAAAAATTCATCCAAGAAAATTGTTGATAATTTGTTTTCATCTTTAATGATGAATTTTTGGCACATAAAATACACACATGGCAAAGAAAAGCCTTCTAAAAGTTCCCTTGATGGATGCTAGAAGTAAGATAGTAATTTACTATCTTACTTCTAATTTTAAAGGGTTTCGGTGGCGATAAATCGATCTAGCTAGGATTTATTTCTAGAAAAGGTCGTATTTCCCAAATAAAAAAACATCCTGTCACCCAGATATTGATAGTTTAGATGCAATTTCAAAAATTCCATCACTTTTGAAAGATTTGTTAACAGATATACTAGGTACGGGAACAAGTAAAAAGAAAAGAAGAAAGATTTCTCCTGATAACCGCAAATAAAGATGAAAATATGATGAGCGTACATGCTATGACTGATAATGAAGACAAAAACCAATTTTTCGTCTTCATTATCAGTCATAGTACTTTTACATTATTTTAACACTTTATACTGTTAGACCAAAAATCAATCAGATATAAGTAATATTTGGTTCAGTAAATGAGAACAGTCTTCGCACAGGCTCCAATCTCCAGCGGCCGCGGGCCATACAAGTAGATCTGTGCGCCGTAACAAGATGCACGAACTGGATGTACCTAGCAGTAGCTATGTGTAGATATTATTAGGTGCATAGGAATACATGGGAGTGATTTAAAACGGGGCAGTGACTTATGGCGGTTCCCAATATTCTATCTATGCATTGTTTGCTTTACAACAGAGAGAAATTTGACAGAATTCGTATGGAGCTTATGTCACATTGATATCCTTAGTAGGGCAAATATATTGTGAGTGAAGCTTTCCTCACATGCCTAAAATGTTAACTCTCACATGGAGTGATTTGATCTCTTTTCTCTATAGATAATCCATGAAAAAGGACAAAATTCGACAATGTTTGCTCATAGCCCCATTAGCTCTGCCCTGGGTCCTACGTTACCTCACACAAATAATATTTTAACTTTGTTTTCGAGTGACTCTATATCTCATTTCTATATTTAATCAAATTAAATAGATATCGACAAAAATAAGTTTATATTGAAATTGCACAGAAAATATGAATTACTGGGCCATTATAATATTGAGCCAACGAGAAAGTCACCTGTTATCATAAAAACAACAAAAAGCCATCAATAAATTTGAAATCGGAAAATACTAACGTATACTTACCTAATTAGTACCTGCTCATATTTTTAACCGACTTCAAAAAAAGGAGGAGGTTCTCAATTCGTCGGAATCTTTTTTTTTTTTTTAATTTTTTTTTTTTTTTTATGTATGTTCCCCGATTACTCAAAGATGCGTGGACCAATTTCGAAAATTATTTTTTTGTTTGGAAGGGTATAGTTCACAGATGGTCCCATAGTCATCAAGTCAGGATCTGATGATGGGATCCTGGAGAAATCGAGGGAACTCTTCAAATTTTATAAGCACACTTGAAGTGATTTGGGTATTGTTTGAAAGAGTAATTTTTTCCAGGTAGTCTTATGGTCATCAGGTCGGGATCTGATGATGGGATCTTGGTAAAATCGAGGGAACTCTTCAAATTTTGCTAGTATACTTGAAGCGATTTAGGTATTTTTTATAGTCACTATTGCATTTCCTTGCAGTCATCAAGTAATGACTGTATTCATGAAGTCAGGATCTGATGATGGGATCTTGGAGAAATTGAGGGAACTCTTCAGATTTTAGAAGCATACTTCAAGTGGTGTGGGCATTTTTACCAATGCCTTGCGCATTAGTTGTTTTCCACTAAAAAGTATAAAATAAAATGGAAAATACTTTCCAAAAAACCAACTTCAAATGCCACTACAAAGAGTGAAATAATTTTTAATGTACACCAATTCGAAGTCGGGCAATGTTTCGTTCATTCACTCATAGTCCTTCATATTGTCGATAATTTTGTCGTTTCTTTGCACATCAAGTTTTATAATACGAAGGACTATTAACTAATGATTGAACAAAACATTGCCCGACTTCGAATTGGTGTACATTAAAAATTATTTCACTCTTTGTAGTGGCATTTGAAGTTGGTTTTTTGGAAAGTATTTTCCATTTTTGACCTATAATAATATGAATACATATACTGTTTTACAGTTATTTACAACACTTAGGTTCCCTCGAACACGCATTATAGAGTCATCATAAAATCGCTGTCTATGTTAGAATCAATATTGGAGCTAAAGTTTGAGTTTGAACTAAGTGTCCCTCAAGGCGGTTCTTTAGGCCCGCAAGTGTACAGCGTTGGCTTGAGTCATGCAATCATAATATCATCTGACTGCAATCATGCCGCTATTTTGTTTGTGTTTTCGCTTCAGGGACGCGGCGTAAAATTATCTGTTCAAGGCACTGAAGAATTTACCGCTTGTGTTATAAACTATGGGAGTTTAAATTTGTTTAGCATCGGTCTTTGAATTGGGACCAAGGTTTATTTTTCGTATATTCGCAACGAGTGAAGCCGCAGATATACCTACTATTTTAAATTATAAAAGGGGGATAGAGTTGAAAACCTAGGAAATACTCTGAAAGAGGTACTTCAGGTTTCCAAAGACTGGGGTTAGACTGGACAAAGCTACCCAGAGTAGGAAACGTAAGAAACGGGAAAGCTTTTCAGATTTCAGAACTTTTTACCTTTTTTTTGATAACGTAAAATAACAACGACGTAGATGAAAATAAATACTACAAAAACAAATGAATATTCATAATGCTTAAGAAGACATAATTATTTAAAAAATATTATGGCTGGTAAGTAGGCATTGGTTTTCATTGAAGAAAGATGAACGCATTAATCTATTTTAGGCTGGGCTCCTCTCAGCTTTACTCGGAGAGTACAGTGGAAATAAAAAAACTGCCTCATCCTAAGATAATGCTATAAAGAAAATTTCGGTGCAGATTTGCAACTGAAGTCGTAGTTTTTGGGCTGGGAGTGAGGAATGAATTAATGTATCAAGATATTTCTTTTCATATATTATGAGAAAATTAAAAGATGCTATCCATGATTTTATCATTCATTGATGGCAGAGTTAACAGATGCGCGCCGCCAGGGGGCGCAGGATGCTGGGCAGCGGACAGATGTGACAGCGGACAAGTTTCCGAGAAACTATCTTTTAAAATTCTGCCTGTAACGGGAATGATTTTACGCGCTACGGTAGGTAGGGCGGCCATAATACAGGTGCATAATATTTAGTAAAATGTGTACGAGAAAAAAAATATTTTAAAAGGTCGCAATGCAGGTGACAATTAATTTCCGAATGACAAAATCCTTTCAAATATCAAGAAAAGCAACATGAACCATAATTATGTTTTCTGAACAAGGCGAACCTAAAAACCCCAAAACTTTTGTGCTTCATGTTTAACGTTAGTCGTGAAAGGTCGAAATAAAATTCAAATGACTGAAATAAAATAAATAACAGAAAATGCTAAATTTTATTTTTTAACATTTTTACGAGTTTCTAATTTCCTCAAATCTTTGCGTATTTAGTCTGTAGATGTACCTACCTATAAAACGGTCGCCGCTCGTGGGGCAATAAAATGTGGTATTGCGATCTCAACTGGCGATGTCCTATTTCAGGCAGGCAGGAAGTGTTCTCTACCCTCCCTGCCTCGCAATTTTTTTTTCATCTTTCTTGAGAAAAAAAAAAATTTTCAAACAGTCAAGCATGGCCACAGTACCCGATGGCCAAAGATCAGATAACAGTAAGTGGCGACGATTCACTGCCTACAAATGGCTACGAGGAGCGTGCAAGTCATGAATTATACGACAATTGGGGAAATTAAGGACACATAAAAGCTTATGGCGCTTATTAAAACTAGGTCGATTGAATCAGTAGTAGTATAATAAGCATTGGCTATGGTTGATAAAAAATGAGACCATTGCATAATCGACAACCGTACTGTAAACTGGCACCATGCATGGCATAATTGAGAGAATGACAAGTACCGACGAAGACGAAAACTCAAAAAAAAAGATCGATGAAAACGAGTTCAATGAGTATTACACAGCTCCAAAATTATCAGTTCGAAAATAATAATTTAAAACCATACCGATACAATACCCTTAGACCTTGAATACCTATACCTAGACCTTGAATATAGCTGATTATCACAGGGGCCTCATAATCATAATATTTTGTACGTATTTAGTTTAAAAACTATCTGTGATAGTCGTCCTGCCAATTTTGATTACAGAGAGATACCATGTAAGTCGAATCCGCGTAAGTCGGGATTCAACCTTGCATATAAATACGTATAAAGTTGGTGTGATTGGGACCAGATATAATACCAATAATTTTGAAGAAACATACTCTAACAGAATGTTAGATAATAAAGAACTTACATTAGTAAGAATAAAACAACGTAAATCAAAGTTATTTTGATGTGGAAAGCTTCATATTATATTCTAACAATCTCGTCTGACGAGTTAAGTTTTTCTCTTTATCTTCTCACGTTTACTTTTTTATTTCCCGTTTTTATTAGACACTCCTCATTGGAATCTTTTTTTTAATAATTTTAAAATTTCTCTGAAATTTATAACCATAATTTATAACCACAGATTACTATTTATAACCATAATATTCCATTTCAACTGTACAGTTAAGTTTGAAATCATCTTTGATTTTTTGAAACGTTCAAACCAAGCTCACGATGATAAAAAAAAACCGCGTATCTCGCGTAAAAAGTGTAGCGTAAGTCAGGATATTAATGTATACTATGGCCCATCTCATCTGATTATATTGGTCGATGACAAATTCATGCGTTTTTCGAAGCCTCCGTAAGCCATTATCTGATGCGATGCTCATATTATGGTAAGTATAAACGATGATAAAATATCGCGCATCGCCAATTAAAATGTTCTCGATCGGACGATGCGTCAAGCTTTAAAGTGATTTTTAAATGCTGCAAATTATCTTTAGCAATTTGCATTTTTTTCCAAAGTCGTGTAACGATTTCTCTTTAGAGAAATCGTTACACGACTTTCTCGATAGAGCTTAGTGACTAAGTATCTCTGTGAGTATTAAAAGAAGGATGAGCAAGTTTTCTCATAAACTAAAACCAAAATATTCTAGGAAAATAAAATAGTGTTAAGAAACATAAGTACTAGGAAAATTTACCAGTTTTTTTAAAAGTACAAATATTCACGCAGTCACGATCGCAAAATTATTCGAGTTTGTTTTAAAACTGGAAGCGTACTCTAATTATCGTTATTACCTTAAATATTCCTTAATCTTTTAACATTTCCACTCGAGTGTTCCAATAAAGCGAACGAAAACACTATTCGATTTTAAAATATAAAACGAAAATAATCTTTGCCATTCAAATGCTGAATCAATCCGACCGATACAATAAAAAAAACAAACGAAAGCAAAAAGCATCGCCGGCGTCCGGTTTCCGAACATTTACATCGAGCTTCGTGAGTCGATTGTCTCGATGCGAGATTTATTCGATTCCGGTCGATTCGCTGGAGCGTGATGAATTTCTTGTTGCTTTAAATTGAGTTATACGCTCTTATCGAGCTGTGCTGCGGCCTGCGTGCTGACTGCTGCACGAATTAATATCAAGAACGTGAAAGTAAAGTAGGTAGCATTAAAGGGTGAAATTGAATTAAAGAAGAGCGCTTTGGACTGGGCAACCGAACGATTTCTACTTTTTACTCTTTAGGTACAAGTTAGTACTTGACTGCGATCTCACCTGATGGTAAGTGATGATGCAGCCTCAGATGTTATCATACTAACTTGGAAGGGTAACTAAATTTACCCCAACGGTTTCTACAAGCATCACACAGGAACGCTAAATCGCTTGGCGGTGCGTCTTTGCTGGTGATTTACGTAAACCTTCTTCGTACAAGCAAACAATACATCTGTCAAAATTCTATAGGTGGTTGCTGAGAGAACTACAGGGTAGCCTTCCTGTTGGTGGCAAAACAAGCATTTTGTACATTTTTGATAGGATATAGGCTATCTATAATCTATGATATCTCGGCTTTTTTAGGGTTTCATACCAAAATGGTTAAATGAAACCCTTATGGTCTTTTTCCGTCCGTGTGTCACACTCGATTATTTCTGTATCTATAAAAGCTGTTAACATGGTGAATTTGGGATAGTGATATTAGTGGCCTAGCGGAGAAATAATTATTTTTATTTAAAAAGGGTAGAAAACTAGGTTGTCAATTTCAACAACCTGGTTTTCCACCTTTTTAAACAGTGTAATGTCACTTTACAGAAATCACATGGTTTATTAATTTTTTTGTAAAATTTTAAAAAATTCCTAAAACAAAAGTTTTTAGTGTTAATGTTTTTCCACTTTTTTAAGCAGTGTAATGTCAATTACAGGAATAAACATGATTTATTAAATTTTTTGTAGAATTTTTAAAAGTCGTAGAACAAAAGTTGTTATAAACAACTACAGGCCGACAGCGATTTGGTATTTTTTATATGACCCTGTACACAACAGAGTTTTTGGTTGTTTTATATGATGAATCTTTGTATAAAGAGTTTAAATGCCGCCTCATCAAAGGTAATTAAGATAAGATCTCACACCGCTGCAGTAATCCGAACCTATAATTTTGAGTTCCTAATTTTGGTAACCCGTGTCAGAGGGTTTCGGGGTCTAAACACCGCTGTCGGTAGCCCTGAGGGCGGGGTCCTGATTCAATAACATTCAATTAAACCCTATTACCCCACCTGTAATTATCGGACCCTTTGGGTGAAGCATGGATCTACTTGAAAGTGGGTTCAAACATATTATTGTGACGATTAAGGGGATTTATTGAGTTTATTTTTGTCTTTCTCACTCTTACGGATACGTTGATAGGTGTGACATGCAGCGTCGCGGAAGAATATAACAGAAAAACCACCTTTTACCTAATTACTCAAAAACTAAACCAGTTATCAAAAATTGGTTTCTAAGCGTTTTTAGATATTGTTATTACCGACACATGAAAATAAAAATAAAAATTACATCAATTGTAGTTTCCGATAAAAAACAGGAAAACTAAGATTTTGGAGCAACTTTTGGGAGAACTTTCTATCGAGAAAATTTTATCCAATAGTGTTTCTGCTTCTCAGCGATTTTAGATTAAATAAAACTGCATTAAAAATCACTTAAATACGGCTTGTACGCCGTTAATAAGTACCGACGTTAATGTAGCAGAATTTGAATTTGATAGTGATATGATTTTTTATAGCTCGCTAATTACAAAATGGTTTCTAGGAAAAAGTTATTAGATAAAAATGGAAAATTCTTTCCAAAAAACCAACTTCAAATGCCACTACAAAGTGTGAAATAATTTTTAATGTACACCAATTCGAAGTCGGGCAATGTTTTGTTCAATCATTAATAGTCCTTCGTATTATTAAACTTAATGTGCAAAGAAACGACAAAATTATCGTCAATACGGAGGACTATAAGTGAATGAACGAAACATTGCCCGACTTCGAATTGGTGTACATTAAAAATTATTTCACACTTTGTAGTGGCATTTGAAGTTGGTTTTTTGGAAAGAATTTTCCATTTTATTTTTTACTCTTTAGTGGAAAACAAGTAATGCGCAAGGTATTGGAAAAAATGCCCAAATCGCTGGAAGTATGCTTCTAAAATCTGAAGAGTTCCCTCAATTTCTCCAAGATCCCATCATCAGATTCTGACTTGATGAATACAGTCATTACTTGATGACTGCTAGGAAATGCAATAGTAACTATAAAAAATACCTAAATCGCTTCAAGTATACTAGCAAAATTTGAAGAGTTCCCTCGATTTTACCAAGATCCCATCATCAGATCCCGACCTGATGACCATAATACAACCTGGAAAAAAATACTCTTTTAAACAATACCCAAATTACTTCAAGTGTGCTTATAAAATTTGAAGAGTTCCCTCGATTTCTCCAGGATCCCATCATCAGATCCTGACTTGGTGACAATGGGACCATCTGTGAACTATACCCTTTCAAACAAAAAAAGAATTTTCTAAATTGGTCCACGCATCTTCGAGTAATCGGGGAACATACATAAAAAAAAATAAAAAAAAAAAATAAAAAAAAGATTCCGACGAATTGAGAACCTCCTCCTTTTTTTTGAAGTCGGTTAAAAAAGGAAAAGGGATACATTTTTCATTTTTGTGGTTCGTTTTCTTTTAATTTGCTTTATCGTTCGTTATAAAGAAGCCCTTCTAAAAGATAATTAAGAACATGAAGCCCTATGATAAAAGCCCGATATGATAAAAGCACGTCTGTTTATATAATTATATAACGTCTGTTTATATGTATACGATAAAAGCATAAAAACATTCGTCTGTTTGGTCGCAGGTTGCAACAATATTGTTGTTTGCGGTGGTCGCGTTGTTGTAATGGCGACATTAAGTACTAAAAGAATAGGTGTGGAAAAAATCAGCCCAGTGCAAGTTGAACACGCAATGCTCTTTACCATCGTAGGATTCCAGAGACAGGACGTTCGTTGAGATCGAGTAATAAACAGAAAAATCAAGTGTCCCTTTCATTTGTTGTCATAGCGAAAGTACACATGTGAAAATTTTAACTGTGAACCTCTCACGATTATTGAAATACAGCTCGCTGATATGTGAAATAAGGCGCTATAGTACCATTAGTTCATTTCAGAATTCAGATACGAAATTGTAAAATAAACCTCTGCATAAATGAAAAAGACTGCTTACGAACTATTTATCGCACATGCCACGCCAGTGGCCGAACGAACTTAATAAGTTAACTAAGGCACACATGGGCCACACGCCATAGCCACAAACGTAGCTGAAGCACGCGATAGCCACTTGCGCCCACGGTTTTAAGTTTTAACCCATGTACCACAATAGACTCTAACTAAGAGGTAATTAGGAGAATCGCGTAAGTGGCATTTTGTGTCAGCTTTTAGTGGCCGGGCCACAAGAAGTGAGTAGCGACGATTTCTAGCGTGTTACGGCCACCAGCATAGTAGTACCACCGTATTCCTGTGGATTTCATATATTTATTGAACTCGCCGCGAGTTCAATCGAAAGAAAGATATGAAATCCACAGGAATTATACCTGTAGTGGCGTTTTGTGGTTGTGGCCAGTGGTCCATGTGTTACACAAAAAACTCTTGCAACTTTTTGTGACAAAAGTTCGTCGTTTTTGCGTCCACTCCTGCCGGAATATTTAGTGGACAACTGTAATGGATTGCGAGTATAAATATTGGATTGGTTTCACGGTGAATTCGATTGATGATTTTTGGTCAGCGTTGCACAATACGAATTGAAACTTTAAAATATATATGGTTTTGCAAAAACGATCACGATCCCTATAGAAATCAGGCTGCAAAATATTTGGGCATCAATAAATAAATTTAATATTTTTACTGCATTTTTTGCAGGGCTGGCAGACTTCAACGCCGAAATTAATTTTTTTTGTGGTTATTGAAATCTAATTATTATTAATTCTATTTTTTATATAATAACAGTAGGTATTTGTTGTTATAGCGGCAACAGAAATACATCATCTGTGAAAGTTTCAAGTCTGTAGCTATCACGGTTCAAGAGACTGGTGACAGAGGGACCGACGGACGGACGGACAGCGAAGTCTTAGTAATAGAGTCCCGTATTTACCCTTTGGGTATCGAACCTTAAAAACGAACCCTATTACTGAGACTTCGCCGCCCGTACGTCAGTCCGTCTGTCACTAGGCTGTATTTCGTGAACCGTGATAGTTACACACATGAAATTTGAGAGACAGATAGAACACAAGGAGCGCAAAGGCGGCCTTATTGCTTAAGCAATCTATTACAGGCAACCTTTGGTAAGAAGATTTGTTGAACGTATGGCTATGTAAACAATAAAGATTTTAATTTTCATTTATGCTGGGTAAACTCACTCAACGGAAACCACGGATTTTCAAACCACCACGAACATTACCAAGTGTTCAAGACCGACAGAGTAATTTATCGAGTCGCACAAATGACTTGAACACGCATTAAAGTCGGCTGTAATTAAAACTTTGACACAGTTAATATGTCAGCACCTGGCCAATACACGGGCGTATTACAAAGTGTACGCTTGTCAAAGACCTGTAAATTGGATAAATGTTCACACAGGGTGGCAGGTACAGATTAATCGGAATGTCCTTTGTGTTCAGAATCCAGATTTATGTTTGTTCGACGAATTTCCTGGAACTCTAAATATTAAAGTTTAAAATGTCTTCAATACAATTTATAACTGAGTCAGTACCGATTTTATGATGTCGCCTCAAATAATAAAAACCTGCCAAGTGCGTGTCAGACTCGCACACGAAGTGTTCCGTATACGTTATAACTATTTATTTATTTATGTACCAGAAACTTAACTTAAAATTATACAAAGAAAAGACGTGCACAAAGGACAGCTTATCTCTACTGGATAGATTTCTTCCATCAGGAGCCCTTGAATGTGGGAAAAATAAAGTTTGGAAATGCAAATGGAATGCTATAAAACGTAGCGTAGCGAGATGATGGTGCAGAAGCCAGAAGGCCTATTTTCCTACTACTACTTACTACTAAACAAGAAGAGGAATAGTTTATTTTATTAAGTCTGTATTTTAGTAAGTATTAGGTTTGCATCGAGAAGAGCAGGCAAGTAATTCTGCACTACCTACGTTCAAAATGTCAAGATTTACCATGACTAACACGTTAATACGTTAATTCATTTTGCAACTCTTTTCATGACACTTTGTCATAATTTGTTATTTCTTTTCAATGCATTGATATGTCAAATGGATATTTTATAAATATGGGCACGGTAAGGCGTTGTTAAAAAAGGGTTCAAGTTAGTCGGGCTCACAAACTGTAGGTTCCATCAAAAGCATAAAAGTCTTATATTTCTTTCAATAATAATTTGTTTGTGAAATTTCGTGTTGTATTTTGTGAAATTTCGAAACTTTTGTTTTGTTTTCTTAAAGATACTATTGCAAAAAGTGTCTAAACTTTAATATTTTCAGATTTGAACTTTTGATGCGATTAGGTAGGGGACCATAGATTTTAGTATATAGTTTTACCCACGTTTTACCCATGTGAATCCACTGATTAGCCGTACGGATAGGACAGTGACAACAAAGCAAAACAGATAAATATAAAGGTTTTATTTTTTGAGCTACGGAACTCTTATTACAACATTCTTACGTATGGGTATTATTATTTTTAACACAATATATTTAATAATAAATTAAGGTGATTTTTCATTCACCTGAATACCTACAGTCTTTGAAAAGATCTGTAATAATAATAATAATAAAGTTCTTGAAAATGGTCATATCACACTGTACTGGGATCGGTCTATCATTACAGACAGGACTATTGTAGCCAATAAGCCTGATATAGTGGTGATAGATCGATCAGAGCGCCGTGCAATGATTGTTGATGTTGCTGTTCCGCATGACGAGAACCTCGTGAAAGCTGAGAAAGAGAAACTCACCAAGTATCTCGACTTGGCGCACGAGGTTGTCGCTATGTGGAATGTAGACTCAGCAATCATTGTACCGATAGTAATTTCTGCTAATGGTCTTATAGCCAAGAGCCTCGACCAACATCTTTCGAGGCTCTCGTTGGGTAGCTGGGTCAAGGGCCAGATCCAGAAGGCTGTACTCCTGGACACGGCTCGCATCGTCAGGAGGTTCCTCTCTCTGGGGCCCTGACCGCCGGTTGCTTGGACCCTGTTCCCGAGGCCGGTGGACCGCTATTTTTTATATTTTTAAATGTTTTTTTTTTTTTTTATAATTAAATATTTAAAAATGTAAAAAATATGAATGCTTAATAAATGTAAAGAATAATAATAATAATAATACCTGGCAACACTAAATGTCAGCATACGATATATTTTTTCACCGTTATATTTTCGCCAAAATAAATATTATACAACCGATCTCAACAGAATTTTCGATTTAATTTAATAAAATTACCATACTAAAAACTAATTACAAGAACCAAAACCTAATATTAGAAGAATTAGAAACCATGAAGAAAATTAAAATAGTCCGAAATATAACTGACACAAGCTGTCAATAGATGCCTGATTTAATACAAAAGAAATTAGACGAATTAATAATGTAGTATGCTGACACGATCCAGAGCACGGAACGCACAAACACCACCCCCGGACTCGTCACTCAGTCCCGCCTCGCAGCCACCCGGGACCACGCCCAATGCTGCAGTTGCGTCGAGTTCGAGCGACGAGTTTTTCTCCCCGCCGACGTCGCCACCACCAGTACATCGTCGTGGGAGAGGCCGGCCGCCGTCTTGCTTGGGATCCCGAGGCCCACCGGGTTCTGATAGGGTCCCCGCTTCCGGCGGTAGTGTGTCGCGCATGAGGTGGACAACATCCATTAATGAAAATGTCATGCGCGCATACTTTGGGGCTACTGAGGGTGGAACCAACATGACCGCGTACCGTGCTAGGATGCATGCTTTGTTTCAGGTCCTTGAACCAGCTCTCAATGTGTCGGCTCAGCGACTGTCGGACCAGGTGCGGGTTATTCAGCGTAATCACATGCTGGACAACGCCGTGCTTGATCGGCTTCGCTCTGAACTACAATGTAACCGCGCTACCCCCCCCTCACCGCAAGCTCCAGCACAATCGCAAACTGCTCATGCGATTTCGCTGCAGCCCACTCAAGCTGATGAGGGACAGGATAGCGAGGCTGCACATGTAAGTACCCAGTGTAGTGAACAATTGAGGAGTGCTTTGGAGAGTGCTATTCGGGAATATAGATCTTCACCACCCGAGCTTAGACCGCGGTTACCTCGGTTACCCATGAAAAATAAGAACAAAGCGCTAATGGGTGCCCTGGATTCGCTGCTGCCGAGTTATTTTGACAGCAGCGAAGACCTTTCCGACACACATTCGATTCTGTACTGCGCAGCTGTTGCGGCATGTCGTGTTGCTAATGTAAAGTTTATTAATAATGATACAGCAACACGACCGAAGCCTGCTGTACCAGCCTGGCAGTGCAGGATCGAACGTCGTATTGATGGGGCTAGGGCACTCATTGGCAAACTACTCTGCTTCAGGGAGGGCAACACTCGCCCTAGAGTCATGCGCTTTGTGAGGCGCGCTTTCTTAGGGACTGATATCAGCCCTCAAGATTATATGGCGCGCGTCACTGAGCGCATTGACTTCCTGAAACAGAAGGTCTCAGCATGGGCTAGCCGTATTCGTAGATACAAAAGCCGGGTCGAGAGATATACCCTGAATCGCACTTTCCAAAGCGATCAGAGGCGGGTATATCGAGGTTGGGAACACCCTGACCAAGGTGTCAACGATGCGCGCCTACCGGATGATGAAGCCATGATCTCATTCTGGCGCAACATCTGGTCGACGCCTGTCGCTCACACTGAGGATGGTTGGACGAGGGATTTAGAAAGAGCCTGCGAGCAAATTCCAGAAATGGACCTAGTTATTATCACCCCTGAAGACGTGGCCACTGCAGCGCGTTTCCTGCCCAATTGGAAATACCCTGGGCCGGACGGGCTGCACAACTTTTGGATAAAGTGGCTACGCAGCTCGCACGCTCGTTTGGCATCCCAATTCCAATCATCTCTAGAGTCAGAGTCGCTACCCCAGTTTCTGACAACAGGTATTACCCTCCTGCTCCATAAGTCAGGTAGTACCACGGAGCCCAAAAATTATAGGCCGATTACGTGCCTGCCAACATTGTATAAACTTCTTACATCCATTCTGAGAACAAAAATTAACGATCATATCAATACAAAATCCATCATGTCTATTTCTCAGAATGGATGTAGGAATGGCTCCCGTGGTACTAAGGAGCTTCTCCTCATTGATATGGCCATTTGTCAGCAGGTTCGGCGCTCCCGAAAGGATCTGTCGACATGTTGGATAGACTATAAGAAGGCCTACGACTCTGTGCCCCATACATGGCTCATGAGGGTGCTGGAACTGTACAAAATAAACACAGTACCACGCGCCTTCCTACAGACGTGTATGGGACAGTGGAGGACGGTCCTTCACTATCCAGGATGTCGCCAGACCCTGGGGAGCGCGGAGCCTATAAGGATTGAGCGAGGCATATTCCAGGGCGATAGTCTGAGTCCTTTGTGGTTTTGCCTGGCTCTGAATCCTCTGAGTACTCTCTTGGAGAATTCAGGACTAGGTTACCGGTTGAGGAGAGGAGGTCAGGTTATATCACACCTCCTTTACATGGATGACCTAAAACTCATTGCCACCAGCAGATCACATCTACTAGAGTTACTAAAGGTAACTAAAGCCTTTAGTGATTCCATTAGGATGGAATTTGGTGTGGACAAATGTGCGGTCATGCATGTAAAGCGAGGGAGGATTGTGGAATCTGAGGGGGTTGAACTCTCGGATTCCATATACCTTAGATCGCTCTCCTCAACTGAAACCTACAAATACCTGGGCATGGCGGAGGCGTTAGGTATCAGAGAGGCCGACATGAGGCAATCGGTGAGGGAGCGTTTCCTTGGCCGACTGAAGAAAGTACTGAAAAGCCTTTTGTCGGGCGGTAATAAGGTGCGCGCCTTCAACGGTTGGGTCATGCCGATCTTAATGTATTCCTTCGGCATAATCAGGTGGACTCAGACTGAGCTTGACGCCCTGGACAGACAAGTACGTGCGCTGCTGACCGCATATCGGATGCATCACCCGCGCTCCTCGGTGATGAGGCTGTACATCCCGCGGAAGTGTGGGGGAAGAGGCCTTTTGAATGCCAAAACCCTCCACAACCGCGAGGTGTGCAGTCTCAGGGAGTACTTTCTCCACGCCGAGACGGAGATGCACCGCGATGTGGTCGCAGTGGACAGGGGTCTGACACCGCTCTCCTTGGCTAATGAGAACTGGCGCATACCTGTTGTGCTCAGTACCAATGACCGCAGGGTTGTATGGCAAGGTAAGGAGCTTCACGGACGCTTTTATCGGGCCCTCCACGGGCCTGATGTTGACTTTGAAGCGTCCGTGGCCTGGCTGCGCTTTGGTGACCTCTTTGGGGAAACCGAAGGGTTTGTATGTGCAATTATGGACGAGGTCATGATGACGAACAATTACAGAAAATACATTGTGAAGGATGGAACGGTAGACATATGTCGGGCATGTCGCCGCCCTGGAGAAACTATCCGTCACATTGTTTCTGGGTGTTCTCATCTAGCTAACGGCGAATACTTGCACAGACATAACCAAGTGGCCAGGATTATCCACCAACAACTTGCCTTGAAATACAATCTTGTGGAATCGGAGGTACCGTACTACAAGTATGTGCCCGACCCAGTTCTTGAAAATGGTCATATCACACTGTACTGGGATCGGTCTATCATTACAGACAGGACTATTGTAGCCAATAAGCCTGATATAGTGGTGATAGATCGATCAAAGCGCCGTGCATTGATTGTTGATGTTGCTGTTCCGCATGACGAGAACCTCGTGAAAGCTGAGAAAGAGAAACTCACCAAGTATCTCGACTTGGCGCACGAGGTTGTCGCTATGTGGAATGTAGACTCAGCAATCATTGTACCGATAGTAATTTCTGCTAATGGTCTTATAGCCAAGAGCCTCGACCAACATCTTTCGAGGCTCTCGTTGGGTAGCTGGGTCAAGGGCCAGATCCAGAAGGCTGTACTCCTGGACACGGCTCGCATCGTCAGGAGGTTCCTCTCTCTGGGGCCCTGACCGCCGGTTGCTTGGACCCTGTTCCCGAGGCCGGTGGACCGCTATTTTTTATATTTTTAAATGTTTTTTTTTTTTTTTTTTTTATAATGAAATATTTAAAAATGTAGAAAATATGATGATGAATAATAAATGTAAAGAATAATAATATTTTATTTATAACTGTATAGTAGGTATATTAATATTAAAATGCAAAATTGTGTGTACTCATGTACAAACTTCAAAGGGAGTTTAATATAAATTACTTTATCTTTTATGTTCATAAAGGAAGGGCTACAGTGAAATTTTTTCATTCTTAGAGGGCCCAGCAAAGGGACAATAAAAGTTATGAGTCTAGAGACGATTTGAATTTAGATGTTGTTAATGAGTATAAAACTATCTGTAACGAAATCAGAGAGGCTAGAACCTTAAACATGAACAATTAGAAATAAATCACAAAGCGGAATTCAAATCGACTTTAGCATGTTCGAGGAATCGTTATCGAAATAGAATCGAGAGTTCTGTTACGAATCGATCAGTGGTTCCGAAATACGCGCTCTTTGATGAACGTGGCCGAGATGTGATCAAAGTATCGAGAATGACGTGTTTTACCGAGTTTGTTGCCATGTTAAACATCACTGCTGATCGACTTTATTTTGTTATTAACTTTCTGGGTTTATTAAATGTCAATCCGCAAACTGCAGTTTCTCTGTGTAGTTACTTTAGTGAATGGTCCTGTTTGTAAACTCTAGGTGTCCTATCTGAGTTAAGTTTTTTTATTAAGGCACTGTCTGTGCTGAATCTCTATTTTTGTTATGCGTGACGACAACTGCATAAACTTAAGTGAGATAGGTTTAATGTAACCAGTAGTATGTTTTCTAATAAATGCTTATATTTTTGAGCCTTTTCATAAGGTGCATTCATAATTTTCAAAATTCGCACGTCGAAATTCGAACGCCCGAATTTTAAAAACAACCGTAGAGTTGTGACCAGTCGGCAAAGACGCACCGCCAAGCGATTTAGCATTCCGGTGCGACACTGTGTAGCAAACGTTTGCTAGATTTTTTTTATACTATATAGGCTAGCGCTTGACTGTGATCACACCTGATGGAAAGTGATGATACAGTCTAAGGCGGAACGCGCTTGCCTAGAAGATGCCTATTCACTCTTGATTTGAAGGCAAGTTTGAAGGGTTGTAAGTGGCAGGAAAGACACTGCCTGGGAGTGTATTCCAGGCCTTTGCAGTGCGTATGACGTATCAGGAACGAGGAACCAAACCGCTTCGTACGCGTCTTTGCTTTGGTACGTCAACTATGTATGGGTGGAAGCCCTTACGATGCCTTGCCGTTCTATGGTAGAAAGGTGACGGGGGAACCAAATTAAAAAGTTCCTGTGCACTCTCCGAAATATATTCTATAGAATACCATATACATATTCTTCATTGTTCTTCGCAAAAGTGCGAAATTGTAGCATTTCCTCCGCATAGCATAAATCAGAGGCGCAATAATTTATCACATTCGACAGATTTACGCTCTGTCATCGCTATCGTCACCAATAAATTATCCTCGTAATGAAACAAACCAGTTAAGTAGCCAGTTACAACAGAGTGCATGCAAGTATACACGCATTGAATCGTTTGTGATTACAGTTATTTATTGGTATGCGGTTTTCCTATTCCCGCTTTGGTTGGACGCTAAAGGGCATTTGAGATGTTCCGTTTCTAGAAATACGTAGAAATACGTTCGGTGAAACTTCAAACAATAAGAGTTAGTAAATTAGGGATTTCACATCGGGTTAAGACGGCTTATTAAGGGGATTTAATGAATTTATTTTTGTCTTTCTCACTCTCACGGATACGTTAGGTGGGATGCAGCGTTCGGAAGAATATAACAGAACAACGACCTTTTACCCAATTACTCAAAAACTAAGTCAGTTATCAAAAATCGGTTTAGTTTTTGGATATTATTATAACCGACACGTTAAAACAAAAATTACAATTATATCCATTGTAGTTTCCGATAAAAATTAGAAAAACTGAGATTTTGGAGCCACTTTTGGGAGAACTTTCTATCGCTAAAATACGGCTTCTACGCCGTTATAGAGATTTTTAGCGACCTACAGGTATAAAGACATTACTTTATTTAAACGTTATGAGTTATGATGTATTTTCGGTCTTATATCTAAATTCGCTTTGAGGCAGACACATGATTGGAAAAAAATCTCGATGGCCAGTTTTCCCACTTTGCTTAAAAATCTCAATTTTTAGGGTTCCATACCAAAACGATAAAAACGGAACCCTTTAAGGGGGCACAAAAATAAAATCGGGGAAGAGCCTTAATTCCACCCCAATACCAGTTACACCCAATCCCAGAAAAGCGGCCTACCTATATCCAAGCCAAGTTAAGTTAGAAATGGCGGGAAATAAGTAGGATTTTGTTTTAAAAATTAATAGAATTGTTGAGCGATCAATATAACTTGCGAATAGATATGAGTAATAAGTTATTGTAAGGAGTAGAGAAATTAGTAAAACACAAAGGATAAAATTTTAATAGGAAACAGTAAAAACATCGTTGCACTTCCATCGTTCGCTTATTACAATGCTAAAACTCACTTTAAAAAGTTAATGAAAAAAACCAATGTAAATAAGAAATTACTAATTACTAATCACTCTAAAGCAATCAGTAATCAAACAAAAGCGTTAAACCGTGTAAACACGAAAAGGTTGCAGGAAAGACATAAACGCCGACACACAAACACCGTCAGCCCATTCCACGCGACGCGAGCGTTATCGCGACAATTTATCGCCACACACGCGACGCGTTTATCGAGCGACAAATCTACACAGATTACTTTATATCACTAGCGCAGACTTCAGATAGCTTACGGGCCACGGCCTAAAAAAGGGTAAGTCCTTGAGATCAACATCCATATTATTTTGTTTTAAAAAATAACGAATGTGCGGAGCCACGTGATCAATTTAGCGCGTCAAAATAGCATAATTTTTTTTTGAATTTTGTTCCATTTATTTTCCACGCGAAGTAACGCTATTTGTCACTCAGCAGCAGGCCATTTTGCCTCACCAATGGTCGACTAAACGTACTTTTAAAAATTTTTCATATCCAATAATTGCTCTGGGTTGTTGGAATTTTAGGCGTATCGAGACCTGGGCCAGCGCCCATAGTTGCGCTTACTTTCTCAGGCTTTGGAAACATATGTAAAGCGTCCTCTCACAAATTATTTCAACCGGAAATACATCAATTATCCGAACTTATAAAAAAAACAGTAAACGTCCAAAGACAAAATAAACGTCGGCCGTCGTCGTAAATAAAGGTCACATGTTACTCGAAACTGTCCGTCATTTTGCTAGGGTAAAGGCGAATGTATGGGCGTGAACTGCCCGTGGCGTCTACTAAATAAGAGAGTATTATGATTTCATTCCTGTGATACGGCGGGAGCTGCGAGACACTTTCCCGCATGCTATTTGTTGTCACTGAGTTAGATCATAGACAACATTAATATGTAACATGGACTGTGCGTTTTGTAACGTTTCATTCGGGATAACGAGTATAAAAATTCCCCTTAGTTTAGCCCGCAGCTCCACCGACATGAATTTAGGTTTTTGACATATCCCGAGGGAATCGTAGTTTTTTCGTTCCCGTTCCCACACCCTTACCAACTGGGTAGGGTACCAAGGAAGTTTTTCATAGCAATCTGCTTTGGCGGTAGCCATATATTTCTCTAGCAAAAATTGATTTAACAGATTCCATAGGAAGCAAAAATTCACTGGAGATAAAAACATTCGTTAAATTGCAGGGTAAGCCCAATAGCCAAATCGGTTCATTAGCTAAGGCGTAATTGATTAGCAAACATCCAAACATACCAACTTTCACATTTACAATGTTAAAAGGATAACAAGATGTGTACTTGTTCTGCTTTTCGTGATTTATAAATTAAGACTAGAGTTTCAGACATTCAGTTACAATTTTCGCTTTAACCTTACCTATGTTGACTCTTACATCGCGTAGACCGCGTTTTATTATTATATCTGTGGATATATTGACCCATTTCTCGCAACAATGATAATATCAGGTGCGTCTCGTCCGTGATTGATTCAGACGCTGCACGAGTTGTTTTGTTTGTTTGAAAGCATTTACGACGTCGGCTTTCTTTGTAGCCTCACTAGCCGCCCTCAGAGCCGCCGACGATGCACTTATGACTTCATTCGAAACTGCATTGTTTTCGACTAGACACTAAGTATAGGAATGTGTGTTATACTCAATAATCAATATAATATATGAATATTGAATTCAATATAATTATACTCAATATAAGTCCTAAACATTATTTTTCTATTTCTTGATATTTATAATTATTATAGTACCCTCAGACTGAGGATTATTTGGTTAACTTCTCAGGGTTACTATTTTTTCAGGCAGCCGAAGATGTTATCGGTTATCGTACTAAATTGCTAGGGTAAGTAAATTTACCCTAACGGTTTCTACACAGCATTGCACCGGAACGCTAAATCGCTTGGCGGTGAGGCTTTGCTGGTAGGGTAGTAACTAGCCACGGCCGAAGCCTCCCGCCATACAGCCCTGAGCCAATTTAGAAATTATAAAATTCCAAAGTGGCCCGTGGCGGGAATCGAATCCGCGACCTCCCACTCGCATCAGTGCAGGGTGCGTTGGAACCCTCTTAAACTTAGTTTTAAGTCGACTTGTAGTTATCACCGTACATAATATTATGTAACAAATATTGTTGACGTTTTACAAGTGCCTTGTAAGTTAGGCTATGTGAAATAAATATATTTTGACTTTGACTTTGAATCCGTTCAAGCGCCACTGCGTCGGAGGTCGTCGAAAACACTAAATTATTTTTAAACGACAAAGAGGCTCGTAAGTATTTAGGTACTGTTTCAGCTTCCATCTGCTTACAAGATATTTAAACAATATTGTAAACTCTAGGTACATATTACTTTTAAAGGGGCCAGTGCCGAGTTTCTTGATCAATCTTCTCGGTGTAAAACGGCTTTCCGAACGCATTGCATTTGAGCGCATTTCATTTTTAGAACAATCTTCACTGAATCTCGTTAATATAATTTAACGTAAACCCAAAATTACGTGCGTGATTCAAATTTTTTCGTATTAAAAAAACGAGGGTGATACAATTACAAACTCATTTGTCATTTCCGAACGGATAAACAAGCTGGCGGGTAATTACAGTCATTAGCATTACCGATCCGAAACTTGTTACCGCGGGCATCGAAATGTGGGAGGTTTACTTGTTGTGAATTAATCTTCTTTGTCAAAGGAAATTGTGCTGTTTTCCGATTTTCGGGATATTTGTCCTTTTATTTTATCCTTCATAAAATTCAGTTGGTACTTTATCAGGGTGTTTATTTCTTTATTGAGGTTCAAAAACAACGACACATTTTGTCTTATTGCAGAGTTTTAAATTGAACAATTAGTACTGTAGCAACCACGTAAACCACAGTGTAATCTAGGTACATAAATTGAGTAGACATAGTTTTAGTTATGTACGTATACTTACTAATGTGAAATAGTTATATTTACAGAATCGGGTATGTAAAATAGTTATGTTTACAAAGTGGGGTGACAAAAGTTTTTGTTCGTTATTAATAACGGTACAAACTTGAAATATTCACAGAATATTTTTGACTAAGTATACACTTTAAAAATAAATAATAAAATTATAATAAAACAAATATTTAATCTCCCAATCAACAATCTAGATTTGCTCCCACTACAACAAATGCGATGTTTTGCTCGTTTTTTTATTTATTTTAGGTGTTTTGGTTAGATTTATCTTGATGGTAAGGAAATCTAAGTGCGCGAGCCCAACTCGCACTTGACTAATTTTTAAAGTACATATTTATAGATGAAAGAAAGAAAGAAACTTTATTTCGCAAGAAAATTATGCCACATGTAACGAAACAATACACCTTACGTACTAAAACGATGCCTGAAGATTCCACCACTCGGGCAACAAAAACCAATAATTTCCCAAGTGAGGGAAGCACCAGACACCGCCTGTCACATGTGGCACAACCCGGAAAAAGGCCCCAACTCAGCATGTCAATCTCTTAACCTAAATCTTTCTTATAGTTTAAATTTTGTTTGAACTCTAAATCTTTTTTACTCTTTATTATATTAAAAATTTAATTAGGTATACAAATAAATGCTGTTGCACTCCACATTCTTGAAAATAAACGCACTGATTGAGTTACTGCACTCATGGCGACCTTAGTGCGATACTTAAAGCACAAATGTTTGCATCTCGTCCTAATTACCATGCTCTTTGGCGGTACGTAAATTATTTCGTGGAATCGTGAGCACTTCGCCTTAATGCTTCTGCGACGAGCCAAAAAGAACTTCTTTAAATATAACTTGGTAATCATAAATATTAAGTAACCAGTAGGTTCCCATCGTTTTTTAATTGAAAAAATATTTCTTAGAATTATTAGTAAGTATTAGTAGTAAAAAAATCATAAAATTTTTAGAGTTCTGTTTGGAATTCAATTTACTTAGTTGTTATTAATATAAAGTTATAAACAATTCCTGAAATATAAATAAAAACAATCCCTTTGTATGACTTAATTCTAAATAGTTAAACGACGCGTTCAAAGAAGAAAGAAAAGAAGCTATCACCTTCTCTAATACATAAAATTCTCATATTTGACCGATTTTTATATATTTTTTGTGTTGATACTTGATATATTCGGTACGTCTGAGGACAGGAGATGGACTACGTATTTTTTATACCACTAAGTCCGAAACAATTTATATTTTTATTGTATTTTTTGTGATAACATCACTGAGGTTTCGTGAGGTTTAAGTCAGGTATATCTTGAAGGCTAACTTTGAAGTTTAAGTTTGAATATGTACTAATATTTACTACCGTAACTGCTTAATCCAATCGTTTTACACCATTTAATAATATAATCGAGTTACACCAACAAACCATGTGACAAGGCGTGAGCTTTCGGCCATTAGAGTTAGGAACCGGTCTAATTATACGCGTGTTCTGTTTTTAATCCTATCTGCTGCAACGAGCACATGTCGCACGTATTAATTTGTCTCGCTGTCATCGCTGGTGTATTAAACGCCGTGAGTCATGAGTACGAGCGGATGAGCTGGGCCCAAGTTGTAAGCGTGCAGCGGGAACGCAGTACCGACTCAACAGCGGGAACTACAAAATGGCGCCGTCTGCGTATAGAGATAACAAAACTAGGGGACACCCTATTCATTCATTCTAGCCTAGCCTTGCGTGACATGCGGCGCAAAGATGAGTACTAAGATTTGTTGTCAAATCTTCACGTAGTGAGTGACGTACCGTAGGCGACGCCATCTTATGCGCCACTTGACAGATTAAAAATAGTCACGCTTATTTTGTAGACTGGGCCTACCTTGGTCTGTGTGGGAACCTGTCTAATTATACGCGTGTTCTGTTTTTAATCCTATCTGCTGCAACGAGCACATGTCGCGCGTATTAATTTGTCTCGCTGTCATCGCTGGTGTATTAAACGCCGTGAGTCATGAGTACGAGCGGGCGAGATGGGCTCAAGTTGTAAGCGTGCAGCGGGAACGCAGTCCCGACTCAACAGCGGGTAACTACAAAATGGCGCCATGGACGTCATAGAGATAACAACACTAGGGAGACGCCCCATTCTTTCATTCTAGCCTAGCTTGTCGTGACTTGCGGCGCCAAGATTTGTTGTCAAATGTTCACGTGCTGAGTGACGTACCATAGGCAACGCCATCTTATGCGCCAATTGACAGATTAAAAATAGTCACGCTCATTTTGTAGACGGGGTATGTCCATATTTGTTTCCTAGGTCTGTGTGGGAACCGGTCTAATTATACGCGTGTTCTGTTTTTAATCCTATCTGCTACAACGAGCACATGTCGCGAGTATTAATTTGTCTCGCTGTCATCGCTGGTGTATTAAACGCCGTGAGTCATGAGTACAAGCGGGCGAGATGGGCTCAAGTTGTAAGCGTGCAGCGGGAATGCAATACCGACTCAACAGCGCGTAACTACAAAATGGCGCCGTCTGCGCATAGAGATAAATAACAAAACTAGGGAGACACTCCATTCATTAATTCTAGCCTAGCCTTGCGTGACATGCGGCGCCATGATGAGCGCCAAGATTTGTTGTCAAATCTTCACATAGTGAGTGACGTACCGTAGACGACGCCATCTTATGCGCCAATTGACAGATTAAAAATAGTCACGCTCATTTTGTAGACAGGGTATGTCCATATTTGTTTCCTAGGACTGTGTTATATTGTGTTATATATCCATATTTGTTTCCTAAGCGTGCAGCGGGAAGGCAGTACCGACTCAACAGCGCGTAGCTACAAAATGGCGGCCGTCTGTGTAAGTTTAGTGACACAAACTTCACTGACTCGGTGGCCAAAATTGGAACTAATAAACTAGTAAAATATTTTCGCGGCACTATAGAAAGTATTCCAAAATGGCGGAATAGTGTTGGCTACACTAGCTCAACAGTGTACAAGTATGAGAGCAAACGTTGCGATTAAGTTGCGATGTCCTGCCAGCCACTGCCTCGGAGACAGAATTATTTGAAATACTCTTATAATGTGCATTAAACATGAGCTTATCGCAGCTTCATTTATCATCTAGCAGAGATCTGTGGGCTGATTCTGTATCGTTCGTTTGTTAGTTAGCAAATGGTTAGCAACTCTCACTGCAAAAAGGCAAAAATCCCATTTTTGCATTCTTTTTGCACAAGTTGGCAAACTAGTTTGGTGTGGTATCATGTCAACATACATCGTTCGTTCATTCGTTTCATCCCACGGACGTCCACTGCTGGACAAAGCCTCCTACAATGCTTTCCAGCCCGCACGGTCCTACGCCATTTGTATCCAGCGCCTTCCCGCGACTTATTAGACTCATAACACCATGCTAGTTGCTAACTTGTGCAATAGTAGTACAATAGACCCTTCCAATACCTAAAGACCTAGTCTTCAACGCCTGCGTCTTGCCGGTCATGACATACGGAGCAGAAACGGGGACACTCACAGTAGGCCTTGTCCACAAGTTCAAAGTCGCTCACCGTGCTATGGAGAGGGCTATGTTGGGTGTTTCTCTGAAGGATAGAATCCGCAACGAGGACATCCGTAGGAGAACCAAGGTTATCGACATAGCGCAACGGATTAGCAAGTTGAAGTGGCAGTGGGCGGGCCATATCTGTCGCAGAACCGACGGCCGTTGGGGCAGACGTGTTCTGGAGTGGAGACCGCGTAACGGTAAGCGCAGCGTAGGACGACCTCCTGCCCGCTGAACCGATGACCTAAAGAAGGTCTCTGGTAGCGGGTGGATGAGGAAGGCGGAGGACCGTGTGTGATGGCGCGCTCTCGGAAAGGCCTATGTCCAGCAGTGGATATCAATAGGCTGATTTAATAAGTATAAGACCCTTCCAAGTTAGGACGGTACATCTTCAGCTGTATCACCATTCAATCAGGTGAGATCGCAGTCAAGCAAACTTGTTTAGTATAAAAAAAATGTTTTTTTTTTTAAGTCACGATCGTGCAGAAATTCAAGTGCACCCTTTTCACTTCCATCGCTTGTTATCAGTGGCGTATCGGAGGCCAATCGATATTGTGTATGACTTTGTCAATATACGATCTGACAGCCAATGAGTAACGGTAATTTTTTGCTGCAGGTATGTTGAGGTACTTATTTTCTTTTTTTAAACAAGTTGGTGGTCGCATTCACGGAAATTAAACGGTTTTCAATTTGATCGCTTTTATAAATAACTAGTGTGATAAGGTAACCTACCTATATAGGTATTACAAAAACTAGAAGAGTGATTCTTCATTCTAGAGATCTAATGGCTATTTACTTTTAACTTCAATAATAAGTAGGTATATTATGTGCTTAGTTTTTATTGTTATGTGATAAGTATCGTACTAACAGCTTTGCTAACGGAATCAAAAATAACAGAGTTCAGAGCATTAAAACCAAGACAAAAAACCGGCCAAGTGCGAGTCGGACTCGCGCACCGAGGGTTCCGTACTCAAGAAGTACTGAAGCAAAACAATCAGGCAAAAACCAATATGTTTATTTGACGACGAGTACTTAGAAGAACTTGCGTTAAACCCTATAAGTATGAGGGATTTTCATTTAAAATCTTAGCCACAATTGCTTATGATGACTGAAAAGTATTTTTTAAGCAATTCTGATGATAGATTATTTGGTTTTACATTCAAAATGGTTCAAAAAAACATTTCACAAAAACATACCACGACTTGCACTGTGCAACAATGTACCTTTGTTAATGAACCGCAAAACTAACTTTGTTTGTAGAGGTTTATTGTTAATATCAAAATAACTATGCTAGTTAGAGCATTGACTATAGTTTTCCTGTAAAATATACGTAAATTCCTATTGATCATAATTATTTGAGATTTTTCGATTGGTAAACTCCGGAGATAAGGGGGGGGAACGGTATTTTTATATCAAAATCCCCGATAAATCAAAAACTATCATGACTAAAAATAATTAAAAATCGATTTTAGAATGTACAAAGTAAACCCTTTCATATGATACCCCACACAGTACAATTATCTCACTTTTAAATTTCAACCCTCCGATTTTCCCCCCTTTTTAAATAAGAACAAAAATAATTTCCATTTTTTTTTATTCCAGTGTCATTGGGCCACTAATATACACAACTATTCCAAATTTCATATCGATAGCTCCGGTAGTTACTGAAATAATCGAGTGTGACGGACAGACAGACAGACAGACAGACGGACAGACAGACGGACAGACAGACGGAGAAAGTCGCACCATAAGGGTTCCATTTTACCATTTTGGTACGGAACCCTAAAAATACTCTATGACACTGTTAAAACAACAATAAGGCGACGGTCATTTAAAAAAAAACCGGACAAGTGCGAGTCGGACTCGCGCACCGAGGGTTCCGTACTCAAGAAGTACTGAAGCAAAATAAGCTTAGGTAGTTATAGCTAGGTACTTTTAAGATTCGTTCGTACTAATGTAGATGTAACACGAGCAAAACTGTAACGACCAAAGATGTAAAACGGTAATTATTACCTTTGTTAATGAACCGCAAAACTAACTTTGTTTGTAGAGGTTTATTGTTAATATCAAAAAAACTATGCTAGTTAGAGCATTAGCTATAGTTTTCCTGTAAAATATACGTAAATTCCTATTGACCATAATTATTTGAGATTTTTCGATTGGTAAACTCCGGAGATAAGGGGGGGGAACGGTATTTTTTTAGACATTTTCCCCGATAAATCAAAAACTATCATGACTAAAAATAATTAAAAATCGGTTTAAGAATGGAAAAAGTAAACCCTTTCATTTGATACCCCACACAGTACAGTTATCTCACTTTTAAATTTCAACCCTCCGATTTTCCCCCCTTTTTAAATAAGAACAAAAATAATTTCCATTTTTTTTTATTCCAGTGTCATTGGGCCACTAATATACACAACTATTCCAAATTTCATATCGATAGCTCCGGTAATTACTGAAATAATCGAGTGTGACGGACAGACAGACGGACAGACAGACGGAGAAAGTCGCACCATAAGGGTTCCATTTTACCATTTTGGTACGGAACCCTAAAAACATTCCTATAAAAAAGTAACATTCGAAATTCAAATTGAAATGTAGCGAGGACACAAATAGAGTAGTCTGGAGACGATTTTCAAAATTAGAATCCAGCGCGCGGTCTTGACTCGCGCTCTGTGTTTATGTTCCACGTCGCTTTATTAGGTGCTAATGACACGCACCACGCGGCAGCCGGCACGCAGTCCGAGCCAACACTTGTCAAAGGCACACGCCCATTGCAGTTTATTGGGTGCATCACAGAAGTTATTTAAAAAATTGGTTGTCTGAAAAGTCGGTTTACGGACGGATGATTTACGTAATAACGTCATAATCATTATTTTATGTTTGTATGATATTGATTGTTTTTTTTTATAATCATAATCATAGTCATAATCATAATCATTATTTTATGTAATTTTTATCGTGCCTCTCTATCGCTTGTTGCGCGCTCTCGCTTGCACGCACAGGATCAGGTGGAACGTTACGCGGAACGTTACTATTTTTCATGTGTGCTGCTAGTGTTCATCAATTTAAAAAACGTTAACACGTCAAAAAGTGATACTCCAGGAGTGCCGGCAAATGTGAAAACTGACAATATGAATATCAACAGACTGAATTACAGATACCTTTATACAGATGTGTCGGTAACGGTAACAGTGTCGCGAGTTCAATGGTTTTTTCCCATCTCAAAACATGCCCAAAGTGGAACTTCTTTTGCGCACTTCTCTTGCGCATTAGGTATAATATGTCTTAATATAAACTGTAAATATAAACTGTGGATTAACCACCGTGGGCAAAATCGGTCAGGAGAGCATTATTATGGCATCATCATCAAATGCCACAGTGCTGGTCATAGCCAGAATGTTTGGTTTGACCATAGCCCACTCGGTTAAGTGTAGATTGTCACGACGTAGGGTTCACCAGCAAACTTCAACTCAAAGCCTGTTAAATCATATTATTTTTGTGCTGTATAACAAAAGAAATACAAACTCCCAGGCATGATGGTTCCTTGCGTTAGCACAAAAGATAGCATACTAAGTTGACAGTAAAAATTAATTTTTGTTCCTTGTCAAAACTTTGCGCGGAAAATGTCTCAGTGATACCTACTAAAGAAAATTTAACTCCAACTAACATTTTAGAAATTGTTACAAAAATAACCTTTAACAACAAAGTAAAAGATTTACGTTACAAACATTACCAAGATTTAATGGTTTGGATTTTAAGACAATATAACCGTAAATAAATTAGTTTATGAAACTTTACATAATTATTCAACACTAGTGTGATCAGTAATACTATTAAAAAACTCGCCCGCGGCTTGTTTTTAAAACTTACACTTGTGTTTTAATACACGCCATTATGCATCCGTTTCATAAACTACTATTCTGCGCACCATTTAAAAATAATGCGCTGCCATCTTTATCTCGTCAGTTTTACATTGAAATGTATCCAAGTGGAATTTCGCGGGAATCAGTATGATTTATCACATCCTTGAGTGAATCCTTACTAATATTATAAATGGGAAAGTGAGTTTGTTTGTATGTTTGTTCCGCTTTCACGCCGTAACTACTGAACCGATTGCTTTGAAATTTTGCAGACGTAAAGTTAGAAGTCCGGATTAAATAATAGGGTACTTTTTATCCCGGGAAAATTCATAGTTCCCGTGGGATATTCAAAAAACCTAAACTTTTACAGCAATCCATAGCTACATCTATAGGTAGATAGCTAAAGCAAACTTCTTTGAAAGTAGGTATAAGGTTGGAATATTGAATGGGAACGGGAAATTCATGTTTCCCTCAGGATGTTAAAAGCGAATTTGACACAGGCAGGGTGGTGGCAAAAAGCTAATTATACTACAGATCTGATATTACTACTACCTACTGATCACTACAGATGTGAAGATGGGCACCATATAGATTCTGAACTTAGCACTGTACGCTTTTAACAATGTGTGTTTTAGTTGAAAAATGGGATATGGGATTATAATGCTACAAATGTGAAAATGGGTACCTAAATAGGTTTTGAACTTATCACTGTTTCGCTATTTACATTGTGTGTTTTAGTTAAACAATGAGATTTTGGGTTAGTAATAATGTAAATGTATAATATTTAATACCTATATAAATTCTGACTTACCATTTTTCACTATAAGCTTTTTTGTTTTAGTTGACATAGATGAGTTTAGATGAGTCAATAATATACAGGTTAATAATATTATAACTGTGAAAACGGGTACCTATATGACATAGGTTTTAAACTAATAACTGTTTTGCTATTGAAAATTTTCGTTTTAGTTAAGCTATGGGATATGGGAAAGTATAACGATAAATGTGAAAATGGGTACATCGCTTCTGAAATTGCAAGAACTCCAGGTTAGGTTAGGATAGGTTAGTATGCAGCGTTGCGGAAGAATATATCAGAAAAACGACGTTTTACCTAAATACTAAAAAACTAAGCCAGTTATCAACAATTCGTTCTGAATATGTGTTTTAGATGAGCAATGTGATATGGGATAGTAATGCTGTAAATGTGAAAATGGGTAGATACCTATATAGATACTGAAATTAGAACTGTTTCGCTATTAACAATGCGTGTTTTAGTTGAGCAATAGAATATGTAACATTAATAATGCTATAAACGTGAATATGGGTGCCTAGCATTAGTCCTGAACACAATTTAATTATGCTACTTTTCATCCCAGTTAATCCTTGGCTCCCACGGTATTTGTAAAAGCCCGAAATTCACGCAAGCGAAGCCGCGAGCAAAAGTTAGTATAATGCTATAAACGTGAAAATGGATGCCTAATATTGGTTCTGAACTAATAACTGTTTCGCTATTATGTGTTTTAGATGAGCAATGGGATATGGGATAGTAATGCTATAAATGTCAAAATGGGTACCTACATAGGTTTGCAAATTGCAAGAGCTCCAGGTTAGGTTAGGTTAGGTTAGATTAGTATGCAGCGTTGGGGAAGAATATTACCACCGAAAAATGACATTTTACCTCATTTCTAAGGACCGATTTTTCAATCGCCAGATAGACTACCTGAGGAATGAATTTGAAAGATTGCATTACAAAATCTGTCAAAACGTCATATTTATTCCTTAGTAAACGTTTATCTGGCGATTGAAACATCGGCCCTAAAAAAAGGTATCAAAAATTCGTTCTGCGGTTTTTTGGATATTATTATCACCGACACATTAAAACAAAAATTACAATTACATCTATTATAGTTTTCGATAAAAATTAGAAAAATGTAGATGTTGGAGCAGTTTTTGGGAGAACAATCGTATTCCTGCTTCAGAGCGAATTTGTACTAAAGGCCCAAAATAAATTTGAAAGTATTTATAGTTTTTAAACTGCAGGTCACTGAAAACCGCTTACGCCGCTAACAATGTGTGTTTTAGTTGAGCCCCGTAGTTGAACCTATACTGATTAAGGACGGAAGCGGGAAGAGCAGTAAAACTACCAAGCCGATGTTTGTTTTAGTTGTTGTAGTAGTTGATTGTTTATCAATCGCGTATGCTACTTTTTATCCCAGAAAATCCTTGGCTCCCACGGTATTTGTAAAAACCCTGAAATTCACGCGGGCGAAGCCGCGGGTAAAAGCTAGTTATTATAATAAATTTTACTTTATTATTTTGTAAGTTTGTAAGCGATCGTTGTACGTTTTTTCATTAACAGTTTTAAATGTTTAACATGATTTGGAAATTTGTGGCGACTAATAAATCATAAGTACCTACTTACTTACGGTTTTATTAAAAATTTTGCATAGTTATTTTCCCGTGTTTGTAACAACATTTACAAAAATGGCTAGACCTATTTTTTTAGTATATTTTTGTGTATATTCGGTAGGTCTGAGAATAGAAAATAAACTATTTTTCATACTCCTAAGTAAGCAATAATTTAATAATTTTTATGGCAAAACAACGTTTTCCGGGTCAGCTTGTGTTACAATAAATATTAACTTATTCTGAAGTATCCTTATCCTTACTAATATTATAAATGGGAAAGTGAGTTTGTTTGTATGTTTGTTCCACTTTCACGCCGTAACTACTGAACCGATTGCTTTGAAATTTTGCAGACGAAAAGTTAGAAGTCCGGATTAAATAATAGGGTACTTTTTATCGCGGAAAAATCCATAGTTCCCGTGTGATATTCAAAAACCTAAATTTTTACAGCAATCCATAGCTACATCTATAGGTAGATAGCTAAAGCAAACTTCTTTGAAAGTAGGTATAAGGTTGGAATATTGAATGCGAACGGGAAATTCATATTTCCCTCAGGATGTTAAAAGCGAATTTGACACAGGCAGGGCGGTGGGCAAAAGCTAATGATACTACAGATCTGATATTACTACTACTGATCACTACAGATGTGAAAATGGGCACCATATAGATTCTGAACTTCGCACTGTACGCTTTTAACAATGTGTGTTTTAGTTGCAAAATGGGATATGGGATTATAATGCTATAAGTGTGAAAATGGGTACCTAAATAGGTTTTGAACTTATCACTGTTTCGCTATTTACATTGTGTGTTTTAGTTAAACAATGAGATTTTGGGTTAGTAATAATGTAACTGTAATATTTAATACCTATATAAATTCTGACTTACCATTGTTTCACTATAAGCTTTTTTGTTTTAGTTGAGATAGATGAGTTTAGATGAGTCAATAATATACAGGTTAATAATATTATAACTGTGAAAACGGGTACCTATATGACATAGGTTTTAAACTAATAACTGTTTTGCTATTGAAAATTTTCGTTTTAGTTAAGCTATGGGATATGGGAAAGTATAACGATAAATGTGAAAATGGGTACATCGCTTCTGAAATTGCAAGAACTCCAGGTTAGGTTAGGTTAGGATAGGTTAGTATGCAGCGTTTGCGGAAGAATATATCAGAAAAACGACGTTTTACCTAAATACTAAAAAACTAAGCCAGTTATCAACAATTCGTTCTGAATATGTGTTTTAGATGAGCAATGTGATATGGGATAGTAATGCTGTAAATGTGAAAATGGGTAGATACCTATATAGATACCGAAATTAGAACTGTTTCGCTATTAACAATGCGTGTTTTAGTTGAGCAATAGAATATGTAACATTAATAATGCTATAAACGTGAATATGGTTGTCTACCATTAGTCCTGAACACAATTTAATTATGCTACTTTTAATCCCAGTTAATCCTTGGCTCCCACGGTATTTGTAAAAGCCCGAAATTCACGCGAGCGAAGCTGCGAGCAAAAGTTAGTATAATGCTATAAACGTGAAAATGGGTGCCTAATATTGGTTCTGAACTAATAACTGTTTCGCTATTATGTGTTTTAGATGAGCAATGGGATATGGGATAGTAATGCTATAAATGTCAAAATGGGTACCTACATAGGTTTGCAAATTGCAAGAGCTCCAGGTTAGGTTAGGTTAGGTTAGATTGGGGGGCTATCCAAGCAACCTCCACGAGTGCCCGAGTGCTACGGTACCCCATCTGTAGCGCACGGGCCGGTGCTCCCTGGTAACGTCGGTTAATAACCGACGGCGAATAGCTTGGCCGGTGGATAGGTGACGTTTCTTCGCGTGTCCCTCTGAGCCCCAGCAGAGGGCACAGTGTCGAAACGTCTACACCAACCCCGGAGGAGGAAGAAAACCTCATTAAAAAATTACAGGCGGGGGCGGAAACGCCCACAAGTCCCTTCGGGGCACTACGAGGAAGACAACCTCGTAAAAAAATTACCGAAGTGGGCGGGAACGCCCGTCGAGAGGGATAATTACGGTGGCACATCCCTCTCGCAGGAGACGCGCTGGTTGCTGGGGTGCGTACATCTTCCTTCGGCGACCGGTGCCGGCCTGCGGGTGACGTACGTAAGGGGTTCTGGCGTCAGTCACCCGAATTCCACCGACAGGCCGAGGTGGTGGCGCGACCTGTTCGGGACGCGCCTCCCAGGAGGGTCGGCAGCAGCCAGGCTGCCGGCAGCAGCGGCGGGACCTGCCGCTTCGGTGGCGGGTCGAGGCCTGGCGGGAGCGCGGTGAATACGCAAGTGAATCCCGTACTCCCGCCAACGTGGTCCGTCGTGGCAAAGCACAGGTTTTAGTGGGTGCAAGCCCCACATAACCCCTCCGTGTCCCCTGACGGAGGGGTATGCGTCAGGCATTTCCTGTGGGTAAAAAAAAAAAAAAAAAAAAAAAAAAAAAAAAAAAAAAAAAAAAAAAGGTTAGGTTAGATTAGTATGCAGCGTTGCGGAAGAATATTACCGAAAAACGACATTTTACCTAATTTCTAAGGACCGATTTTTCAATCGCCAGATAACCTGAGGAATGAATTTGAAAGATTGCCATACAAATCTGTGAAAACGTCATATTTATTCCTTAGTAAACGTTTATCTGGCGATTGAAACATCGGCCCTAAAAAACTAAACTAGGTATCAAAAATTCGTTCTGCGGTTTTTTGGATATTATTATCACCGACACATTAAAACAAAAATTACAATTACATCTATTATAGTTTTCGATAAAAATTAGAAAAATGTAGATGTTGCATGATGAGCAGTTTTTGGGAGAACAATCGTATTCCTGCTTCAGAGCGAATTTGTACTAAAGGCCCAAAATAAATTTGAAAGTATTTATAGTTTTTAAACTGCAGGTCACTGAAAACTAACGCTTACGCCGCTAACAGTGTGTGTTTTAGTTGAGCCCCGTAGTTAAACCTATACTGATTAAGGACGGAAGCGGGAAGAGCAGTAAAACTACCAAGCCGATGTTTGTTTTAGTTGTTGTAGTAGTTGACTGTTTATCTATCGCGTATGCTACTTTTTATCCCATAAAATCCTTGGCTCCCACGGTATTTGTAAAAACCCTGAATTTCACGCGGGCGAAGCCGCGGGTAAAAGCTAGTATAAAATATGTACCGACCTATGTAAATACTGAAGTTGAGTGTATTGGAATGCATCCTAAAAAACTAACATTTTGGATTCCAATGACTGACAACTCAAATAAAAGAAGCTTTTATCATAGAGGTCTCGCAAGCAACGACCTATTCATAAATCTTATGGTTTTTATATAGCTTAAAATGCTCAAGTAAGGGGTTAAAACTACCCCCAACCCAAAATGCATTGTTTCGAGGGGTTTTTACTAAAAATTTAAAAAAACTAAGAAAGGAAATCTGTGTGCCTCAGATCTTGCCATGTATTCAAAATGTGCATGACACAATAATGGAGACAATGGAAAAGCATGACAGCATAGCCAAAGTCTAAAACCAAGAGTAAAGGTTTAAGGGGATTTATTGAATTTATTTTTGTCTTTCTCACTCTCACGGAGATTTGTTAGGTCTTGCAGCGTCGCGGAAGAATATAGCAGAAAAACGACGTTTTACCTAATTACTCAAAAACTAAGCCAGTTATCAAAAATCTGTTCCAAGCGTTTTAGGATATTATCATTACCGATACATTAAAATGAAAATTACAATTACATCCATTGTAGTTTCCGATAAAATATAGAAAAACTGAGATTTTGGAGCAACTTTTGGGAGAACTTTCTATCGAGAAAATTTTATCCAATCGTCTTTCTCCTTCTAAGCGATTTAAGACCCAAAATACATGACGTGTAAATTTGAAAGTAATTGTCTTTATAATTTTTGCATAAAACTTCATTCAAAATCGCTTAAATACTGCTTCTACACCGTCATCAGTATCTCAGTGTTTGGTTTATTTACAAAGCCAGTGGCAATGACACGGCCCAAGCAGCGGCGACGACAGATTTAATGGACCACCGGCACCGGGGAAACAATATGCCTGCCCGGGCCCGTTCCCGGGAGAAACTTCTCTACAGAGTGACCCGTTTACACCTTTACAATACGAGACGATAACTATTATAATATTGTTTTAATATTTAAATTGCGACAGCGAAAATTGATGTACTGTAACGAAAAGTTGAAAAAATATTAAAGGGTACATAAGTGCACTTGATAACGAATCAACCTGTAAAAATATTGAATTATAGAAATAAGCATATTTATAATTCCATTCTGTATGGCAAAATGCATATGCTTATTTCTATTATTTATCTGACGATTGTAATCCACGACCAAGTCCGTAATTATTATTTTAACACGTAGCGTATCACTAAAGTATCGGTAAAATCTGTGACTAATACAGCTTCCGAGTTCTCAGGCACAAAGCAAAAACTTGGGAAACGGTTCTTGTTTTGCTTCATTTTGTTTCATCAACGAAGCGACGGTGAATTTTGTAAACAAGTAGAGGTTAGTTTTTCCAAGATTTTTTTGTAATTAAACTTAAAAACTTCAACTAACTTGGATATCATTTCGTTGCAGTGGCCAGCAGTGACCAGCCAGCATTTTAATGTTGCCAGATTACTGATGTTGTGATTACCTGAAAAAAATAAAAAAACATTTCATTAATAAGTATAAAAATGTCAACTAATGTAACTAAAGTAGTTTTGAAAACAATAATATTAAAAATTTAATATTAAAAGTTTACTTTATAAGTATACTTATTGCAAGTTTGAATATAAATTTTTTATACCTATAGGTAAATCGTACCTCTGAGAGTAAGTTAAACATATTTTGATCTAATTAATTAAGTATAACCCTATCGGCAAGCAAAATCATCGTTAGCAAAGAGAATAACATTTCAAAGTTTATAATAACACTTAGCATTTTCATGTGCGTAAACAAAAACACTATAAAAACTTGCAAAGCAAATAAAATAGAAATTCCGTACAAAAAATATATGGGGCCGATTCGGCGCACGGCGCATCAAGTGACAGCTGTCAAAACAAAGACGTTTACCAAGGTCTTGGCACAAGCCATGAACATGTAGCGACTTTTAAATTCTTCTAACTTCTATTTAATTGTTCTAGCTATACTTAGATTAAAACATCTGGTGTTGAAAATTGTATGCATTATAATTTACAAGATTGAGTTACTAATAATAATTACCGAGCACTAAATACATACACTTGCACAATTACATACCTACAAATATTTTAAATAAATCGGCAAAGTACGAGCCGGACTTTCTATAAAAAAACGGCAAAAAAATCACGTGTTTTGTATGGAAAATTTAAAAATTTCAACCGTCTACCTATCACGGTTCAAGAGATACGGCGGTGTCAGACGGTCAGACGGACAAATCTATGAGTATTAGGGTCCCGTTTTACCCTGTAGTAAACAGAACCTTAAAAAAGATTTTCTTTTAACCAAGATTCAGGTTCCAATCTACTTTAAACCAAAAAAACAGGAATCCAGTTCTAGTTAAGTATGTCTAGAGCAAAACTATAGATTTTACTGCAGCACCTGTAATCTTATAATTTGCAGCACGCGTCGCGTGTCAATGTTGACATTAAAAATGAGCGTGTAAAACGTCTGTCCCGTTTGTGTGTACGTTCACGCGGAAACCTTAGTGCAGTGTAAAGTGTGCCGTTAGTGATATGCCTGCTATTTACACATTTTAGTTATTTCCACAGCATTATGTCATACGGTATTATATTATGGGGTAATGCTGCTGATGTTGATAGCATATTTGCCAGCGTTCATGCGAAACGGCGGGCCTCACGTATCGTACCATACTAAAATGGTATTCGTTGGCGCTGACGCAATTTTGCGCCGATAATGGTATTACAAAAAAAATTATAGTAAAATAAATATACAACTTATTAAAATAGTAAATAACCAGTGACATTGAATATTAATTGAATTAAATTACTATAATTCAGAAATAACAAAATATCTTGGATTTTATCCTAAAATAATACGTTTAATTTATCGAAAAATGCTAAAAATGACACTTTTCGAATTATGGTTTTTGAATGAAAATCTAGGAAAATCGTGTTTTTTTTTTGAGACACTTTTTAGTAAATGTTATTAATTTTCTAAATATGTCATTGTTATAAGTTTGTGTTATGAAACATGGCAAATATCTTGCATCAAAATAGAGCTTCCACCGCTAAGTGAGTAATTAGCCTTTACCTTAAACTTTAATAGGTAATTAATAAAATTTAATTTATAAAAAAGTAGATTATGAAATGCCAAATAATATGATGGCAATTATCTAATCTATAATAATTGAACACATGACACTCTTATGTTACGTCGAAAATTGACAATTTTGACTCAAGCATAATTCCAACGCATGAACGCTCTTAAGTAATGTGTTTTTTTGAATTGATGTACGGTCTGAAGTTTTCCTTATCAGCAGATTATCGTAAGCTAACTTATATGTGAACACTGATTTTAAAGATGCTGATCCTTTATTTTACTTTTTACTTAAGGGTATGCATATTGGAAAATAGGCTAGGTATTGTTGTTTTAAGCGTACCCCATAATATAACAAAAAATGTAAAAATAAGAATACTATTTCAATTAATCAAATTTTTCGTGACCATCACTGAGTCTTTATTGATTAAGCTTTCAAATATTCAATATAATAATCATGATATCGAATGCCAAACAAAAATTGCCATAAATCACAAGTCAAATAATTATCAAGGACAATCGAAATGGAAAAACTGATTTCCGTTGAGACGGTGAACCAGAACGGTTCGGTCACAAACTCACAAAACAATGGGTTATTATTGTTTTTGCCGACGCTATTATTACGACGAATTGCCCCGTCTTATTATAATAGGTAGCGATAGAAAAAACATTGTAAGAATTAGATTTTATAGAGCAAGTTTTATGATTAAATAAACAATAATATTTTCTGTTTGTGATTTGGAAACAACCGCTCTGATTAAGCTTATTTAATATGAATATTTGAACGATAAAATTAAGTCATTGTGTGGTTTAGTTAACGTAAGTTTTTCATTAAAAATATAAGTAGTGATTCATTTAATCTTGTCGTTGTGAGTCTTGAATTTCTTGGCAAATCGAGCAATAACAAATGTCATGCATTAGTATTAAGAATCAAAGAACAATTCGAAGATTCGTACAAAGGAGAAAGCTACCAAAAAGCAGTCATTCATCGTAGTTTTATGTTTAATGTAGTTATTTTAGATCTACAAAAATTTAAATGGAAGCAGGCGTAATTTTGCGGAAATCCATAGTGAGCAGGACAGATCAATTTGTTTTGCTATAATCCGCTACTTGAAAAGATTCTGTATTGTACAATATTATGCAGGAACACTGCCCACATGAAACACCACACACAATTTTCCAACACTTTCTTCGACGCACGTTTAGTCCCGACACCGGGACACCTTCAGGAGATGTTGACTTCACAGTGTGAAATCGTAGAGATTAACGATCTCTCTAAGGTATTTTTTGTCGACAGTCCAATGTCAAGTCGCGGTCACAGGCATGTTAGTAGTCATTAGCATGCATACGTAATGACAGACATCGCCTCATAAACTCGCGCCGGCTGCAAACCGTCAGCAAAAAAGTTTATCAGTAACGAATACTTCATAACCTTATACAACAATACAGATATTTTTAGCTAATAAGTGATACATTACACCTTCTAGAAGAGTATCTTTGACTTAAAGTTTACATTTTTTTTGTCGACAGTCCAATGTCAAGTCGCGGTCACAGGCACAGTCATTAGCAAGCATCCAGCGTAATGACAGACATCGCCTCATAAACTCGCGCCGACTGCAAACCGTCAACAAAAAAATAAGCATCGTAAGATTACAGTAATTGCTTAGAAGATCTGCGAAGGCGAAGCCAGATGTAATAGTTATGGTAAAAAAAATAAAATGATACTGAAAATATTTATTTTCACATAGGCTTAAAGGCTCTTATGAAAAGTCAAAACTCTACCGCCAGGTTCAGAAAGCAGGTTTTTACCGAGAAGAACTGGCAAGTAACTTGCTCTTTCCAAAAATTTATACATACATACAAGATTTCTTATAAAGTATGAAAAATTATTAAATATTTTTAAGACATCTCGTGAGGAGATGGAAACCGATATCAGATAGGTAAAGCGTATTTATTTTAGTCAATTACAATACTGAATAGGTGACTGCAGTTAGGTAAATTAATGTATATTAGGCACAGTTCTTCAATAAAAACTGATCAACGCCATTAGCCATATGACTTTATCTACAATCATCATAGAAACCTGTAGCTCACTGATTCCATAACTATAAGAGACGAAATTAGGACAAAATATGGGACATGGGAAGAAAAGGATCATGAATGAATGACCATAGATGTATGCAATCGCGTACCAAGCTGATTTGAATCCAAACTTTTTTTATAGAAGTATATTAACTTCAACAATAAATATTTTCTAAATTAAGTAAAATCCGGATTCCAAAGTTATAGGTAAAAGAAACAAGTTGTAAGTACTTCTTAATAAAATCTGTATGACAGGAAATGTGCATTGATAAAAAGAATTGTATGCAAAAGTAAATTCCGGATATGAAAAACAAATTCCTAGTGCTAATGGTCCTTAAAAACAATATTTTATTTTATTACTTCAATTTGTTTAATGTGCCTATTACGAGCTGTAAACTGCACGACAAGGCAATTGAAGCCGACAATGCAATACGATAACTCGTAAACTAATTACAAGACAATAACTCATCGATCCGTCATGAGACAACCGATATCGGCCTTCCCACAATTACAATACCATCTGTCTTTTCCGGCCCATTGAATTACCGGACACTGCTTGCCAAGCATACAGTTTGGAACTCTATCTTATACTTTTGTCGAAAGAATAAATGAATGTGTTAGTTTCATTTTGATTCCAGACTAGTTTAATTATGAAGCAATAATCCTCAAACTCCAAAATCGATGGCAGAACAAAAAACAATTACATGGTTTCATATACTTTTTATAACAATAATGACTTCAACACGTGACATGTGAATTTTTTACCACATAAACCTTTGTAATATTGGAAAGAAAATAAAGTTTAATTTAACATTATTTAACTTTACACCTAATTTAGGCACTTAATGTAGCTGTACATTCATTAAATTATACGTAAAAGAATATAGCTTCCAATGGAAGTAAAGCTTGTTGTTTTTTTAATAATCCTGATAAGACAACCTCGGTGTATGAGATGTTACTGAAGTTAGAATAATGTCTGACATTTTAGATTCTAGGAAAAACAACAGAAAACAAATTAATCGGTAAAACATAATTTTGGCATAGAGTTAGGGCCAGCTGACTTAACGAATAGGATCAATTCGTTAAATGTGGCGTCTTATCCTTATGTTTTTAAACATAATGGTTTTTTTGTATATAACGTTAGTTAAAGCATCGGGTTTTAGTCTGCCATGAATTTCCACTAAATTTCTGGAC
This sequence comes from Coenonympha arcania, assembly GCA_036785405.1. Taxonomy (NCBI): domain Eukaryota; kingdom Metazoa; phylum Arthropoda; class Insecta; order Lepidoptera; family Nymphalidae; genus Coenonympha; species Coenonympha arcania. The sequence continues at coordinate 15,321,295 of CM072068.1, read as the reverse complement.
TGTAGAATTGTTGTGCTATGACATAAACGTACCTTATTGTTTCTGGGTCATTTTATAAACAACTGATGTAATTACATTACTACAAATGTAAACCTTGTTTCTAACAAATAAAGTTTGTTTTCACTCAGCCCGTTTTACAGATCATACGGGTATGATTTATGATCTATTAACGAGATATGGGGTTAGTACAGATTTTTTACGTTTATCAAACCCAGAGGGTCCCTGGGGGCCTAAAATAATAAGTCACGTCTTGTCAGGTCCAGCGAGACAATTCGCGAGGGAGACGGTAGCAAATCCATCATTCTGACAAGAAAAACAAACGATTCAAAATTCTATTAAGATGTTTTTCTTTGAAGGAAGGAGTCTGAGATTGGTTTGAAACTAAATATTTACAGAAGTGGCAACTTGTTGTTAAAATACAGTAATATCACGTATTACACGACCCCGTCCAGCCCGAATTCGTTATTACTGCAGGGGCCTGCAAAAGACGCATTGATTTACGAACGGGAAACATGGACAGAGGCGGAGCCGAGGCAGACATACGTGAACCCATCAATGGATAGTTGTAGCCAAGGGTTTTGTAGGGCTTTTCTCAAACAATGCGCCGAAATTTAAACTAAGTACGTGGTAGGTATGCCAGAAAGTTTCAAAATCGATCACGAACAACAAACAACACTACTAATTTTTCCGAGTCAAAGTGTTCAATTGTTTTTTTTTCAATAAACAGCTTTCTATTTGCAAGCCCGTTCAAAATTTAAATAAACCCTTTGATATGGATTTTCGTACAACTTTTGCCAGCCGCTGCTTGGCCGATACAGTAATTTTAAATTTAACTAGAACAAAGGTGTCAACATGCTGCTAAAATGTCTAAGTAAGTAGGTATGTTTAGAAGTAGATGTTTCATGTAAATAAAACTGAAGGAATAAGAAAGTATCTTGTCACTGGATATTTTCTAAGCGAAGCAGAGGCTGACTAGCTGGTCATAAATAGAAATTATTTTAAAAAAAAATGTGTGTTAATTTATTATTCCTAACGAGACTTGTGTTTTAATTTTATAGCGCGCCTATAAAAGAGCACGAGGCGCGACAAAAGTTAACAGTTATAGCAGTTAACTACAAACACACAAACGACCACGTTCCCTTTGACGTTGACGGGTGCTTTCTCGAAGTATGTCGTGAGTTATTTATGTATTAGCAGTGTTTTAAGAACCTGTATCGATGGAGGAATGGCACAATTTCCTAAAACACAAATAGGTTTATTGGTGGTAGGACTCATCTTGCAGAAATCGCCAAATCTATCGCAGTAGATATCAGATAATCTGCTTCTTTTATAGCAAGCAGTGATAAGACGTTCACCTGATGTTAACCCGGCGTCATGGGGGTGGAAAAGTGATACACGAACGTTGGGGTGGGTCTCACCGACCCGTTCATTAATGTCAAAATTATTCCAATACTTTATAAATAATAAAGATTATATTTATACGTGTTTAGCTTTTCGGGTATTTATGAAAATAAATGAAACACAAATATTTTGTTATATTATGTTTTAATTATATTTAATAGAACTTTAAAAAAATAACGAAAATTGTCGACAAAAATTTTCTCTTCTACTTAAATGTAATAATATTATTAATTAACAATCAGTTTTGACGTTTTAATGGCACTTTTTTGTAGGAAACTAAATAAATTTGGGAAAAAAACAACAATTAATCACTTGGAATCATTATCTTTGGTACAGTCAGCACAGAAAGGTACTATATGTTCTACACAGATATATTTGTTGCAACTCTCGCAGGTGTAGTTAGTTTTACGGTCTTTCTTGGCAGAACACACTTGACACCTTTTGCGAACATTAGCCGTTTTTGCTGGAGGTTCCTCTGAAGATTCACCAAAAAAAATTCCAATTTCTTGTCGCAACTCACGTGGAAGCACTGATACATTTTGGCGAAGTTTTAGATGTTCCATGACAAGACTGAGACCTGGTTGTTTTATAAATCGCCTTCGTTTTAGTTTTGGACAGTTATTATTTATTTTGTTTAATATTAGGCCATTTATGGCAGCTATGTTCAACGAGGCGTGAAAAATTGTCAATGACCACCTTTTAGAATTACGACTTACGTCGTACGTAGCACATAGCTCGTCAGCTACATCCACACCGCATCGTCATCATCAGACTCTGAGATATCTTGTTCTGTGTCACTAGGATTACTACGTTCACTCAAGTGATCTTCTTCGTCGAACACATCCTGGTCTGACAACTCGGAATCAGAGTCAGACTTGTAAAATTGCAAGAATACGCTGTCGTTCTGCCTCTTCACGGTCCATTTTTTACTAAGTACCTACAAAAAATACAAATAAAATGCATTGAACTATATATAACCAGCTATAATTGTAAATAAAAACAAAAATCAATAATAAAAAGGATAAAAACACAGATAATAAGTAAAACAACATCTATACAAAATGGCGCAAAATTGTTACACTGACTGCGGGGATGGGTCTCACATACCTTTTTCAACTTTGTGCATCTGTATCTCCCACTGCAGCTGTGGCACGACTAACGTGTTGCTTGCGACGCATAGAACAACTCAACAGCTCCAGCTATTGAGAAGAGTGGCAATGTCGCACGCATAGTAACCGAACTACAAGCGAAATAAAATGTGACGGGTCGCACAGACCCAGCCCCCATGACGCCGGGTTAAGTGATACGCATGCCCATGTTAGATCCAATGCAGTGCTACCCACGACTTGACGTTGCAACATCATACGTCACATTGCACATCATGATGCATGATTGTTTGTTTGTCCCTTAATTTAAATAAATAAATAAATACATTGCACATCATCCTGAGTTCTTGAGTCTTATTTGGTCCAGCGAAAAATCAATTTTTATTTAGTTGTTCGCAAATAGTGGACTAATTATACAACGTAGGCATTTTGCGAGTCAACAATACTCATTTACTTCATTTTGGTTCCTGATAACTCCAAATCTGGGAAACTGCAGAAAACAATCTTTCTGGAACCAATATGAGGTGATTGGTAATTCTTGAACAAAGTTTTTAATAAAAACAAGTAGTGTTATTATCTCGCTGCAGAATCGGTCATAAATCATTCGAGTGTTTCACTTTTGTTGTTCTGCAGTAATGCACAACTCAACAAAGAACAACAAAAGCGAAACACTCGAATGATTTATGACCGATTCTGCAGCGAGATAATAACACTACTATAGATGCATACTGAAGAGTCAAAATCAATAATTAGCCTACTATTTGCGAAAAAGTAAATAAAATACTTACCAAGTGCGACTTTAGTTGTTTTACTATCTTTGTTTCGATTCGAAGGGCGTTCTAGCTGATGACATTACCTGCTGGGCTTTCAAGCCTTACGTATCAAGAAGACATGCAGTGAATTGGCGTATACCATTGCAATGAACAGTTCTACGATACGCTGCATTTACGAGAGAAAGCAAACGTCATTTTAGAATCGTGTTGCAAACTTGTAAGTGAGTCAAGCCTTTAATGAGAACAATATACTATAAAGACCGGAGATTTTTCTTAGGATTTCTTAATACGAAATTATAGTTTCCGGAGACAATTTAATTCAGAAGGAACTAAAAACTAAAATGACTGGAAACGCACTAATGCAAGTGGGAAGTCATAAAACTCCATATTGCACAATAGTCCATTTCGGCCACAATATTTTCGGTTGCGGCCGTAAATTTAATCTCAGTGTCATAAATAATTGTGTAGTTAAAACTCTTTTTCGCTTTTATCTTCTCTGATTTAACGTTAAGAGAGTGGACGCAACGGAAATTTGATTTTATGAATTCAATTCTAGTTTTCTTTTTAATTATTTTTCTATTACATTTACTTGCGTAACTTATTAGTATTTACTATAGAAGACCCATACGTCTTTATCTATACTAATATTATACAGCTGAATAGTTTGTTTGTTTGAATGCACTAATCTCAAAAACTGCTGGTCCGAAATGAGAAATTATGTTTGCGTTGGATAGTCCATTTATCGAGGAAGGTTATTGGCTATATAACATCACGCTGTGACCAATAGGAGCGGAGTATCAACATAAAATGTAAAAACCTGTCAAGTGCGAGTCGGACACGCGCACTGAGGGTTCCGTACTTCAACCGGAGGAATAAAACCATAAAAACCACTTTTCTTATCGAACCGCAAAACTAACTTTGTTAAAAACTACTTATTAGATCTCGTTCAAACCAATTTTCGGTGGAAGTTTGCATGGTAATATACATCATATATTTTTTTTAGTTTTATCATACTCTTATTTTAGAAGTTACAGGGGGGGGACACACATTTTACCACTTTGGAAGTGTCTCTCGCGCAAGCTATTCATTTTAGAAAAAAAACCGGCCAAGTGCGAGTCGGACTCGCGCACCGAGGGTTCCGTACTCAAGAAGTACTGAAGCAAAACAATCAGGCATACTAATGTAGATGTAACACGACCAAAACTGTAACGACCAGAGATGTAAAACAGTAATAATTACCTTTGTTTATGAACCGCAAAACTAACTTTGTTTGTAGAGGTTTATTGTTAATATCAAAAAAACTATGCTAGTTAGAGCATTGGCTATAGTTTTCCTGTAAAATATACGTAAATTCCTATTGACCATAATTATTTGAGATTTTTCGATTGGTAAACTCCGGAGATAAGGGGGGGGAACGGTATTTTTTTAGACATTTTCCCCGATAAATCAAAAACTATCATGACTAAAAATAATTAAAAATCGGTTTTGGAATTTACAAAGTAAACCCTTTCATATGATACCCCACACAGTACAGTTATCTCACTTTTAAATTTCAACCCTCCGATTTTCCCCCCTTTTTAAATAAGAACAAAAATAATTTCCATTTTTTTTTATTCCAGTGTCATTGGGCCACTAATATACACAACTATTCCAAATTTCATATCGATAGCTCCGGTAGTTACTGAAATAATCGAGTGTGACGGACAAGACAGACAGACGGACAGACGGACAGACAGACGGAGAAAGTCGCACCATAAGGGTTCCATTTTTCCATTTTGGTACGGAGCCCTAAAAATGATATTAGAAACCTTAGTATCATTTTTGAAGACCTATCCATAGATACCCCACACATATGGGTTTGATGAAAAAAAATTTTTTGAGTTTCAGTTCTAAGTATGGGGCACCCCCAAAATTTATTACTTTTTTAAAATTTTGTGTGATTCACAGAATACATCTACTTACCAAGTTTTAACAGTATAGCTCTTATAGTTTCGGAAAAAAGTGGCTGTGACATACGGACGGACAGACGGACAGACGGACAGACAGACATGACGAATTTATAAGGGTTCCGTTTTTTGCCATTCGGCTACGGAACCCTAAAAACGGGAAAAATTGTTACTTTTTTACACGACTGCCTAAAAAAAAGGAGTGTAATGTTTTTAGGGTTCATGTATGTATGTATGTATGTGAGTTTCTTTATTCCACCATAACTTTTGAATGGCTGAACCGATTTGGACAAATGGGGTATCGTTAGAATCCTTACATTATTCCGGGTAACATAGGCTATATATTTTTTGGAAAAAGTTAATATGGCGACCGTGAGGCGCCAATTTCAAAAGTGGAAATCAAAATGTTTTCTTCAATGATCACAATATGGGTATCAAAATGAAGGTATTAGAGAGTAGTAACCGAATATATATATATATTTAAAAAACACCGTAGACCATCACTAAAAAGTATAAAATAAAACTAAATAATTAAAAAATTAAAAAACACAACTGCCCTGTTTTAAAACGAACTAAAAAGTAAAAAACAAGTTATTTTAGTTCATTTGCATATTGACAAGGGGAAAAGTGGTCAAATTTCTCATTAATTAAAACAGATAAACTCGTATTATGGCAGTCGGGGGACCTCTTAGAATAGAAGGTTTTCCTCAGAACGGTCCCCCGACTGCCATAATATGAGTTTATCTGTTTTAATTAATGAGAAATTTGACCATTTTTCCCTTTGTCAATATGCAAATGAACTAAAATAACTTGTTTTTTACTTTTTAGTTCGTTTTAAAACAGGGCAGTCGTGTTTTTTAATTTTTTAATTATTTAGTTTTATTAACCGCTTTCGTTGCGCGCGCTGCGTACGCAAAAATCTTGTATGACGGAATTGTGCTGCGTTTAAAGTTCTAAAAAAAAGACGTTGTGGCACTCGGAGGCTGCCGCGGTAAAGCTATTGCATAGCTGTTTTTATCAACTTATGCAATTATAATTATAAAACCAATGCCACCTAGAGACGAGTTTCTGAACTTAAGAGACAAGCGTGATATTTCAAAAAGTCATTAAAGGTTCTGCTATTCATCGATAGATGGCTAAACTAAAAAGTATCACCGCTGTGCCGGTCGGAGTGGGGGGTGTTAGGTTATTATCGTTACGGAATTTCTGGATTCGGTCTCCACGCTCAAGGCCCGCGATAGAAGCTATGCAATAGCTTAAAAAGTCCACGACACTACATGTCTATATTTTGAGATTGACTCATTATAGCGGGATAATATGTAAATATGTAGAAAAAACTAAATTCATGTCCACGGACGAAGCCGCGGGTAACGGCTAGTGAAGAGATATAAGTAAGATGTTACTTTGCACAATATAAGTGCAGTATCGTCGAGTTGAATGTACTTGCGAGTAGGTATCGCCGCAGCTAGCGTGGGTTCAGTTAAACGAACAAACGCTACAGGATCGTGTTAGTATCTGCGATTCACTCGTAAAGCATCCTCGATTAACTTTATCTCTTCAGTTTAGGTCTTGCTTGCGTGTGAAGTTTGCGCGTTCCTTTTTTCTTCACATCTATAAATAAGTAGTAGAGATGGTTCTTAAAACGTATATCTTTCACACAGACATATAAAGGGAAGCAGACCTAACATAATTTATGTCTGTGATCTTTCAGGGTAGGTCTGCGACTGCGAGTTTTAAGTATAATTTAAACTTATAGTGACAGCTAGGTTTTTCCTACGGCTCCGTGTAAATTAAGGTCGTTTACAGATCCTGCAGGAATCTTGAATTTTCCTGGGATCAAAAGTATTCCAGTTCCCGTTTCTGTTCCATTTCCCTACCTTTTTAGTTATATTTATTTTCAAAAAAGTTCCAATCGTTCTTGCTCAAGCTCGGTGAGCTAAAGCTAAGTATAGATTGCTATAGGCAATTTTGATTTCTTTTAAGTCTCGCGGAAACTTTGCCGGGATACAAATTTGCCTATACCTTTAGGTTACATGTTTTAATCCTGACTATAAATTAACTACCTACGCTAAAGATGCAGCGTGAAGGAGTAACAAACATACATACATACACAGTACACACATACAAACTATCATCTTTATGATATCAGTATGCATTGCTGTGTGAGTCATAATCTAATTTATAAAAAAAGGTGCATCAAAAACAGTACGAGTAAGGGTTTGTTTACACTGATACAAATGCAGATTATCCAGATTTCAGCTGATACGTCGTTGTTTGGCCGCTGTCAGGCAAGATGGCCGACACCTGCGCAGATGTAATCCAGCCAACAAAACACCGGCATGTTCGCACAAACAAACACATGGTAAGTGGAAGTGTCAAGTAAAGCCTCCCCCCACACAGACGCGTTATTATCGCGCGATAATATCGCAAGCGTTATTGCGATATTTGTTTTCAGTACATTTTGTATTAGGATGATCAAGTAGTTACACACTGCTGCGATAATAACGCCGCAATGGAAGTATATCGCGCGATAATATCGCAAACGTTATTGCGATATCTGTTTTCAGTACATTTTGTATTAGGATGATCAAGTAGTTACACACTGCTGCGATAATAACGCGCGATAATAACGCGCCTCTGTGGGACGACGGACGCAGCGTCCTACTTCCATTGCGGCGTACAAAATGTACTGAAAACAGATATCGCAACAACGCTTGCGATATTATTTAAAATAAAACTATATTTTAAATAATATTATTATTATAATAAAAACGCAGCTGTGTGCAAGGAATCGGGACGCATTATCGCAATAACGCTTGCGATATTATCGCGCGATAATAACGCGCCTGTGTGGGGGAGGCTTAATTCTTAGTTAAGTTTGGGATACTTCGTAAGATCCTGACGCCAGAAAGTGAAAAAGTTACCCAAGCCACTTTATTGCAATGTTTTATTTTTAATATTGTTAATACATTTTTCCATGAAATTCAATTTAATATGGATGGGCAGTGCAGTGCAGGAGTGGACATTTTAATGAGGGAAGCCGAAAATTCAGCTTTTGTTTTTAGACGCCAGGCATTTTTGAGTTTACTCAACATAATAATTATAAATTTACCTACATAAATTCTAAAAAAAAAGTTACGCGTAGTTATGAACTTATGAGATTTGCAACTGTAGCCAAGTTACCTTATATTTCTATTTCTATGATTAATAATGGAATGAAATTATATATCCTATCAACAAATCTATCACGTGACTTATTTATGGTAACTGTCATTCTCATGTATTATTTTATTTTGGATTTCATTCCATTCTTTAAGGTAAACAGATAGGAATCATGTTTATAATATGGACCATTTTGCCACACTATGATTTGATGTAGTAAGTAGTAACACGTCCACAAGCCACAACGATATAACTACAGCGAGTTATTACTTATTTCCATTAGTACCCAGCTCTATGGATTTAGTAGTTGTGGCGTAAAGTATTAACAAACATTCTATAATCCATTCCACCATTACCAACTTTCAAATTTACATGAATTTGGCTACTTACAAAATAGCTTTGTCAATAACAGGTTAAAAGAATTACATAGACTAAAGAGTTGGAAGCCATTTTGTTTATCATGAACTCTACGTACATCTACCAACATTTACCTAAGGTTTCAGTATAAAATAAAACAGTAAGTTTTGAGTTTAGTTTAACTTTACAAGGTGTTTAAAAGCCAATAAAAGATGAATCGGTCCCAACTCCAAACTTGTCCAACTTATTATTTACAAGCTAACCGGGAGCGGACAGACGGACGGACAAATATTTACATTCCACGTGTACACGGCAACTGTAACGGCATAAAACCGTGTTTACTCGCTCGTTAAACCTTGTTTGTAATTAAAAGTATCCGACATTGTGAGGTGTGCATTTACCTTTACTCTATTTTTACTTTATGAAAAAAGCATGTGTAAATGATTATCAAATAATAGAAATAGTAGTAAGTAGCACAGACCACTTGCTCTGTGGCACAGACCTTAGGCAAACAACATGTGGACTGGCCCCGTCTACAAAATGAGAGTGACTATTTTTATTCTGTCAAGTGCCGTATAAGATTATTGTAATTATACTACACTACTAGCTCATTTAGTTTTTAAGAGCCTTTTTTCAATCTCAATACCCGGCTGAGTTTGGTGTGGCCTTCTTCTCAGTGCAGGGCGCGTTTGAACCCTCGTTTTAAGTCGACTTGTAGTTATCTGCACCATAGCGACAAATATCGTATTGACGTTTTACAAGAGTCTGTACGTTAGGCCTATGTGAAATAAAGATATTTTCAGTTTGAGTTTGAATATGGCGTCACCTAGGCTATAGTAGTGTTATTATCTCGCCGCAGACTCGGTCATAAATCATTCGAGTGTTTCGCTTTTTTTGTTCTGCAGTAATGCACAACTCAACAAAGAACAACAACTCAACAAGAAACACTCGATTGATTTATGACCGAGTCGGCAGCGAGATAATAACATTACTATAGTAACTCGGTACATGAACTTTTGACAACAAACCTTGGCACTCATCATGGCTCCGCATGTCACGCAAGCCTAGGCTAGAATGAATAAACGTGGCATCTCCACAGTTTTGATATAGTCTACGGTATGAAGGTAGTTTATAATAGTAATGAATTTCGTGAAATTACGTATAAGTACAATACACCTGAATTACGTATAATTATTTCCGTGGTTACCTATAAACAATCTATTAATTTACGCCCAGCAAAAACCTTAACAATAAATCTGGCCTTCAAATATCAAACAATTAAACGTTTAAAAGCAAAACGGTACTATAATCTACGGGAATTATAAAATTCCTTCGACCATTTTGCCATTCGAAACCACAGACAACAATTTAGTTAAACACCGGAACAATACTGTTGACGCATCAATACGTTTGAATTTCGAATCCCAAATAAACTTGCCAGTATAAAAAAAACGTTAATAACTAATTATGATATCATTGCCTGTTATTATAAAGTTCAAAATCCTGTAACAATAAAATAAACATTATTATAAAAAAAATATGGAACAATTTATGAATGGCCAGTCATGCTCGCTTTTGGAGAAAAGAAAAAAAAAGCGTTCGGGTCTTTTTGTTGCCACGATGTCTAGCGTAAATCGTTCATTGCGGGCGCGGAGAGAAAAAAAAATGGATGACATTTTAAGATGGCTCTGCAACTACCTGAGCGTTAACCATAAAATTGTAGGGATTTTTATGTCTCTTTTACGATTTTGTACGAAAGAAAGCGGCGATTTACTGACTTTCGATTTAATTCTCGCATATTTTTATGAAGATTTTTTATTGGGTGCATTTCGACTTTGTATAAAACCTGTTTTACTTGAAATATAAACAGTCGTCCCCCTAGAATTTATCTTGGATATAAAATTGCTAAATGCTTTCGCAGCCACCATAATAGGTACCTACCTATCTACTACCATTGTTACTTTCGCATTATTAATGAAACCAAAACTGTTACTTTTCCAGAAATAAAGAAACTGTTGGTAAGTCTTTATCAATACTGCTTTATTTATTTGTTTTTATAATTGTTACTAATATGTTACGGGAATAAAATGTGCTCGATCATTCTAATCTCTGAAAAGCAGTTAGTATAACCCTCAATCATAGAACTTGTGATTTCGAAAAGTCTGAACCCAGAACCTCAGTTTTATTGGGTAAATAGGACATCCTTCATAATTGGACAGAATTATTAAAGAATCCACCTATCTCTGTAAGAACAAAAAACGTGTATTTAAGCTATCGTAGACGATATCAAGCAAGTGCCACACGTCTTTTTTTTGTACGAAAGCTTACAGCTAGACGGTCCTCTTAGCCTAGCATCTTGGCGTTAATAAATTAAATAATATTTATGATTAGCAAGAAAGTGTGTATCAATTTCACACGGCGTGTGTCGGCGTTGGCGACGCCGCCATTTATTGCGACTATAAATTCATTGCCACCAGTTAACTATTGTGCCGCAAACGTTTAAATTATCCAGTTACTGCTAACTAGAAGATGCACTTTGTAAGTGTTCTGTAATAAAACTGTGCTTTACATTACATACAAGTATAGTTAAGCTTTTCCTAACGACATGGTGAGGGGGTGAACGGCGAAGGGGGGAGGGCCGTGGAGGTGTTAGGGTGATGAGCGTTATTTACAAATATTCGGATATTTGCTAAAGCGCAAAGAATTTTTTGCCTAAAAAAGTGTAGAACGAACGAAGTGGATGAAGAAGAACACGAATGGAATTGTGCCACATGAATTTCATGTAACATTTTGATTTGTACATGGAACATGTATGAAACGCACGGTTTTTGGCCCTTAACATTGGAATTTGAAATAACCTCTAGGTAAAATGAATTCTTGTCCTTATTTCAACCTGCCTTTTCCTTGCCAAAAGGTGCCTTTCAGATCACAACCTTTAAGTTTTAGGAAAAACCAATGTACTGATTATCAAATTGTCCCAATATTATTGTCTTATTTCCGCCATGCTGCAGGGACTATAGTAGTGTTATTATCTCGCTGCAGACTCGGTTATAAATCATTCGAGTGTTTCGCTTTTGTTGTTCTTTGTTGAGTTGTGCATTACTGCAGAACAACAAAAGCGAAATACTCGAATGATTTATGACCAAGTCTGCAGCGAGATACTAACACTACTATAACTTTTAAAGTTCTACACGTAACAAATTAGAGGGCGACTTTCTAAATTGTCCCTACGCAGTGAGTAAGATGAGACTGACTTTTTATTTATTATATCAAACTAACATTAATTTCAATCTCTCAAGACCTCCCGTCAAGTGAGACCTCAAAAGCATGTCGGTAAAAATCGTGTACCTTCAATAGATCATCAATCGACTGACTCTGACAGGTAGGTACCCGGTAATGGATACCGACGTTTAATTTGTGCCGTTGACTGCTTCGACACGCGTGAAATAATTAACAAATTGAACGATCTGTTCCATCCCAGCTCGCTTCTTATGGAGATCGCACATTTGGCAACTCCGCATCCTGGACCTGCGGGACGATTCAGAACTATTCGATAACGTTATCGTACGATTCGGTAAGTTATCGTACGATAGCAAATATTTTTTTTGTAAATGCTCATGACGTAATCTCAATGTTTTTGTCCTTACCGATTTCGTATTCGATAGCGAATCGTATTCGTAACCCGAACGTTCTGAATTGCACATGGTTGCACCACAAAACATTTTCGATACGAAATCGATACCTAACCGTATCGATACGGTAAGTTATCGAAGGGTTCTGAATCGCCCTGCTGGACGAGCAAACCCAGGCATCAAAATAAGAGTGCTGTCTCCTAATGAGGGTCAGCCTCCCGAAACATTAACAGCTTATAGCCCTGGGGATGATTTCAGTTACACAGACAAAAAAAACTCTGCACCGGGAACCGGCGAAGTGTTAAAAGCAGGACTCAAGCTCAAGGTACACGGAAGATACTACAAGACTCTAGGAGAGATGCTATAGCAAGACTCAAGCTAGATTACACTCCGTGCTTGTGATATAAAGCTATATTATAGTAGATAGCAGAGTATAGCGACCAAGACTCAAGCTACATCAGGTGCACTTCATAAAACTACAAGCTAGCAGATACACGGCGCGGAGTAAATCTTCTGTCACTGTGTATTGGCAGGTGTTCAAATGGGCGGACGGAGTCACAGGGTTTGGTGGTGCTGATTTGGGAAAACTTATGTTTAGTGGACGTCTGCAGGCTGATGAGATATTGATTATGATGACTTTTAAAGAAGAAATGTTCTAGGTAGGCGGGGTAGGCAGCCAACAGCTGTATGTTTGAACTTTGGGCCCTGGGAGCATTTTTGCCAAACGTTGCGCAGGTATAAGCACGTACTGTGCGTATAGAATATACATAGATGTGCGTTCAGCATTGACCGGAACACATTACTCATTTATGGCAACCCACGCCGTGAAGTGTGACACGTATTAGTGTTTCTTCACTCGCAATTAATGGCGGGTGAAAGTGATGCGTGTAAATAGAATAAATTAATAACAGACTTAATTATGTCAGTACACTGATGGACCATGGAGTCCGGTCAATGTAGACATCCGAGCAATGCATCCGAGGTTACAATAACTCGCATTCAGCTGAAAATTGGTAGGATTGTTCAAAACCGATACCCGGAAAAAATTTACACGGGGTCGAGTCTTCCAAATTTTTGAATCGTTATATCTCAGAAACGATGGCTCTTAGGCAAAAAATATTTAATAGTATCTGATCTACAATTTTAGTCTGAACTTATAACGTTTTGCTGAAAATCGCGAAAACCCCGTTTTTGTGACCTTTCGGCCCCGTCACCTCGTACAAATATTTTGCAGGTATCGGATCGATGAGATATTCTTAGAGTTCATTTAGAATAGTGTTTTGAACAATCCGACTAATTTTCAGCTGGGTGCAAATTATTGTACCTTCACTCCTATTTTTGCCTCCTTTACCATCTGTGGCTTTATGATATTGTCGTAATTCCTAAAATTAGGAAAATAATATAAAGCCACTGGTGGTAGGAAAATTCCGCAACAAACTCAGGACAAAAACGAGTACCTACATCTATGCTTGCAGGGAACAAGTAGGTATTTGTCAAGCAACTCATTAATCTCGTAGGCGGGTTATTAATGAGTAATGGCGTCACCACAATGAGCGAATTAGGTCGTAACAGATCGGCTAATGACGCCAACGTGGCTAATCCGTGGCGCGTGGCAATCAATCCCGACGATTGTCAAACGCGAATTAGACAGCTCGTTAGTCATCTGTGGTCATCGCGGCCTGGCGACAATGGCTAATGATTAATTAAGTTGTATACCATTGTGTAGTGATATATGTATACGTATTTTGCCAAAAAAAGTAGAGAAAATGGAGGCGCCACTGTCTATATAGTATTTAGTATAAGTAATTTATTGTAAGTAGTTTATTATATTTATTTATTCTGGCACCACCTACCTCGTATCCAATGTAAAATATTCCTTCACGCCATTGGTTGCCTGGAAGAAATCGCTATGTAGCGATAAGGCCGCCAAGTTGTACCTACTCCTAAGTTTGTGTTTTCATTATTTCTTCTTTTTGTTACATTTTTATTCTGTGGTGTGCAATAAAGTATTTATCTATCTATCTATCTATATAGCGTTCTTTTACGTCAGCGTACTGGAGCAATAAAGAGAAGTCTTAAACCATAGGAGATACAAGGAAAAGTGTGAGATGTCCACACCGATAAGCAATTTCAGGATACGGACATCTGCGGGGCTAGACAAAGTCACTAGCGTTTGGCGTTAACGCTAGTCGACAAAAATGTATGGACAAAACAAATGACGATAAAAAAAAAACCACGATAATAGTTACTAAACACGCTGTGTTTGAATAATTAACTACGCTAACTTGAACGCTCGCTGGCGTTCTCGCGGACCTTGTAGATAACTCTAGCGTACTTCGCTTGACAATTGACAGCCGACAGTATCAAACACAGCGTGTTTAGTAATTATTATCGTGGTTTTTCTACAGTCATTTGTTTTGTCCATACATTTTTGTCGACTAGCGTTAACGCCAAACGACTGTGACTTTGTCTAGCCCCGCTGAACGATTTACGTAAACATTTACCGTACAAGCAAACAGTAGCGCCATCTGTAGCGTGGTCATCATCATCATCATAGCGTGGCCTTACTGTTGGTGGCAAAACAATCATTTTTGGCACCGATAAACCGGCGACATTTTTCGCGCCGTCACCTGTCCAGGGCTATGTCTATTGATGTCCACAAAAATTAACAAAACAAATTAAAAATTATTATTGCTTTTCAATTCGATTTTCGAATTCAACAATTCCATGAAAGGAACCAAAAACATCGTCGAGACGGGCAGAATTGCGCGTCATCTAAAATTATTAATAAATGCAATCACCATGTGACTGAATTCAAATTGTCAATGACACAGAAAATTCGTAAACTAAGTAGGTATGCATCCACAGGGATGTGTAGGTACTAGCACTAGTTTAAAGATATTCTATGTACTAGGTACCTCACCATTGTAGCAACTGGCAAGGCAATCAGCAGCAGTAGTTATTGCCGCTGCAGCACTAACAATAACGGTCGGCTGATCGGCATAAATCAGCACGTAAGCAGCAATTGTCACGTCGTCGGCGAGATAATTGGACTGTACGCAAGCGACGCAGTATTTCTTCCTCTTTATTGGCTTCCTAAATAGTTCTGCGATGGTTCTGCGTATATTATTTAAATAATGGATATTAGTATTTTCCGCATTTAATGCTAGGTAGGTAGGTACTTTTTGTCCCAAAATATACATACCGACAAGTTTTTGGAGTAAAAACAACTTTTAGGGGTTTTGAGGAATTTTCGATATGGGAACTATGGTTCGTTCGTTCGTTCGTTTCAGCCGACGGACGTCCACTGCTGGACAAAGGCCTCCTGCAATGCTTTCCAGCCCGCACGGTCCTGCGCCATCTGTATTCAGTGCCTTCCCGCGACTCTTTTAATGTCGTCACTCCACCTGGTCGGAGGTCTGCCAACACTGCGCTTTCCCGTGCGGGGTCGCCATTCCAGCACTTTGGGCCACCAACGTCCGTCGGTTCTACGAGATATGTGCCCCGCCCATTGCCACTTCAGCTTCGCGATACGTTGAGCTATGTCGGTGACTCTGGTTCGTCTACGGATCTCCTCATTCCTGATTTGATCACGCAGAGAAACTCCGAGCATAGCTCTCTCCATCGCTCGCTGAGTGACTCTGCGCCTTCTTATGAGGCCCATAGTAAAATACCAAGTCTCGGATCCATAAGAAATCACTGGTAACACGCACATGTTGTGAGTTCATGTGCAGTTCTGCCTAAACACGCGAATGCCTCGACGTTTTTTAAATATTTCACTTCACGTAATACAGTTCCGCGTTACGTGAATTGCTAGGCTGGACCACGGAATACTGTAATCACGGTTTAATGATATTCTGTAAATAGTAATAATAATAATATACCTGGCCGATATCCTAATATCGGATATTTGAAATAACATGGGAAAAGCGGGAAGGGGTGGTTTGCCCTGATGATTATTTTTTAAAATGGGAAAAGAAACAATATTCCATATAGCTAGAGAATTGATAAAGTTACTCGAGTGCGGTGGTCTACCGTCTCACGCGGACCACCTGTTGGTGTTATCCGGCGAAGTGGCCACTAATTGAGCGTGATAATGAGAGCAGGACCGACACTCGATCTTTTAACCGGGCGATCGGCTTATTAGCCTGCACTATACAGCATTTTCTACATTTTTCAACGAACAGAATTGCCCCGTTTTCACTTAGGTGGTCTTGTGAGTAGTTTAACAAAATTCTTTCTTATCCCTTGTCTCCGTCGTGAAGTGAAACTTTGTCGCGTTTCAGCTTTATAGATTTAGAATTTTAGTGTTTGGACTGGACGATGTCAATGGCTAGTCAATGATGATTGATGAGTGAATAAATGAATGAGTGGTGAATGAGTAAGATTTTTCTTTTTGTTTATACGTAAAGAAGAGATGGGTGAATTGTACGAAAGAGGATTGCACGTTGACAGCAGCTGATAAGAAAAAATGGAAGAAGACTCTATTACTGGCCCGTCAGCTCCGGGAACTTTCACTCCGGGAAAAATCAAGAAACTCCACAGGACTTGTAAAAAAAAAACACGCGCGCGGAGCCGCCGGCAACATCTAGTTTTAGTTTAATAATATAAACAATAAACTAAAGTCCTCATAAATATGGTCAAAAATCTAAAATATAGCACGTATTACATCATAATATGTTTGACCTTAAAACGATCTGACACTCAGATAACTTCTTAAACTGTGGTCTGACATATTTTAAGCTAAAAACGCGTAAGAAACCAACGACACATCACCGCACACACAGACAAAAAGCAAAGCGACAACAAAACAACTTATACGCCATTCTGGCACAAAACAGAAACTTGAGCCGAGGACAATATAGCGTTAGACAAGGAAAAGTTTCCCAGCGCGAAATGTCAGAAGTACTAGTTTAGGTACAGCTTTAGAACAGCTTAATTACAACATGGAACTTTGAGGCGGGTCAAAGGATAAAGTCAGGTAAAGTCAACGCTAGCAGCAGTATGCAGGCACAGTCTGTGACGACCTTTTTAACTTACAACAGGTATTTGCACCATTTACATTATGTTAGGGCTTACATATTATAAGAAAATTAGTACCGAACCAATTAATTATTTAGTTTTCATATGGAACAAAAACTCGATAAAATTTTAGTGGTAGTTTACTCCTTCCTAACTTCTTATTAATAGTATGAAACATAGCGATTATGAAGGAGTGGACCGCGTCTTTGTGGAGATTTGTAAATCCTTACAAATCCTGTCCTTACGAATTTTAAATTTCAGCACACGTAGGTACAGTACGCGCGGCGAGAGTTTGGCTTTGACCTTCGGGTGGAGGGGATTACTGCGCATGGGTACCCAAATTCTGATTGGTTGATACCCAATTTCTGATTTCTGCGCAATAACGGTCAAAGCCAAACTTTCGCCGCGCGTACTGTAATAAACTTATTCTTTGATCTGTGTAGGTAACGTAGAGGTTTTATAAGTTGTATGAATAGGAGCTGATAAGTACCTACCTAATATTTGCTTGGTACTTTTTACAAAATTCGCGTAACAATATTAAAACAACTGTGACAGTAATAATTTTAATGAATTCTCGTGTCACAGTATTTGTAACCAAACTCTTCCGAAACGGCTCGACTGATTTTTATGATTTTTTTTGTCTACATTCGTCAGGTCGTAAGCTAGTTTTCATACTCTCTCTTTTACAATATGGCAAAACAAAGTATGCCTGGTCAGCTATTTTTTATATAAAAAGGGGGGAAGTGTAAGCATTATACGAATGGGCTTTCAGTGTAGGTGCAAAATTTCCTATTAAAACAAATTTTTCAATAATTTTAGCACCTAGCACATAACATTTAGAACAAAATGTATGTGCTATTCGCTAGCCCTAACATTTTCACCTACCTTGTACCTATAAATACCTAGCCAAAGGAAGTGAATAAAATTGGGTCAGCCCTATCAAGACTCGACTTAAGAGTAATTACTCTTTGTTCGCGTTGTACCTACCTGTAATTATACCTATCTATTGTCTACAGCGGTATAACACGCTTTTGATCTTTAATTAATTTGTATTGTTACAGTATCTTTGTTTAAGCTCCATTCAGAAAAACTCTATTGAATTTCGTCCATTACTTTTCTTAATTATTTTAAACAGTATATTTAGCTCATCTCCTCAGTTTTGGTTCAAACGGTTTTAATAGTTCATCTTTGATTGGTTCTTCGTTCTTGATACGATGAGGATGATTCTCAAAAATAAAAATAAAAAATATTTGTAGGTACATCAGCCAACCATCGCCGGATACCATAGCAACGCAGCTATCGCAGCCAATTAGCGCCTTGGCTGCTTATTTGATTGGTTATTCAATTCCTTGGTAAAACATATTAACCCTCGTAATATGCATTTTATTGTTATAAAAGCTTATCGAAGAATATGATTGAGGAAGCGATATTAGTGAACTTTAAATGTCCTCTCTTTGTATTTTCAGGTAAGATAGAAGTGTAATTGTCATAACTCGATAATTGTTGTAATATTGTAAAGACGTGTTAATAAAACAAGACTTAGTATTTTCAGAGAAACAATTTGTGGTTTATTTTGAAGATCCTCAAAAATATACCTTACTTATGGATCTATCTAGCAAGATTATTCCGCTACTATAAGACAGGTAGATAGATCGTCTAATTTAAAAATGCACGTCCCTTTACTACCTACATTTTTCTTTCAATCTGTAAGCGTGAACACGTGGAGGCGGCGATTATTTTTAGATTAGACGATCTGTAATAAGTTTTTGATGGATTTGGGACGTTGGAGCAAGGAGATTCAGGCTTCGGTCGAGGCGGGATTCTTATCGGTAAAGGCGTACCAAGCCATTTGCGTTTCAGAGCAATACTGGCTTAGCACGTCTAAAATCTTTGTTTCCTTTCACTATTGGTACGGTTTGAAAAGGATAGTCTAAACTCTAAAGAAATAGTTCGATTTAAAGTAATAAATTTTAGACTTATTACTAGTAGAGACTCAAAACCGAATCGGTATACCATTTTCTCCCAACTGATTAGGAGCTGCACTCAACACCAAGATAAAATCTTCGATTATATTGTCAAACACCTTTAAAAGTATACTCGTAATAACAACAACATGTAGTTGAATGAATAATATAAGCCCAAGTGTGGCTAACATAAAGCTTGTAACAACAAGATGCTAAACGAAAGTCAAGGCAACACGGATAGTGGATAGTGGATACAGAGGACATGGATACGAGCAGAACAGACATATAAATCGAATGTCTCCGGGTAACTTGATACAAGTGGCAGGAGTGAGGAACACTACAAGTTTGTTGGATCTCTTTGATCTGAGACTCTGAGAGGTAAGTGCGTGTAGCACATAATATTATGTGTGTACTTCAAACAGTATATATTACTAGCTGACGCTGGAAACGTTGTTTTGTGACATAGGTGTATGAAAAATAGCATATACTTGTCATATTCTTAGACAAATTAATATTTCATAATAATCGCTCAAGCCGTTTTGGAGGAGTTTAGTTACAATCCATGTGACACGAAAATTAAACTAGCTGGCCGGACTAACTTTGTTTTTCCATTTGAAAAATAACTTGATTTTCGTTCCATTCATCTTTTTAGCGTATCGCAAAATTCCATATGGCAAGAGGTGCAGACTTGGGCCTATTTGAGCCTATAGCGGCCCGAGGCCTGAATCGAACTCGCGACCTCCAATGCGAATCCGAACGCGTGCCACTGCGTCAAAAGGTCTCCATCTCGAGTTACACTAGCTAGGTACCGATTACACTTGTGAGCTGGTACCAGCGGGAGACTGACAGAACAAAGCGCCGCGGTCAGATGTGCACGACTCGTTTTGTATTGCTATTTGAGAATTGAGACCACCTCCGTACTTTTCGCTCTGTGTGGCGCAAAAACCGCACGATCGCCCGGATACATTTCACGTACTTAACTGCAGTAAAAAAACTGTTCCACTTATTTAAGATTCAGCAATACTAAGTACTAACCTAGAAGCCTTGATAAAGTAGTGGTTAAGGCTTCACATAAGTTACCGATCTCTATTAATCTAGTACGCTGGATCAAATATTCTATACAATTTGCATTTAATTTTTGTGCCGATTTGAAACGCCCCCCTTGAAGGTCCACGGTACTAAATTGACATTTGTTGCTAGTGACCGTCGTTTCAAATGTCATTTTATTTTAGTTCCATGGACGTTTTGGGTCGCTCAATTTTTTTAGACGTGATAACGTTTAATAAATTAACGAACACCAGCTGCACTCATGAAAAATAGTACCGTTCCGCGGAACGTTACGCGTAAAGTTCCACCTGAGCCTGTGCGTGCAAGCGAGAGCGCGCAACAAGCGATAGAGAGGCACGATAAAACAAACGATAGAGAGATGAAATGAAATGAAATGAGATAGAGATTATGACGTTATCACGTAAATCTATCGTTCGTAAACCGACTTTACAGACAACCAATTTTTTAATTATCTAGACTTTGTTCTTTACACCTACTGCGTTTGTGACACTACCCACACGTCTTTACAGGGCGTCCCACGGCAATGCCACATGGAGAGGAAGTATATTATACCTTAAATATTGTAGATAGAGCATTTCACTGAGAGAAGACTTAATTTTAATTTCAAAATGATTTGAAAATGATTCATGGATTTTTAACAAAAATGTCTGATTGAAGCGGGACTGAAACCCACTCTACAAGAAAATAAATTTTCTATAGTTTTACTAACTCTCTTTCTTTACGTAAAATGACAAAGACAAAAATTCTGAATGAGCTATGCGACATTATCAAAAAGTAGTGAAACAGGATCAAATGCCTGCGTTTAAAAAAGGAAGCAAACCATCCAGACCACAGAGCGAATCACAAAATCAATAAACAAATTCAACTACCAAGCGAGCCCGTAACAAAATCCCAAACAAATAGACCCGTAGCAACTAATAAGTATGCAAATCTCTAACAGACCGACGCGTAACGAGAATATGTCCAATTAATCGAGTCCCCCTCGACGGTACATCACTAATCATTAAATCAAGACAAAACGAACCTTATTACAACTCTAGTATAAATGGAAATTGAAAACAAGACGAAAACAGGCTATTAAATTTCGAGCAACTCGGATAAGAGGAGATAAAGCACCTGAACAAAATCAAGCGAAGGAAATAGGAATTGAGTTTTTGTTTTCCTAACGTAACTAAATTGTATTAGGCTCCGAGACGCTAAAAGAAAGGAAATATTAATAATATGTAGAATCTAGGAATCTAAAAGGGATCTACTATATAAAAGCCAAAGCTGGAGAACAAAATATAACTGTTTTTTATGAATTGTTTGTTTGAGTCTTTGAATGTTGCAGTCATGGAGATCAATGTTAATTGCTGGCTCCGAAAACAACTTAAGTAATTGACAATGCAAGATTTTATATCCTTGCAGTTATTCTGCAAAATAAACGAACTTGTGAAGATAATTTCTTGAAGACCTGTTTGATAAGTGACACTTTTTTTATAAAAACGACCGCGTGGGCCTTTACTATCCTAACTAAAAAAGTTTGTTATCACTACAGAGGCTGCATTACTTTTTGATATTACCTCGTTAATAGACTGTCATTTCCACGGTAATTTGAGCCGTGATAAATTCACCATAAAACCCAATTTCCATCGGTGAAATTGTTTTAAAAAATGTTCACAGAACAAACAGCACAAAATAAAACCGACTCTACTTTAAATGTGTAAGGTTTATTTTTGTATTCGCTTGTTATTGGAATTGTTTTTAAGTGATGCACAAAGGTAGGGTAAAACATCGATGGTTATAGATTGTTTAAAGAGCAGTGGAGTGTGAACTTTGATGCAGGTGCAGAAGGTTGATATTTCCTTGACAGGGGAGTTTTTTTAAGTGATGCACAAGGCAGGGTAAGTATCGATGGTTGTTTACATCAAGTGACGATGGCAGAGCAATGGGATGGGACCTGGGAGGTTTTGAAACGACTGTATCATCTGACGCCACGGGCGATTCGCGATGTATACGAGTAGTTGCGTTCGAAATTTGAAATGAGATATCGAATTAAAATTAGAGTAACGGAATTGTTTTATACACTAAAAAGGGTTTTTCAAATTTAGTTTAAAGTTATTGCACTCTCTAAAGTACCTCCTATATCCTGTAAAATAATTACATCCGTTAAGGTATTTCATACAGGATAATTTTTAATTTATTGGGCAAAATGCCGAAAAATATTACCGATCAAAATATCTGAAATAATTATCAATAGGTACTTAATAATGTTTATTTTGCAAAAATTACAACCAACTCTCTAAGTAGTAGGTATTCAATTTTCGATACTAACTTCTACAAAAATCGTCCTACAAACTACAAAAAATCCTAGAACATTGATCAAATTACATAGCTGTAGATAAAATATAATCAAGACATTTATGCCAAGAAGAGCAAAAATGGCAGTACCTACTTTTCTCGAATTGTTTTGTAATAATAAATATATTGTAGCCATAGCTTTGGTCTGGATTCATATTTGAAATTACCTTACTATATACAAGGAGGTATCATATTCTAATAACTGCAATTATATCCAATTATAATAAACCGGTTCAAGTATCTCTTAGCACTCGATGCCTGTGATTTTACATCCAATTAAGCCATTAATTGGTTTAGAGCTAATGAAGTTTAGAGCGATTTCATCACACCGCCATCCGCAGGAGGAAACTTATGAAGTTATACCTAACTCCTTGCAATGGAATTACTAACTCTTAGTACCTAAGTACACTCTACCTGTTTTATACTTATTAGATTTTATCTACGCTCATTGCTTAAAGTTCGAATTATGAAATCAACAAAATGTGTCACATAATGACCTACTTTATTCACAGGATTCTATAATTATTAAAAAGTTATTCATTATAACATCGATCTACTATGGAAATATTTCAAGAAAGTTGTATAATTTCCATAACGATACGCGGCTCTGGGTTCCTGTATTTTTTAAACTCACACTCATGTTTTAATACCCCCCATTATGCAACCGTTTCATAAACTACTTTAAGAACTTATTTTATACATTGTTGTTATTTTTATGGTTCCGTATCTCAAGTGATAAAAAAGAAACCTTATCACTAAGACTTCGCCACGAGCGTCGAGCAGGCAGTTACTTCATAGCTGATAGAGATTTGAGTTTTCACAGAGTAAGTATGTTTTTCTCATCAAATTATTAAAAAAATAAAGTAGACAGACACACAGACGGATGAAGTCGCAACATAAGGGTTCTATTTGAATTTTGAACAATTTTAGTATGGAACCTGTTACGTGGATAATATTTTAATTATAAATTTCGCCAATATTCAATGCTTGAAACTTAAAGCCGTTATTTAATTACCAAGCCAAGTTACCTTACTATTTTTTTTCTATTGTAGAAATAAATCGATATCGATATTGTCGAAATAAATTTAAATAAGTCTGTGGAAAAATTAGACATACTGCCATACAAAATTTGTCAAAACGTCACATTTATTCCAGCGATTGGAAAATCGGCCCTAAAGTCAATATAAAGTTTTTCCTTGCTCTGTGGGCCCTAAGATAAAATGAATATAAAACTTTTTTTAAAAAAGCTTAAGCTTGCGTATCCGCAGAAAAAGCATTTATTTGTGATTCACCTATTGATTGGACACACGATATAATAAGGCCGTGTGCACATTACGTTTGTGAGGCTTCATGGTGGGGCAACGCGGCTTACGTTGGCGTAGGCGCCTTAGCGAAACACGCGATGTGTAAAAACAACAGGATTTATATCAATCCATGTAACTTGCAATCTTATTTGCAAATGTAAGTAAATTCTAATATATAAAATTATCTCGCTTTTCTTTGTTAGCAAACTCCTCCGAAACGGCTGGACCGATCGTTATGAAACTTTCAGTGTATGATCTCTGGGTCCGGGAGCGGGTTGTTATCTATTTTTTATGTCCCTAAGTGAGAAAACAATTTATATGGCAAAACAACGTTTGCCGGGTCAGCTAGTGTAATATATAAAATTCTTCGCTTTTCTTTGTTACCAAACTCCTCCGAAACGGCTGGACTGATTTTTATGAAATTTTCAGCATATACTCTCTGGGTCTGGGAGCAGGTTGTTTATCTATATTTGATATCCCTAAACGGCAAATGTATAAAATATCGATGTGTTAAAGTGAGTGTTTACACGTTTGTTACTCATTCAGCTAAAAACTACTAAACTACTTACCTACTTGGCTTAGGACTTTTCGTATGTTTGGATGTTTGTTACTCTATCACGCCCCAACTACTGAACCAATTTGACTGAAATTTGGAATGAAGATGGATTGTGTTCTGGATTAATATAACTAGGCTACTTATTTTATCCCGGAAAAATCTTGCAAGGTTTCCATGTAATATGTGAAAAACCAAAATTCGCAATATCTGTAGCTACAGCTATAGGTATATTGCTATAGGAACTTTATTGAAAGTAGATATGTATAAAAAAAGAGCGGGAACGGGAAGTCTACGATTCCCTCGGGATTTGTGAAAAAACTTAATCTAAAACTAGTATACCTACTTAGAAAACTATTTGTTTTATTATATAGGTAATAAGATAATCCATACTCTTGAAAAAACACACAAGCTGCGTTTTCTTCCTTATACTTAACAAATTTTACAAAGACTTAAAAAAAGTTGGAAGTTAAGAAGCCAGAAAAAAATAAAATAGCAAGAACCAAAGGCATAATTTTTTGCATGTTTTCCTTCAGACGTCGTCGTGTCCATAGACCATCTGCCACGAATATCCGAAGACCCTCAAGTATGCCGTGAGGAAGGTGTGTTGTGATGGACGCACAATTACCCACTGAAGAGGGTGAATCGATATCCGTGCATTATGTAGTGCCGGGCCCCTTGCTCCACATTCGTTCCTTGACGGGAATTGATGAGCTTTCGTGTTTCAGTTAGTTTTGTCTATGAATGTTTATAGACGGTTCAAATAATGAATGAGTAATTTTCAAATGAGTTTCAATGAAAACTCGCAACACTAGTTGGCATCAGTTTCGCAAAAGGTCTTCTATTAATATTATAGTCTCTGCTTAGGGGGATTTATTACATTTATTTTTGTCTTTCTCACTCTCACGGATACGTTGGTAGGTGCTACATGCAGCGTCGCGGAAGAATATAACAGAAAAACAACCTTTTACCTAATTACTCAAAAACTAAGCTGGTTATCAAAAATCCGTTCTAAGCGTTTTAGGATATTATTATTACCGATACATTAAAAACAAAAATTACAATTACATCCATTGTAGTTTCCGATAAAATATAGAAAAACTGAGATTTTGGAGCAACTTTTGGGAGAACTTTCTAACGAGAAAATTTTATCCAATCGTGTTTCTGCTTCTAAGCGATTTTAAATTAAAGACCCAAAATACATGACGTTTAGATTTGAAAGTAATTGTCTTTATAGTTTTTACGTAAAACTTCATTCAAAATCACTTAAATACGGCTTGTACGCCGTTAAGGCGAAATTGTTTTGTTTCAATTTGAACGCTAATTAGACATAATTAATAGGCAGTCAAATTGCAGGAATGACAGTATCATCTATACATGTTTATTTACAAATGTTTGCTTAAAAATGTCCATTCCCGAATTCTAAGAAATTGGTCCAAATATCGAGTTAAAAGTGAGTAACTCGCAAATCTCGGACTTATTTTTTGAACATTTTCAATTAATTTTTTATATACATAAACACGTGAAGATGATACTGACATTTACGCAATTTTACTGCAATATATCATGTTTTAGTAGCTTACAAATTGTGGAAAACCACAAACAAAAATTAAATTTCGCGGGCACACCAGTCGCATGCTCCCACCTCTTTAACGGTGTAGAAGTCGTATTTAAGCGATTTTGAATAAAGTTTTATTCAAAAACTATAAAGACAATTACTTTCAAATTTACACGTCATTTAGAAGCAGAAACACGATTGGATAAAATTTTCTCGATAGAAAGTTCTCCCAAAAGTTGCTCCAAAATCTACATTGGATGTAATTGTAATTTTTGTTTCAAAGTGTCGGTAATAATAATATCCAAAAACGCTTAGAAACAGATGTTTGATAACTAGCTTAGTTTTTGAGTAATTAGGTAAAAGGTCGTTTTTCTGTTACATGTCTTCCGCGACGCTGCATGTCCGCACCTACCAACGTATCCGTAAGAGTGAGAAAGACAAAAATAAATTCAATAAATCCCAATAAATGCGTTCCGGTGAGATGCTGTGCAGAAACCGTTAGGGGTGAGTTACTTACCTTCCCCTTCCAAGTTAAAATGATAATCTTCGGCTGCATCAGCACTTTCTTACCATCAGGTGAGATCACAGTCTTATATCTTACTAACTTGTAGAGGAATAAAAAACATAGCAAGTACTCTAAGCTGTAAATAAATAAATAAAAAAGACGTGTGGCACTCGGAGACTGCCGCGGTAAAGTTATGGCATAGCTGTTTTTATCAACTTATGCAATTATTATTACCATCTATCGATGAATAGCAGAACTTTTAATGACTTTTCGAACTATCACGCTTGTCTCTTCAGTTCTGCTACTAATCGATAGATGGCAAAACTAAAAAGTGTTAGGTTTTTTTCGTTACGAAATTTCTGGATTCGGTCTCCACGCTCAAGGCCCGCGATAGAAGCTATGCAATAGCTTAAAATGCTTGGATATATCAATACGCACGACCATAGCATACTTTACACAGATGCAAAAGAAAAAAACCCTGTCCAGTGCTGCCATCTAGTGAATGTCGTTTCAAGAAATCCTAACTCAATTTTCGCGTAAACTTACCTGCCATTTGACCTATAGTGATGGGAACATCTACAATCTTCTCGTCTCAAGATCGATAAACCGAAATTGACGTATGGTTAGAGTTGCTGACAACAAGGTATTTTAAATAATGTTGTTTATTGACTGCTGTAAACAATGAACGAAGCGTTTGCGCTATCTATATTGGTCGATAGATAAGCCAGTATGGTGAAAGATAAAATAAGTAATTTATCTTTGTCTACCCTACCCTTTTATCTCTTTCTTTTTTACACGACTGCACAAAAAAAGGAGTGTAATGTTTTTAGGGTTCATGTATGTATGTATGTATGTGAGTTTCTTTATTCCACCATTACTTTTGAATGGCTGAACCGATTTGGACAAATGGGGTATCGTTAGAATCCTTACATTATTCCGAGTAACATAGGCAATATTTTTTTTAGAAAAAGTTAATATGGCGACCGTGCTGCGCCAATTTCAAAAGTGGAAATCAAAATGTTTTCTTCAATTATTACAATATGGGTATCAAAATGAAGGTATTAGAGAGTAGTAACGGAATATATATATATATATATATATATATATATATATATATATTTAAAATATAATTTTATATACTTAAGTAAAAAATATTAATTTTTTTTTTTTAAATCTTTGAAATATTAAATATTTAACCCACCGCAAATTATTTAAAATGCCCGCAAACACCGTAGACCATCACTAAAAAGTATAAAATAAAAATAAATAATTAAAAAATTAAAAAACACGACTGCCCTGTTTTAAAACGAACTAAAAAGTAAAAAACAAGTTATTTTAGTTCATCTGCATATTGACAAAGGGAAAAGTGGTCAAATTTCTCAAAAATTAAAACAGATAAACTCATATTATGGCAGTCGGGGGACCGTTCTGAGGAACACCTTCTATTCTAAGAGATCCCCCGACTGCCATAATATGAGTTTATCTGTTTTAATTTTTGAGAAATTTGACCACTTTTCCCTTTGTCAATATGCAGATGAACTAAAATAACTTGTTTTTTACTTTTTAGTTCGTTTTAAAACAGGGCAGTCGTGTTTTTTAATTTTTTAATTATTTATTTTTATTTAATATAAAATTCTCTGGTCACATGTTTGTAAGAAAAATCATGTGAAGCGGCTTGGCGGATTTTTATGATTTTTTTG
This sequence comes from Coenonympha arcania, assembly GCA_036785405.1. Lineage (NCBI taxonomy): Eukaryota > Metazoa > Arthropoda > Insecta > Lepidoptera > Nymphalidae > Coenonympha > Coenonympha arcania. Next base: position 15,292,904 of record CM072068.1, on the reverse strand, counting down.
TGTTTTATCGGTAGGTCTGAGAATTGAACGTAAACTATTTTTGATACCCCTTTAAGTAAGGAATAATTAATATGACAAAACAACGTTTGCCGGGTCTGCTAGTATAATATACAGATCACAAAATACGATGTGAATTTTACGGATAACAATGATTTAAATAATCATCATTTAACAGAACAAAACAAATGATCGCAATCACAATGACCGCCGAGCCCTGTAACGTGATTATCGTATGATCATTGATTGTCGTTTATGATCGCAGTGATCAAATGATGTCACCCGCCCGCCGCCCAATCAAACTGCTATTTGTTCTGTTTAAAATGCAATAATACGTGAACAATGACACACATGTTGCGTACATCGCTGTCGCCGGAACGTCACCGTGAACGACATTATTTCCGGGTACATAATATGAAGTGGCGGGCGTGTGGTGGACAAACGGACATGTACGGACCTCTACTTCGACACAGTCTGCTCGTTTTAGCCTCTAAGGGCGTTAACACACCTCGGCTGCGAAACCGCAATAATTTGGCCACGTCAATATGTAGGAGAAGCGAATACCTATAGCTTATTCCTACAGTAGGAAAAGGAAGAAACTGCCTGTTCGAACGCAATACAACAGTGTTAGAAAATCCTACCTTTAAACTGTTGCAATAATATAATTTTATCATGTTGACACCAGCCACACTTCTGCGCACCTACCTGCACCAGTTTCGCACGTCTTTGGGAATTCAACAAAAATAAAAAGCGAAACTACTTACACATTTTTAATCATTAAAAGAAGAAAAGTTAATTCAAGAGGTCATAAATAAACCTAGCTCTATTTATTAAGTCTCCTGAGACTCTGACGACTTCGCTTCGCTCCCATTGCCTCAACTAAAACACTCGTGTGACGTTCCGACGCTCTGCGGGTCTAGACAAAGTAACAGTCGTTTGGCGTTAACGACAGTAGACAAAAATGTATGAACAAACCACGTGACTGTAGAAAAACCACGACCGAATAGAGCTAAACACGCTGTGTTTGATAATCGACTACGACAACTTGAACGCTCCCTGGCGTTCTCGCAGACCTTGTAGATAACAACTTATAGATAACTTGACAATTGACAGCCGACAGTGAACACCGCTAAGCATAAAGTACTCGTAGATTATCAAACACAGCGTGTTAGCTCAATTTGGTCGTGGTTTTTCTACAGTCATGTGGTTTGTCCATACATATTTGTCTACTGTCGTTAACGCCAAACGACTGTTACTTTGTCTAGCCCCGCTGTTCTGCAGTTTCGCAGCGGAGGTGTGCTACCGCCCTAAGTGACGTCTCGATGACGGCTGTGGTGGACAAACGGTCTGAAAAAGTTATGGAATGGATGCCAGACAGACATCGGTGATAGGATAAGAACATCCCCCGATTCCTATGAAGTATCACAATAAGGATTAATTTGTTGTGTCTGACAGTTAATTTAGAATCGAGATATTATATTACCACTACTACCTACTTATCTTAGATTTTTGAAAACTCGAATTTCACGCGAATGGAGCAGTATAGTACATTGGAGTATAGTGCATGGGACTCGCCCCTTCTTCATTTAAATTTAAATTCAAATACCTACATACGAATAGGAAATGGTTATTTCATTTGAAAATTTGCGTCAGTGTCCGATTTGTGTATCCGTTGCTCCGTGGCTGTTTGCAAAACTCTCTTTTTAATGGAAGCAGGCTTTATTTTCGGAAATAATAATTCGCAGCACAGATATTAATTTATTTTGCTATAATCCGCTACTCGAAAACAATCTTTACCCATGGTCTAATATGCAGGAACACCGCCGTGCTGACGTGCGTTTCGTCCCGACACTGGGACATCCTCAGGAGACTTCAAAAATCGTCGTCTAAAAGCCAAAAAGAATAAAAATTAGCGAAGATAATAATTTCTTCGTACTTTTACATATAGCCCGGTCAAGTTAGACCAAAAAATAGGGGTAAGGTTACATAAATTCCCACCAAGCTGAAAATCGGTAAGATTGTTTAAAATATCATTAAAAATAAAATTTGAAAGTTCCCCATATTTCCCCTGTAAGGAAAAAAATTTATTCAAGGTCAAAGGTCAAAAAAATGAGTTTTTCGCGATTTTCAGAAAAACAGTAAGTTTTATCATAAAAATATTTCAGACAAAAATTGTAGATCATAAAATTATCTACAAAAAATATATTTATATTTTTTTTTCTACGAGCCACCGTTTTTGAGATATAACGATTCAAAAAGTTGTAAAAGTTGTAATCGTCTTAATATGCACACGTTTCCTCGCCACCTATGAGGTAGTGTACTTAGCGCGTTTTTTAACGTGGTATCCCCAGTATTCCTATTCCACGGGTCAGTTTTGATCCTGTTTAATTTGAAACTATTGAAAAATAATGGATATTAGGAGAGATTGAGAAGATAAAAGCAATTTAAGTTAAAAAAAAAGTAGTGAAATTTAATCGTCCGAGTCGTACAACTTTCAAATTCTTCTTCTTGATCTTCATGTTTTGGTTCGTCTTATTCTTGTTGTTCTTGTTCTTCTTCATCTTCATCCTGATTGCATGTAAACTGCGTTAATAGCGATGTATCGCATGTTGCCTCACTGGAATCAAACGGATCCTCTAATGTTGGTGATTCAATATTAGAGCACAACCGGCCTTGACAATGTGTACATGCCGGAGAACGGAACGGTCCGACTTTTTGCAACCACATTTAGTACTGCATCCCTTTTTGCAGTTGCAAAAAAATCGAGTTCAGCAGTTTTTCCGCCCCGAAACGTGGTTTTTCCGGCGGGTGGCGAGGAAACGTGTGCATATCTTTCACAACTTTTTGAATCGTTATATCTCAAAAACGGTGGCTCTTAGAAAAAAAGTATTAATAAATTTTTTGTAGGTAATTTTATGATCTACAATTTTTGTCTGAGGTATTTTTATGATAAAACTAACCGTTTTGCTGAAAATCGCAAAAAACTCATTTTTTTTACCTTTGACCTTGAATAATTTTTTTTCCTTACAGGGGAAATATGGGGAACTTTCAAATTTTATTTTTAATGATATTTTAAACAATCGTACCGATTTTCAGCTTGGTGGGAATTAATGTAACCTCAAATGTCTAAAATGACTGGACTAATAAAACTTATGTAACTTATTTCAATGAAGTTCAAAATCGAATGACGTGTTTAAAAATTGCATCAAAATTACAATAATTAAAAATAATTATTAACTTGGTCTAGTTGGTACATTTTTTATGCCATTACTTAAACTGTAATCTCGAAAGCAACAGTTTGACACTTTTGAAATTTTAATTAATTAAACTCAGCGTCTTGAAACAAAAAAAAAGTTTAAGTAGTAAAAAGTTACTTATTAATTTTATTTAAAAGCTCGCCGGGCTTTCAAAATTCGAATGTATTTAAATTTACACATACTGTAGGCTGCGGATTTTTACTTAAAATTCAAATTCCAAACGCGCCTTTCAACCAAGTATAGGTTTCAGGGTTGTCCACACATAGTTTATAAAAAAACAATAAGTTATTTAATGTTTAAAAACCTGCTTAAAAACCTATTTATTTTCTTGTCACATCTCCATGAAAATAACAAGAAATGCTATAATAGAATGACCATAACCATGGTAGGCCCATGAAGTTAAGTGCGTAATAAGATAATGCATTAGTTACCCGCAACTCTCCCTATTAAGATTTTTATCATGCAAATAAAAAAATTATGAGTGACAGAAAATAAATGTAAATTAACGGTTACGGAGAGAGTTAAATTATTATGATTTGTAATGTTACATTATTCCAAAAAACTGAAGATACTTTTTATAATCTCTTAAGTATTGTCACACTATTCCTTTAATAAAAATGACGATTATCCGAGTAAATAGCTATTACATTAATAATTATACAATTATTATACTTCAAAAACTATTAACTAAAATAAAAAAACAAAGAATATTATGTCGGTAAATTGAACATTTTTTAATTGATTATTTATAATATGTATGTATTGGTGAGCCAACCCTAATCCGCTATAGCAACGCGTTCAGAAACGGGAACCTTTCAATACACAATGAGCAATTCATTACTTTCTGAACGCAAATTAAAGTTCCATGTTATACCTGTACATATTTCATTGTAAGTATGAAAGTAATATTTTCACGCACAAGAAATAAGTTTTCCTAGCTGTTGTCCGTGGGGATTTTCACAAATCTCATGGAAACCATGGATCATTCCGAAATAAAAATAACGTATGTTTTAATGCAGGGTATAACCTATCACCGTTTCGAATTTCAGCCAAATCGGTTCAGTAGTTGCGGCGTGAAGTAGGTAACAAATACACACTTAGATACACGTTTACACATTGCGTGCTTCATGCCAGAGACAAAAAATACTTAATATTTTTTATTCAATGAATCTCTTTAACTGGAATTATTTGGACGTGTCTATAGCTGATATGTGCGTCTCATGAGGCACGTACAAATTTTCAGCTAAAGAGATCCATTGAATAAGAACTTGTTATATTTTTTGTCTTCTGAAAATTAAGGGCCTGAAAATTGCTTATACGCCCTTCTGGCTTGAAGCCCATTAACGTTTTTTTTAAGAAGCTGTAAGCTTAAGTTAGTTTTTACAATATTAAAAACTTTGAGTTAGTATTAGTACTTATGTAGGGCAAGTAGGTAGTTAGTTATAACAACTACTTCAAGAATCAAAAGCAGCCAACAAATAAATTATATAAAAATATTCTGTAACTCATATCGTAAAATATAGAAAAGGAAGTTCTAAAATATTACGGTTATTTTTAAATAACTTCACTGCTCGGCTCTGGATTCTAACATATTATTTTTTTATTTTAGTTTCAACAAACAAAAATGAGTAAAACATTAATGGTGCAGATGAAAAATTATGTGAAAAGATGTTGCGAGTATGTTTCCACGAAAAATCTTTTTGTGACTAAATAGGTTACGAGGGGATATAAAAGAAATAAGGTTTGGGGTACATTGAGCTTTCAGTCTTATTGGTTATGAAAATAAATAAATAAAGAAAGATGGTTTAGCGGCGTAGAAGCCGTATTTAAGCGATTTTGAATGAAGTTTTATTTAAAAACTCCAAATTCTCAGTTTTCCTAATTATATCTTGACTGCGATCACACCCGATGGCAAGTGATGATATAGTCTAACGTGCCTATAAGAGAAGGTATTCACTTTTGATTTGTAGGCGCCCAGGTTGTAAGTGACAGGAAAGATACTGCTATGGGTATTCCAGGCCTTTGCAGTGCGTATCTGGAACGCACTTATCACTTATTTGAACTTTAAACAAACTTTCGTATAATATAAGTGTTATTTGGTCTTGGTATACTACTGCCATCTCCACGCGTTCTATTTTCAAAACCACTAGCCGAGTTTTGGATTAATTTGTCATACGTTCATCGCCGCGTTCCGAATTCCGATCTCCGATCCATAGTTTTATATTCTTGTCTATTGTTGGGACTTTTTTTACTTTTTTTACAATTGACTCTACAAGTTAGTGCTTACTTGACTGCGATCTCACCTGATGGTAAGTGATGGTGCAGCCGAAGATGTTATCGTACTAACTTAGAAGGATAAAGGAACCCCCAACGGTTTCTACACAGCATCGCGCCGGAGCATTAAATCGCTTGGCGGCGCGTTTTTCCTGATAGAGTGGTAACTAGCCACGGCCGCAGCGTCCCACCAGACCAGACCTGAGCCAAATTAGAAACTATAAAATTCTGAAGTGGTCCATGGCGGGAATCGAACCTGCGACCTGCCACTTGAAACTGAGCGCACACCACTGCACCAGGGAGGTACATTGTAACTGTCAGAAATTATCTAGTAAATCAAGGTTAGGTACCATTGAAGAATTTCTTAATGACAAGGATTCTTGGAATTATAGGGATATGCTTCTATCTCCTCGCGAGATATCATAAAAATCATGTAAGCAAAGTTGGTTTACGAACTTGACGGTAGGGTTTTGACTTTTCAATTTTAATGACATTTTGGGAAGATGAAGTGCCGAGTTTCTTGCCAGTTCTTCTCGGTGCAAACCTGATTTCCGAACTTGCCAGTTATAGCGTTTTGAATTTTCATAAGAGCCTCTTAGTTAGGTCTGTGTGAAAAATAAAGATTTTCATTTTTATTTAAGGTTATTCGTGAAAAATCAGATAATAGTCTGTAGTAAACTAGTTACGTATAAAATTAATTGGTTATCGGTAATAACACTTAGCGTGTGATCAATTGCCGAATTTATTACCAGTTCTTCTCGGTGCAAACCTGATTTCCGAACTTGACGGTTATAGGGTTTTGAATTTTCATAAGAGCCTCTGTTAGGTCTGTGTGAAAAATAAAGATTTTCATTTTTATTTAAGGTTGATCGGGAAAAATCAGATGATAGCCTGTAGTAAATATTGGTTATCGGTAATAACACTTAGCGTGTGATCAAGTGCCGAATTTATTACCAGTTCTTCTCGGTGCAAACCTGGTTTACGAACTTGACGGTAGGGTTTTGACTTTTCATAAAAGCCTGTAAGTTTATGTAAGAAATAAAGATTTTCAAGGTTGATCGAGGGAAAAAATCAGATGATAGTCTGTAGTAAATTAGTTACGTATAAAATTAATTGGTTATCGGTAATAACACTTAGCGTGTGATCAATTGCCGAATTTATTACCAGTTCTTCTCGGTGCAAACCTGATTTCCGAACTTGACGGTTATAGGGTTTTGAATTTTCATAAGAGCCTCTGTTAGGTCTGTGTGAAAAATAAAGATTTTCATTTTTATTTAAGGTTGATCGGATGCTTATCGGTAAAAACACTTAGCGTGTGATCAAGTGCCGAATTTATTACCAGTTCTTCTCGGTGAAAACTTGACGGTAGGGTGTTGACTTTTCTAAGAGCCTGTAAGTTCTACATAATATGTGAAAAATAAAGATTATAATTTTGATTTAAGGTTGATCGGGAAAAAATCAGATGATAGTAGGTATGTAGTAAATTAGTTACGTATAAAATTAATTGGTTATCGGTAATAATACGCTAAGTAATGGGCAATAAGTACGCTCGGCGAGCATTAACGGCCACTTATAACGCGATAACAGCGTCTGATCCAATCAAACTGTTAATACTCGCTCGAGATGAGAACAAATCACGAGCGGAGTAAATTGTAAGATGTAGCGTTGGGATCCTCCGAATTATCAATAGACTATTAATTTGAATTGAAAATAGAATTATTAATTTGACGACCTCCCTGGCGCAGTGGCGTCGCGCTCTGATTCAAGTGGGAGGTCCCGGGTTCGATTCCCGCCACGGGTCATTTGGAATTTTATCATTTCTAAATTGGCTCAGGTCTGGTCTGGTGGGAGGCTTCGGCCGTGGCTAGTTACCACCCTACCAGCAGAGACGCACCGCCAAGCGATTTAGCGTTCCGGTGCGATGCTGTGTAGAAACCGTTGGGGTAAATTTACTTACCCTTCCAAGTTAGTACGATAACATCTTAGGCTGCATCATCACTTACCATCAGGTGAGATCGCAGTCAAGTACTAACTTGTAAAGAATAAAAAAAAAAAGACAGCCTCCAGCCAAGTACAATCTGGGTGCCTTCAAGAGAAGAGTGAATAGGCATTTTATAGGCAAGCGCGCTCCAACCTAGACTTCATTATTGTTTCCCATCAAGCATGATTGTCATTGAGCACAAGCCTATGTACAATAAAAACAAATGCTACAAAGGTTAAAGTAGCAAAGTGTGTTTATATTTGTGGTAAAGTGTGTTTATATTTATTACTCGGTACTCCTCCGTCACACATTGAAAAAGCTGGAGATACATAATACCGTGAATTAAAGAAGGGGTTAATTTTTATTCCGGAAATATCTATGGGATGATGCACCTAATGTTCCCGTGGGATTGGTGAAACACCGAAGTACCTATGTGAAAATAAAATACCTCTCCAAACTCTGACTGAGCGTTCCGTTGCGATGCTGTGTAGCAACCGTTACTTACCCCTTCCAAGTTAGTACGACAAGGTCGACAACATCTTCGACTTATCGTCATAATATCACTTAGTATCATAAGAGTCAAGTAATAACTTGTAGCGTGTTTAAATCACATCCTGCACAATGGGTACTGGATATTATTGACTTTCGCCACACACGGGTCACACACCGTAGCCACAAATGCTGCCACTATAGAAGCTAAAAGCGGCTACAATTGTAGCTCAAGCGCGAGACAGCCACTTGTGGCGGGTCGCTGTATCATAATACTTTAGATATGAATGACGGACTTTGGCGAATAATGTTTAATTGCGAGATACGCGTGAGTGGCGTTTAGTAGCCAGTGCGGGCCAGAAGAAGTGATCAGCGGTGATTTGCGTGTGGTTGTCGGTGTCGTGGCCATCAGAGTCACCATGTACAGCGAGTCCATATAAAATGTATGAAAACTACAATAAATATGCCGATTGCGTCGTTTTGTGGCTATGGCTTGTAGCCAGTGTGCAGGGACACTTAGCCTGTCGCTTATAACTCAGACCAATCACAAGAGGCGCGCCTAAGGCGGTATCACACCTCCGCCTGCGCCGATAAGATCTCATCCATAGTAACCAGGCTCCAATATTTTGACCTATCATTACCGGAGTCTGGTATTAAAATACGGCGCCTAATTTGGTAATGACGGACAAATTATACTATAACCTTCTTTATATTCGTCTTCAGACATTATAATAATGTGAGCCAGTCGATAATATAGGTTTGAAGTTTCTCCATATTGTAGGTTACGGACTTATTTTTCGGAATTTGAATCGCTCTCGGTTTAGAATAATTTTCAACCGACTTAAAAAAGGAGGAGGTTCTCAATTCGACAAGGAGGTTTTATTTTTGTTTGTTACTTCATAACTTTTGACCGGGTGAATCGATTTTGATGATTCTTATTTTATTAGAAAGCTGCACTTCCCGTGTGTTCCCATTTCAGTTTGTCCAGTTCTGATAATGGTATCCATGAGAAAACCATACAAGTCTGAAATTCTTAACTGGAAAGGATGTATTCAATAGAAGTTTAATGAGAGTTGAAGTCGGTTTTTTTGTTAAATAAGTTAATTAATTAACAAAAAAACCGACTTTTATATTATTTAAATCTCGAAAAAGCTTTTACAGATTCTTAGGGTTCCGCGAATTAAAAAGATCTTACTCCGATATCTTTTTAGGATTCCGTACCAAAGGGTAAAAACGCGACCCTATTATGAACGGCGAAGTCTTAGTAATAGGGTCCCGTTTTTACTTTTTTTTTTTATTGAGGATAGGCTTGCGCTTGACGACAATCATGCCTGATGGAAAGCAATGATGAGGTCTAGGTTGGAGCGCGCTTGCCTAGAAAATGCCTATTCACTCTTCTCTTGAAGGCACCTAGATTGTATTTGGCTGGAAGCACGGAGGCTGGAAGGGCGTTCCACACCTACGAACGATAACGCCGACGCTCTCGGCGTCTTGCAGTCCTATGGTAGAAAGGTAAAGGAGGTACAAGGTTATGAAGTGTACTCTTTGGGTACGGAACCCTAAAAACGCATGGATATGGCTAGAGCTGCTGATTAGCATTCGGACCACGGCACGTACGTACCACGAGAATGTTATGAATATTTGTGGAGGCGGCGACCTGTAGGGAATTACTTTGTTCTTCCTACCTAATCAGCTGTTTTATGATTACGATGGAAAGGTTGTTGAATGTTAAACGACTTTATATGAATAAACTCGTAAATAAGACGTTTGTCAAGCCAAACTATCATTAGCAACCAAGGGCTGTTAATTGTTATTAAAAGAGCTCTTTGTGCGTAAGTGTCTTTAACAAATTTACTATCTAGGCATCTTTAGACGATTAGACCTAGTTCCACAATTATAGAATCTTCGCTGGAAAAAGTCCCATATGAGATAAGCATTCCTTATTTGAAACTTTATTTTAGTGCGTGCTATAAAAAATAATTAATTAAATAAATAACTATTGTATTCTATGTATTCACTAGTACCTCAACATCTACATATACTTAGCACCTTATCACAAAAAATCATTGCCACTCCATTCATCCACATTAGCATACAGCTCAGTCAGTAGTTAGATTTTTAATGATAATGTACTATAGTAGTGTTATTATCTCGCTGCAGACTCGGTCATAAACCATTCGAGTGTTTCGCTATTGTTCTGCAGTAATGCACAACTCAACAAAGAACAACAAAAGCGAAACACTCGAATGATTTATGACCGAGTCTGCAGCGAGATAATAACACTACTATAACCTATATACTTACTCATGTATACTAACCTATCATTCCTAATTCTTTTTCTGTGTCTGTAAGTAATATTATTATTTTCTCCTCTAATAATATAAATAATATTCTTATTAATTTATAATTAGCATAAGTTTCTACATATTTGCATGTCAATATATGTTGACTGAACATGTATGTGTAATTGTACAATGTTTAAGCAAATAAATAAATTATGATTATGATTATGATTAACCTATATGTATACCTACTCTGTCACTTACTAGACCTACATACTACATACCCTATTCATGATGTAAATATCTCTTTCTCATAGGAACCACAGTAGGAACATTCGTCCACATTAGCATGCAGCCTAGTCTCCAATCGCCCAGTATTCCGATCGCGATAAATCCCAGTCGTTATTGCCTGCGGGATGACAATGCCACTTTAGATAGCCGAGATCCCGCGATATCGTTGCGACTCGGCCGTTTCGTCGCGTTATTTAGACATTTACAATGACGATAATGACTTCATTTCACACTTGGAAAGCGTCCATTTTAGATAAACGCTTATCCAACTACAATTTGAAGGATATTTAGAGTATAAATACTTAAATTACTTATTTATATTTGCATATTAGCTTCCATAACATAGGTAGTTTGTATACCTAAGTATACCCCCAAATCCTAACTGATGTATGTTTTTTAACAATGTAGGCACAATCGGTTCTGTTGCCATATTTTTAAGGATATTCCTAACGTACCTATAAACCTACTCATGATGTAAACATCTCTTTTTCATAGGAACCACAGTAGGAACATTCTTCCAGATTAGTACGGCCTAGTCTCCGATCGCCCAGTGTTCCGATCGCGATAAATCCCAGTCGTTATCGCCGCGGGATGACAATAGCACTTAAGATAGCCGAGATCCCACGATAGCGTTGCGACTCGGCCGCTCCGTCGCGTTATACATTCACAATGATGATAATGACTTCATTTCACACTTGAAAGCGTCCCTTTTAGATAAACGCTTATCCAACTACACTTTGAAGGATACTTAGGTACTCTTAGAGTACAAATATGTAGGTATATTTGCATATTAGCTTCCATAACATAGTTTGTATACCTAAGTATAGCCCCAAATCCGAACTGATATTCACAATGACGATAATGACTTCATTTCACACTTGGAAAGCGTCTCTTTTAGATAAATGCTTATTCGAGTACCCTATGCAGGATATTGCTAATTGTAATTTCTTAAGTGTATGTATGTATGTTTTCACGTAGGTATAAGTACAGAGTTGCCAGACGTCCCAATTTTAACGGGTGGGATTTTAGGGGTGTTTAAACTAGACTCGTCAACAAATATGGTGATTAATTCAAATAAACATGAAATTAATTATGAAATTAACAGTCAAGGCACTGGAAGGATACTATAATGCGATCAAAAATAGTTTGGTTATTAACCTGCGCCATTTTTGAGGTGACAACGTCTTATAAATCGATAGAGCCGGCTGCACGCACAAAAAAACATGACTCATCCGGCGTTACCTCGCGTACCTCGCTCGCGTTACCTCGCTCTGAGGCGTTCCATGTAAGGCTTGAAGTGCAAGCGAGAGTTGTCCCGTTCAACTATCGTCAGTAAACCGGCTTTACAGACAACCAATTTTTTTGACGTGGGCCTATAATATTGTTCGCGTCACAATAAGTTCAACTAAACTGCTTATTTGAGACGCATATTACAATTGTTGTTGTTACTTGGTCAAGGCGCAGTCTAAAACTTAATAAAAACTTAACCCGCTCCCACGTTTTTGTTTAGTACTGGACGGCGGAACCAATGCGTATTAAAACCGAAAGTATGTACCTCTATCGTAATCCGAAACGCTCCCGTGGGCCACGGTCTTAGCAACTAATTCTCCAAGATCTCAGAGCCGCCAGACCAGCTATCTCATTCTCGTAACGTTTTCACACACTCAGTGATGTGATACAAGAAAAAGAAAAAAATATTAACACTGAAAAATGAACTTTACAAGTATTGTCTTAGAGTGTAAAATTGAATTTTTTTCATCATAGGAAATACAATGCTCAACTTTGACGCGCTTAAGTAATTTCGATCTCGGAACTGTCGACCAATATGGCGTTTTGAACTACATTCAATTTTACGCTCTTTGTCAATTGCATTATAATTAATTTTTCAGTGTTCGCAAAAAATATTTTGAATTCAATATCGTCTGCTTATGTACGTAAATACCATCACCTTTTTAAACATATCACATCACGAAATTTAGCCGACACGTAACGTGAATAGCCAGCCAGCATCGTTATATTAGCATCAAGCGAGGCTAAAACTTTCACAATAAACGTTTAAAAGGTGAATATATCTTTAAATTTGAAATAAGTATATCTTCGTATTTAGTCATGAAAGTCGATCGCCGGGGTCACAAATAATTTACAAGCATTTCTACATTCTGTTATATGCTCTACCGACGATTTCCGTGTGAAAATGGCCGATTACGAACCTTGGCGAAATATAATGACCAATTTTTGTTACTCTTTCAAGCCAAAGCTACTGCTATTGATTTGTTGCTGTGAAGTAAATACAGCTTGGATTAAAATATGGATTTAAAATTAAAATATTATTGGACTTGATGAGGTTTTAAATTTATGACCTAGTTTATAGTCTGCTATTTTTATTTTAAATCTTTTTATGTACATATATTTAAGTATTAGTTATAATTTTCATTTTGTGTTAATACTTAATTTGAAATAACGAATAAACATTAGGTATTCGATTAAAATATTATATTGTATTATATAATTTTGCGAAAACTGTATTTTTTGCAGAATTTTAAGACCAAACCTTAATAAGATATCATTTTTACTGCATTAAACTCACACAAACAGCTTATAAACTAAAATTTCGGTGCAAAACCAGCGTGTAAGCAGATTTGCTAGGTACTCGATAAAAATAGTATCTTGATATTTTTTTAATTCGCATTTTCATGAAAGGTCTGGTCATATTGCAATCTTACTAACAAAGCTCTAATAAAGGCATTCAATGGTTTCTTTGGAAACGCCGGATCGACTTAGTCAACACAAAAGTTTTTATTGTGTATGACTGTTTGTGAATGGGTACCTATATCGAGATTAATAAAATAGCTAAACATCTTGAACGTATCACGGTTATTTATAGGCACACTACAGCTTTTTATACTCATAAGAGCAATTGAAAGAACTACGCTAGGAATATTCTGCCTATTCTGAAATCCGGATAAAATAAATACAAGAAACATAAAATAGAACCTGATAGAACGTACAAAAACGAAAGCCTTCAGCGCTTTTCCGCTTGGGTTGATTATTGTATGGAGAAATGAAAACAAAACCCGGCTGAGTTTGTTGTGGGCTTCTTCTCAGTGCAGGGCGCGTTGGAACCCTCGTAAACTTAGTTTTAAGTCGACTTGTAGTTATATCACCGTACATAATATTATGTAACAAATATTGTTGACGTTTTACACGTGCCTTGTAAGTTAGGCCTATGTGAAATAAATATATTTTGACTTTGACTTTGAGAAATCCGATCCGTTTATTCGAAGCGAGATGACTCGAAATTTGTACAAAAACTATACTAACCCAACAGGTACCCAATACTCCCGATACATTACAAATGGTCTCAGCAACACAACAAAGGCGAGTGCATCGATCAGAGCGCCGCCTGTAGACAATTAAAACGGTATAAATTAAGACTTTCATATCTGCCGCCGCCTGCGCCCGCTGCCCACCGGGCCCGTCCGCGACGATAGAGCCTTCAATAGATTTATTTGACCCCCGTGGACTGCGCGGGTGGCGCGAACGATAAGAAACCAGCGATAAATTAGCGTTACAGCGGCTGGCATCAAATTCCACAGACTAATGAAATTGCAAATCTTCATTTTTCACACAAGCTCTTGAGAAAAGTTATACCGCTAAGTTTGATAAGCAGGTTTGCACCGGCAAGAACTGGCACTGGCTGAACGGGCTTTTCAAAATTTCATCATATTATATAATTTTAATGATCTATGATAATTATCTCGTGAGCAGACGAAAGCGTACCCCTATCCATGACATTCCAAACATCACTATCATTTAGGGTATCTTCAAAGGAGTAACCCTGATTTTCTCGATGTTTTTTTAAAAGTTACTTAAAACCTGTGCAAAAGGTGGGTAGAAAAAATCAATCGTAATTCGACTATAAGTTACTCGCAAAAAAATCTGCCTTATGGCTGAATTGACTATTTTCTTCTTCTTTAAATTTTTTTCTGAAAAACAATTAGCAGTCTCCAATAAATCCTGTAAACTTCATTATTCAATAGCACAAGTTCTAATCTCTATAGGTACTTTTTATCTATCTTCTTAATTCTTGCATTTTCAATATATTAACGTGGTTATTAATAATTAATTTCTCAAATGTAAAACATTTTAAAACTTGAACAAAGAATGCAGTTTCAGTTTGTAAATATTTTTACTAACACAAAGAGTCTTTGTCGTTTCAGTGGACTGAATTTAGTAAAAAGGTATTTAATTAACTTTTACTACGACAAAGCTTATAACGGAAAGCGCTTTAGGTTTATTAATTGCGCAGTCTTTTTCTCTAAAACAACGCGTTGCTTTGTCGTTAAGAAATTCTTTACTAATTTCCGTTTTACGATATATTTTATTGACACTTGCTCAAACAAGTACCTGGTGTAGTTATAGTGGAATTTTCTGTCTGATCATATTTTATTGAAAAATATGGTGATTGTCATTTTTTTGAATGGAACAAAGAATTAAATCCTTTGAATATTTGTCACGTATACATGACAAATAGTCAAATACACAGCCTACACTATACCAATGTATGAGTATGTATGGTCTAAGATCGGAACCTATATCGATTTTCATCGAGCTGATAATAGAATTAGACCTATTTTATAATAAATTAGAAAATATATTAAAAGTGGGTTACTTGGAAAAATCCCGGACAGAATATTTTTACCTATTTTAGGTAGTAGGTCCGGCTCCCCTACTATGGTACGCTTGATTTGAGTACCTTTAAATTAAGAATGGAGAACTGTAGTTGTATATTTTTCTCTTCATCTTGTCTGACATATCCCATTTTATGTGGGGTCAGGAGAACATGTCTTTTTCTTCCACACACTTCTATCAACTGTAAATGAGCAATCAACTCCTTTCATACGCATATCCTCTTTCCCGCAATCCATCCATCTCTTCTTTGCTCTTTCTCTACTTCTTAGTCCCTCCACATCTTTTAGTAACAACGTTTTTCATCCCTCAGCAATAGGTACCCGAAACTTTTCCACGCTAATACCCTTAACTTTCCATCAGGTATATTAATGACTTCAAAATCTTTATGTTGACATATTATCTCATTTAAAGCGGTTTAAGAAAGCATTAGAATATTTTGAGTCAAGTATGTAGTTTTTATAGTTTTAATCATGTCTGTTAAATTATCAAAACAGTTTAATATATCTCCTAGCGTTTTGTAACTTTTTTTAAAGAATAAATTTGTATTCCATAAAAATGCACAAAAAAAAATCTTCCCAAGGTATATCGGAAAAAAAATTCTAGAATCTGTATTCAGCAACATTAATTTTATTTACTAGTATTTACAATGTTTTCGAAGATTCTTCTAATATTAATAGCATGTACGTATCAAACTACAGAGACCTCAAGTTGCATGAAGGTCGTTTTAATCTAAGATCTCTTAATCTCCTTTTTAGGTATTCACGAAAAGTGAACGTCCGACCAAGGTTTTGGAGTACTTACATTGTTTATTTTAAAATTATCAGGGTTCCGTATTTTTTTTAAACAGGTGTCTTCTGTCTCTTTCTTGCTAGGGAGCTACTGTGGCGGAATACGTAGACGTCACTATATTCCTCTAAGGGCCGATTTTTCAATCGCCAGATAAACCATCTGAGGAATAAATTTGAAACATATGCCATACAAAATCTGTCAAAACATCATATTTATCTCTTAGTTAACGATTATTTATTTATTTTATTTTTTATTTATTTAAACCCTATTCTGATCGGTATTCTGCAATAAGAACTCAAGAGTTTAGATACTGAAAATTATGGGCACTCTAATTTTAATAACCGTAATTTATACGGAACCATCTTAATAAGAATCGAAACTGCACTTGGTGATTTTCAATAATTACATCGCCCAAGATGGTGCAGGGAATCACGATCTTAGTTCATTGATTGAAAAGGTCCCAACCTTTTCCAAGCGAATTTCAATATTATACCATATCTTCAAGAGAATGGAGGTGGAATTTCATTGGAGGGTTAGATGGAAATAAGTCTTTGATCTAAAGGTCCATCATTAGTAGTAGTATATCGAGTTTATCGTAGTTACGCAAAGGCCCAGGTTCGAGTCCGGCTAATTGCTGGTGCCACCATCAGAGCAATTATTTATCAATAAATCAAAATTGCTCGCACGTCGATACTTGCTGCAGGGCAAAATAAAAAAACTAGCTAAGAGTGAGTCAGATTCGCGCACCGAGGGTTCTATAAAGGTACAAAAGAAGTAAAACGTGTTAAATAATACATTCAGTTTTATTCACGAACCGCAAGCCTAACTTTGTTTGTACAGATTCTTTGTTTCGGAGAATAAGGGAAGTGCAATATTTTTAGTCATTTTTCGTGATTAATCAAAAACTATTATTAAAAAACGAATAAAAGTTCGCTATAGAACATGTACAACCCTTTCATATGCCACTCCACACGATATAATTATATCTTATCTCTCTTAGACGACCGATTTTGTCCCTTCTTAATAAAAGTATTTTTTTTGTTCCAAACACTCTTGGGCCTCTAATATAGATAGATAGATACCTAGATAGATAAACACTTTATTGCACACCACAGAATAAAAATATAACAAAAAGAAGAAATAATGAAAACACAAACTTAGGAGTACAACTTGGCGGCCTTATCGCTACAAAGCGATTTCTTCCAGGCAACCAATGGCATGGAGGAATATTTTACATTGGATACGAGGTAGGTGGTGCCAGAATAAATAAATATAATAAACTACATACTTACAATAAATTACTTATACTAAATATAACAACGATAAAAGTACAACAAAAATATTAAATATACTTGTACAATATGTCTATAATATTCATAATAATATATAAATAATACATAAACAATAAAAATAATTCTCAAAAACAAAAACAGAGAAGATGTAATAAATCTTTAAATAACATATAGGTGACAGTAATTATTCATCAGCACCCAGGCAACTAATATCATAATATAATAGGCAATCTATACCATTCAATTCTATAATTATTCGTCCGGATTCGTTCGTCGAAGTCGACAAAGGTTCCATTTTTACCATTTTTTGAATGGAACCCTAATATTATTTGCAAAGATGATCAAATTGCATTGATGATGGTGATTAATATAATATTATTACTATATATATAGCTACTCGTGCTGATTCACTGACTGACTCACTGATTGATCACCTCTCCTGAACAATTTTGTATGAAAAAATTTTTTTCCAAGGATGGTGTCGTATAAAAGAAAAAAATTCATTCGGAGGAAAAATACGGAGAGAGCTGATGAGTGAGGATTTCGGAGACGGGTGAAGAGCACAGCCAGGGTATTGAAGATAAGTGGGAGGTGCTCGACCAAATGTCATTCGAAATGTCATCCAATTGGCAGTGAGCTGAAAAAAATTTCAAAATGGCGGATTCAAAATGGCCGCCAAACGAATTTCGTCGATATCTCGGAAAGTATAAAAGATGAAAGAACGGTTTCTTGACAAGAGTTGATCAGGACCCGGAGGTCTATTTAATGGAATTAAAAAAAAATAAAAATGGCGGAATTTATTTTTTCGTAGAAAATGTATGGGGAGTTTTAAAGGGATTTCCTATGGGCGGGAAGACAGCACGCGGGCCACATGTGGCCCGCGCCCCCACGCGCCCTACTAGTTAATATATATATAGCTACTCGTGCTGATTGGCCACTGACTGACCCACTGACTGATTGATCACCTCTCCTGAACAATTTTGTATGAAAAATTTTTTTTTCACGGATGAGGTCGTATATAAGAAAAAAATTCATTCGGAGGAAAAATACGGAGAGAGCTGATGATTGAGGATTTCGAAGACGGGTGAAGAGCACGGGGAGGGTATTCAAGATAGGTGGGGGGTGCTCGACCAAATGTCATTTGAAACATCATCCAATTCTCAGTGAGCTGAAAAAAAATTCAAAATGGCGGATTCAAAATGGCCGCCATTCGAATTTCGTCGATATCTCGGAAAGTATAAAAGATGGAAGAACGGTTTCTTGACAAGAGTTGATCAGGATCCGAAGGTCTATACGATTGATAGAAAAAAAAAATCAAAATGGCGGAATTTTTTTTTCCATAGAAAAATGTATGGCGGATTTTGAAGAGACGAAAAGTTAAAAACTTTGCAAGTGTTTGATGTGGTTCTTCAGAGAACTTCCAGAAAATAATGGAATGTGGTGATGATTAAGGGTTTCTAAGATGGTCGAGGAGCACGGGCAAGGTATTATAGTTAGGTGGGGATTGCTCAAACAAAAAATACTTGGAACCTCATGCAATTGGGAGTGAGCTGAAAAAAAAATCCAAAATGGCGGATTCAAGATGGCCGCCATACAAATTACGTGTTGTTCTATCTCGGAAAGTATAAAAGATAAGAGGGTGGTTTTTTAGCAAGAGGTGATCAGGATCTCAAGGTTTACGGGATGAATGGAAAAAAATTCAAAGTGGCGGAATTTATTTTTCGATGGAAAATGTACATAGCCACAATAAGTAGGGAACTATGCAAGTCATTGACGCAGTTCTACGGAGAACCACCAGAGAAAAATATGAGAAAAGTTGATGATCTAGGATTTCGATGATGATTGAGGAGCACGATCGTGGTTTTAAAGATAGTTAAGGGCTGCTCGAACAAAAATACGCTGAACCTCATCCGATGAGGTTCACCGGTATTTTTTGTTGGAACAGCCCTTAGCTATCTTTAAAACCATGACCGTGCTCCTAGGTAATTTTTTCAGCCCACTGCCAATCGGATTCCAATTGGCGATGGAGATGACGGCGATAGTTTTATGGGCGGGAAGACAGCACGCGGGCCACATGTGGCCCGCGCCCACACGCGCCCTACTAGTTACAATATATATAGCTACTCGTGCTGATTGGCCACTGACTGACTGACTCATTGATCACCTCTCCTGAACAATTTTGTATGAAAAAATTTTTTTCCATGGATGGGGTCGTATAGAAGAAAAAAATTCATTCGGAAGAAAAATACGGAGAGAGCTGATGATTGAGGATTTCGGAGACGGGTGAAGAGCACGGGGAGGCTATTGCAGATAGGTGGGGGGTGCTCGACCAAATGTCATTTGAAACGACATCCAATTGGCAATGAGCTGAAAAAAATTTCAAAATGGCGGATTCAAAATGGCCGCCAAAAGAATTTCGCCGATATCTCGGAAAGTATAAAAGATGGAAGAACGGTTTTTTTGGAAAGAAGTGATCAGGACCCGAAGGTCTATTGGATGGATAGGAAAAAAATTCAAAATGGCGGAATTTATTTTTTTCATAGAATTTGTATGGCGAATGTTGAAGAGACTAAAAGTTGGAAGGCGAATAGGGGGAAGACAGCACGCGGGCCACATGTGGCCCGCGCCTCCACGCACCCTACTAGTTACTATATATATAGCTACTCGTGCTGATTGGCCACTGACTGACTGACTCATTGATCACCTCTCCTGAACAATTTTGTATGAAATTTTTTTTTCACGTATACTATTATATAGATGGGGAAAAATGATTAAGAACAAAAATATGGAGAGAGCTGATGATTGAGGATTTCGAAGACGGGTGAAGAGCACAGCTAGGGTATCGGAGATAGGTGGGGGGTGCTCGACCAAATGTTATTTGAAACGTCATCCAATTGGCAGTGAGCTGAAAAAAAATTCAAAATGGCGGATTCAAAATGGCCGCCAAACAAGTTTCGCCAATATCTCGGAAAGTATAAAAGATGGAAGAACGGTTTCTTGACAAGATGTGATCAGGACCCGAAGGTCTATTCGATGGATAGAAAAAAAATCAAAATGGCGGAATTTATTTTTCTATAGAAAAATAAATTTAGAATGTTGCAGAGACTAAAAGTTGGAAGGCAAATATGTGGGAAGACAGCACGCGGGCCACATGTGGCCCGCGCCCCCGCGCACCATACTAGTTACTATATATATAGCTACTCGGGCTGATTCACTCACTGACTCACTGATTGATCACCTCTCCTGAACAATTTTGTATGAAAAAATTTTTTTTCAATGACCATTTCGTATATAAGGGAAAAATTCATTCGGAGGAAAAATACGGAGAGAGCTGATGATTGAGGATTTCGAAGACGGGTGAAGAGCAAAGCCAAGGGTATTGCAGATAGGTGGGGGGTGCTCGACCAAATGTCATTCGAAACGTCATCCAATTGGCAGTGAGCTAAAAAAAAATTCAAAATGGCGGATTCAAAATGGCCGCCAAACGAATTTCGTCGATATCTCGGAAAGTATAAAAGATGGAAAAACGGTTTCTTGACAATAAGTGATCAGGACTCGAAGGTCTATTCGATGGACAGAAAAAAAATTCAAAATGGCGGAATTTATTTTTTCATAGAAAATGTATGGCGAAAATTAAAGTCTGTCGGCGATGATACTTTTATAGGGGGGATAACAGCACGCGGGCCACATGTGGCCCGCGCCCACACGCATCCTACTAGTTAATATATATATAGCTACTCGTGCTGATTCACTGACTGACTCACTCATTGATCACCTCTCCTGAACAATTTTGTATGAAAAAAATTCTTTTCAAGGATGGTGTCGTATAAAAGAAAAAAATTGATTCGGAGGAAAAATACGGAGAGAGCTGATGAGTGAGGATTTCGGAGACAAGTGAAGAGCACAGCCAGGGTATCAAAGATAGGTGGGGGGTGCACGACCAAATGTCATTCGAAACATCATCCAATTGGCAGTGAGCAGAAAAAAATTCAAAATGGCGGATTCAAAATGGCCGCCATACGAATTTCGTCGATATCTCGAAAAGTATAAAAGGTGGAAGGAGTGGTTTCTTGACAAGAAGTGATCAGGACCCGGAGGTCTATTGAATGGAATTAAAAAAAAAATCAAAAAGGCGGAATTTATTTTTTCATAGAAAATGTATGGCGAACTTTGAAGGGATTTTTTATGAGCGGGAAGACAGCACGCGGGCCACATGTGGCCCGCGCCTCCACGCGCCCTACTAGTTACTATATATTAGTAATTTATTTAGGTATGTGTAGAGATGATAAAATTAAAATTCACTTGTACTGTCTAGATAGAACGCATACTTTTCGTTAATACTTAAAAAAACTTAAGTGTTCCATTCAAATTCCATTCATTTTTAAACACGGCAATAAAGCCATTTCATTAGATCGTTTAACTCAAAAAGATGTTCCAAACTCTACGAAACGACAAATTTACGTAACCGCTGACCTTATGAGGTGAAAATTCTTGGCCTCAGGAGGTTTTGTAAACTAAACTTGTCATTACACGTTAACTTTATACCTTATTCCATTGTAATACGACCAGTTTTTGAATGTTTAAATTAAACGAAAAGCTTGAGTAATTTACCTATAATAAATCCCTGAACATATTAGTAGAATGTTGTTTTAGTAAAAATTGAAAGGTAAAGTGGAAAAATTTTGGGATAGGAAACTACTTACTTCATAGTTATATTGTTTAAATTCTAATACAAAAAGGGAGTTCTTTTTCATAATGTTCTATTCTACATACCTATTTCGCCAGTGTGGAGTAGCAGAAAAAGTTAATTGTTTGATTACAATTCTCACGTAGGTGCTCATTGGCAAAATGATTCTTTTGTGTAATTTTACCTGAAACAAAAAATTATCAATTAATATTTTTAAAATGTTTATGGTAAATACTAAATATAGACAAATTAGCTGACCTGGAAAGTGTTGTTTTCCCATATAAATAACTTAAAGGCATGAAAAAAAGCCTTTTTGGAGAAGTTTTGATGTAAACACTGTAAAAACGAGATTTTTATATATTAGAAATATTAGGTATATGATAATACTTAAGGTAGGTCAACTAGGCACACCTGCTCGGTAGGTTCATTAGCTAAAGTCTAGCATTCCCGACTGCACCTATCGCTAGCTTAGAGTGGAATCCGACATCCGTAGGCTCCAGATAACATCTACGAACACAGGCGTCCTGTCGTCCCTCTGTACCTACCTATAAGCCCTAACCATAAATAGGCACCAATGGTAAACAAAATTCAATATTTAAAAGAAATCCTGCTTATAACTTTAAGATATACCTCATCACTAAACAACACAAACACAACATCCTCAGAAGATTTTAACTCAACAAAGTTGTTTAGCTACAACTAACCGAAATGATGTTTATTTATGACTATTTATACTAAAAAGATGTTTATAAATTTTATAATTTCTGTAAGTCTAGCCACTATGGAAATTATAAAATTCATAAACATCTTGCACTTTAGCAGAAGAGCAGAATCTACTCGTAAGCCAAGATTTTTCGATCTGAAAACGAAGTGGAGGCTGGTACGTACTATAAAGTAAAACTTCCAAAAGTCCTCCTGTTTTCCCAGGACATGCCGTTCCATCTCCCTGTATGCAGCATTCGCACGTAGACATATACCTACTTATCTCTCTACTTTTGTGGCTCTCTAATTTTCTCTGTCTATCAATATCGATCAGAAAGAGAAAAGAGAGCGACTAAGTAGAAAGACATATCTCTACGTGCGCATGCTAGCCCTCTTGTATGTGTAAGAACCATTGGTGACTACAGGGAGTGAAACAGTGGTTTGACCCTTTATTAGTCCTCGCGTGTAATCGTCTATATTATTCAACAACTATGTAGAGGCGTCATGATGGAGTATTCAAACAGTTGTGAGTTGGTAGTTGTCACGCAGCATCTCTGTCACATCTGCAGATTTTAAGAGAAAACGTGAAAGAGTGCTCTGCCTTATTTAAATTTGAACATGTCACTGCAGCAGACATTAAAAAAACCTCCCGCCTGATAAAAATTAAAAGAACTGGTGACCTTTGGGGAATGTCTGTGCAAGTAGTTTTTAACATAATTGACTCCATTGCCCCTTATATGGCTGTATTATTTAACCAATGTATCGACCTAGGAATTTTTCCAAATTTAATGAAGCATAGTAAACTTATACCACTATTTAAATCTGGGGATAAACAGGACCTCAATAACTATAGACCTATTTCAATCTTACCAACTCTGAGTAAGATATTTGAAAAAATCATTCTTGACCAACTCCTTAGTCATTTTAATTCTAACAAAATTCTTCACTCCGAACAGTATGGTTTTACTAAGGGTAGGAATACAACTGATGCAGGTGCCAAGCTTTTAAGCCATATCTATGATGCCTGGGAACAGTCTCAGAATGCCATCGGAGTCTTCTGTGACCTGTCCAAGGCTTTTGATTGCGTTGAACATCAGACACTACTATTTAAACTTAGCAATTACGGCATCAAAGACAGAGCTCTTGATTTCGTTGCCTCTTATCTAAGTGATCGAACACAAAAGGTATGCATAAATGACATAAAGTCGCAGGGTTGTTCCCCCATAATGGGTGTGCCACAGGGTTCAATATTGGGACCTTTTCTATTTTTAGTGTACATAAATGATTTGCCGCACCATGTAAACGGTATTTGCTAGATAGTATTGTTTGCTGATGACACTTCTTTGATTTTTAAAACTGATAGAGGTAAAGACAACTTTGACGACGTAAATTATGCTATCGCGCATGTATCGCATTGGTTCACTGTTAACAATTTACTTTTAAACTCAAAAAAGACTAAGTGTATTGAGTTCGCACTACCAAACGTAAAAAACGTAGCTACCAACAAAAAGGTGATTGTGAATGGTGAAACACTGGAAATGGAAAACTCTACAGTATTTCTGGGGGTAACCTTAGACGATAAACTACAATGGGGCGCTCATATTGAGACTCTGGCAGGTAAACTTAGTTCAGCTGCCTATGCTGTGAGAAAAATTAGGCAGTTAACAGACATTGATACAGCCAGGCTTGTCTATTATGCCTATTTCCACAGTGTTATGTCCTATGGTATTCTATTATGGGGCAAAGCTGCTGAGATTCAAACTATATTTGTATTGCAAAAGAGAGCAATTAGATCTATATACAAAATGAAGCCACGCGAATCTCTTCGCCAAAAATTTAAAGAAATAGGTGTTCTTACAGTGGCATCTCAATATATTTATAATTGCTTACTCTTTGTACGTCAAAACATTAATAATTATAAGCAACGTATAGATGTAAGTAACCGTCCAATTAGAAATGGCGGACACAAGTTAGTTGTAGTACCACACCGTTTACGTAAAGTACAGAAGTCCTTTGTGGGGTTGAGTGTACGCTTCTACAATATGATCCCGAAGTCTGTTTTGGACTTACCTTTACACAGGTTTAAAGTCACAGTCAAAAAACATCTAATAAGTCGGGGTTACTATACTATTGAAGAATTCTTTAATGACAAGAATTGTTGGAATGATAGGGATATATTTCCATCTCTTCACGAGATATCTTAAAAATTATGTATTAATTATTGATATTATTTAAGAAATTGTATATAATGACATTTTTTTTTTTTGAAAAGAGCAAGTGCCGAGTTTCTTGCCAGTTCTTCTCGGTGCAAACCTGCTTTCCGAACCTGGCGGTAGAGTTTTGACTTTTCATAAGAGCTTATTAATTGGGCCGATGTGAAAATAAAGATTTTTCATTTTTTCATTTTCAGATACAATCAGTGTGTGGGCACACCGCATACTACTGGCAACATGTAAATGAGTCTTAATACCCCATCCTTGAGAAATGTACCAGCAAGATTGCATGCACACGACGGATAAGGATCTTCGCTAAAAGTCAAGCTCTCGTATTTTGTAACTTAAACTGGATCTCACGTATGGTTCAGACCTTATTTATCATACGTGCTGTGGAAAATTTTTGCCGATGAAATCACACTTATTTAGTAAAGGTAAAAGTTTGTATGTGTTTTCTCCTTCTTTACAACAACCGAAACGATTTGGCTGTTAAAAATGGAGATGAAGGATAAATAGATGGAATGGGGATATTATATCCCGTAAAAATTGGTTGCCTGTAAAGTCGGTTTACTGACGATAGTTGAACGTGACAACGTCTTCTTTGTCGCTCGTTCCGCGCTCGCGAGGTAACGCCGGTAACGCCGCATGAGCGAGGTAACGCCGGATGAGTCATGTTTTTTCGTACGTGCAACCGGCTCTATCGATTTATAAGACGTTGTCACGTAAAAAATCCATGGTTTTCTTTGACAATTGAGATGGGTCAAAAATGTTAGATATTTTAATGCATAAGACGCGTATACGTAAACACAGATGTGCACTTTTTACTCCCTAACTTTCACAATTTGATGGGAATTTTCCCACGTACAAACAATTTCCGGACTCCTGGATGGTAGTAATAAGAATTTTATGATAGAAAAACCCAAATAAATAAATAAATAAATAAAATTCATATAATTAAGACAATTACCTATAGAATGTTAACAAGCTAAGCAATAAATTTTAAATAACCAAATCATTAAAAGTATTACCACAAATACTATTTATATTTTAGTGTCGACCCGGGGATCGAAGCTAGGACCACTAAACTACATACCTAACTACTGAATATGAATAACTATGAATACATAACTATCGAATTTAATTTAATTTAATTTTGGCTGCATCCCATATTCAGGCGACCTGCTCCAAGGCAGGTGCGGCGGCGGCCAGCGCTGAACGGGCCAAGTGGGGCAAATATGAAGCTCTCGATAGAAGCTTCATATTTGTGCCTTTTGGAGTTGAGACCCTGGGGCCGTGGGGCCCCGGTGCTCGTTCCCTTTTTGATGACATTTCAAAAAGGGTGATTGAGTCTACCGGGGATCCAAGAGCTGGCAGCTACCTTGGCCAAAAAATAAGTTTGGCTATCCAAAGGGGCAATGCTGCCAGCATTTTGGGTTCAATGCCTCGCTGCCTTGGCTTCGATGAGGCTTTAGCTTAAATTTTTATATCAATTTTATTAATTTTTATGTATTTTTTTTTAAATTAATGTTAATGTTGAAGTAAGGGGCTGTAAATAAATAAAATTTCAAAAAACCGGTAAATTTTGGACTGAAAATTGTGTATCACAAAATTATCGAATTTAAAAATAATGATAGTACTTTAATGTTCACTGTTAACAAATTAACAATAAAGAAAACAAGACAAGAAATCATTAGTTGTTAACATTCAAATCTTAAGCTTCTTTGTAGCGTTTAATTAAATCAGACTTGAGCGAAACGTAACAGCTTTTAAAAAGCTCCGACGCTTAAAACATAATGAACGCCGGAACAAATTAACTGTCAAAGTTAATTTGTTCGTACATGACAACTTGACTGTAACATGACGCTTTGCAGTTAACGCACACTCGCGACAAAACTGTCGTAATACAATATCATGTATTTTATAACAAAAAATGATGAGACTAGAATAGAAAATTCTTTATTTCCTATAGGCCTTGCATACATAGGCTCTTATGACAAGTCATTTCATTTTACATTGTTTCTTTAATGGTGATAACTATTTCACGACTTAAAACTAAGTTTATGAGGGTTCACAAACGCGCCCTGCCACTGAGAAAAAGCCCGCAACAAACTCGGCCGGATATTATTAATTTATCATTGAGGTTGTACCTACATTGCGGCTTACCTTAGACTATAAATTTATTCGAATAAAAAAAAATTCAAATGCAATTAATAACCTCTCAGGGAATTTAGCCTTTATAATTTAACTTTACCAGAAATTAGCCAGTTATACGTTTGAGTATGTACCACCTAAGCATTTTATTAACCCCATCCGTGAATTCAACCCAAGTCATCAGAAACATAGGCTAAGTAAACTTCCTATAGTAAACGCAATATCCATAAAACTAGCGCACCAATTAAAGAGCTAAATACCTAATTGACTAACCGATAAGATAATATAAACTACTGCTTGGATTACCGTTGAGCAATTATTACATTATTCACCTTAAAATCCGTAAATTCAGAACTTTCAATGAGGTTTCAATGTATTCAAACGTCAATACATAAATTCATAGGCTTGTTATGATAATTATCAAATACTAATTAATATAGCGGCGATATTTAGTGCTGGATCGTAAAGTGCAACGAGACAAGACGGCGTCGCGTACTGAATAGCGCTATTACCATAATGTAAACGTGTTAGCTAGATTTAAACGCACGATCGCATAAATCTAGAATTCTAGACAAAGGGAGGAAATCATATAACACGAAGATTTTTAATTTAAACATATAGCTAGCTACTGTCTAAGCTAAGCTCAGCTACTGTCAACAAAAGCCAAGCCAAGTTGTACTCCTAAGTTTGTGTTCTGATTATTTCTTCTTTTTTTCTTTTTTTATTCTGTGGTGTGCAATAAAGTGTTTATCTATATAAGTGTTTATGTATCTAACAAAAGGCTCGAACTGTAAAACATCTACCGCCCTATTTAACGGTTAAGTATGTGTTAAAGTTAGTAAAATGTTTGTACTAACTTTAAGAGATGTAATAATTTTCTACCAGAAACAACCACACTTAATTTTCTTAACAGCAACACCTTTTCTCTGTGGATTGTAAAATCTCTGCAGGAACTCTTATATATTACGCGGCAATTAAGTTGATCTAAAATGATATTTGCGCAAGTAAGTACATCGCTTGGTACCTCGCATTACGCGCTTCCCCTCGACGCTCATAGTCATATATCGCAACTCAGTTGATACCCGAAAATGTGTTCTGCATAGGGTTCAACTTATACGCCGCTTACTCATACTGTTGCTTAAATGATCGCTAAATTGATCACATGACATCCGCGCATTCTTAACGTTTTATAAATCTCGTTCCATTTCCATTTCCATTGCATTGACCACGTTTTGTTGAAATCAAAAAATCCATCAATGACTATAGTCCCTCAAACTGAATTAACTGACCATAAGCCCGTTATACTAAATTTTCAAATGAAATTGCGCACAACGCAGTATTCAACTACTAAAATTAGAAAAATTAATTCAGAAAAACTATACTCTGATATTCTAAGCAGTGATTTTAATGTTGTGCTCAGCAATCCAGATCCAATTTCTGCTTTAAATGACCTTATAAATACCATAAAAACCGCTGTAAATAATAACACACAGTTAGTCACATTGTCTAGACGTAAAAAGATCATTAAGCCATGGATTACACCCGGCCTACTTAGATGTATAAGGCATAGAGATAAATTGCATAAGAAAGCCAGACGTTCTCCAGACGATGATGTTGCCTGCCTAATCTATAAACGTTACAGAAACTTCTGTAACTCATTATTGAAAAAAATTAAAATAAACTATGACAAAGAACAGGTTAATTTAGCCAGAAATGATAATAAAAGGTTATGGAACGTCCTTAAAAATATTATAAGTCCTTCCAAGCGTACAGAGTATAGTAAAGAATTGTTGAATCTTCAGGGAACACCGCAGTTATCGGTTGATTACATAAATAGCTATTTTAGCAAAGTTGGTAGTAATTTGGCTGCATCATTTAAGAATGGAGATGATACCACGCCTAAATTTGATAAACTTTCTCAAAAGCAATTAAAATCTTTTGTATTACTGAATACTGATGAGGAGGAGGTCAATAATATCATTATGAATTTAAAAAATGACTGCGCGGTAGGCTGGGATAGTATCTCGAATAATCTTCTTAAACGTTGTAAAACCATACTCATTCCGCCTTTAACTCATATTCTTAATTGCTGCCTACAAAAAGGTATTTTTCCTAAGGTTCTAAAAAAATCAGAGATTCGGCCTATATATAAGAATGGTGACAAAAATTACATTGGGAATTACAGACCGATATCCATTTTGCCATCAATATCTAAAATCCTTGAAAAAATTATTAATATAAGGCTCGTCCAATATTTAGAGAATAATGATCTCTTATCATCAAACCAATTTGGTTTTAGATGTGGTAAATCCACTGATGCAGCAGTGCATACTTTGACAAACTATATAGCAACAAATCTTGATCGAGGTAAAAAATGTATATGCATCTTTCTGGACTTGGCTAAAGCTTTCGACACTGTAAGCATACCAGTCTTAATCAACCAACTGGAATGCATTGGGGTTAGGGGCCTTCAGCTAAAACTTTTCAAGGATTATCTAACAGAAAGATATCAATGTGTTAGAGTGGATTCATTTACTAGTAGTGATCTATTGGTCACCCATGGTGTACCACAGGGTAGCATTCTGGGACCTACCCTTTTTCTGGTATATATTGATTTTCTGACTAGATTAGAACTAGCAAAGGGTCAAATAATTTCTTACGCAGATGACACTGCACTTGTTTTTGCTGCAGACTCATGGAGTGAAGTGTTTGAAGCTGCGCAGTCAGGATTAAATTCCGTAACTAAATGGCTATACGATAATTCCTTGTCGCTTAACATTAATAAAACGAAATACATCAAGTTCTCGATGCGAAAACTTAGTAGTTTTCCAAACAACCTCAATTTATTAGCCCATTCATGTTTCTACTCCACTGTGAATTCTTGCACCTGTCCAGTATTAGAAGAGGTTGAAAGTATAAAATATCTGGGGGTCACCTTAGATTCTCAATTAAACTTTTATAAACATATTGATACTTTAAAAAACCGATTAAATAAAATGATCTATATTTTTAAAAATCTCAGGCATGTAGTAGAACCAGACATATTAAAACGGATATATTTGGCCTTGTGTCAATCTATTATCACGTACTGCATATCATCATGGGGAGGTACTTCTAAAACATATTTAATGAAACTTGAAATTGCGCAAAGAGCAATTCTGAAAGTAGCAACGTTTCGACCATTTTTGTACCCCACATCACTGCTATATAGAAACTGTGAAGTCTTATCTGTCAGGAAATTATTTCTCCTAAGTATTTTGTTAAAGCAACATACTAATTTGATGTATGATGCATCTCTAACGAACAGAAGAGTCAAACACAGAGTAGTGATAATACCACAGTCAAAAACATCGTTTATTCAAAAATTTTATTATTTCTTAGGACCCTACATTTACAATAAAGTTAATGCATTGGCACAAATCTACCCACTTAATAAAATAAATTGCAAAAAAGTAGCTATCTCACACTTACTCAAGTTATCATATGAGGAAACTGAAAGCCTTCTAATCGTTTTAAAGTGACTACAATTAGTGTAACTTCTGATAAATAAGAGTAATAGATGCCCTATTAGATTAGATGTTTATATAATATCATAATCATTCACACTTTACAGAATTGAACACACCCTCTCGTTCTCTATCATTAGACACACACACACATTAAGCAGACACACATTTTTATGAATATTTATTTAGTTTATCGTAGAGAGGTTCACCTATAGTGTCTATGTATGTATTATATTATTAAATTGTCAATTAACTTTATGTTCTATTGTTTAATTCCTTGTTTAAACTTTAAATAAAATAGATATTATGTAACAGCATAAGGGGAAAAGGCACTGAAGCTGAAGCACAGGAAACCCTAGTTCAGTTTCAGAAGCACTATCTCTGGGACTAGAGTAACTTTAGTATAGGTACTTAGTATTATAATTAAGATGATCTATGTTGTTTTTGGAATAATAAAGCATTTATTTATTTATTTATTTATTTATTTATTTCATCTATCGAATCGAAATATCATATGGCTAGACCGCTGGTAGGATCCAATGGGCTTTCCGCAACAAAATGCAACGATGGGAACAACCGTTACTTTTAGCTTTATGTGGAAATAGCAAGGCACTTCGTTCTGTAATGGCATGGCGCTTTATAGTAGTGTTATTATCTCGCTGCAGACTCGGTCATTAATCATTCGAGTGTTTCGCTTTTGTTGTTCTTTGTTGAGTTGTGCATTACTGCAGAACAACAAAAGCGAAACACTCGAATGATTTATGACCGTGTCTGCAGCGAGATAGTGACACTACTATAGTTTACATAACGCACGATCCTGTGTTGGTTCAGTATCAATGTCTTCGGCTCGCTGTCAGACGGACGGACGGACGGACGGACGGACGGACGGACAGACGAACGTACGTGCAAACAAATGCCGATTCTGTGATAACGCAGACTCGACTCAGCTAACCTCTCGACTCATGCTAACAGTTGCCAGATCTGTCGGATTACAGCGAAACACTATCAAGTTTGCATCTACCTCGCGTTTTTACGAAAACAAGATCGATATAGGACATCTTAAAAGTTGTTTTTTGAAATGAAAACTTTTTTTTTTCACTATATACAAGATAGTACTTGACTGCGATCTCACCTGATGGTAAGTGATGATGCAGCCTAAGATGTTATCGTACTAACTTGGAAGGGTAAGTAAATTTACCCCAATAGTTTCTACAAGCATCGCACCGGAACGCTAAATCGCTTGGCGGTGCGTCTTTGCTGGTAGGGTGGTAACTAGCCACGGCCGAAGCCTCCCACCAGACCAGACCTGAGCCAATTTAGAAATTATAAAATTCCAAAGTGACCCGTGACGGGAATCGAACTCGCGACCTCCCACTCGAATCCGAGCGCGCTTGCCACTGCGCCAGGGAGGTCGTCAAAACTTCTTTAGGCGCGTTGACATTCTCGAGATGCGGAAAAACCATTGAACTCGCGACACTGTTTAAAGAGTCCTGCTTTCTTTTCCACAAACCAGCAAAATTGGAGATTTTTAGAGCATGGGCCAGCTCTTTCCTCCAGCTTCCAAACTCCAAGCTATCAACCAAATAAGGATTTCTTGGCGAATTTTTTTTTGGCCCGACACTAAACACTAAAGTAGCCATTTAAAATTCTTCCATTTATTTAACTTAATCTGTGACTGTTTTGCAGCAAACATCTGCAATATGCTCCGGTGTCGGAGCAAAATGAAAGCGCAGTGGTCTATCGCATGTTCACAGGTTTCCCCAAGACATTTTTTGGTCGGATTTTGCAGTTTTAATTAATTCTGTTAATAATTGTTTAAATATTCAAAATATAAACTGGGTTAATTACGAGACTTTTGCATTTAATGTATCTGATAATGAGACAGCATAATATGAATAGAATATTACGCGGCGCTGTTAACGACTAAGCAGTAAAACATGCAGTTTATAGCGTGTGTTCTACGAGATATTGACACAAAATGAGAACAAACTAACGTAGGTACATGGTACATGGATTCTGCATTCTGTTAAGTACTATTTACATCAGTCAAGTACCATAGTCAAGCAGTATTTGTGCCACCTAAATAAATTTCCATGTGATTAAAAAAAAGTTACGGCGTTAATTTCAAGTTTATTGGTTATATCTGTAATGTTATTTTCATGAAAATATCATTATGAAACTGAATAACACTAATAAGTTCTTCATCTTCGAAGATAAGTTAAATGAAACCCTCACAAAATATAGAAATAATTAATCATTTAAATTGGTTCACAATTAGCGAAGTCTTCGTGTAACTAATAAAGAAACGAAAGTGTTATTTAAAGTAAACAGTAAAGAGCCTCAAATAAATCAGTGAGCTAGTACAAGCTGTTGGATACATTTTTACACGAATCTCGATTCGGTGGACAATACAGTCTAAAGGTATGTAGGGACATAGCCGAAAACGTAAGTATAACGCTATCAAAATCTTAACATTATTACGTTAGTGATATTACTATGTATTCGGTGGCATTCCTGTATCCTATACCATCTACTAATACCTATTAACCATGCTGAATATGACCGTCACTTGAATCAACGATGACGAAAACAAACAAAGTTTAAAAAATAACGACAACCGCGACAATTGCAATGGTAAAGATCAAAGATAGGTAGGTACCTAACAACACGTTCGATCGCCATGGACAATAAACTACTTTGTCGCTAGTTTGTCACGTCGCACGTCGCGTCTGGCTATTCATGAACTTTATTGTCAAACCTAATCTATGCTGAGATACATGAGTTCATAATCAGATAGATTTGTTTCTATATGTATACTACCGCTTGCCCGCAGAGGGTATAAATATCTTTGTCCCTTTTTTAGCGCTTTACCTGATGGAGGAGAAAATTTTATCCCCTGTCAGAGGACAAAATCAAGGGCGCAGTGGAAGCGTGCTGGGCCTATAACCTATAATGAAACAGCAGGTTCCGGCATAGACTAACTTTTATTAACCAAAAACGCATATCATCGCATTGACAGCTGACAGCAGATTACAGTACGCAGCCAGAGTATGCAGTCGAATAGAATTATACTATGACATGCAAAAAACATTATTTTGTTAAATACCTAATCAACAATAGTTTTTAGGGGATAAAATTTTTTGTTGATTATTTAATTAAATTGGGTAATTTGGAGGTTCGGTAAAAACAAAAGCTCCATTCCAAGTTTTAGCCGTATATCAAAATAAATTAAAATTTAAAAATCCCAGGCTCCCGTCTCTACTTATAACTAAGCGTAGTGTAAACTGTCCTTAAATGAGAAAATTAGCTGTCAGTATTTAAATTGGTTTTGTTAATAAATTACCCCTCAATGCTTTTTCAGATTGGAATTCATTTTGCAAAGTAGGGACATACTTCACTGTCTTTGCTAGGGGGTTTATGTAAACCTTGCATAAATTTACTTCTCTGATCTTTTTGTAAACCACAGAAAAGAGACTTTTTATCTGTCATGTAAACCCTCTCTCCGTACTCGCATAATATTTCATATCGTTTAATACTTACCTACGAGTTTATGTAAGAAGTTTTTATCGAGCAACTGTACAGACGTTCCTTTCAATTAACTTTACAGTAGACCGACAAGTCGACAACGAACTTTCGCGACAAACTCCGCTTATCTTCATAAAATAATGAATCTCAAATATTTGGAGCACCAAAGGTTATGAACATAACTATACTTAATGATATTGATAAGTAAGAAACTCAAAAGCGCTTAGATATTGTACAAGATTATAAATTGGTGCTTAGATAAGTGTCAAAATGTACAAAACATTACAACATCTAACAAGTCGGCTACTTTGCTAAACTCGCCGACACTCGATTTAGGTCATATGCTTAATATTTTGTTTCCGCGCGTTGATTTAAACGATTTAAAATTACAAATTAAACAGGTAAGTAAACTTACAAAATAGATATTAATTTACAAATCAATTTCTTATTATCGATCACTCACTATCACAAGTGTCAGAGGTTTATAAACCGGGTCACAAATCTAGCTTCGATCGCGTTACTTCAATTATAGATTAGAATTTCAAATTGCAGTAATATATTAAACCTACCTAGAGCAGTATATTAGTAATGGAATAACATATCACATATAACTACTTCTCGTGTGCTGTAATACTCATAACATACAGTTTATATTGACACCTGAGATAACGCCAAAATGTAAGGATGTATTTAATAAATCGAGTTACGATTAACTAATAAGCCAAAGATTGATAGCGTTAACCAGAGTTTTACTATGTATGTTACGGTGATTAGATTAACTACTTAGTCAGCGAGAAATTGATAGTGTTAATCCAGAGTTTTACTAAACGGCGATTTAAGTGGCTTTTTAGTGACCTGCAGTTTAAAAAGTACAAAGACTTTCAAATTGAAACGTCTTTTAAACTTAAATCACTTTGAAGCTGAAACACGATTGGCTTAAATTTTCTCGAAAGTTCTTCTAAAAGTTGCGGCAAAGTCTACATTTTTCTCATTTTCATCGTATCGCATGTAATCGTTATTTTTGTTTCAATGTGTCGTTAAGAATAATATCCAATATCCAAAAACGCTCAGAACTGATTTTTGATAACTGGCTTTAGTTTTTCAGTCTTTAGGTAAAACGTCGTTTTTCTGTTACCAATTTCAGACTTGACTAATACCATAAACCATTTCAATTTTAATGCGTAGATACGTCATAAAACAGTGTCATGTGTGGTGTTAGAGACAAAGCCTAAGTGGATTGGCGTCGGAGTGTTATAACAATTCCGCATTCCCGACCAGCCCGACTCACTACATGTATAGTCATCCTACCTTTTATAATTTATAGTGATATCTCACTCATATGGTTAGTGAATTTAAAATTTTATAAGTTAGAAGGTAGTTAACGGCCTACAAGCCGTATTTAGGTGATTTTGAGTGAAGTTTTACGTAAAAACTATAAAGACAATTACTCTCAAATTTAAACGTCAGGTATTTTGGGTCTTTAATCTAAAATCGCTAAGAAGCAGAAACACGATTGGATAAAATTTTCTCGATAGAAAGTTCTCCCAAAAGTTGCTCCAAAATCTCAGTTTTCCTGTTATATATCGGAAACTGCAATTGATGTAATTGTAATTTTTGTTTTATTGTGTCGGTAATAACAATATTCAAAAACGCTGAGAACCGATTTTTGATAACTGGCTTAGTTTTTGAGTAATTAGGTAAAAGGTCGTTTTTCTGTTATATTCTTCCGCGACGCTGCATGTCGCACCTACCAACGTATCCGTGAGAGTGAGAAAGACAAAAATAAATTCAATGAATCCCCTTAAGTAAGTATCGTAACTTATTTGAGGTTTAAAATCCGGAATGAGTCTCGAAGATCAGTAGCTACGAGTAACTGAAGTTGTGACGTTATAGACAGAACAACCCGGACTCTGAGATAATTTAAACTAACAGACGACAAAATGCGTAGCTTCCGAAATAACACATTTGTTAACAAATCTACCAATTTTAATATCCTATCGAGCTAAGCTTTTTACAGTAACATAAAATGTTATCATAAAAATTATTTTAATTGGGGAAACACTCACATAAAGTCAAGAGATAAAATCGACTTTGCGAGGGTTGGGAAATTTCAGCGGACTTTTTTCAGCGGATAATTTTTGAATACTCAGATATTTCTAAAGGAAATTCAAAATCAATTATCCCGTATTCAACGATAATTTAGTATAATTACCACAAAAAAGCTTGCGCGTATCGGTATGAATACTAATAAGGAAGCGTCAATTGTACCTCAAAAGCCAACAGACTGTGAGGGAGTTAGGGAGCAAGGTGAAAAGGAGTGAAAGGGGAGTGAAAGGGAGCCGAGGGGGATGAAAGCTTTATCCCGGGGACCATTTCGGTAATCAAAAGGCTGCGATGAATAAATCTTTACCGCTGCGGATCATTTACGCGGAATTAAAATTTAAAGCTAAGGATTAATAGACCGTTTAATGAGGTTTATTGTGGGGCTCGGAAAAATAATTGTTTTCTTTTTTTTTATTTATCCGACATCCGACCTATTTAAAGTCAAATATTACCATCATAGTATACTCTTAAAAATAATCAAACGTTTTGAAATATCTCGACCACGGATCATAAGGTTAACACTTTGATTCCCAGATTGAGCCCAAAACTATTTAGAATAAGACTATCTGACGCGGCGAACGCTGTTCTGCCCTATAGGAGTATGAAAAATATTCTTTCGACCTATCTCAGACCTATTATTATTAGAATGTAGAAGAAAAATTATCATAGAAATAGTTTCGGAGGAGTTAGGTTACAATACTTGTGACACGAGATTTATATACATTAGATTTATATACACTACAGTGTGACACGAGATTTATATACATTAGAGTAAAATTCTGAAGTAATCTTTACGCAGTTTAACGACAATAGGTACAGTTCAGAAATGACCAAAATAGTTAATCTTAATCTGTAGTAGTACGTTTGGATAAGAGTTAGTTTTTATCTCTATTAACTAAAAACTGTCAATAATACTGAAATTTCCGAAAAATAATGCATGGATTTATTATAAACAGCTATCCTATAGCTTAAAAGCATTGCAATAATATCATTCAACCGCCGCGTCTGAACCTCGCCTCTATTATTCTTCACAAAAGTCAACAAGCAAGCAGTATGGCGGCTTCTGAACATTTCCTGAGCTCACGGCGTGAAAGATTTTTAAAACCTCCCACTAAAGAAAAATAATCACAAACCTTCCTATCACACGTAATTGTACTCTACTTCTTTACACATTCAGTTGAAATTCCTTTACAGCGATCAAAGTTGACAAATCATCACCCGATAAGTGTGTGCCGATGATATTATGCGTAGGCACGCGTGCGAGCCTGTAATATTTACCCGCTTTCGTTCTCCACTCAAAAATAAACTCTAAAGTCTTGAAAATTAGATGGATTTTACAATGTCAGAAGGAATGCAGAAGTTCATAATAGTTCGCCGTATTGTAAAATCAAACGCTAGTACGCGATGTATCATGTAATTGCGGTGTGAGCTGTAATGACATCTATAATTATATGGAATACGGTCGTAATTTCTACGTGTGCAATTAAGGGTTGCCAGATATTTATTTTTTTCAAAATGAAAACTTTAGATGCATTTTTTTAGATTGGAAAAATCATTGAACTCACGACACCAATGAACCTCACGTAATTGTTCAATTTTTCATTTCTGTCGGCATTCCCGGAGGGCACGTCATCTTTTTCATTATAAAAAAATCCTATTTTTGTATTATTTTTGCGCAAGTTACCAACCAAGGTTGGTATGGTATCATGTCAACATACCACGCTAGTTGCTAAGTTGTGCAAAAATATTTTAAAAAATGTGATTTTCGCCTGCGTTTTCTTAGTTATTAACCCAGCGCGAGTTGCTGACGATACAGAATCAGCCCACAGAATTAGACTAGATAAAAAACATGTCTACAGCTGACAAAAAAGACATGAAGTAAAAAGGAGTTGAAAATTATTAAAAAGTAAAGTACATTTTTAGTGGATAGTCAAGTAATCAAAAATTACACAAATAATTCTTTTTTAATATTCTGTATTTACATACTTTTTAATCAGTCGTATAAGGCAGAGAAAAATTAATGTTTCCGTGAATTAATTTCATGATTTTTTGACGGACTATTTTGTTGTCAGCCCTATATGCTATTCGTTAAGGGGTAGTGTACCGTGATTGCCGGCTGTGCGCGCTAATCCGCGCAAGGCGTGCGCGATCGCGGCGTTGCTTAAGGCTCCTACACACTATGCCGCCGGCATGGCCGGCGGCCATGCCGCCAACAAGCCCGGCGGCATTCCCGGCGGGTATTTGAGCCGCCGGGCTTGCCGCACAAACGAGCCGCTTGCATGGCCGCCGGGGTATGCCGGCGGGTTGCGCGGGGAGCCGGCGTCAGTTCGCTCTGCGAAATGAATGATGAAAATGATGCTCTGCGGCCACCAGCGGCAAGTGCCGGCGGCCTGATTATGCCGGCGGCATACCCGTGCGGCAAAAACCCGCCGGCTGTGCCGGCGGCATAGTGTGTAGGAGCCTTTACTCGCAGAGTCGCAGGCTGTTTGTCCACCATGACCGACAAACGATAAACGACATTTCATTTATAGGTTGTCGGTAAACGATGACGGCAAAAGTTTAGCCACTTGGAAATGAAGACGATATCGTTGAAGACACGTTTAAGCGCGTGTTCTGTTACGAAAAATTGAACCGATAGAATATCTATCGGTGTTTTTGATAAATTATGTCGGTTTTGGTGTGGAGGTGGTATTAGAAGATACCTATTCTTACTAGCTATTTTCACAAATCCCGTCAAAACTATGGTTTTTTTTTTCAGGATAAAAAGTGTAATGTGTGAACTGTGAGGTTACAAGTATAACCGATATATTTTCTCCATTTAAAATTACAGCCGAATCGGTTCAGTAGTTGCAGCGTGAACATTAACAAATATATACACATACACATTACTTATATATAAACTATCAGCTTTATATTGAGTGTTATTTAAATATTAAATTTAGTATGTAGCTCTACATGTGACCGATATGTCGGTTATCGGATGTCGGTTAGATGGACAAACGGCAATACAGTACTCGTCAGGCGTGAGGCGTGAGCGGTGAGGCAGACATGCCTCGAGGCGTAGACGCACAGATTAAATGCAATTTTAACTAAACTTTACCACGCTCTGTTGGGAACTTGCCATTATTGATAAACAAGTGAAGGAATTCCTAGCCAATACTGTTTTAGTTTTAATGTTAAGAATTATGACTATGTGGAAAATTCACAAGTAGTTTACGAGATACCAAGCAACAAGAACTTTTTTACTTTATTTGCAAAATACGCTTTGACGCTAGGTTTTTCATCCAACGCAACCGAGAAACAATATATGAAAGCATTAATTGTATTTCCACGTCTGACGTAGTATATCAACTGTACAGTACAACTATCAGTGGGCTGATTCTGTGTCGTTAGTTAGCAACTCGCACTGGGTTATTAACTTCGAAAACGGAGGCAAAACTTTGTATTATTTTTGCACAAGTTAGCAACTAGGATGGTATGTTGACATGATACCATACCATACAAGGTTGGTAACTTATGCAAAAACAATTCAAAAATAGGACTTTTGCTTACGTTTTCTTAGTTAATAGCCCAGTGTTAATTGCTAATTAACGAAACGGAATCAGGCCACTAATCTGCACCGACAGAGTCAAAGAAACCTGTAAATTTGTTATTTATATCGTATGTAAGTGTGTCTGGTTGTACAGCCATACAAACCAAATAAAACAACGCAATTCAATCAAACGTAGCCGAAAAACATTTATTCAATAATCTTTTAAGCCGGCTTCATCTAATGCATGAATAGGTGGAACTTAAACGCCGCTTAGCCGCATCCATCATCCATCACCGTCATACGAGATCGTTTGTACTTCCCACCGCTGACGGAGTGCAGTAAATGTACAGTGAGGCCCCGATGAACTAAAAGCGGACTAATATCTGACGGAGCCTCTTCAGTTGTCTTTAGTTTTGTGCTAGATTAAGCACAACTTCTGGAAACTGAAGAGTTTGAGATAACCATTTTGAATACTCGTAAACTCAATTTAACTTTGTACTTCAGTCATTAATTATTTTATGAATAATCCATTATGAACAGTTTCTGTTTGAGTTGTTTTCCAGTGAGAAATTTAGAAACAAGCCCGATAATAGTAAAAGCCAATGCTAAATTAAATAAAAAGGATTGTAAATACCTTTTTCGTGCAGTTGCTTTTGATTTAATCTCCCAAGGTTCCAGGTTCAATTCCCAGCACAGACCAGCTGTGCTATTCTGCAAAAATACTTATAGCAGCGACGAGCTAAAATCTATGCGCTGATTGGTTAATGCTTCCGTCAGTTATGCAGCCAAGGCGACAATTGACTGCTGATGGCTGCGTTGCTATGGTTACCGTCGATGGTTGGCCGCTGTACATTTTTATTTTTTCGAAAATAACACCCCAGTTTAAGATTCGTAAATATCAAAATTTCAGATGGTCAGATTAATTTGTTTTGCTATAATCCGCTACTTGAAAAGATTCTGTATGGTACAATATGCAGGAACACTGCCCACATGAAACACTACACTTAATTTTCCAACACTTTCTTCGACGCACGTTTCGTTCCGACTCCGGGACATCCTCAGGAGATGTTGACTTCACAATTCTCTAAGAGAAAAAAAATTAATCTGTCCTGCTAATTATGGATTTCCGCAAAACAACGCCTGCTTCCATTCAATATCAAAATTTTCTTATGTCTGTTTTGGTGGAAGGAATCGGCCACGATGCTGTGCTATCCTCTTGAGTAAGTTCAATAACATCTTTACATACTCTGAGATGAAATTGCAGTCAAGTTATATTTTGCATTTTTAAAACAACATGATAGTATCAGATATTTATGAGGATAAGAGCTATCCAACTGTATGCTTGCTAATCTGTGTCGCCACTGCTGCCTCCAGCGACCCCGGTATTGGATCCGAGACACGGTTTGAGTAATGGCGGCGCTGCCATCGTCCAAACTGATTTATTAAATAAAATTAACGTCCGCCTGATAAACGAGCTACTTTAACTTTGACGCAAATTCAATACGAAGTTACTGTTTGAAGGAAGCGCGAGCCATAATCCATTTCAAAAAATTAATTTTTCCTGGTGGTAGAATATCTGATACTTAGTTTATACAGAATATATTGCACGTCAGAAGCCAAAATGGCGTTACTCAATCAGAAAGAAAATAACTTAATTCAAAAAACTAATAGAAATAGGTGCACGCCATATTAAAAACACAATGAATTAAAGCAAGACTAAGCAGAAAAACTCAAATAGAAAAAGTAGGTAAGAAATACTTTTTTTTTTTATACTATATAGGCTAGCGCTTGACTGTGATCACACCTGATGGAAAGTGATGATACAGTCTAAGGTGGAACGCGCTTGCCTAGAAGATGCCTATTCACTCTTGATTTGAAGGCACCCGGGTTGTAAGTGGCAGGAAAGATACTGCCTGGGAGGGTATTCCAGGCCTTTGCAGTGCGTATCAGGAACGAGGAATCAAACCGCTTCGTACGCGTCATTGGTACGTCAACTATGTATGGGTGGAAGCCTTTACGATGCCTTGCCGTTCTATGGTAGAAAGGTGACGGGGGAACCAAATTAAAAAGTTCCTGAGCACACTCTCCGAAATATATTCTATAGAATACCGACAGACAGGCAACCTTACGACGATGTTCAAGGCTTTGGAGTTTTTTGTGGACCAATGTCGGGTTGCCGATGAGTCTTCTAGCACGGCGAATACACAGCCAATAAAGACCAAATCCTAAAGAATCGAAATAGTATAGAAACAGCGTCTTATAAGTGTAAAAGTTACAGGCAAAGCAATCATTATTATTTCTATGGTAGGTCGGTTTTGTGACAAACGTTACCAATAGAAATCTCTTGATTTTGAAACAAAACATACATCACTAATCCCCACAAGTAACCTGAGAGTTCTTTAAACGATTAACGTGACGACGACGGAATACTTTGAGACTTGGCAGAATCAGGTTATATGTAAAGAGAAGGAGTGCAGAATATTCAACAAATTTTCGCTATTTCAATCAGTGAACGTGACTGACATCATTGCCGTTTTCACGCACGAGTTCTTTAATCGTGCACAGCATGCGCAGCACCGCGCGGACACGGCAAGCAAAATAAATCAACTACCCTCTGCTCTGTGCGTAGCGCGTATATCGGGGATGCAGCTAATAAAATCAAGGGTAAATCTTGCTAGGGTTGTCAGCATTTCACGCCGTAGAAAA
Source organism: Coenonympha arcania (assembly GCA_036785405.1). Taxonomy (NCBI): domain Eukaryota; kingdom Metazoa; phylum Arthropoda; class Insecta; order Lepidoptera; family Nymphalidae; genus Coenonympha; species Coenonympha arcania. Next base: position 15,250,435 of record CM072068.1, on the reverse strand, counting down.
AAATCACCTTGAATGGAAGCAGGCATCATTTTGCGGAAATCCACTTCATAATGGGAGATCGTAGAGACTCTACTCTATCTCACATTTTGAAGTCACCATCTCCTGTGGATATCCCGGCGTCGGGAAGAAACGAGCGTGGAAGAAGGTGTTGGAAAAATTGTGTGTGGTGTTTTATGTGGGCGATATTCCTGCATTTTGGACTATACAGATTCTTTTTTCAAGTAGCGGATTATAGCAAACAAAATTAATATTATGTCCTGCTAAAAACCACTTTCATGCTTTGATATACTGCGTAATCTAAAATAAAAAATATTCCCACGAATTGAGAACTTCCTCCTTTTTTTGAAGTCGGTTAAAAAGAATGCAACATTCACTTGAACACTTGTTCATCAAATGAAAAGAATGTTGTAATTTTTATGCGTTTTTTGTTATGTTTTTTTTAAGCAAGACACGGGGCAGCAGTTGACGGATTTTTTTCATAAATATTTTTGTTGCAGGATAACGACCGCGAGAATCAATACAGGAGTATTTTACTGCTATAGACTGAAGATGTCTTGTAGAAATTTTAAGAAGCAGTTCTACAATAAAAATACAGATCTCCTGGCTGAATTCTATAACACCAAGAAAATGGCAGAAGACAGGAAAAGTCTCCAAGTTCTATAGGCAGTTGTAGTATGTACAGTCACAGAATGAAAATGTTCGTCACCTTAGTGTCGGTTTTCGCTTAAACTGGTACTGCAAGAGTCCATTACGCCAACATAACAACAAAATGCCACATAGATTCAAAAAATAATAATATGTGCTTCCGATATGTTGAACGAATCAATTTGAATATCGACGAACCTTTTCATTCCGCGACTTCGAGCTAAATACCAAAATATATGTATAGTTGTTGCCAGCCCTAAAAGGGGCTAATAACACCGGGGGCCGGCCCTGCGACCAGAGCAGCGAGACGCGTACAATAAATAAACGCCGTAATTAAGCCTATTCATACATCAAATTATTTCTATGCCGAATTAAGGGCGATGCCTCACAAATTAATAGAACTCACTGCACAGAAAGGGACTATAGAGATATTCTGATTTCTGTAACGTTGTTTATAAATATTTCGATAGCTTTATGTTCCAATTTGTCTCTGACTCCGATGACAACAAGGACATAGAGGAATTCAAAACTTCATCATTGTCGATTAAAAACCCTGATAGTACCGTAGGTTTAAAACTATAGGTAATTATTTGATCTATTCATTGCATATAATATGATTGATTGAAGACAAGACGTTATAAATAGGTACATTATATGGCCAATGGCCAACAAAATAAATATGATTGAAGACAAGACGTTATAAATAGGTACATTATATGGCCAATGGGCAACAAAATAAAAAAATAGTGCTACGTATTAGCACGTCTTGTACGAAGAAGAGCCCAAAAGAACTCATTTGTATTGTAGTATTGTAGTAATTTAATATATTGCCACTAAATACGATTTTGTTGGTGTTACAAATTAAATACAAATATATATCATTGGTAACCATTACAAACCATCTGTATCTATACTGATTACTGAGAGTAGCTTGAACACCTCAGCCAGAACATTTCAGCCATTTCTTAACGACAAATATTCTTGGAATGATAGAAATATGCCTTTTTCATACTTTATAAGAAATCTTGTATTATAACAATGACATTTTTGAATAGAGTGTACTAATCACTTGAAAATAAAACTTTCTTTCATACTTATAATATTGTTTAATGTTGACGTAACAGCAATTATTTACAGTAATTGTTTAATTATTAATTTGAATATCAAGTACTCAGACACACAATATAAAATGCCGAATGCGAGTCCCAGAATGCCCGAATGTCTTGTCGTTTTTCTATTTATAGCTTTTCCTTTATCCCACCAATTTGGAAAATATCTTACCCAGAGATGTCACACTACTTTAAAAAGCCTTTCATTGGCCGCCTTGCTCAATTTTACCAACTTTCATAACAACTTTATCTGCCTTTCACGCTATTGGTTAGTTTCAGTCAATCTTACCAATGTTCATAAAAGGCAGACCCCTGTTATTGGTCAACTCAACCACAGATAAAACCAAAGTTAGCATAGAGTTTGTAGCTAAATGTTGCTAGAGCAATAATTTTAAATTATTCGTGTTTTTCTTTTCCAAATATTGTGGAATAAATGTAGGAATCACGACATTCGGCCATCCGAAACCGTGCAACCACCCGGTGCACGATAGGTACATACAATCCGTCTTAATTATTATAACTAGCATCAGTTACTTAATTTTTAACAATAACATATATTAAAACTAACTCTATATACATTTTAAATGATATGTACATACAATAGGTATAACTTAAAATTGCAGATTCTACACACTAATCTTTAAAACTATACTTATAATCACGACATTCATATAGAGTTATTATGACACCTTAGATCAATTTGAGGTGATTAAAATTAATAACTAAAACTATTAAATAATGTAAAGTACTAAATAATGTGATCACATTCAATCAATTAATATTACAAAGTATTTTCACAAGTTCTCTTGAATTTAATACAGTTAGTAGTAGAGGAGAGAAAGTCTGGAAAAATGTGGTCTTAAAGTATGATAAAATAGTAATTCTGAAGGATAATGAAACTAAAAGTAAAAATAAAAACACGTGTAAAGAATTTTCATCATCTTCTTCAGACAATAAATCACAACGTAACAAAAATTGATAAGAAGAAAAATAAATCTCATAACACAAAATATAAAGGATATTCGAGAAGCTGACCATAATTTTGCCCGCTAGGAAATGCTTTTCTGAGTTTAATTTGCCATTCCTCCCAAGTATGAACTACAGTTGGTAATGCCTCATACCAAATTTTACCAACCCCCGAAAGCTTTTGCATGGCAAAATGAATGGTTTGCTTCTCGTTCCAATTATATATGCTAGAACACCCATTTATTTTCTTTATCCAGTTATCGACACTTTGCGTTTTACTAGATGTATCAAATGAGGGTATAACATTGATAAGATCACTATAAAACTGATGAGATTTTTCCTTTTGTACTGAAGAGAGCATTTTTAATTTTTATCACTTCATCACTAATAAACCCCGTAGATGTATTCTTGTCAAGTCCGGTGTCATCGACATGATGTGGAATAGATTCAGCAGAACTGACCTCATTGACAACCCAAGGAGTCATGGACGACACTCGTGCAGCTTTACGAGTGCGATGCTTAGACGACGATGCCTGTACGCACCGCCGCTTCCTTACGGTAGGGCGCCCTCGCGCCTTGTTCTGCTCAGCCGGACCCTCAGAAAAATAAAAATTGTATTAAATACCGATTCGTTTCTCTACTCAATGCTAATCTAGGCGTTTAAATATAATAATAGGTAAAGAAGCTATCAAATTTAAATAATTGAAGTCCTTCAATTTCACGTTTTCAACATTCTAAAACCTTTCAATAACTACATTCAAATATTTATGAGAACATTTCATACTCTATCAAAGCAAGGTAGTTTTCAAAATTATTATGTGTATAATTTCTATCGTAACCTGAACAAAAATATTATAATAATATAAACCTTCTATCAACTCGGGTATTTATATTAAAACTTGGCTCCCACTAGTTCTGGTGTGACTCACTTGGCCACCTTAATTGATTGTAGTATAATATTTAATTACCTTCTATATGCGTTGTGACACACTTGGCCACTCTTATTAGCAGTGACACACTTGGCCACTCTTATTATCAGTGACACACTTGGCCACTCCTATTATCGGTGATACACTTGACCACCCCTATTATCGGTGACGCACTTGGCCACCCCTATTAACCCCTATAACTGGTGACACACTTGGCCACCCTTCTTTTCGGTGACTCACTTGGCCACCCCTATCATCAGCGACGCACTTGGCCACCACCATTCTAGATAACACACTTGGCTACCTAATTTTAATTTAATCATCCAACTCTCCTAATTAATCATCAGTTGATCTATTTATAATACGTAATAATATGTAGCAATATCACAGAGTAATTGTAACGAGTGGTTGCGGAGATGGGCGACGCGGGCAGACGAGTTCAGGCGACAAGGGACGAGCGGAGACGAGCGGAGCCGTGGAGAGGGGAGCGAGAGCCGTGGAGAGGGGAGCGAGAGCCGTGGAGAGGAGAGCGAGAGATGTGGGGAGTTGTGTGTCCTTATAAAGGGCAGAGAGGCGTGCGGGGGATTATTAGTGATAGTGATAGTGAAGTGATAGTGATGTACCAGTGAATAAGTGAATTATTTTGTGTTACTGTGATATTTAATAGTTTGACAATATAATTTTGTGCGATGTGAAGCGTCTCATTTCTGACTCCTAACAGTCAGAAGTGGGATATATACCACACCCACGTGACGTGAAAAAAGAGGCCGGGAACATACGTGACGTCAGAGAGATTGCGGAAATCTGAAGAGGATTGGTTACCCAGCGAAAAATCTCACGTGAGTGCCGATGAAAGTAGTTATCGTCAAAATTGCTTTGAAGGATATGCATGATAATACGTGAGAAAGAAAAGCTGTTGAATCAAGTTTACTCGAGGGTAGTTTGAAAAAAAAATCGGAAAAGTATGAAAACTGCTGAGTTGTACCTGATTGTAACCCGGAAAAACGTGATGATATGAATGTGAAAAAGCAGGAGTTACAAGATTGATCAATTGGGTGAGATCTATCGGTGGAGTGACAAAAATGGGGTCAGGCATGTAACCGGTTAGCTACAACGGCAGCATAGCATATCGCAACTGCTTATCATTTTTGTGAGACGATTTGACGGTAAATTTGATGATGAGTATTTGTAACGGTAGAAACTGAAATGAAGCGGGCAGTATAATTGCTATAATTGTGGCTGTTTCATACTGTGTGCAATACGGAGAATAAAATTCAGAAATAATTTCTAAGATTTTCAATGCGTTTTACGAGGCATAAAGAAGTTCGATGTGGAACAAGATGTGTGAGCACGTGAGCGTAACTAGGGCTGGTAAGTGTTCGGACCCTGAGATTGAACGTAGGGATTTTGAGAAGCTTTTGGTAATGTATGATCGTTCCAATATTACTAAGAGAATGTTGGTGTTGCTAATATTTGTTTTTATGTTTCATAAACAACTGATGTGAGTCTAGCGCGTTGGTCAGCGTATCGCCTCGTGTGTGTTGGCTCGCCGTGCTGTGCTGGAGCTGCATCAGTGCGCTGGCTGCGTGTCTCAACGGGCATATGCGTGTGTCTAACCTACTCGTGGCTGCGTGGAGTTGAGGCTGCACATCATTTAAGGGACGTATGATGTCATTAACCAGATGGCGTCTCTGGTGAGCTGTATTTGTTCCAATTATGATTTTGATTAAAGTATTCAACTGTTTCTTGTGTCGACGTAGTAAATACCGCGCCGTTACGTCGTCGAGCATTGTGTTCATTTTAACTCAAAGTTAAAATTTGTATGACATTATGTGTAGGTAATCAGATGAGTTGGGATTTGTTATCTCTAAAGGTACAAGTGCGTAGTGTTGTAGGCAGCTTAATTTAATAAGAATCGGTTATAGAAATGTTTTCGTGAAACTAGTAATATAGTCGAAATTATAATCTAGTGACACAGTTGACCAAAAGTTATTGGCGTGCGCGTGTGTATGTTTGTGCATGCCTGTACATGCGAGCAAGGACTATGACTTCTCGCAAGTGCAGCATGGCAGGAATTTTAGTGTCTTACTACAGAGGCTCAGGTCAATCGTTTGTTTGGAGATTATCAGCATTGTACGCTAGTAATCGATTAAATCCGTCATCATTAATTATTTGTGTTCAAAAAAACGTGCAGGGCTATTGCAGTTTTTATAATGTAGGTAGTTTCAATGAAAAAGAAAATTGTGCTTGGCCGTCATAGTTATGCAACTATTAGTAAGAGTTCTTACGTGTAGCTGTACTTTTTTTTAGAGAAAATTAGTAAGTTACATAGTGAGTTATACAGAGCTAGGAAATAAATGGTTTTCAAAAATAATTAAGAGAATAATCTTTGTTGTTTCGGACAAAAGTGTTGGGAAGTAAAAGGGATGGATTAAATTGGCGTCTGAAGTATGAAAGTTGAGATAGATGTGTGATGTGATGAGAATGGATAGGATAAGGGACGAGATAGAATAGGGGACAAGTATGCAAGGCGAAGTTTGAAACTAGCGCCAGTTACCGAAAAAAATGAGGAGTAGAAGTTCAGCGTGGTACGGTCACGTAATGTGTGGACTGGAAATTATGTAGGTAACAAGGAATGCTGAGTGCAAGTATGTATGTTGAGGGACGATGAAGTAGAGGAAGACCGAAAAAGAGGTGAATGGATTGCGTAAAAGAGGATACGAGTATAAAAAGAGTGGATTACAAGTTGACAGCTGATCTAAATGAATGTAGGAAGACGTGTTGTGCCGACTCCACATAATGTGGGAAAAGTACGGTGAAGGAGAATCTCAGTTGTGTAAAATTTTGTTGCGGATTGAGATTACTATGCTGCGTCTGAGTGTTCGAGAGTGCCGTGGTATCAAGAGGCATCATCAGAGAAGGCGAGCAACTCCAACGGACCAGCAGCAGAGGGTCACTGTTGAGGCATCGTTCACGAATCGATGCAGGAGACTCCAGCCCGGTTAAGTTGAGTATCTATATCTAAATTACTAGTCATGCGAAACTTGTTTCATTGCTTATTTGGGGCTATTTGCATTTTGCTGCGCTGTTTCTCTTCTCTGACACCTGAAAAAGCGATATGGCCGAGCAGGGACCTGATTAGAAAAAGCAACGAGGTGACCGAGCAGAGACCTGATTCGTTGTTTCATAGTAAGCAGTAGGAGGTTACTAGTGTAGTGGTTGCTGTGTCATGATGGTTGTGCAGCGCACCACGCGTGTGGAGAGTAAAGGATCAAACTTTAATCTTTCTAAAGTTAGGCGCGACCCTGTAATCGTTTGGCAAAATTTAACTGGTATTCCATGAGTTAAATCGTATTTACATTCCAGATTTATTTGACTTTAAGTTAAAGTTTTTATTTTTGAGTTACAAATTAGTAAAGTAATCAGTTTTAGCCTGTATTGTTGGTTGAGAGTCTGATTCTGGAAACTTCAGTTTAGAAGTAGGTACCACCTAGTTTCGTTGGCGTTTGAGGTTTCAAGTTGCCTTTTAAAAGTGAACTTGAGTTTCATATTTGTGTTTGGAAGTTAAATTAGTTTTGGCCAGTACGGGAGTTGACTTGTAAGAGTTACACATTTTTAGTTACACATTAGAGTTTAGCGATTAGAGTTTAGAGATTAGAGTTTAGCGATTAGAGTTTAGCGATTAGAGTTTAGCGATTAGAGTTTAGCGATTAGAGTTTAGCGATTGGAGTTTAACGATTGGAGTTTAGCGATTGGAGTTTAGCGATTGGAGTTTAGCGATTGTAGTTTAGCGATTGGAGTTTAGCGATTGGAGTTTAGCGATTGGAGTTTAGCGATTGTAGTTTAGCGATTGTAGTTTAGCGATTGGAGTTTAGCGATTGGAGTTTAGCGATTGGAGTTTAGCGATTGGAGTTTAGCGATTGGAGTTTACCGATTGGAGTTTACCGATTGGAGTTTACCGATTGGAGTTTACCGAGAGTTTACCGATTAGAGTTTACCGATTAGAGTTTACCGATTAGAGTTAGCGATTAGCGTTTACAGATTAGCGTTTACAGATTAGCGTTTACAGATTAGCGTTTACAGATTAGCGTTAACATATTAGCATTCACAGTTAAGCGTTTACGGATTAGAGTTTATAGATGAGTTAGCACATGAGAGTCTGCAAATTAGAGTTTGCCGAATAGTTGGCCAAATAGTTTTCCTAATAGTTTCCCTGGCAGAAATTTCCTGGGAGTTTTTCTAGGAGAGTTTTCCTAATAGAGTTTTCCTTATAGAGTTTTCCTTATAGAGTTTTCCTAAAAGGGTGTTTCTAATAGTTTTCCTAATCGTTTCTCTAATAGAGTTTCTACCGGTGTCGTACTGAATTTCTGGCTGGATTTGTGGCACTTCTGAGCCGATGTAGTTTTGGCTGAGTCGGGTGAGTCAGTCCGCGAAGACGGGATCTGGTTGTAATTTAAGGGATTTTAATTCAGGGTTATTCATGATTTCGGGGATTCTCGACAATATGATGCGAAATTAGGGGCATTGGGGGTGGCATGATGGGGTGGCTGCAAGGAGTTGCGGCCATTGCTCCTGCAGATTACCTGCGGCCTTGCCCTGGGGTCATTGATTGCATTGCCAGCAGTGGTGACGAGGATGTTGAGGGATGAAGAACCTGGGATGACTTCACTGATTTAGTATAGATAGAATTTGTTAGAGATCTAACGTGTGCTTCGGCGCCAATTGCGGCGCAATTGTTACAGGATGGCCGACTGTAACGAGTGGTTGCGGAGATGGGCGACGCGGGCAGACGAGTTCAGGCGACAAGGGACGAGCGGAGACGAGCGGAGCCGTGGAGAGGGGAGCGAGAGCCGTGGAGAGGGGAGCGAGAGCCGTGGAGAGGAGAGCGAGAGATGTGGGGAGTTGTGTGTCCTTATAAAGGGCAGAGAGGCGTGCGGGGGATTATTAGTGATAGTGATAGTGAAGTGATAGTGATGTACCAGTGAATAAGTGAATTATTTTGTGTTACTGTGATATTTAATAGTTTGACAATATAATTTTGTGCGATGTGAAGCGTCTCATTTCTGACTCCTAACATAATATTTTCTAATATTTTGCACTTTCATGTTGTATTGATTGATTACAATATGGCGGTTCTTAAAAGAATCCTTTGAAAAAAATAATAATCAAGATCAGAATGCATCTAGGTTTGTGCACGCCCGGAAGTGACGTAGTTAATATTTGATTTCATTCCCATACCTACATATTGGAGTTTGACCGGATGTGACAAACCAAAATACAGATAATAATATAATTTTTGTATCTTTAAGTATTTATGAATTATGAAATAATGAGTTTTTATATAATTTTACTGGGTAGCTAACAACAGTAATACTAAAATATCAGCAACTAAAGAAAAGAAAATCATTGCACAAAATGACGGTAGTTACTCACGGAAAGTAAGTAGGTACCATTGCAAAAGTATGACGATTCATTCTACGACGTATATTATAGAATTGCCCACCAATGTTCTTCGAACCCTGGACCGTGATCGAAATTCGAAATGAAAAGCGATTTGTACTACTAATAATCTTAGCTTTAAGAAACCAGGAAGGCGACATGATAACGCGAGCTAACTTCCTACAGCGCCATCTTGATTTAGTATTGGACATTATGTCATACCTTCAATATTCGTTTTCAATTTCCATTTTGAAAAAGAAACCATTTATTTTAAAATACATAATAAAATAATAATGCTGAAACCAAAGTCAGAATTCATTACCAGAGAGTAGCTCTGGCCAAATGAATAATGCAGTAATCTCAACACCATTTTTATTTTATCAAGGAATTAACATGGTATTTTCCGCAAAAATATTTAATAATGCTTTAATTTGCACCCTCAGAATACAGAATAAACACTAACAGTATCAAAAGAGAAGCAATACCTAGGAGTCGCCTAGGCCACTTGCCCTCAAACGATACAACAGTATTTATCGTAATCATGACGATGTTTGTCAAGAAATATTTAATAATGCTTTAATTTGCACCACAAACACTATCAGTATCAAAAGAGACGCAATACCTAGGAGTTGCCCAGGCCACTTGCCCTCAAACGATACAACAGTATTTATTGTAATCATGACGTTTGTCAAGGATTACGAGCAACAAAACATTATTAGATTTTCATAAAACATTATTAAATTCATGCACAACACAAATATCATAGTAAGTACAATTATTAGTAGAGATTTTGAGGGTATGACACACAAATATCAAAATAGAAGAATCACATATTTACATACCTGTGAGTGCGAGGCCATTGTCACTTCTGACTTGTACTAATCACTTGAAAATAAAACTTTCTTTCATACTTATAATATTGTTTAATGTTGACGTAACAGCAATTATTTACAGTAATTGTTTAATTATTAATTTGAATATCAAGTACTCAGACACACAATATAAAATGCCGAATGCGAGTCCCAGAATGCCCGAATGTCTTGTCGTTTTTCTATTTATAGCTTTTCCTTTATCCCACCAATTTGGAAAATATCTTACCCAGAGATGTCACACTACTTTAAAAAGCCTTTCATTGGCCGCCTTGCTCAATTTTACCAACTTTCATAACAACTTTATCTGCCTTTCACGCTATTGGTTAGTTTCAGTCAATCTTACCAATGTTCATAAAAGGCAGACCCCTGTTATTGGTCAACTCAACCACAGATAAAACCAAAGTTAGCATAGAGTTTGTAGCTAAATGTTGCTAGAGCAATAATTTTAAATTATTCGTGTTTTTCTTTTCCAAATATTGTGGAATAAATGTAGGAATCACGACAAGAGCAAGTGCCGAGTTTCTTGCCAGTTCTTCTCGGAGCAAACCTGGTTTCCGAACCTGGCGGTAGAGTTTTGACTTTTCATAAGAGCCTATTATTTAGGCCTACCTATGTGAAAATAAATATTTTCATTTTCATTTTCATACACATTCTTTACGCATATACAAAAAACATAGGTACAAAAACGCACCAAAGTACAATCGCCCCAAACTCCCACAATAAAATCACTAAATACTAATTATATCGTTCGCGAATTCGATGCGTTTGACAGTTGGGGGCGGCCATCTTGCATTTGTTGCATTGTTGTGTCTGCAAATGGCAGAGATCACTTATTAATAAAATTGGGGTGCTACCGAGCTCCGAATGTTTGGAACATCTGTGTCGTATTATTATTAGCCCTGTTATTAGCTTATTCAAGCCATTAGTAGGCGTATTCATCATCAATATCTCAAATAAGATCGTCGAATTCACAAAAGGTACATTTTCTAGAAAATTATGGAAAACGCTTAGCCCTACAGGGTTATCACACGAAGTTTTCTTTCGCAGCTTAAATTGGGCGAATTCTACTCAGTGATAGGTCAAGCTCATTTCTAGAGTAACGCTAAATTGTTATCGTTAAGGGGATTTATTGAATTCATTTTTGTCTTTCTCACTCTCACGGATACGTTGGTAGGTGCGACATGCAGCGTCGCGGAAGAATATAACAGAAAAACGGCCCTTTAACTAATTACCCAAAAACTAAGCCAGTTATCAAAAATCGATTTCTAAGCGTGTTTGGATATTGTTATTACCGACACATTAAAACAAAAAATTACAATTATACCTATCCATTGTAGTTTCCGATAAAAAACAGGAAAATTGAGATTTTGGAGCAACTTTTGGGAGAACTTTCTTTCGAGAAAATTTTATTCAATCGTGTTTCTGCTTCTAAGCGATTTTTAGATTAAAGACCCAAAATACATGACGTTAAAATTTTAAAGATTTTTATAGTTTTTAAGTAAAACTTCATTCAAAATCACTTAAATACGGCTTCTACGCCGTTAATCACACCTGCCCCTAGATTGTGTAAGTAAAATGTATTCATCGTAAACAAAATTTTCTCGCTGATTGGTTCGCTTATTTACATCAGCCAATCAGGGGCAGAATTCGCTAACGATTACGATTGAATATACATTTTTCTTTCGTAATCAGACCCGTGATGGGAATGGGTGAAGATAATAATATAATACAACCTAAGGTGAAACACGCTTATCTATGAATGAGGGCTAGACAAAGTAACAGTCGTTTGGAGTTAGCGACAGTAGACAAAAATGTATGGACTAAAGAAGTGACTAGAAAAACCACATGACCGCATAGAGGAAAACACGTTGTGTTTGAAAATCGACTGCGACTATTTGAACGCTCCCTGGCGTTCTCGCAGACGGCAGACCTTGTAGATAACTGTAGCGTACTTCGCATGACAATTGACAGCCGACAGTGATCAACGCTAAGCATAAAGTAGATTCTGCTTTCATTTGTTTTCATTATTCGTCACGTGGTTTGCCCATACATTTTTATCTACTGTCGTGAACGCTAAACGACTGTTACTTTGTCTAGCCCCGCAGGTGTACCTACCTACGATTCCATCATCACTCGTCGCGTTAAAAATAAACACGAAGCTCTGCAGTCCATTCACATTAGCTGTCAAAAGATGGCACCCATAATGAAATGTAAAAGAGCCACGCGGTTAAAAATAGTCGACCGTTAGCGAGAGAGTTACTAATAGAAGTATTAATGAAACACTTCAGCGGATTGTAATATATTATTATGACATTAGAGTCGAATATTTCATGTGTTTAAATTATTCGTGGTGCAATATTATTAATACTTTATTTTTAAACGCGACTTCTACATCATGGTACCACGGAAACTCTACACGGAATGGTTTTCTAAAAGTTACGTTAACCGCGTAAAAACAGTATTTAAGCGATTTTGTATGAAGTTTTATTTAAAAACTATAAAGACAACTACTTTCAGTTTTAAACGTCATGTATTTTGGGTCTTTAATCTAAAATCGCTTAGAAGCAGAAACACGATTGGATAAAATTTTCTCGATAGAAAGTTCTGCAAAAAGTTGCTCCAAAATCACAGTTTTTCTCATTTTTATCGGAAACTACAATGGATGTAATTGTAATTTTTGTTTTAATGTGTCGTTAATAATAACATCGGAAAACGCTTAGAAACAGATTTTTGATAACTGGCTTAATTTTTGAGTAAGTAATTAGGTAAAAGGTCGTTTTTCTGTTATATTCTTCCGCGACGCTGCATGTCGCACCTACCTACGTATCCGTGAGAGTGAGAAAGACAAAAATTCAATAAATCCCCTTATGAAAGAACTTTCAAGTTTGAGCTTAAAATAAGATAATAGGTTAAAACTATGTCATTTTATTAACAAAATACTAAATAAGATAATAGTATAGTTAAACGTTGTTTTAATTAGGTACTCTTACCTCGGTAAATATTTATAAAACTTCAAGTCTGTCTATTTTAGTGACGATTACTACTCAATCAAGACTACAGAAGCTTTTTTCCATGCATTTAAAAAAAACATTAAGTATACCTGGGTACCTAACCTATGTATAAACTCAAACCAAAGATAACCTTCAAATCAAAATAAATTTTCCTTCTTTCACATACTCGTTATTCACAATTTTTTTGTGTATACGGAGATCTGAGAACAAAATTATTTTTCATACTTACCTCAAGGATAAAATAATTTATAAGACTAAACTACGTCTATCAGGTCAGTTAGTAAACTTATTACATAAGGTTAAAACATTGAAAATTGTGAATGCAAAACTAACAACGTATTCCTTAGTGTTTGTGGTAATTACTAATTATCCCTTATACTTCTGATAACATACGCACACTTACACAAACGTTATAGACAAAACAAACTCATATTTCAGTTTTGCAGCAGCTACTGTAGCTAGATTAACAAATCCCTACTGAAGTATACTAGGAAGCGACTACAAAGCGCAGTAAAGCTATAAAGTCACCAGCCTGCGGCTGAGCTGTTTCATTGAGTGTCGCTCAGAGCAGCACGAGCAAAACCGCGTCACAAAACCTGTCATAAATCCTATCGTAACGCGCCCAACCGTCAGCAGTGCCAGGAATAACCACTGTGTAAAGCTGACTACAAACCGCCGAGGTTTTGGAAACAACACGTGAACTCTAGCAATATGGCATATTGCAAAACAATAGATGGAATGGAAATGGAACGATATTAAAAAAATGACAATTCAATAAAATGATCGCTAAGTAATGATGACTTCCGCGCATTCTTATACATTTCCATTTCCATTCTACCTACCGTCTATCACAGAGTAGGTACATAACTTATGTAAACTTATTTGAATTCAGAAGTCGGAACTCTTGACAGGAAATTGGCATTTTAGGATTTCAGACGCATGTTATGCGTGGATTTGGAAAAAATGTAGAAGTGTTGCTTACTTAATATACTTACCTGGCTAATATCAGCTGGCATGGCATATACGTACTGGCATGATATATACGTACTGGCATGACAAATATTGATATGAATTATGCATGTCCATTGGCATTGCCCATTTCAGATGGGTAGTGCGTAGTGCTAAATGGGTAGTGCTAAATTGTAGCATTGCAATATCATACACTGCACTTTACTCATTATCCTGAAACATCAGTTCCATTTAGCCCAGTAATCAGAGTTTACTGAGCATGACATATGTGTGTAATCGGCCTTATGCTAGCCCTGTACCTATAACAGGCAGTGGACGGATTTACGTGTGATACGATACCGGAGCGCGGGACAAACGCGCTCTAAAATATCAGCCTCTCACGGCTTCCTGCCCCCGTCATACTTGTGTTATGGGTTTCGTAACATGCTTGTTTGGAAAAAAGCTCGCTGTTTATGGTGTAGAAACTAAATATAACATTCAGAAACAATGGTATTTTAATCTTTTTCTATACTTTTTGTAAATCAAAGTACTCTAGGAGCATTAGTAACCAATTTATTACTTAAGCTACTTCCTTCTATTTTTGATATTATAGAAGATAGATACCTAAATTATAGAAAGAACAAAAGTTGCATTATTTCAATGTAAAGACGAGTTTCGTTCTGATTGTTATACTATAAGTCCTAGCATCAAAATTCGGTGCCTTATTATTGGCACCAATCTGATAAACTTTACTAAGCGGTCTCACACATGCCAAATTGCCAACCCGTGCCATGCAAAGTGCCAACGTAGCCACATTTGAGAACAAATCACTTCATGAACCAAAATTTATAGACCAAATTTTTTCTGAATTTTTTCAGTTTATTTTCAGAGTTATTAGGTTGGTTAGGGTAATCTGCTAATGACATGATCAATGCAAATAGAAATAATTGACCGTTCGCACAAAACGCTAATGCCTTCGCATTGTAGTGCGTCAGTGAGTACCGACAGCAACACAAGAGGCGTGTTGATTTAATGAGATACGACCTCGGACGAGATTAACATACTTTCACTGAGGATTACCGGAGCTTTAACTATTTGCTTGGAGATACTCGTAGGTAGATGTTTGTTGATAAGATTAGAGAAAAGCTGATTGTAGACATTATTTCAACACGTGCCAAAGTTTCGGCATACTTATGACTGAATTTTCAATCACCAGATAATCGCTGATAGTCGTTGCATGGCATATGTTTCAAATTTATTCCTCAGATAATTTATCTGACGATGAAAAATCGGCCCTAAACTAATTATATTTGTCACGTTTGCCATACTACGCCGTAGGGCCAGGTAGCCCAAAAAATGTGACATCGAATTTTATTTAATGGCTCCCTTTTTGCGCAACGAATCAGTCTAGCTGTTTCTGTACTGTAATCGCGCACTCGACTTGTTAATTTAGTTATCCAATTGAACGTAAGTTATCAATAAGTTCTTTTTATGAAAACGTTCAAACTGATCCTATGGTGGTCAGGTAATATACAATAGTTAGTTTTTTTCTAATTCTCAAAACTACATCCTACCCTGCCTGTAACAGTAAGTAGTAAACTCACATTGTTGTCAATCATACAAAAAACGCATTCAAACCAACTCCCGCGCCGCACTGTGGCCTCGTAGTGGGCGGGCGGAACCTCCTTAAATCAATTATAATGTCACATCAACATTAACGATGTCAAAAAACGCCATCATTCCAAACGGATCGCAGAAAAACAGCTCTTGTTCGTGTTCAGATAAAGATTACTTACAGTGTAAACTTTTGTAAAATAAACATTGTAGGATCACCATGTTTAGTTTTTTAATAGTACATTTCAATATAAGTGCGGAAAGTATGTCATTTCTTTACGAGTCTCGGTTTGTTGACACAAGCCGTAGGCGCGTGTCAACAATAGAGACGAGTGGAAATGACAATTCCGCACGTGCATTGAACGACACTCTGTGACCTGGGGTCAGAATGCGGCAGTTATGAAAGTCCTTTTATTTTACAAAAAAGTAACCCTGAAACAATAATAACAATGAAACTTTGTTGAAAAATTATATTTTCATCTCACCCGCTCGGAAAGGAGATTTTTAATGCCCAAAATGCGGGCGGGAAATGCTATTATATTCCCTAGGGCGAGAAAGTAGTATGAAAATCCTTTACCGCCCTAGGGCGAGAAAGTAGTATGAAAATCCTTTCCCGCCCTAGGGCCGCAAAGCATTTCTAAATTCGAACATGACGTAATCTCGTATTGCGTCTATAATAATGTCTAATGGTGGCACCACACATAGCTATTTGTATTTGTGATTGGATGATCGCGTATTTGCCAAAATTTTCGACCTCATGGAGCCAAATATGTTATTGGCTGTATTTGCCAAACAGGCAAATATAGCAATAATTTTAGCAAATATACTCTCCACACATGGAAGTTATTTGACAAATATAAAAAATAGGCAAATACAAATAGCCATGTGTGGTGCCACCATTAAACTGAAGACTTCTTTTTTTTTAAATAATGTCAGTCGGTCAGTAACGAAGTTCGACCTTTGAGTTTGTATAGGTGTACATTACTTTTTGTTTTTACATTTTCTTAGAATATCAATAAAAATAAAAACTCCTTTTTTTTATTTTTTATTAATTATAAAGGAAATCTAATTAAATCCATGGTATTTATTTATTGTTTATCTAATTATTGTTATTTTTTTTAATCTTCTATTATCGTTGGTTCTTAGAAATTGATATTTCTGAACGCATCCAAAATACAAGTAGAAAAAAAAGTAAATAATTTTTTTTCTAATCGTGATAAATAATAATATTTTGTTTTTATTCATTACTGTTTTGTAATAAGATGAGTAATGATTTAAGGTGGATTTAATTAAGTGAGTGAAGTTATTGCAGAGTATTACTCAAGACAACATCTTACATACTAGCAATGCCGATCCAAGTGTTCTTCTAGTAATTTTCCTCGCTGTGGTGAGATGAAAAATTTTGTGTTATGTACGGCCGCAAATTTTTTTGGGTCTCGTGTCCTTTGAATGCCTCGCTATGCTCAGGATTCTATT
This sequence comes from Coenonympha arcania, assembly GCA_036785405.1. NCBI lineage: Eukaryota > Metazoa > Arthropoda > Insecta > Lepidoptera > Nymphalidae > Coenonympha > Coenonympha arcania. The sequence continues at coordinate 15,233,426 of CM072068.1, read as the reverse complement.
CTTTGAACCCCTCGCTGCGCTCAGGGTTCAACCCTAGAATCCTTCGCCGCTCAGCATTCAAATTTGACACTCGGCCCAAAAATCCATTTTGCGCCCTTGCATAACAAATAACTATTTTGTATGCTTGATAACTGTTAAAATAAGGTTCGTTTTGTATCAATGTTTATTATGTCACTAATGAAAAAGAAAACTTGTCAATCACCTTCGTAATGTCTGAATAGAAAAATATGGTTGTAAAATATTAATTTAATAAAAATATAATTCTCTACTATAATAAAATGAAGTTTAAGTATATAAAATAAATTATCCCGGCCTCGTACTTTAACATGGTAGCAGATCGTCCGAAATAGTAAAATATGGTAAGCTGCGAAAATAGGTATTATAAATAAAATATTGAAGAAGAATAATTGAAAAATTATAAGAAAATAAAACGTAGGTAAAGATAAAGGAAAAAGAGTTATTAAAATGGATAGTAAAGAGGAGATTAAAATACCTATTTTCGACGGAGCTAATTACGACTTATGGAAATTTCGACTAAAATTATTTTTAAAACTAAAAAAATGTGATGAGGCCATGGAAAATGAAGAAACTAAACCAGATATAGATTTAAAAGCAAAAAACTATATTGTTATGAGTGTTAATAATTCGCAACTTAATATAATTTTAAATGAGGACACAGCATATAAAATGATAAAAAAATTTGATGAATTATATTTGATAAAAGGATGTGCAAACAAACTTCTACTAAAAAGAAAATTGCTCGATACGAAATTCAAAGAAGGAGACCCGATAGAATTCTTTCAAAAATTTGAAACTATTATAAATGAATTAAAAACTGCAGGAGATATTATAAACGAAGAAGAGAAACTTAATTATTTATTGCTAACATTACCAGACAAATTCTCACACATAGTAAATATTGTAGATGCATTGCCTAAATCAGACCAAACTGTAGAATATGTGAAATCAAAAATCATTTTAGAGTACAAAAAGAATGAAACAGAACACGAGCAACAAGTTTTTCAGAGTAACAGCAGACAAAGAACACATGGATTCAACAGGACAACGACAAGACGGCAAAACTATTTATCAAGAGGACAAAATTATTATTCGCATGGACAATTTACAAGAGGACAAAACTGTTATACACCTGGGCAGTATACAAGAGGACAAAACCATTATACACGTGGACAATATACAAGAGGACAAAATTATACATCAAACAGATATCGAGGCAGAGGAAATCGTTATTTTAGAGGTCAACATGGACAATATAGAAGTGATAATAACGATAATGGTTTTATAGCAGAAGTAATGAATTTATATAATGAATCAGAAAAATCAAACGAAGTTACTTGGCTGATCGATAGCGGATGTAGTAATCATATTATAAATGACGATAATTTATTTTGTGAGTATAAAGTATTAGATAATCCAATAGATATTAAAGTAGGCGATGGCTATATATTAAAATCAACTAAAATAGGAACAGTTATGATGACATGTCAGGTTAATAATAAAAAACATAAAATAACAGTAGATAACATATATTATGTACCAGATATGAAAAGAAATTTGTTAAGCGTATCATCAATTGTCAATAAAGGAAATATGATTAAATTTCAATATCAAACAGCACTTATATATAATTCACTACATAAATTAATAGCAGTAGCTAATAAAAGAAACAAACTGTATGAACTAGAATGTCAGGTAATTAATGATAAAAATATATATGTAAGTGAATCTGATGTATCACTAAAGGAAAAAGAGAAATGGCACCGATTATTAGGTCATGTTAACTTTGGAAAATTAAAAATAATGTGTAGGCATAATATTTTAGATGGATTACCCGAAAAATTAAATGAAAATTACGTACAATGTGAAATTTGTTTACAAAATAAAATGACAAATTTACCTTTTGAAAACAATCGGAGAAGGGCTACAGAAATTTTAGAAATTGTACATACAGATGTAAATGGTCCAATAACTCCAGTAGGCTATAATGATCAAAGATATTTTGTATCTTTTATTGATGACTACAGTAGGTATGCAGTTGTGTGTGTAATTAAAAATAAAAGTGATGTATTTGATTGCTTCAAAACTTATGTTAAAGCAGTTCAAAATCAGACAGGACGGAGAATTAAAGAAGTGAGATGTGATAATGGTCGAGAATATATTAACAGAGATTTCTTTGAATTCGCAAAAGAGACAGGAATATATATAAAAACAGCACCACCCTATACTCATGAACTAAATGGAGTAGCAGAAAGATACAATAGAACTATTATGGATAGAGCTAGATGCCTAATGACAGAAGCAAATTTAGAAAAGAAATATTGGCCTGAATGTATATTAACTGCCGCATATTTAGGAAACAGAATATTAACAAATACCTTGGAGAAGAAAAGTCCTTTCGAAATATTTTATAGGAGGAAACCAGACATAAAATATTTAAGAATATATGGAAGTAAATGTTTTGTTAGAATACCCGAAGAAAAAAGAACGTCAAAATTGAACCCAAAAGGAATAAAAGGAACTTTAGTAGGTTATACCGAAACTGGATATAAAATTCTAACAGAAGATAAAATAATTATCTGTCGTCATGTAATTTTTATTGATCCTGAAGCAGAAGTTATTAGATTCAGTATTAATAATGAAGAAGAGAATTGTGAAAGAAAAATAATTAATGAAGAAAATAATGATAAACGAACTCAGAATGATAAAAATGATAAATTAAAAGAAAGGAGTGATGATGATAAAGAAGAATTTTACGACACTATTGAAGATGATGAAGAAGAAGAAAGAATAAAGCTTAGAGTTGAGGAGGTGAATGAACGAAGTCGTCCCAAAAGAGAAAGACGATTACCTGAAAGATTTAATGATCATGTTGTTTATGTAAACGTTTGTGATGCTAGTATACCAGAATCTTACGATGAAGCAATAAAAAGTTCAGAATCAAAAAAATGGAAGAAAGCAATGGATAACGAAATAAATAGTTTAAAACAAAATGAAACATGGGAAGTTGTCGATGAACCAATGAATAAGAATATAATCGAAGTAAAGTGGATTTACAGAATTAAATCAAACGGAAAATATAAAGCTCGTGTCGTAGCTAAAGGATTTCAACAAATTTATGATGAAAATGAAGAAATATATTCACCCGTAGCTAGAATGATAACTATGAAAGTTTTAATGTCAATTGCATGTGTAAGAGGTTGGCACTTAGAAAGTATGTATGTTGAAACAGCTTTTTTAAATGGAACTATTAAATCTGAAGTCTATATTTATCCACCAGATGGTTATGAAATTGGAAATAATAAGGTCTACAAACTAAAAAAAGCGTTATATGGATTGAGAGAGAGCCCAAGAGATTGGTACGAATGTTATAATGAATTTATGTTAACCATTAACTTTGTAAGGTCCGACTACGATTATTGTTTATACATAGGATGTATTGATAATGAAAAAGTGTATGTTTGTTTATATGTAGATGACATTTTGATCTGTGCAAAAAATGAAAATACAATTCAAATTATTAAGAAACTATTGAGCAACAGGTTTCGCATGAAAGACCTAGGGAAAGTAAAACAATATTTGGGAATTGATATTGATTATAATCTGGAATTGAAGAAAATGACTTTGAGTCAATGCAAGTATATAGAAAGTTTAGCTGAAAAGTATAAAATTAAGGATTCTAAGAAGTATGAAACACCTATGGAGCAAAATTTATCAATTGAACCTGGAGAAATAAATAATAGTAATTTGAAATATAGAAATTTGATTGGAGCGCTGATGTACATAGCAAGCGGAACGCGCCCAGATATTTCATATAGTGTAAACTATCTTAGTCGTTTTCAAAATGCTTACAATGAAACACATTACAAATATGCTTTAAGAATTCTGAAATATTTATATAACACCCGTGATCTAAAACTAAACTATAATGATGAATATGAAGAATGTTTTGATGCTTTTGCTGATGCTGATTGGGCAGCTGACAAAAATGATCGCAAATCAACAACTGGAATGATATTAAGAGTATACAATAATCCAGTAATGTGGAAAACACAGAAACAGAAAATTGTATCACGCGCATCAACACATGCAGAATATTATGCTTTAGCAGATTGTGTCACTGAAATTTTACCAGTTATAGGAATTTTAAAAGATTTAGATGTTAATATTAAAAGTCCAATTAAAATTTATGAAGATAATAGTGGCGCCATAGCTCTTTCAAAACATGGTAAATTCTGTAAAAATTCTAAACATATCGATGTTAGTTATCATTTTATAAACGATTATGAAAAAAAGGGTATCATATGCGTAACAAAGATAAATACAGATGACCAGCTAGCTGATATATTAACAAAGGCCTTAGGCAAAAATAAATTTACATATTTAAGAGATTTAATTAATGTTTATTGATTAAGTTTATTATAATGTACTGATGTTATTAATTGATATTGTTGAAAAAGATAATTTTATTTTTATTCTATTTTAAGTTTCTTTGCAAAATATTGTTAAATGATTTATTGATGATTGAGCAATTAATTTATGTTAATTGAAGAAGTATTACAACAATGTAACAGATACAAAACTCAAGGAGGTGTGTTAAAATAAGGTTCGTTTTGTATCAATGTTTATTATGTCACTAATGAAAAAGAAAACTTGTCAATCACCTTCGTAATGTCTGAATAGAAAAATATGGTTGTAAAATATTAATTTAATAAAAATATAATTCTCTACTATAATAAAATGAAGTTTAAGTATATAAAATAAATTATCCCGGCCTCGTACTTTAACAATAACAAATAAATTTTTCTTTCTTTTCTTTCTTCTTTTATTTCAGATTTAACAATTTAAAAAGTTACGTCCTTTAATTCAAGTATTAATAGTGTTTACGCCATAAAATAGTCCTTTATTACAAACATTCTGTACTACAACCTTTTTGATTTAAACCTCCATGCAGAAGGAAAACAAAAAGTATTAGTGCGGAAAAGAAGTACTTTGCGCACGCTAAACATACTTGGAAAAGTCCACTATTTGATCAAATGTGTTAAAAAGTATTTTTATTTCCGTGTGAACATGATACGATTTGAGGCATTTTAGTGCACTTTTACCTGAGTTTGATCTCTGTGTTTGATCAACAAGATCATACGTGAGGTGAGGCTGGATTTAATATCATGGTCTATGAAAGTTCCCATACGCAAAACACTCGCTGCTCGTGATGCAGTAAATGTGGAAACACGATTGCGCTAGGCACCAGGCCTAGCATGGCTAGCCGTAAAGTGCGAAAAAGAGCGGAACAGGCGCACTGTTTCACCATTTTATTACAACGCGGACAACGAATCGCGGCAAGTATAGAACCCAACTAATTCCGATGAAGACAAAATATAACACTTCATATTAAAAAAAGGTTACACTCTGGGTGTGCCGACGTGAAACTGGGTGTGAAGAAGTGAATTCTTGAAAAATTCCAATTCAATATAGTAGGTACATATTATGACGTGTGTAAAGGCCAAAAAATTAACATAAAAAAAATACAAATTTTGAATGAAATCGGTAGTTAACTACCTTAGATTTGTTAAACTGGCGAATATTTTTTTTTTAATTTATTTATTTCAATAGATGCACAATAATGTTTCTTATAAACTAATATCCCGCCAAACTGATTAACAGTTTGTTGGCGAGTTAGCGCTCTTATTCCTAACCTTATCAAACTACGCATCTACTTCTTAGCTAACTAACTACTTTTACAATTTAACTTATATATAAAAAATAATATATAACTACACACTTATGATTATTTAAATGCACAGTGACTCGTTGGAGTACTGTATAAAAAGTTCTAATGGCAAAATATATGATACAAAGTTATTAAAAGTGAGAAATTAATTGCTTTAATTTTAGTCTTTGAAGAAATCCTTATGCAGGTGTTCCCTTAGTCTTTTCTTAAGGACTCCTTCACCTACCTTGCCGACTTCTCTTAGCCACTCAATTTATTGTAGATTTTTGGCACACAGTATTCATTTAATCTTTTCCCATAATAATTACTGATTCTTGGTAACATGAACCTTACCTTTCTACATCTTCTAACATTATCCCTTAACTTAATAGGGTTTTTAAATAAGTTAGTATAATAATTTTCTTTTGCTATAAGATAGTCTACTTTACATTTTATTGGTAATATTTTCAAGTCCTGAAGTATTTTTTCATAATTATTTTTGTAAATTTTCTTCTTTTTTTTGCCTACTATAATTTTCCCTAATCTAATTTCAGCAGTTAAGTAACAAGTTACAACTTAACTAGTACTTTATAACTTAAGCAACCAATCCACTTAAACTCCAGGATAACTTCTAAAGTTAGCAGTAGACAGAGTAACCTCTAGAGACTTTAGTTCGTCGTAAAATCTAGATAAAGCTCGTGGATAGGTACATAGGTACAATCAAGTTTCGAGTTATTCCACGGAATTCAGGAGCTATCCCGCTTTATTAATGCCCATGGCGACCGTATCCGCCACAAAAGGTCTTTATCATTCGTACAGACTACAAACATAAACATACAGATAGACAATTAAGTAAGCTACAGATGCCGAGGGGTCTGGGATCTGGATTGAGACGGCGCGGCGCGACATTGATGGCAGTTTTGAAATTGTTTGTTTAATTGCGTTATCCTGCGGTATGTAGAGCAGGCATTTTGACAGATAGAAGTTAAAACACAGCTACCACTACTTACCACCGGTGGTTCAGACCTTGAAATTAGCTGAACACTTTTTAAAATTATTCTCAAATGGATTAAAAATATAATCCTGTTAAACCTCAGAAATAGGAATATACGGCAATGTTTAACGCTCCCTTTCGACGACCTCCCTGGCGCAGTGGCGGCGCGTCCGGATTCGATTAGGAGGTCGCGGGTTCGATTCCCGAAACGGGCCACTTTGGCATTTTATAATTTCTAAATTGGCTCAGGTCTGGTCTGGTGGGAGGCTTTGGCTGTGGCTAGTTACCACTCTACCAGCAAAGACGCACCGCCAAGCGATTTAGCGTTCGGGTGCGATGCGTGTAGAAACCGTTGGGACAAAACTTACCCTACCAAGTTAGTACGATACCATCTTAGGCTGCATCATCGCTTACCATCAGGTGAGAGTAAAAAAAAGCGAATAACAAGCTCTACTTATTTATTTGTTCCCTGTAGATATATTTAGATATTCCCGGAAATAGTGGAAAGGTCATGATTAATAATTTTATTATAATAGAATTAATAATTTAACTTGACTTCCATATAACTGACATTTGAATAGCATTTAACTGTAGTAATGAATAACTGTTTTATTGCTAAAGTCTGATAACCGCCCAACGAGATGTTCTCATCGAATACATAATTTCTCTCAATTATGACATAAACTAAACATGGCCTTGCATATTGAACCCTTCAACGTCAATATCTGACTTCCTCAATTTGGTATTCAGTTTTTGTGAGATTTTACTTGAGGTGTCCATCTAGAAGGGTATACCACCGTGGTGTCAAATCTCAAATCTATACTCTGTCTGTACTAATATCTTGAAGCTGAAGAATTTGTGTGTTTGAATGCGCTAGTTTCAGGAATTACCTACTGGTCCGAATTGAAAAATATTTTTGTGTTCGATAGCTCATTTATCTAGAAAGGCACATAATATATTATAACATCTCTAACGCTATATCTAATAGCAGCGGAGTATAATGAAAAATGTTGCAAAAACGAGAAAAATTGCTTCTTTTTCGAGAGCTTCCGTTACTTACGCTGCCTAAACCGTTACGCAAAAGTTATGTACGGCGGGCTTGTTTTTTTTTTAAAGTTCTAAAAAAATCCGCTACACCCGTGTCTATCTTTAAAGGTTGACTTATTATAAAGGCATATGTAAAAATCTAAATTATTATTTATGAAAGTCGATTTTCTTAAAAAGAGTACTGAGTCGCTTAGCGAATAAACACCCAAAAGTTTATTTGCTTTAAAATATTATGTTTGTTGTTTCAAATCGCCACTTAAAACGTAGACACAAAAGCGAAACGCACAGAGTATCATAGACAATAAATCTCGGTCAAAATCACTTTAAACCATAGACAAGGCCCGTCACAAAACAATGCGAGCACAAAAACGTTGTGGCCTTTTTTGTCTGGGCGAAATTCCAGCGTTACTTCCACAGACGACATCGTTTTGTTTTACGCATTCTAATTTATCTCTCAACGCTCATCGCATCACTTTGCGGTTAAGAAATAGCTGCGGAGATTTTGGATAATGTTGGAGACACATTCAGTTTAAAGCAAGGACAGGCGCACGCTGTGTTACTCCGCGCTAGTTCATTTGCAGAATTATTACAGATGCCTGAAAGTTTCCATAGAACCGCAAGGCATCGTTCGGGGCCCGAATACGTAATATTACTGACTGTTCGGGTATGTTACATCCCTAAATACCTAGTTAATGTACCGAAGACATGAAACTTTCCCGACATCGGTCTTCCCCAACCTCATCAAGAGTGAATAGACATCTAAACAATTTCCACATTAGGTTGTAAATAATTATCACTTTATATCAGGTGTAAGTATAGTAGAGTAAAAAAGAGTTATTCATAATGTTCCGAAAACTTGTGTGAAGCCTTTTACATAACATCTAGCCGAAGTAGGTTATGGCCAACTTTTTGTTTATAGCCAAACCATGAGTAGGAATAGAATATAATATTAAATCTTCTGCGTAGAAACACTATTTGCAATACCTTACTGTGTTTCCGATTTTAAATATAATAAGAGATGAGTGCAGTGCAGTGCAATCAGATGCAGGGAAGCACCGCATCTGATATGACTACACATCAGGTGAACTAATGCGCCTCGACATTCTTTGGTATAATAGTACATTTCAATATATGTGCGAAAAGTTTGTCATGTCTTTACGAGTCCCGGTTTGTTGACCCAAGCCGAAGGCGAGGGTCAACTATAAGGACGAGTAAAAATGACAATTCCGCACGTGCATTGAACGACGTTTTTTAATACATTTGCGAAAAAAAAAAATTAGTTTTACGTGTTTGCCTACTCCGTGTTTGCATGCCGTGTTCGTGTTCATGCGCTCCTGGTACGCCCGCTCCGGTGCCGCGTAGAAGGAAAACACAAAAGCACTAGTGGGGAAACGAATAACTTTGCGCACGCTAAACACACATGTAAATATCAACTTTTTGAGCAAATGTATTAAAAAATATTTAACAGACTTGTGCTTAGATGTGAATCGTAAAAAACATGAGAGAAATAGTAAAGGTGCAGTTTAATTCAATAGAAGCAAAGCAACATAATAAAAGTAGCACCCATAACAAGAATGAAGTATATGTGTACGAGTATGTTCTAAATGGGAAGTTCATGCAAAACGTATTAGTAGCAAAAAGGGTGTGCAAACTTGGAGGCGCATTCACAGCCGGCATTCAAATGATGTTGATACTGTGTGTCAGAGATCATTAGTGCTGACTGCAGCGCAAACAGACGCGGGTGCGACGGGAGGCGAATAAAAGATAACTCGCAGATGTCGTGTGCACTACTAATTACCGCGCACAGGTTCTAATGCTGACGACAGAGGGGGAACTTTACTCAAGATATTAGTCGTGGAATTTTAAAAGACGTGTTGAGATCCTGCCTTGTCAGTATCTACTATAAGAAGGCCATCATAGACTTTTATTATAAGTCGCTACTGTAAAAACACAGCTCCCTTAAAATTAAGCATATTCAGATGGAATTGGTCAATTTGCCTGAATCCCGTTTCTTCAATTATCGAAAAACATATGCCAAGGTAGAATTCCTGTCACCTCCCGAATATTTTTCCCGAACCTTCTTACACACTGCAGACGCCTCTCTTGTCCACAATATGTTTCCCATCATGATAGCCTGAAGAAGACAGCAATGGGTGTTTCTAAGAATGAATGAGTTTTAAGCTATAAAATCAAATCCTCGCCACTGTCTCCTAATAAAAAGGTTTTTAACCAAGGTTGGTGACAACGGTCAGCTACAACCAGAACTTGGTCAAAAAGTACATCTGCATAACTTGGCCATAACTTTGGAATGCCAAATGAGCGAACAAGCCCTATCTTAGGCAATCATCATCAACATTTAAATATTAATTTATCACAATTGTGAGATGTGATAAAGGCCAAGTGAAAATGTCCAAAACCTCTAAACAGTAGTTGAGTATCAGGTTATGAGTACAAAATTAAAGTTACGTTTAATTTTATACTTATACGAAGCTTTTTTTTTTGTTGTGGATCTTTCTTACTCTATGTAGTGTGGGTATAAAGGCATGTCCCAAGTTACTTTTATGTTGTTTATGAAACAAACATTTTGAAAACACATGTCCCCGACGCAACTTGACCGTCCGTTATGTGATAATCGTGGAATGCACTAATTTTGTCCGAAAAAAGGAGATAAGCTTTTATTTACAGCTAAATATTTATCCTCGGCTTATCTGGGAGTTGAGACACGGAGTTGGCGCGCCGTCAGATCGGATAACAACTCACAAGTTTCTTTTCGCAGTTACGTGGTCACTCGGTTAGTACAAACTACAAAACTACAAACTGTTGGCTTGCTGATGTTCCGGGACAAAACTACAAACTGTTGGCTTGCTGATGTTCCGACAAGAATTAGGTGAAAATATTACCGATCACGACACTCTAATATATGATGGATTATATTAATTATACCCCCGACGCAAAAACGAAAGGGTGTTTAAGTTTGACGTGTCTGCAGAATATATTGTGTGAGTGGCTATCTGTGGCACCGGAATGGCCAAACGGATGAATCGATTTTGATTTTGAAAGATGGATTAGTCGGGGTGTTTTTAGCTATGTTTGATGAATAAATCAGTCCAACATGGCTGCCGCCTCAAAATGGCGGATAACATTTTTTCACGACATAGGTATGTAGTAGAATGACAAATTTCAAATTCAAGATGTTCTTCTACTTGCTAGATCCTTTTCAGGTAGCGGATTGTAGCAAAATAGGTACTTTAATCTTTCTTGCTACTCAGCCTACTGATTAATATATTTCTGCACTGTAGAAACACACTGCAAATAACCGAATTCAAGTCGCGGCAGCTGTTTAAAGTATGTCTCCGATTAGAAGTTTCGCGTTGCATCGTTTCGGACGAGGTATTATTGTGCGAGTAATGTTTCCGCTCCAGACGATTAAATCCATTGAAGTCTTTTTTGTCACATAAAATCACAATAAAAGAAAAAAGGAACTGGTGATTTCAGAAATTGTACAAATAAATCACGTTGTTAAGTTAACTGGATACTTGTAACTTGATGTGGTCCGGATAACTTGGTTTATTACAACGTCCCAGTGTTAAGCGACGCTCGCGCTTTACACTTGCTCGAGAGATTTATTTTATTGCTTTGCACCTCGGAGCCTTCGTTTTGTTCATATTTTATTCGGCGGGATAGTGATGTCGGTAGGAATATCTTGCGTTATCGAAAAAGACTTGTTTATTACTTAAATGATTTGGGAAGCCCGAAAAGTAGGCAAAGTAATCTTAAATGGAGTTACCCTCACTGCCAAGTGCGAAAATTCTTATATGATGACACTAACGTCCAGGGAAACTGTTAAACCTAACTTATTTGAAACATTCAACATTGTCATTCAACATCACATTATCTATCGAAATATTTCACAGTTATCTACTGAAAAGCTAAAATCCCAACAAAAACATTATCATGTATAATGTTGCCAGACGAGTATATGGCTCACACTGTCAAAAAGTTATCAGATCTCATGTAGGGCAAGACTTCTGACTTTATACACCCTTAAATACAAGCTCTAACTTCTCAAACTCTACACTTTAGTTAAAATAATGTCTTGGCCGTTTGGCTACCGTCATATGGGCGTAAAGTGAAAAATGTATCCCACCAAAATCATTTTCCTGATTTCAAATTTTGATTTAACAGAACTTACAGAGTACTGAAAAGTGAATAAATTTTTGATTTTACGCCCAATGTAACGGTAGCCAAACGGTCAAGACATTATTGTAACTAAAGTGTAGAGTTTGTGAAGTTAGAGCTTGTATTTAAGGGTGTATAAAGTCAGAAGAGAGAGGGCGCTGCAGCGCTAAGTGAAACATCTGTCCCGTAGAAAATATTGTTTTAAAATTAAAAAACGTAACGAAATATGTGCTAAGTGAACTAAATATATCAGATTTAGTATAATTCACGAGCATGAACGTTTGCAAAGCTGTATTCAGTGGAAAAACGTAGTTCTTCATGAAGTTAGTGTCGCCGTAACTGATTGAATTGAAGTGCCAAACAAGTTACAAAAGTGTTAAATGACCACAACTATCTGTGAAACGAAAACTCGTGAAAGTTAAGAGTATAAAAATATCCATTAAAAAGGTGTATTTATCGAAGACATGTATTAAATATAATCTAATTAAGTGATAGAAATACCAATGTTCATATTTTGAAGGTGTGCGAATAAAAATTGTGGCAGGCGTCAAATTGACGTTTCGCTGTGTGTCCGACAACCTCAGCCGACAACCAAAACAACTCGATCAACTCAGCCGCCAGCGGTAACATAGATAGATACCTAACTGCGCTAACTAGGCACTTCTTATTTTCAACTTAGCATTTTGATTTTGAGCTGTTATTAACTACTAGTAAGGAACACGTACATTAACCTATTACCATCGTATCGTATTACCTACCTATATCCAAAAACATGGAAGACATAAAAGAACTTCTGATGTCCATCCAAAGAGACATAATCGAAACTAAAATAAGCGTAAAAAATAGTGAAACAAACCTGTTAAAGAAGTTAGACGATAAATTCGATGAGGCACAGAAAAAACTAAAATCGTTAGAGAATATAGTTGAAACTCAAGAAAAAAGATTAGATTTTTTGGAAAAACAAATAAGATCAAGAAATATTTTAATTTTTGGCGTGAAAGAATCAGAGAATAGTTATAAAGAATTAACGAAAATAGTACTTGGAATATTTAACTTAAAAATGAAAATAAATTGCTCAGAATCAGAAATTGAATATATGAGAAGAGTAGGTAAAAGGAATGGTAAACCGAGGCCAATAACGGTCACTTTAACTACACTCGGAAGGAAAATTGAAGTATTACAACATAAAAAGACACTGGAAAACTATAATTATTATATAAAAGAAGATTATCCACCGAAAGTTTTGGAAAAAAGGAAATTATTGAAAGAACAAGCTATGGCAGAAAGGGAGAAAGGAAACAGGGCATATATTAAATATGATCAATTAATTATAATTCCACAAAATGAACAAAAAACACAAGAAAAAATAGACAACTTGAGGGACAAACCAATAATATTTTCAACTCCAGATTCCCAAAAGAAAGATGCTAGAAAATACAAACAAAATAACTCCTTGCAGCAAATACCGAAGAAAAATAGTTCAACTTCACGCAGGACTCTAAGAACAATAAAACCTACACAAATAGAATCTTTCTTTTCTCGTAATCTAGAGCCCTCCACAAGTTTCGTTGCAAAAGACCAAGAAGAAAATATATTACAACAAATGAACCCTCTCCCTCTTCCAACACGGGTGGTCGCCGAGGAAGAGTATGACTAAAACCTTTCAATCCAGACCGAACGCATAGTAATAGTATTTACCTATCAAAATGTCTAAAAATAAGATAAATAAAAGTATTAGTCAAAAAATAATAAGTGAAACTACTTTCTGACAGAATAAATTATATTAATCTGGACTTGGAAGAGGCCTATACCCTATTCAGGGATCCAATTCTTATAGTTATTATAACAAATACATTAAAGTGTACCTACTACATAATATGAGCAACTTTAATTATTGTTAAAAATTAGGTAGCCTAACCTGTACCTACATAGTAGACTTGCTCTGGATCATTCACAGCATTTATAATCTTATAATACTAGCCCCTGTCTAGTAACTACCTAAAACAAATTATGCACCTAGTATAGGTTGATTCATGCTGTTATATTTTCTTGTAATTTTCAGTCTATACTATATATCATATATATATATATCCTTGAAATAAGTCATATTAATAATTATTAAATGTCATAAGTTTTACTCATTTTATCCACCGCATACTAAAATCAATATGTGTAAATATGAAAATCTAAAAAAAAATTATACTTAAGCGGTAGGTTTTCAAAAACACTATTTAAGTATGTAAAACAACTTTTCTTATAAAAAAGCTCATGTAACCAATCAATATATAGATAGACAAACAATCAATAGTGCTACCGCAAGATAAAACTAATGTTGTAATCAAATAAATAAATGAATAAAACTATAAAAATTAATTTAAAACAAAGAAGATATAATATTTATAATTCGAGATATATACCTAAAAGGTGTAAAACTAGTGCAAATATAAATTACCTGACTGAATTTTAAGAGGCCTTTATTCCCATATATAGGTTTGTAAAACATTATTAATTTTATTTATATAAGAGGAATAAAGTGTATTTATATCGAAAGTTGCATACAAATTGAAAAATAGTATACTTACTGTAAGTAAACTAGTAATTTAAAGTTAAACAATAATATGTTATTGTTTGTAGAGTGAAACTGTTTATATGCTTCCCATCTAGTTCTTATCAGTAAAAATAACCTTAAATGTATTTAGTTATAATTAGTTAAGTAAGTAATATTTGTAAAAAGAAGTTGGAAAATAAAGGCTTTTTATTTTTATTTTATTTTATTTTATTATTTATTTATAAAGTCAGAAGTCTTGCCCTACATGAGATCTGATAACTTTTTGACAGTGTGAGCCATATACTCGTCTGGCAACATTATACATGATAATGTTTTTGTTGGGATTTCATTTATTTTTGTAAGTTTTTTAAAACAATGTTTTTATTAACTTCATTTTTCTTTTTTTTTGTGTATTTCTTGCACTTCAAGTGCGCCTCTTTTCACAGCCCACTCTCTAATATGTTTGTATTACGAGTAGATACGTACTTTGCTTAGAAGTATATTCTGAAAATTTAAAAAACTTATAGTGGATTTAAAGTTAGTAGTTTTGGCCTACCGAAAGTGAAACTAATTTTACATTTATCAAGATAAAATGTTAATTAAAAGTAATGTATAGATCCAAACTTCAAATTTTACCTATTAAAACACAAAGTCAGATACAAATGAAAGTTTGGATGTTTGTTACTCAATCACAACACAAGCACTGAACTGATTTGGTTGAAATTTAAAATGTAGACTGATTATATCCTGGACTAACACAGACTACTTGTTATCCATTACAAATCTACGGAAGGTATCGGTGAGATTTGTGTGTTTATTAGTTTTTAACTATTGTTTTATTTATACTTAGTCTTTATTTCCGTTGGGCGCTGAGGCGCTCTTGAAATTCAAATTTGACGCTTGACACGCTTGACAACTCATTTTGGTCACAGAGCACTGGACTCTGGGCAATGAACACGCGGAGCTCGGTACGGGAATTCCGGCTTGCCGCGTGTACTATGGACTATGGTACTGGGCACACTGACGTTGGGGCGCTGTTAAAATCCACATAATTTACGCTTGGCATGCCCGACGGCTAACTGTGGGTACTGGGCACTGGGCCTTGGGCACTCATCTCACCCTGGGCACTGGGAACTGAGAGCTGGGCTCGTTGGACGGGGCCTGTATGTAACTTGGGCTTGACGCGTCCGTTTGGGCACTGAGCAGGTATTTATGCGCTAAACGCTCTTCAGAATCAGAGAGATTTGACGCTTGGCACGTTCGACAGCTCAGCTGGGCACTAGGCACTCGGTTCAATGTGGGTGCTTGCCATTGAGCGCTGGATCCTGGTCACTCGATATGCAGTGAAACTCGGCTTGTTAAACATGACATGCATGGAACTTGGGCTTGAAACGTGCGATATTACTGGGCACGGGGCACTGGGCACTTGGGCGCTTGGCCACTTGGGCACTGGAATCGCGCTTATAATTACCAAAAAAAATTACGTGTTTTTCCAGATGTATACTAGCAGATATCTTACATGAAATTAAGCTTGTACCTATCTATATACGTATGGGAAACCCCATACGAAATTCCAACCCCCTAATTTGATGTGGGTGTGGGGTGATTTACTAAAAATCCTGAAACACGTATTTGATTGTTTATTACAAAGAGTCCCTATATCAATTATGAGACCTCTAGCATCAATATTTGCCGTAGTTTCATACAAACTTCCATCCCCCCATACGAACTTTCAACCCCCTATTTTGATGGATGTGGGGTGATTTACTAAAAATCCTGAAACACGTATTTAATTGTTTATTACGAAGAGTCTCTATATCAATTTTAAGACCTCTAGCATCAATATTTGCTGTAGTTTCATACAAACTTCCATCCCCCCCATACGAACTTCCAACCCCCTAATTTGATAGATGTGGGGTGATTTACTAAAAATCCTGAAACACGTATTTAATTGTTTACAACGGAGAGTCCCTACATCAATTTTGAGACCTCTAGCATCAATATTTGCCGTAGTTTCATACAAACTTCCATCCCCTATTTTAAGGGGTTGGGGGGTTAAATTCCCAACTTTTGGAATTTTTCTGTTGGTTGTGTACTAATTCTAGCTTACATACCAAATTTCAGCTTTCTAGGACTTCAGGAAGTACCTAGGAATTTTGATGATCATCAGTGAGTCAGTCAGTCAGTCAGTGACGAAATTTGGGTTTTTCAGATGTCAATAAAATCTAAAGTATAAGACCTGTGATATTGAAACTTTATACGTTTAATAAGTTCACCGGCGACATCATTTCCCGAGAATTTTGATTATCTGGAATAATTCTGGCCTAAGTTATAAGGGTTTAAAAATACGGCGAAACACTTCGAGAAAAGATAGGTAGTGCCCTCGCGCTTCGCTTGACTCGTCTGGCGGGGACACTACCGTGTCCCCAGATTCTGCAAAATACTTTTAATTAATCAGACTAAGAACAGGCGCAAAGTTAAACACAGGCAGAAGCAAGTTGCTGGACGTTTAGTTGCATGATATTTTATGCACATTTATGCATCCAAATCAAAACAGATTTTGCAGGACATATGTGTGGGTAATGATGGTCCTCTCAGAATGAGAGTCTAGCCATATCGCCATAGCCCACCACACTGACGAAATATGTGTTTCCAGGCTTCACATACGCTTTAGGATCTAATAGAAAAATCTTGGGTATCTGAGTTTCTTCACGGTGTTCCTTCTTCCTATTTATTTTACCTTTTACCGTTTTATTCAGTGTTTATGAACAGATAATATAAATTCAAATATCGACACCGCGTGCAATGCATCACTTCACTAGCCGTGACTATTCGTTCAAAAATAAACCTAATCCCTTTCTAGTAAGCCCAGTTTTGTTTTATCACCATATTGCAGGTTTGGAATATGGCATTTACGGATGATAACGATGTATTGGTCGTTATTTATGCGATCGCGCGTGCAATAAACCATAACTTATCTAATCGGTGCTTGTTCGCTTGTTTGCATACTGGCGTAGTTTGTATTATACAGAGCCTTCGTGTGACAAATTGATACACGAGGAAAGTTTAGGAAAGTTTACTGTGGGAATGGCATTAAGTTGTCTATGTTTTAGTTGTTTCAAGTTAGATAATTCCAAAAGTTACCTTGTAGAAACAGAGAAATTGACGTGATTTTTTTGTAAAAATGTAAAGTAGGTTTTTAATTCGGAAATCGAGATCATAACTTTTGCAAGTCCGACATTTAATTGTTCCTGTAATACATGTCGACACTGGCAAAGTGTAACAAACGGACACGCTATTTATATATAGCTAGTAAAGAGAACAATAACAATGGGAGGACTTAGCACAGGCTAAAAGCGCACTTTACACTAGGATCACCAAAAATACAAGATTCTTCGGCGAGTCTCTTGCTGGTCATTTTAATATGTCAACAATGTCATAGATACGAGTCCAGTTTGTATGAGAAACGAAACTCCCCATTTTGACAGCTTAGAATACCTGCTCAGACAGTTTTTGTTTTGATACATCATTGAATATGAAATAGATGTCTTGTTGTATAAGGTAGATGTAAAGAGAAAGAGTATAACTAATGCAGAAAGTATGGAGCAACATAAGGCCCAACTTTATCAAGCATAAATATTAACTTCCTTTTAAATAAATATTGAAATACTGACTTTTTTAAAAATTAAAAGAATCGCGAAAATCGTTCACAAATTGTTATTTCTACAAATAGTGATTAGTTCTCAAAATAGTCTTCGCGTGGAAAATGCAATTTCAAATCAATACTATTGATGATAAGATACTATTAGGTATTATGTTACTATAGTTAGCACATCTTACCGCTTAACGGCCTACAAGCCGTATTTAGGTGATTTTGAGTGAAGTTTTACGTAAAAACTATAAAGACAATTACTCTCAAATTTAAACGTCATGTATTTTGGGTCTTTAATCTAAAATCGCTAAGAAGCAGAAACACGATTGGGTAAAATTTTCTCGATAGAAAGTTCTCCCAAAAGTTGCTCCAAAATCTCAGTTTTCCTGTTATTTATCGGAAACTGCAATTGATGTAATTGTAATTTTTGTTTTATTGTGTCGGTAATAACAATATTCAAAAACGCTGAGAACCGATTTTTGATAATTGGCTTAGTTTTTGAGTAATTAGGTAAAAGGTCGTTTTTCTGTTATATTCTTCCGCGACGCTGCATGTCGCACCTACCAACGTATCCGTGAGAGTGAGAAAGACAAAAATAAATTCAATGAATCCCCTTAACAACTTAAACGTAGAATAGCGTTGAAATGGTTATACTCATCTCAATGTGTCATCAATAATGTGACATTCGAAGAAAAAGACAGAAAGCATAACTATTCTCACCTATATTCCCATTTTGTTGAACTTAGATTTTGTAAACTCTATTCGGCACCAATGCAAAGGTTTACCTTTAATATATCCTGGAACCTGCTAGCACTATGGAGCGCCTACTGTAAGCCCTAGCTGTGCAAAACTGAGCTCCGTAATCAACGCGGACGGTTCCGGAGACGAGTCCTTTTGTTGCTGTTCCCGTCGAAAGTCGAAACGCTAAACGTCACGCTGCACTGGGCTCTGTCTTTTTGCTATGTTACTATTATTTTAGGAAAATGATACTGAGCACTTTTGATTGAGTGAATCTCAAAATAAAGCCATTTAAACCATTTAAATCCTCTCGATCGGCTTTGACAAATCCGGCCCATTATGCTGTCCAATCGTTTACATCTCTAGCAGCTAACACAAACCACGAAACGTTAAATAAGTTTATAACAATAAAATTTTGTCTAATTATATAATTATTTATTTTATTAATAAATTTGTGCCACAGCCCACAAGTAGACCATAATATATTTATTATGTGTTTAGCACGCGGGAAGTTCTTCTTTTCAGTGCTAGTATACTTTATCGTTGCATGTGCGGAACTATTGTAATTTCTACTCGTATCGGCTTGGGTCAACAATAGAGACGAGTGGAAGGACTGGGTGCTCATAAAGAAATGACATACTTTCCAAACTTGTATCAAAATTAACTATTTTTTGTTATAACCAGATGTTCTGATTAAACCCTATTGTTTTGAACATACATATTATTTGATAACTACGCCCAACTTGGATTAAATCAGTTGACGAGACTCGCATTAACTCTTAAAAAAGCAACCTCAAAAAAGTAGTTTGAATATTCATGATAATAAAGGCCGCCGGCCACAAATCATAGACATCACAGAGTTGCGTGGGCGCACATATCGGCCAGTTTGTTACCCCCATTGTCATGGATTGGGCAGAGATAATTCGTTTTATGGGGAACGGAGATAAAATATAAATTAGCTGTATCTCTAGGCTTCAATTAATGGGTGTTCCGACGGGTTGTTATTAAGGCGCGAACTCACTGCTGCGTACGCACATCCACGCACCTTAGCGCGTATCCACGTTGTGACCAAAGCCATGACAGCGGCAAAAACACGTGATACTCTAAGTAAATAACTTAGACGAGTCATAAAATTACCCTTTCCTGATACTCATAAATAATCACGGCCCAAAATACGTCACTATAACGGATGTCCAATGGTCCAGCATAGGCTTCTGAAATGAACCATGGTGTCGTAACCGAGTAACATAAATAAGATTTTTAGGATAATTCAATCGATTCACGAAAGGGGATCAAAATAAACGGGCCAAGGTTCGAAAAACTTTGTGTAACGGGGACCACTGGTTTGATAGGTTCCAATAAATAAAGTCATCCAGTGCTTTTTATCCAGTGTATTTTTGTGTGAGAGCGGCCAATGGGCTTGTACGAGCAATGGGCATTGGGCATAGCTTCCTAATGTTCGTGGCATCGTAGGAAGTAGTAACGAAGTCCGTCAAATAGATGACCCCGATCAGGTATAATGCGTCGCTTGCATGCACACAGCGCAGCATTGGCATGGCAGCGTGTTATCGTATTGATGGATATAAAAGAGTACTTATTATATTTTAGTGACTATCATTGGGCCTGATTGCTGAAAGTAATACCTTATTAATCTAGGAGTACCTAATAACAAGGTACTAGTAGTTCATATATTTTTTTTTACTTGTGTACGCGGAACGCGAACATAGGAATATAGCGAACGAGTAAGTGAGTGTAACCGTCAAAAAATCAAAATATCTTGATTTCATATAGGCCTAACGTAGGTATAGGCTCTTGTAAAACGTAATGTGATATTTGTCGCATATTATGAGTATGGTGATAACTACAATACGATTGACACTTGAATGGTTTATGACCGAGTCTGCAGCGAGATAATAACACTACTATAATCCCATTCTTGTTCCCGTTTCCAAGAAAGTTTACTAAGTATAGCAAGGTATAGGTAATAAACTGTAAGAATATCCAAATATGTAGGGTGTTTAGGGAGTATATTTTAATAAAAAAAAACCGCAAAAAGTTTCCTACCCCTCTTGTTTGTAGCGGAAACTTTGCCCCAAGGGAGCGGTAACTTTTGCCTTACGTTATAGGAAACAAAAGTATTTTGACTGATAAATAAGGCACCCTTCCAGCTTCCCTACTCCCCTGTCATGTACAAAATAATAATATGATTATTCCTTATTTCTAAGATGGAACTAATGGCAATTTTATGTTTTCAAGATTTTTTTTTTTTGTAAAAGGAAACTGATATCGAGACTTCGAAAGATGAGTGGAAATATGTCCTCTATAGTGCTCTTTTAAAAAATATTGGAAAATAATTGGCCAGCATGATGTTCTCCTGATGATTAGTGATAGGAGTGCCCATGGTAAATGCAGTGCGTCCGAGGCTTAACGATGCAACATCATACGACGCACTTCACTGGCCTAAACATTCTGACACGCCCGGTATTCATCGGCATACCCTACAAACCAAAACCCAGTAATACAGCACCTCTAGCCATATGGTATTTCGCGGTACACTAAAAAGACGGAAATTGAATGAAATTAAAAAATTGGTCAAGTGCGAGTCGGGCTCGCGCACTGAGGGTTCCGTACTATCAAGACTCATTCTCAATAGTACGTATAAAGTAAACTAAACACCCCTGCCCATAGAATTTAAAAACCGGAGAAGTGCGAGTCGGACGTGCAACGCCATCTGTCGTCATCAAAGTTAAACAAAATATTAGACTTGTTGAATATCAATTCAACACGTATTAAAAAAAACTACTCACTAGATCACGTTCAAACCAATTTTCGGTGGAAGTTTGCATGGTAATGTACATCATATATTTTTTTAGTTTTATCATACTCTTATTTTAGAAGTTACAGGGGGGGGGGGGGGGAAATACATTTTACCACTTTGGAAGTGTCTCTCGCGCAAGCTATTCATTTTAGAAAAAAATGATATTAGAAACCTTAGTATCATTTTTGAAGACCTATCCATAGATACCCCACACATATTATGGGTTAGATGAAAAAAAAATTTTTGAGTTTCAGTTTTAAGTATGGGGCACCCCCAAAATTTATTACTTTTTTTAAAATTTTGTGTGAAAACCTTAATGCGGTTCACAGAATTTATTCTTTATTCTTTATTTATTTAAGTTGCCTTCATGTACATGCTTACAATTTCTGCTAGAACTTATACATCTACTTACCAAGTTTCAACAGTATAGCTCTTATAGTTTCGGAAAAAAGTGGCTGTGACATACGGACGGACAGACGGACAGACGGACAGACAGACATGACGAATTTATAAGGGTTCCGTTTTTTGCCATTCGGCTACGGAACCCTAAAAAGGTATGAAAATGATCAATCAATCATCGTGAGACAATCGTCAGGTTCTGTAAGTCACAACTCTTGAGATGGGCCACCTGAAACGAATGCCAGACTCTAGGGCCGTGAAAATCATGACCAACCCAACAAAAAATACCAAAAAAGCGTTGGGTCGATGGCGTGGAGGAAGACCTGGCTGGAGTAGAAGGACCGCGACAAATGGAGGAATATTGTGGAGGAGGCCAGGGATCACAAAGGGCTGTAGCGCCACAGGATAGATAGATAGATAGAATAGATAGATAGATGAAAATGATCGCTTTAAATGAGCGTCAAATTTTCACGTGAGCTCCGCGCATTCTTATACATTTTTTTCAATTTCGTTCGAAAGCGATGCAAAAGCAATCTTAATAAATGTGTGGATGGGTCATTATGGCTAAAGCTGCAACTGATTTTTGGCAAAATAACTCGGTGGTACCTACTAGTAAGAAAGCATAGAGTAAGGATACCAAACAACAATGCTGATTATCAAAAATAACAGAGTAACCTAACCTAACCAGCCCATCATCCAAACGTAGAATTATTACATATCATTAGGGTTGTACCCACCAAACACACAAAAAGCTAATACGAAACCCGTACAAAGTGCAGGTTGTTGCTCATTACGCTCGTAGCTAATGGATAGTTTATACGACCCTCTCATTACAGTCATTATGACATCCGTTGCGAGTTCTAACCGTGGGCTTGGGAGCTGTAAAATTTGTCCATTACAGCTCCGTTTATTGGCGAGCCCACACAACCGCCAATCACTTTATAACACTCTCCATATATTAATGTTAATTGGAAACTCTTTAATTATATTTGTTTAGGAACGTTTTAAATTACGATCCTAAATAAACAACACTTTTGCGATATTTTGTAATTAATTAGGTTTGAAAGTGATGCTTTATGATATTGAACAGTACTCTAAAATGGTAATACGATTTTTTTAAATGGTAGGTAGGATGTACAGCCACGAAATGAGAAGGTTCATCACATTAGTGTCGGTTTTCGCTTGCACTAGTACTGCAGGAGTCCATTATGATAACATAACAACATATGTAGCATAGTTTCAAAAAGTATATGTACTCGCGATACGTTGAACGAATCAATTTGAAAATCGACGAACCTTTTCATTGCGTGACTACACATTGTACATGTATAAGGGGATGCAAGTGTCTGAGTCTTCGAGCATCTCGTCATCTTTCTATCATTAGCTCCAGAGATATAAATCTCTGGCTCGCTCTGGTACAAAGAGTTAGGAACTTAGGATGTACGTATTGTTCTCGAATGAGATCTACTTTTTTTATAGACAGAAAATGCCCAAAGCAACGCGTCAGAGGAAACGGAGAGGATATGTGAATTTTTCAGTGACTAGACGCCTAGAATAATTTGCCCGTATCCTCAACAAAGCGTGTTGGCGGACTGACCATAGTCTTATAGTTTACTTTGGGATTAGGAATCCAACTTCAGGTAAAACTTCCTAATGTAGCATTATCGACCTACGTATCGGCGACCACCACAGCGTCGGACCGTCTATCCACGATCAAAGCCGCTCGCCCACGAGTGACCAAAAACCGAACACTCAACCCACAATCATTACCAAAAAAACAGATGTAAATATGCAAGTGGGTAAAAACCATGTAAAAACGCATTGATCAAATTGACTTTTACCTAAAGGAGACGCTTGTCGGAAAGGCTTATTTTCTAAGTAGTTAACCGACTTCAAAAAAAGGAGGAGGTTCTCAATTCGTGGGAATCTTTTTTTTTTAATTTTAGTTTTAACCGAGTAATTAGTAAAATAGTGAAAATAATCGATACTTATAAGTTGAAGGTGAAGAGTTTGTTTGTTTGCTTGAACCTGCTAATCTCTGGAACTACTGTTCAAAATTGAATAATTATTTTTGTGTTGAATCATCATTTATTGAAGAACGCTTTAGGCTATAATATACATCACGCCCTGGCTAATAAGAGCGAAGAATCAATGACAAACGTTGCGAAAACGGGAAAAATTATTCCTTTTGGAGAGCTTCCGTTGCGTGCGCGGCTTAAAGGGTTAAAGCTATCCAAAAATCATGTATTACGGAATTGTTTTCCATTAAAAGTTCCGTCAATTATATGGTTGGACCCATTATAACGGGATATGTAGAAACAGGTTCATGCGAAACCGCGTGCAAAAGCTAGTATTAAAGATATAAGGGACACAATGATACCTATGGAGAAACATCACCAAAAACAGAAATTCCGCGCCGTATTCAAAACCTTCTCCTTACCTTCGAATTCGATAAAAAGAATAAGTTTTTACTCGGTTGTTAGGAAACCGCGTCTCTTACTTCCTGCATTATTTATAAGAATAAATAGAAAACATGCAAAAAATAAGAATAAACACAAAGAACGGTGACTAAAATAGCTACGTTTGCTGAATCGCTGATTCTTGGAGCACAAAAAACTAGACAGCCGTCACCGCAAAACCGATCGAGAGGACGGTTTGTTTTATTGCGACTAAAGTATATCAACAAAAGCAAATTCTGAGTAAGAAAATCCGATCAATATAATATAAATGTGAAAGGGATGCTTTGTTGAATAAGTTCTAATTCAGCATCGAATCAAAATTGTAGAGAGGAATTTAAATTTATAATTTCTCTATTTATAGGCTACTGAAAAGAAAAGAAACAGATTAAATTATAATAGATACGTTATAAACAACAAAATAACTTTAATATATATTTAGCAACGTCAGATGAATCAAAATTTTGTCGTCACACGTTTTCAGCATTTTCAACAGATGTTGACTTCAAAAAACGGAACACAGATTTTTTTAACTGTGGGATTTATTAAAACTTAGAAACAGAAAATTGATGAAGTAACGTGCGAAAGTAGTTTATTTCCAAATCTACTTAAGTCCGAGTATCTAGTTAAGTTAAGATTCAACACAAAATATGTGTAATAAACGTTTAATCTGTGTGCAAGACTATAAAATATATCGAATAGCTTAGTAAACCTGTTACAAAATAATAAAAACGTTTATTTAATAGCTCGCCTGTTATAAAAACGTTCAATAAAATACCTATTATGTGTAAACAAGTTTTACTAAAAAACTCTTAACAGTAAATTACTTTTCGCGTATGAATTTTGATTGCAAATTCATTTTGAGGGGATGTTGGCGGAAAGTAAAAAGTTTTAATCGGTTCTTAGCGAAGTCCTATAACTAAACAATAATCAAATCGAACATCAATGCAAAGATGTAATCAAGAGTTTTTTAGTTGAAACCCTAGCATATAGTCATGTTGATTTTTTTTTAATAAAACCTTATTTTATATTTTGTTATTATTAAATATTAGGTATTGTTTAAATTGAGGAGTTGTAAATCATTTTTTCTTCTTTTCTTATCAATAACTTTAAAAAAATCAACAGCAATTCCAAGTACCTAACTGCTACCTAAGTTATTAGAATTTTCATTAATTTATTAAGTTTTAATAAATAATTTAATCAAAGCTGCTCTTAATGCATGATTAGATACGATAAATTCGTATTTGTTCAGCCGCCGTTTTGTAAATTTAATTTGCTAATTGATACCAACCGTTAGATTTTATATTGAATTTGGACGCGCGCTATAAATTTTAATTAATTTGGGATAACGTTTGATTTATTCGCTTTTGAACTAATTTTATGTGTATTTTACTGCTTGTCTGCAGAAGAGTCTGAATTTGGGATTTGTTTTTCAAGTTCATCATCATAAACCAAAAATTATTCCTGATATTTTAAAAATTAAACATTTGCTTTCTCTTTTATTTATAGAGGTCTGGCGTTTGATGGTAAATCGATGGTGTAATCGAGAGCGGTCTTTAACGTATGTTGAATTGCAGCAGACGTTACCGTACACCACCAACCATCAACTCTAATCGCCTACCATCAACTCTAATCGCGACTCAACTACAGACCTATGTTAAAAACTATTTTCTGCGTCTTCGCAACTCATTGAGTCATTGATAAAAACAGAGTTTTCGATATATTCAATGTTTATTTCTCGTCAGTGGAAACTTGCTTTAAGTAAAAGCTCACTTTCTACAAAACTTTTATCAGCAACGCTAGTAAAAGGAACTTGATAGAGTTATACTTTTCGTTTATTTCTCGCATTGTAATATGGAGAAACCGAATCTGGGGTGTGATTCTTGAAAATATAAAATTGTACAGCGGCCAACCATCGAAGGTAACCATAGCAACGCAGCCATCAGCAGCCAATTGTCGCCTTGGCTGCATAACTGACGCAAACATTAACCAATCAGCGCATAGATGTCAGCTCGTCGCTGTTTTAGGTATTTTTGCAGAATAGCACGGCTGTATTTTTATAATAGAGACACACGTGATTGCCTGATGCAAAGCATTGATGGAGCAAAGCAGCACACTTGCCTAAAAAAGCCTATTCAATGTTCTGTTGAAGGCACCCATCAAAGCAATATTGTATTTGGCTGGGAACACGGAGGCTGGAAGGATGGGACACACCTTAGCAATTTGTATCAGATGTGGTAGAGACACGTTGCCAGCAATTCGTACTAACCCCACAGTATACTCTTGCTCTCTATCCAGATTGTACGCGGCAGGAAACAGGTTGTTGTCTCTCAAATAATATGATAATTAATAGGTTTGGAGATTCGTATCAGAATTGTCGATTATCAACGTTTCACGCTAGTAGTCTGTTCCACTCTTGACTTTTTATGAAGAAGAAATAAGTGTTCGCTGTTGCATTTCTTGAAAATTATATAATCCTCTTGTATCAGCCGTATAACAAGATCGTCAAATTTTGACGATTCATAAAACTTTGGAAGCGTCTATTTAAACGAAATATCTCTGTTTTGTATTTGAAATTCAAAGCATAATAAGGATTAGATACGCCTCTAACGTCTCCGGGGCAATAAAAGTCCCTCGTTATCTTCCAGCGTTGAACTTATTATAAATCTGTTCCCTCTTATCTCTCCACTGTATTTATACACATTTGGAGACAAATAAAACGTATACTTACTTTGTTTTCGTTATCAGAATTAAAATATTTATTAACTTATTGCTGAGCATAGTTAAGAGTCTAAACTCTAAATATAATGTGATGTATATGTAATTATGCAATACCATAGTTAACATCAGTTATTGAAATGATAAAATGGGTGTTTATTTGTGATTTATTAAAGAATTTCTGTTTAACAATAAACTCATTAAAATAAGAAGAAAATAGTGTTATATAAAAAATATATTATCACGTCATTTTTCAAAGATATGGTGTGTGTAGTGCACTCTTAGCTTTTTTCAATATTTCCCCAAAAACTTTCAATATCTTTATGACCTGAAGCGCAAGTTGTTTCTCAATAATGAGATTTTAATGCTACATTAAAATCTCATTATTGAGAAACAACTTGCGCGTAATTTTGGTAGCAATATTTCGTGCAAGACCCCGAGGGGGCAAAAAGATGGCAGAGGCTTTTTCAGTCCCAGACCTTGTCCAGACTTCTTGATTACTGTCATTTACTAAACTGGTTTTCAAGTGTAGATATTATAATATAATTACAAGCGAAACTTATGTCGTTGGTTAATACTTTCCGAAGATTTTTGTTTTAGGCTTGCACAGATACGAATGATTCTATCAGAATAGAATTTTCATTTCTGCTGTTAAGTCTACGATCATCAAATCCAGTACCAATTAATTGATACGGAATTTTCTTGGTTAAAATTCAAATGTGGCTTAAATGGTGGATAAGGTGTCAAACCTCAATTAATAACGTGTAAAAATTCTCACAAGTTTTGCCATATTAGAAAAATTTCCCAAGTTATACTAAAATAGTAGGTCTTTCTTGAAACCCGCCTTGTAATATCTTGCAATCCATTAAATATGGAATGGTTCGGAATATAAAATAGCAAGAAACGCGGAAGCAAACAGCGTCTAGAAACGTTTACCTTAGATAAAACTTAGGGATAAGTGGAAGACTTTAAACAAGAATACAGGGCTTTATTTATCATCCTGAAACGGATTATATTTTCATGAAAACAGATTCTTGGTTGATAAACATAAATCTGCCTTGTATGAATGTTACAGTTTTGATGAAGAGTTGGAGGCATATTAATAAAAGTTTCAAAATGAGGAAAATTGATGATCCTCATCTGATGATTTGCAGAATAGAGTAATTGAATTTGTGACGATTGAGGAATTGGTCTCTTGCAAAAATCCATCTTCTGCTAAAATTTCGTTCCCAGGAACTCCTCAGAAGTTTGGAGATTCTTTGTTTGTGCTGAAAATTACAAACCTTTGCATTCGTTGGCGTCGCGCGCCGTCGCTCGTCCCCAGGGCCGGTCGAAGTGGAACGGCTTGCACCTCTCGCAGTCCCTGCCCGCCGTGTTGTGCTTGCAGTCGCACGCTAGCTGCACCTGACTCTCCTCGCTCTTCGCGGGGATGCACCGCGACGCGTGCCCGTTGCACTTGCATCTACCGCCGACCGCGAAATCCGACACGGCGTAATGCTGGGTCCCCGGCGCCGCCTGCTTCTTGCTGTCCACCTCGTCCCCCTCGTTCACCATGTGGAGACGGTTGAACACCACCCGCACGTCAGTCGCCGTCACCCAGTCTTGCAACACGGGAGATATATCAAAGTTGGCAGCGCTCGGGCGCCCTTCTAGGGTGCTGAAAGCCAGTCTCGCTCCCCCGGAATTCTCTCCGGCCAGTCTGTGGGAATCCGAACATCTAGCTTCCTGTTCGTTGGCGGCGGTCACCGTAGCTTTATTCGGACGGCCGTACACGCGTCTGCATTGACTCGAATAGAACTGAAAAGGTTGCCAAGTGACACCGTAGTCCGCGCTCTTGTATATCGCCACGGAATCGGGACGAGCCGCTTTAGGACAGAACTGTAAGCTCACGTAGGTTAACTCGTACTTTTTGCCCAAGGACAGGGTGAGGGAGACGTTGTCGGGAGGGGAGTCGTAGGAGGCCGGGGCGAGAGCGGCGGACCTCCAGCAGGTGACGTCGTGAGGGTTGTTCAGGTCAGTCAGATGGGTCGGCGGGTGCCTTCTGTCGGATCGAGCGGCGTCGCAGACTCGGCACGCGTTTTCGGGGTTCTGGTCTCCGGGGGGGTCGCAGAGGCGCTCGGGGCCCCGTCTGCCGCAGACGGAGGAAGCGATGACGGGGTTCCCGAAGGCGGCGTTGACGAAGTCCGGGATGCAGCGCCTCGGGCGACCCTCGTCGTAGCAGGGGTCGGGCGGCGAGGCCGCGAGGGCGAGGGCCGCGGTGGCGAGGACGGCCACGGCGCGGGCGGGCATTTCACTCACTCGTCACTCACTCGCGAGTCGCGGAACTGTCGGCGGCACAACTTCACCGGTCGGAAGTCGCCGGCAGACTAAACGCGGGGAGCTTTGAGTTGAGAGCTTACGACCTACGGCTACGAGCGGCGATCCCGCCGTACCGCGTACAAGCTGCGGCACGCAGTAGGCGACTTTTGTTAGTGAAAGTTTTTTCACCGCGCGCAGGGATCGTACTCGTATCTCCGTTTATTATTTCACTATTAAATACGGGCCGTTTCGAACGTTTACGGGCGAATGTTGAATACCAAATTAGTGGTTGTTGTAAAAGCTTTTCATTATGTTTATTTATAGTATGGAAATAGGCTTTACGAATGTGTTAATTGGACTCACAAATAAGCTTCTCTACATAGTAGTGTTTAATTATTTACTAACAAGACGTCTATTTAAGTACCTGGTAAGAAAAGGTTTTAAGACCTACGACTATATTATCTAGTCTACTCTTAGGTACCTTTCTGAAGAATGCAACGAATTTGAAAGCTTTTTCTGCGGTCCCTGATATTCGCAAGTGTTCTAATAGCTGTATCAAGCTCTTGGTCCGTAACTTTTCTGGGTTTATTGAAATTTATATGCCCTTAATCCTCAATTACCTTACAAAGAGCTAAGATACTGTCATCAGCATTATCAATACAATTTTGTTAGATGATTTTTAAACGGACATCGTGAGTCACATGACATTCGAATTTATTTCTTTGTCACTAACGGCAAAGATCTTGGGGACTAAGTAGGTATAGGGGAGAAATCTCGACCAACTTGGTTTCAACCTTTCAACATTTAACTATATAATTTTAAGGCGAAAGTTTGCGTCTGTTTGCGTGTGTGTGTGTGTGTGTGTGTGTGTGTGTGTGTGTTACTCCTCACGCCGCAGCTTTTGAACGGATTTGGTTCTGCAATGGGCATTGATTTTAAATGGATGATAAACTATATTTCCTAAAACTTACAAAGTGAACACTGAAAACCGAATAAGTATAACGCGTACGAAGCCGAGGACAACAGCTAGTTCCATAATAAAATGTGTTTAATAATATTATATCATAATAATAATAATATGGATAGAAAGGTCCGCACAACTATGACTGCCCATCGCATGCACCACCCGAAGTCGTCTGTCATGAGGCTGTATATCCCCCGGAAGTGTGGTGGTCGAGGCATACTCAACGTCAAGACCATGCACAACCGGGAGATATCCAGCCTCAGAACTTACTTCGGGGCAAAAAGGGAGTCCCCGATGCATAGGGAAGTCATAGAATGTGATAAAGGACTGACCCCCCTATCTTTGGCCAACGCCGAGTGGCAGGGACCGGTTGTGCTTAGCACCTCTGACCGGGAGTCCGTATGGAAGGAGAAGGAGCTGCACGGATGCTTTTTTAAGGCTCTTCATGAGCCCCACGTGGATAGAAAAGCGTCCGTGTAGTGGCTGCGTTTCGGTGACCTCTTTGGGGAAACCGAGGGTTTTGTCTGCGTGCAATACAAGATCAGGTGGTTAAGACGCGGAACTACCGAAAGTACATTCTGAAGGATGGCACTCAGGACATTTGTCGAGCTTGTCGCCATCCCGGTGAGTCACTCAGACATGTGCTTTCGGGGTGTTCGGCGCTTGCCAATACTGAGTATCTGCACAGGCACAACCAAGCAGCCAAAATCCTCCATCAAGAGCTTGCTCTCAAGTACGGGCTCCTGGATGAGAGCGTACCCTATTATAGGTACGCGCCGGTTCCTGTCCTCGAGCGCGGCGGCGTTCGGCTCTATTGGGACCGGTCAATTATCACGGACAGGACCATCTTGGCTAACAAGCCTGATATCGTGGTGATGGACCGGGCACAGTCGCGGGTGTTTTTAGTGGACATCACAATCCCGTATGACGGGAACCTCGTGAGAGCTGAGACGGAGAAAAAGCGAAAGTATCTGGATCTGTCTCACGAGGTTTCCGCCATATGGCACGTGGAATCCGCTGAAACCATCCCTATCGTGATTTCTGCCAACGGTTTAATACCAGTCAGCCTCGCTCACCATCTGCGGTGACTGGGTTTCCGTGGCAGTTCACTTGCGGCCAAGATGCAGAAGGCGGTGGTGCTCGACTCGGCTAGGATAGTCCGTCGGTTTCTTAGCCTGTCGCCCTGACCCCCGGCCGTTTGGTCTCCCCTGCCGGGGTGTAGTCCTCCGCCCGGTACATATATGTATGTGTGTAGCGTTTATGTAAGTTTATAAAGTTTTTTGCGTATTGTAAGTTTATTATATGTCTTTGGTCATTGGTTTTTATATATATTTATCATGTGCCGGGTGTGAGAGTTGAATTAAATATGGAAATAATAATAATATAATATAATAATATAATATATATTTATTTGCAGAATTGTGGGTTACAGCAAGATGACAAAAAAAATACAATTTTCCTTCACAATCTACTGAATGACAGTGTGCAAATATTTAAATTGGATTCACTTAATTAATTTAATTATTATAGAATTATTAAGTATAGCAATTGTACGTTGGTAAGGGACAGTGGGCCTTTGTGTGGTTCCTCCTGTAAGGGAAGAATGCGAGCGGGCTTGCGTGTAATTCGCTTACACAGCGTATTCCCACACTGAGGTCCTTGGGTCCTAAACACCAAACGCACCAGTTATTAAGCTGCTTGTCCACTTGAGATGTGCTACAATGCTTTGCTACGTGTGTCAAACGCACCAATTGTATCGCTTGATTTTCATGAGCTATGAAATCAAATGAAGTAGTGTATACTGTAAAAGAAACTGTAAGAATCACTTTTAAGTGACACAAAAAACTAACTATAAAAATAAAATAAATAAAAATAAAAATAGCCTTTATTGCTGATTTTACATTTGCTTTCTTATAATATTATATCATATGTAAACTTATTGATCAGCGTGTCCTTTGACATAGGCCTCCTCTAAACTCTTCCATATGTGCCTGTCTCTTGCTAGTCTGGTCCACGTTTTACCCGCCAACCTTGAAATGTCATCTTCCCATCTTTTCGTTTGTCTTCCCCTTTTCCTTTTTTTGTGCCTAGGATACCACTCAGTTACTTTTTTAGTCCATTTTTCGATGGGCTCTCTTATCATATGGCCAGTCCAACGCCATTTTTGTTGTTTAATAAGTTCATCTACTTTTTTGAATTTTGTTTTTTCTTTTATGGTTTGGAGTTTTACTCTGTCCCCTATCTTTACACCAATCACGCTTCGCTCGATTGAGTTTTGACAAGTTTTTAGCGTTGTTAGGTTTTTGTCTGTTAGCGCCCATGTTTGCGAAGCGTATGTAAGACATGGTAATATACAATTATTGAAAACTTTTCTTTTGTCTTTTATCGGTATATGCTTGTTTTTCATTATTTCACTAAGGGACCAGTATTTTTTCCATGTGTTAATGACCCTCCTATCAATTTCTCTTGACATGCAATCTTTAGTTGCAAGTAGATGTCCCAGATAAACATATTCATTAACGTATTCAATAATATTTCCATTAACTGTTAATGCCTTTTCTTCTGAGTTCGTCATTATTTTCGTTTTATTGGTATTCATTGTAAGGCCTACCTTGGCACTCTCATCTGAAAGCTGTTGCATCATACTTTCCAGCTTTTTTGGACACTCTGCAAATACTTCAAGATCGTCCGCGAAACGTAAGTGGGTTAGCTTTTCTCCATTAATATTTAGTCCTTCATTTTCCCATTCCAGGTTCCTGAAAACCATTTCTAATACCGCCGAGAATAATTTAGGAGATATTGGATCTCCTTGTCTGACTCCTTTTTCGACTGGGAACTCTTCACTCATCTTATCTAATTTTACACAGGCTGTGGTTTTAGAATATATATTTTTCAATATGTTTATGATTTTAACTTGCACACCTTGCAATTTCAATGATCTCCATATCGCGTCGTGCTCCAAGGAATCAAAAGCCTTATTGTAATCAATAAAACCTAAATAATATACACAATCATATTCCTTAAACTTTTCAAGTATTTGCTTAACCGTATAAATGTGATCTATGGTAGAAAACTTTGATCTAAAACCTGCCTGTTCTTTAGGTTGATTTTCATCAAGTACTTTAGAGATCCTGGATAGCATTATTTTTGAAAATACCTTGTATATGTTGCTCATTATACTTATGGGCCTATAGTTTCCAATGTCGCTCCTATCCCCTTTTTTATAAATTAATGTTATGGTTGATTTTGTCCAATCTTCTGGAATAAATTCCGTTCGTATAATCTCGTTAAAAATTTCTGTTAACTTTGGAGCTATGACGGTCCTGGTGCTTTATCATTTTTTTGTGATTTAATAGCTGCTATAGTCTCACTTAGTAATATTTCTGGTAGAGGTTCTTCTTCAAGAATATGACTTTCTTTTGCTACTATATTTAGGTGTTTTTTAGAGCTTTTGTATAGGTTGCGGTAAAACTTCGATGCTATTGTAAGAATTTGGTCCCTGTTTCTTGTTAGTTTCATGTTTTTTCCCGTTAATTGGAGCATCCAGTCCTTTTTATTCATCAGTTTTTTATATGCTTTCTTTACCCCTCCAGTTTTAGCTACGTGTTCTTGGATGATCTTGTTTCTTTTCTGTATTATATCTTTACGTATCTGAACTCTAATTTTTTTACTTAATTCTGTGATTTTATTTTTAGTGTTTTTGTCCTTTCTGGACAGAAGTAACTGTTTTCTTTGTTGTATTAATTTTTCGCTATCTTCTGAGAGGGTCTTGTTTTTAGGTTTACATTTGGCTACTTCCCTTACTAAGCTATTAATCAATGTGCTATATTTATCTTGTAAGGTATCTTGCATTGTATCCTGTTTACTATTGCATAGAGCTAAACTTAAATTGTTTTGTAAGTTTTCGTAGTTCCCTGACATGGGTACGTCTTTACTAATTTTGTAGTTTCTTCTTGATTTTTTGACTGGCAATGTTTTGAGAGATGCCCTTACCATTCTGTGATCAGTGTTAAAATTGAATTGGTTTATTACATGGGTATTAGAAAAACATCGCGGTTTATTAGACAGAATAAAATCAATTTCATTTCTATGAGTTCCACTAGGTGAAATCCATGTCCATTTTTTATTCAGCTTTCTTATGTAGCAACTATTGAGGATCATGAGCTTGTTTTGTAAAGCATAATTGACTAATTTTTCACCATTTCTGCTTCGTATACCATAGCTAGCGCTACCTATTATATGTTCTTCACCAGGTTTACGCTGTCCTATTTTGCCATTAAAGTCGCCCATAACTATGATATTTTTCCCAGTATACTCATCTGCCGACTGTAACGATTTGTAAAAATCTTCAATTTTTGAGTGTTCTTCCTTTTTATTAGCTTCGGTAGGTGCATATACTTGTACAATTGACCATGTTTCTTCATTTTGTGATGTCGGTAGTTTTATATTAAGTATAGCTACCCTTTCAGAAATCCCAACAATTTCTTCGATTTTCTTAGCTAAATATTTCTTTACAAGGAACCCAACACCGTAGAGACCTGGCGTTTCCCCTTTATAATATAGGATAAAGTTTTCATGCTCTTCGATATTTTCCCCCATTCGTCGCATTTCACTTATGCCTAGAATGTCCCATTTAATATCTCCGAGTGCTTTTTCAAGTTCCAGTAATCTTTCAGGTGAGCTAAGTGATCGTACGTTTAGAGTCGATATATATATGGACTTGTGCTTTTTCTTAGGGTAGGTATTGGTTGGATGTAAGTTTGGAGGTAAGTTTGAGTTTAAAGGGTATTGGTCTTTCTCCTCCACGATGACCAATCGGCTTGGAGGAGGATTTCCGTTGATATTCTTAATATTATAGCTAATTGCTGAATCTATTTTCGGTTTGATAACATTTCGGTTGTCAGGTGGAACTATTTGCTATTTGTTGCCTACATGGCCAGCCGATTGTGATCGAGCTCTCATTACATCGAAAGCATTAACTTTACTAAACTTTGACACTGGTGTCGTATTGCTGTCCATAGTTGCATTTTCGATCCGAGGAGCTTGGGAAGGCGAAGGCGAGGCGCTCGGTGTCGTGGATGGTGCACGCTTGCGTTTATCATACTTCTTTTGATTTTTATTTTTAATTATTAATTTATCATATTTTATGTATGCGAAGTTCCCTTTATTTCTTTCTTCGTGCATCTGTGCTTGTAATTTGCGCCTTTTTTCTAAGACGTCTTTCGGGAAGTCTTCTGATATATAAATGTCTTTCGACCTTTTCTTATTATTTAGAATTTCATTTCTCTTCCAAGTGTTGACTAACGTAACCACAATCGGCCTTGATTTTTCGCTATTAGCGACTTCTTTCCCAATCCTATATGCAGAGTTAATTTCGTGTTTGCTTAATTTTACTTGCAATTTATTTATTTCGCTCGTAACTTTCGCTATTAGTTCATTATTAGACTTCTCAGATTCCTCTACTCCAAAAATTATAATGTTGTTCCTTTTCTTGTCCTTTTCTAACCAAGCTACTTTTTTTTCCAAATAGTCTATTTCCGATTTTAATTTTTTATTTTCTTCGACAATTGGTTGTAGTTTTTCATCAAATTTTTCAGTTAATTTTGATGTTATTTCTTTGGTTTGATTATCGAGTTCTAATTTAAATTTAAGAAATAGTTGCTGCATTTCAGATTCCATGGTGTCGATTCAAATTTTTGAGTAAAAAGAATCATACATAAAATGGAACGTATATTTCAAAAGGCCAGAGTCCAAGTGTTTAAAAACTTCGCTTGTCTGTGGTCTGATTTTGTATTGATAAGTTGTCGCCTTGAATGTCAATTTCAATGTAAACATTAGCTTAAAATGACAGTTTGCGACATTCCCACTTCCAGCACGTAATGTTTTAAAAATTAGTTTGAGTGTACAATTATTGTTTTTAAATATGCATTCAACCGTATTTTCCTTTAAACTGATACCTGGATTGCACGGTGTTATCTTTACTAGCGTTAATCTCGATGCAATATTATCTCACAATGTCCGTTGGTGACATTTCTCAATTCGAAAACTTTAACTTTGAAACCAGTTTTATGTGATCACAGTTAATTTCGGTGAAAAAATATCCTTTTTTCCACGAGTTCACTCCTGAATTCCACGGTCGTATCAAGATATAGCCGCGAAGTTACTTTTTGTCGCTTTTTGTTAATTTTAATTGTTGGAGCTATAATTATGCACTGTTTACAGCTTGACAACCGGAAACGGAAACAAACGGAAACAACAAAAAACTAACTATATGGAACTATAAAAAAAACTATATTATGCTTATCAGAACCTTGGTTTTATATTTTCTGCAAATTATTCCGTACTAAGTACCTACATAAACTCTTTTTGACCCTTAATGACTATGGATGTATGGAATCCCGTACCAAGCTGATTCGAATCCAAACTTTATTTTTTGTATCCACATTAAGTAAGTCCTAAAATTATTATTATTTTTATTTAAAATCCGGATTTCAAAGTTATAGGCAAAAAAACAAGTTATATCGCAAAAGAGTTTTGACTTTTCATAAGAGCCTTATGGAATTTTAAATTAGCCGATTTAGGCCTATGTGAAAAGAAATATTTTCATTTTCAATAAAAATCTGTATGACAGGAAACGCGTATTGAAAAGAAAGTAACTTTTTGTATGCAAAATTAAATTCTGGCTCTGAAAAACATATTCTTAATGGCTCTTCTACACTATTTTATTTTCCTAAAATATTTTGGTTTTGGTTCATGAGAAAACCACCACCACCTTTGGAAAAAGATTACCACCTTTGATCATTCTCCTTTGCTGCGAAAGCAGAGACGGGTCAGCTAGAAGACCTCTTTAACTAGTAATGCCTACGTCATAATATGTGATGATAGCAAAATTTCTACGTTCGTAAGAGCTTTGTGTGGCTCTTTCGCCGGCGATCGCAACAATGCGAGCAGCTTTGCGTGTAATTCGTTTGCACAGTTTGTCCCTTTACGCCAATTTGCACACATGGGGTCCGAACTCCGAACACAGAGTACTTTTTATATACAACCTTTCAATTCACAACGCGTATAGATTCACATAGCGTATAGGCTCTTGCCTTTATGTTTAAGTAGAAAAAATTGTGTGATAAGCACACAGATAAGAAACTAAGCTAACTAAGATATTTCTCTGTTTTCCTTTCGTTGTAATTCTATGTACTTATCTAAAGCAATAAAGATATTTAAATAAAAAAAATAAATAAAAATAAGAAACCTCAGAATATGAGCATATTATGACGATTTAGGTACATTAACCCTTTTTCGTACAAGCAAACAGTAACTATCATCAATCATCTGTCAAATTCTATAGATGGCTACAGCGTTATGGTAAAAGTTGGTAGCCGACTGCAGACAGCAGCAGCAGACGACGTGGCGTCGCTTCATGTCGTCGCGTCATGTCGCTGCAGTCATGATTTCGAACCCGACTGCAGACGGCAACAGCAGATGGCATCCAGTTGATTGGATTGGCTCGAACGCGGTCGTTGCTCCAGCGTCAGCGGCACTACTGATCTTGGATTGGCTCGAACGCGGTCGTTGCTCCAGCGTCAGCGGCACTACTGATCTTGGATTGGCTCGAACGCAGTCGTTGCTCCAGCGTCAGCGGCACTACTGATCTTGGATTGGCTCGAACGCGGTCGTTGCTCCAGCGTCAGCGGCACTACTGATCTTGGATTGGCTCGAACGCGGTCGTTGCTCCAGCGTCAGCGGCACTACTGATCTTGGATTGGCTCGAACGCAGTCGTTGCTCCAGCGTCAGCGGCACTACTGATCTGCGGTCGGACGACACTGCCGTCTGCCGCTCGACGACGCGTCGCTGGCTTCATGTCGCTCACTACGGAGGGAATTTCATAGAAATACATAGAAACCAGTAGTGTCGCCGCGACACGTCGTCTGCTGCTGCTGCGTGCAGTCGGCTACCAACTTGTACCTTTACTGTTGGTGACAAAACCATTGAGTAACCACTTACTCAATGGGCAAAATAAGCATTTTTGCTCTGTCCAGGGTAGATGTCAATTGGCATTAATATTTTCTTGGGTCTGAGAGTTTTTCTATGGAAGAATCCTAATGATTAGCATTTCTCTAGTAACCATAACGGCCATAACACAAGCTATTGCTTACTTTGGGACTAGGTTACGTGCGTAATGTCCTAAATCATAATAATTATTTACTTATTTGTCGATTACGAACAACCGCACTTGGCCCATATGGTAATAGAAACCCGTCGATTGCTCATTCCATATCTAAAAGGAACGAAAATCAAAAAAGGAATGACAATATATGATTGACAAATTGTTCACGTGATTTATGGAAGACAAATGTCAATCTTATTTTTTTTTATTTCGTTTCATATAGGACTGACAGGTTCTTAGGACAATCATTGATACTCGAAACTTACATTATATAGCCAAGCTAAAGCTGCAGCAAGCGAAATAAATGATAAAAATGATGACGTAACAGTGTATAGTGTATACGAGCACTTTTACTAGATAGATAGATAGAAAATTCTTTATTGTACACCAATAAAACATGAGAAAACATTGATAAATACACAAAAGTTATACTAATGTACATATGGCGGCCTTATCGCTACACAGCGATCTCTTCCAGGCAACGAGGTAGGTGGTACAATAAAAACAATTAAAACTGAAGAAAGTATCACATAACACTATATAAATTAATACGTATGTATATATATATATTGTATATGTAAAGTGAAAAATTTATACCATATAAAACATTTTTCTGATTGTCGCCCATGTGACGGTAGCGAAACGGCCAAGACATTATTACTAAAGTGTAGAGTTTATGAAGTTAGAGCTTGTATTTTAGGGTGTATAGAGTTAGAAGTCTTGCCCTACATGAGATCTGATACCTTTTTGACAGTGAGACCCATATGCTCGTCTGGCAACATTTTACATGAAAATGTTTTTGTTGCGTAACCAGATTACAGTAATAAACTTTCCGTAAAGCTCAATGCAATATTTGCATACAATCAAAGCTATTAACCAGTGTACACCAGAAGACGTGATTCCTGTTAAAACATCCATTATTACTCTTGCATCCACTCAGTTTCGAGAAAGCGCATTATCTGTTGTATAAATTCTGTACGTCACCTCGTAAGAGCTGACTTATCTATTGTCTTGATTCAGTCCATAAAACGGGTAATCAGGAAAAAGACTTTAAACCCGTTTTAATCGAATTAAAGTCGCAGAGATAAGTTAGTGACTCTTCTTTAAAAAAATCCTATAAATTTTGATTGCGTATAAAAAAATTGGTGGACTCTTCCGGACCTGGGTTCTGATTGCTTAAGAATACGTTTTCATCGTTATCGTAATCGTGAGCAAATCCTGCGCCCCGATTGGCTGCCGTATAAATCAGGGAACTAATCATCGGACAGAATGTGTTTGCGATTGCGATAACGATGTATAGGTTTCTCTTTACACAATCGCCTGGCTGGTGGTAGACTTTTGAGTTTTCATAGGATCCTATTATTAAGCCTATGTGAAAAATAAAGTTTTTCATTTTCCGTGTCTCGCACACTCGTGGGTAAAACACGGCCAATTTCTAAACTCCAGGCCAGGGTCCGAGTACTAAGATTTTTCTGACAGAAAAGCGCAATACTAAATTTATTTGGCCCGATTTGGGAATCGACTTCCTGATCTGTTTTCGCACATGCTCACCACTAGACCAACGCGACGAGGCGTTTAATCTCATCCACCAAAAAATTACTAAATAATTACTTAGATTTAACCTTATTGATAAAATTCAAAATTCAAAAGATCTTTATTTCACATAACCATAAACCAACCAACCTAAGCCTAACGTACGGACAGGCTCTTGTAAAACGTCGATATGATATTTGTCGCATATGTATTGTGATAACTACAAGTCGACTTAAAACTAAGTTTACGAGGGTTAAAACGCGCCCTGCACTGAGATGAAGAACACATCAGCTCACACATACACAAACATACTCGTGTAGGTACACCCCAGGTTCCCAAGCACAAGCGACCCGCATGAAACAATTATAATTATCACTATGAAATGGAAATAAAGCCATTTAAAGTTAATCCGATAAATACCATTAAAGCTCGTTATATTTGTTTTAATAATTCAGTATAATATTTTGTTTTCCGTAATTATTACCCACATGTTTATAATAAATTATTACACTTAGGTACTTCTGGCAGCGGTTTTGTCCGCGAGAAATTCGTTGTTTTCATCAATCTGTAATTTTGCACTGAGTTACTTTTTCTCGTAGATTAACGTTGTCGCTCGCGCTCCGCTTTTTCTTTTACAAAAGAAGAAACGAGTTATTGAAACATGAAAGGATTTTGTGACGTTTTGTGACAAGCGTGTGAATATAAAAAGACTTTTAAGCCTCCGCCACACACTGCTCGTCGCGCTGCCGCGTAGCACGTCCTCGCTCTGCCACGTAGTTGCCCTCTATGGCCACACACTACTCTACTCGCGCGATTAATCGCGACGCTCCGCACTAGGTCATTCGCCCTTGCTACGCGTCACAACACAATGGAGGTTGAAACTGTGGCTGCGTGCGCGCTATGCTTGTTTAGCATAGCTAATTATATAAATGTATGTTTTCTCATTACTCCACTCCGCGTTGGTCGGCAGCGGCGGCGACGACATGATTTTTTGCGACGTGCAATGATCTTATACAAGCGCTCGATCGCGAATGAGTTAGCGGCAGTGTGTGGCAGGTCACTCGCGCTCATATTGCCAGTCCTTTGACTCGCGCCCAAAAAACCGACAAAACAGGGAGCAATGCGCGAGGACGTAGCGCGAGGCGTAGTTAGGGCGAGTATCGCTGCCATACGACGTCTCTGCCTACTTCCTACGCTACTTGCTATGCCTCTCGGGCAGTGTGTGGCAGGGGGGTTACGATTTAAATCTTTGCGAATTAAATTAAAATAGAGTTTGTTGAGAGTTCAGGCTAAAGACTGAATTTAATACGTACTTATAGGAATTTTCGGTCTCTGCAGTAAAGTATTCGTAGCTACAGCATTCAGCCGACATGACTGTGGGTCAAAAGTTCAGTAATTCTGATACTTATATAAAGTTGTAAGAGTATTTATTGAGTTCTGAATATTTCGGGTATCGGAAAATAATTTTGAACAAAACAAAAGTAGGCATCAACGTATTGAAAGGCAAACAGCCGCGGGCTAGGTACAATCAAAGGCAGAACCTCATTTACATTGTATGAATAATTGTTTGGGAATAAATTAATCGGAAAATGCTACATTTTGGAAGCGAAATGTTATTAATACAATGAACAAATTTGCAAAGGCCGTGCTTTGGGTACAGTCGATAATATTTTAAATTAATAACTGGTTGTATTAAAAATTATCTTGAAAATATAATATTATGGCAGTAGTGTCAGAGTATTGACAGTTTGTATGAATACACGTGATTGCGTCATCAGTAATTAAAGTAGCTCGATGTCTGACTCCCGTGTCAAACACAGAGCCTGTTACGTCTTGTAGGTAAGTATGCTCTTTTCAGCAGTGACAACCAAATTTCCTGGGATCATAATAGATATACGAATCGATGATTTTCGGTCATCCTGATTCCTGATCCTCTAAAATGTTACTCGATCAAGCGATCCAGTAACATGTTATCAAAGAAAACTTGATGTAGTGTACACTCGTAGTCTGTGGGGGTAGTCATACACAAGTACCCCACAATATACGTAACACAATATATACCCCACTACTCCAATACGGGAGTCATTTCATTGACATTGCTTCATGAAATATGATGGACGTACTAACAAACAATCTCACTTTTAAAACATAACATAGGTAGGTCAACATGAACTTTGTCTTTGATAAGAGGGTATGATAAACTTCGATAGATTTATCGATAGTTGATAATCTAAAATATATTACTCAAAAAATTTTGCTTTATATCCCACGTATATAAAGTTTCCTATTATAATATCAACTGTTACAAAAGCAAAATTTTTAACGAATACGGGTATTTTACTTTATTTTGGAGCACGATGAATAGAAAAGTCGTAAAATAAAAGAACAAAGAAAAATAATATGGTTTGTAGAGTTGTGATACAATAAATAGTATTATGTTCTAATTTCAAACGAACCAATAACAAATAACCCCGCGTCATTACTTTTGGAAAATGTAATTTCATACAGCTACCCTTATCTGGACAGCGGTAATTAGTCACTTCCGGCAGTACACATATACACACAACCCCATGTACCCGGGAGAGGGCGGGGGTGGTGGCTTTAATCCTATTGTTAATAACATATTAGCTTATTTGTTAAATAACAAATTTTATTGTGGCAAGTAACAGACATTGTGTCAATAATATAAATTGTGTATTGTCTGTAAATGAAAATGTCCTCTTTATGGACATATTTTCAGCGCATGTAGGCGCCTTTTGTTCAGAGAGCTACAAATGTCAAACCTCGCTACGCATTCGCGCCGGCTCCTAGGTCGCGTATTGTCTTCTTTGGAGCACATTTGCGTAATGACTGCCATTACACCCATTGTCACTGCAGTGTACATAGTACTGAAGGGACGGATAGCGTAGACGAGAGACATATTTGTCTT
This sequence comes from Coenonympha arcania, assembly GCA_036785405.1. Lineage (NCBI taxonomy): Eukaryota > Metazoa > Arthropoda > Insecta > Lepidoptera > Nymphalidae > Coenonympha > Coenonympha arcania. The sequence continues at coordinate 15,190,260 of CM072068.1, read as the reverse complement.
GTATAATGTCGAACCTCGCTACGCGTCCGCGCCAGCTCCTAGGTCGCGTATTGTCTCCTTTGGAGCACATTTGCGTAATGACTGCCATTACACCCACTGTCACTGCACTGTATATAATACTGCACAGCACGGGTGGTATAGACGAGCGACACATTTGTCTTGGATAACGTCGGACCTTTGCCGGTGTTGGAGGCAATAGGGAAATTTTCCTCCAGGCCGGTGTAATGGCTGGGGACCGCTTGTGATCCTAGCGTGTGACGTCAGAAGTTGTATTTATAGAACGCTCGTCGAATGCTTCGTCAGCGTGTGCTAAGGTACTGGTTAAGCCATCTATCGTCAGCTATCGAAGACCGCTACAGACCTCGCTACGCATCCGTGCCAGCTCCTAGGTCGCGTATTGTCTCCTTTGGAGCACATTTGCGTAACGACTGCCATTACACCCATTGTCACTGCACTGTACATAGTAGGTACTGCATGGCATAAGTAAATGAGCAACACATTTGTCTTGGATTTCATCGGACCTTGCTACTCATTCGCACCAGCTCCCACTAATTATCAAACCTAAAAAAACTATCACAAAAGCGCACGACAATATCACTAATACTCTCACTCTGGTTAGACACTTCTACCGATATTGCGTCTCACTGCCCGACATTTTGTCTGGTGTCTGTGTTGATCAGACACAATACACGCGTTCGTCGACTTTCGCATTGTGAGCAAAGCAGACGGTTACCGAGTCGTGGCGAACGGGGATCCGCAAAGAGCACAAAGATTCCATCGACAATATAGCGCACGACCACAGAAAAAAGAAAAAGGGATAGAAATGCGAAGCGGGCGTGCCAAGCGCGCCACAGTCCTGTTTAAATGCACATAAACCATCAAAAACAGACCTCAGTCGGCACTCGGCAGCGGACTGCCTTGCAAATACTTAGTGCAAAAAAACAGTGTAAAATGCCGAGTTGCGCGATAATTACATGCAGAGCAAGAAGCGGGACAGCCAGAGTCACTAATGAAAGGATTTCTTTTCACTGGGAAGTTCATTAAACCTTGATTTTTAATTATTTTAACGAAAACATTTAAAACATTATGTTTTCTTGCAAAAGTGTGAATGGATCACTGCTGATAACCATGGCTGCTGATGTACCTATACGAATCAACAAGTTAAGTACGCAAGCAGCAATGTAATGTGTAGTGCGAACGAACGATCAATCCCCAATGTTACCGGTTTTACGTAATATGAGTAACTTATCGATAGGAATTGGTAGCATTTCTATCGAATCGATAAAATTAGTGTATTTGTTTCTGAGTTTATTATTATTTTAATTGTGAGTTTTAATGATAGTACCTACCGTTAACACATGATGTTTTTTTAAGTAAATTTAAACTATTTTAGCTGCATATTTAAATGATGTTGTTTTTACTTATAGTACCTACCTAAATTAATTCCAGCTTTCCTAAAGATCCTATTATAAAAGAACAGTGGATTGACGTTACCGGCAGAGAAAATTGGATGCCCACTAAAACAAGCACAATATGCTCAAAACACTTTAGAGACACACACTTCATAAAATAAATCAGAATATAAATACTTAAAGTGTGGTGCAATACCGCAAGAAAAAGTTGTCCGCAAACATTTCATTGTATGTATACATTTATTCTTATCAAAATTCATTTAATATGACATTATAATATTGTATCGTAAATGATTAATGTAACACCTATTGTTGTATAGTATGTATTAGGTATATGTTATTGATTTATTTAAATAAAACTATATATATACATATGGTTTATAGATATTTCTTTTATTTATATATCTTATAAAGAGATAACAATTATAATCATAATTAATATTATGTCTACATGTATCTTTCATGTTAAAATTAAATTAGTAAAATCACAGGTTATATGCCTTAATTATGATTTTTTGAACCATAAACATTTAAGACATAGAATAGGTACAACTCGAATTAACAATACTATACGATTAGGTATAATAAAATAAGATCGAATTGCCGTCGACTGCATAAAAAATAAACATCGATAAAAAAATATTGTATTCAACCCTAGCGTAAAGTGCTATTTTACACGTAACACATCCAAGTGGATGTTGTGTTGGTGTGAGTTAGCTTGGCCAATCGTAGCGCTTTTTTCAGCCTCACGCATACATCGGAACTCTCGTGCGTATTTGTTAGATTAGTAGTAGTGAAGTATGGTGGGGATCAACACGGCGACAGCGGTTCCGGTACAAAATTTGCACGAGGCCGCCTCTAACCTAGTTAATGTGCTCTGTGCGCACGACAATACCACTATTGCTCTAACTCTGGTTAGACACTTCTAGCGATATTGCGTCTCACTGCCCAACATTTAGTCTGGTATCTGCATCAACCAGGCACAATAGTCGCGTTCGTTGACTTTCGCATTGTGAGCAAAGCAGACGGTTACCGAGTCGTGGCGAACGGGGATCTACAAAGAGCGCACAAAGATTCAGTCGACAATAGCACACGACAGTACCACTAATACTCTAACTCTGGTTAGACATTTCAAGCGATATTGCGTCTCACTGTCCGATATTTGGTCTGGTGTGTGCGTCGACCAAACACAATACACGCGTTCGTTGACTTTCGCATTGTGAGCAAAGCAGACGGTTACCGAGTCGTGGCGAACGGGGATCGACAAAGAGCACAAAGATTCCATCGACAATATAGCGCACGACAATACCCCTAATGCTCTAACTCTGGTTAGACACTTCAAGAAATATTGCGTCTCACTGTCCGATATTTAGTCTGGTGTCTGCATCGACCACACACAATACACGCGTTCGTTGACTTTCGCATTGTGAGCAAAGCAGACGGTTACCGAGTCGTGGCGAACGGGGATCGACAAAGAGCGCAAAGATTCCATCGACAATACCACTAATGCGACTTCAGTCTTCAGTATTTATTGTTAGTAAGTAACTATGTTTTGTCTTGGTTCTGCGTTGCTTCGTTGTTTTGTCTTAAAATCTTATCCGGGACTTTTTCACGGTACCTCGGTATATCACATCACACTAATATTATAAAGGCGAAAGTTTGTGTAAGTGTGTGTGTGTGTGTGTAAGTGTGTATGTTTGTTACTCCTTCACGCCGCAACTACTGAACCAATTTGGCTGAAATTTGGAACATAGATAGCTTATAACCCGGATTAAAACATAGGCTACTTTTTATCCCGCGAAAATCCATGGTTCCCATGGGACAATTAAAAAACCCTAATTTTTAACAGTAATCTATAGCTACAGCTATAGGTAGATTACTTTGACAATCTTTCCTGAAAGTAGGTGTAAAGGTTATTGAAAAGGAAATTCAATTTTTTCTCAGGATAAGTAAAAAATTGAATTTAACGCGGGCGGAGCCGCAGGCAAAAGCTAGTAAGTGAATATGAGCCAATAAATAGGGAATGGTCCAACAACCAACAAAACACAACTCAGTAAAGAATTGAACCTATGTAAACATTATTGCCGTTCCCACTCCCTTCCCCAATTACTTTTGTTTAATGCCTAATTCAGGGTTCAACTAAAGCATACATTCTTATTATTGAAATAGTTATAAGTTCAGAACCTGTATAATATAGGTGCCCACTTAAGGTTTAGCAAAATCTACCGGCAACCGTTTATTTATTCGGGATAAAAAGTTCTAGGTTAGAAGCTATACCTATCTACTATCTACGTAGGTATATTATGTAATCGAAAGTTCTGCCAAATTGGTTTAGTACTCTTAGTTGCGGGGTGGAACAAACGTTACCTTCTCGACGCGGAACATATTTCTATGCCAAAAAAATAAATAGTTCCCACGGGATTGTGAATAAGCGAAATTCACGCGGGTGGAGCTACGGACAACAGATACCTAGTTTATAACGCGAAAAACTTGTGAGCTGATTCCGAGTTTTTTTAAATATGTTTACTTACTGGATCGTGAGAGAGTTAACGCCGATTTGTATGGGATTGGAGTAGTTTACAAATTGTGCCCGTAGATGTCGCTACAACAATCCTATACAAATTCGCGTTTACGCTCTCACTGTCGAATAAGTAAACATATTTTAAAAAACTCGGAATCAGCACATTCGTACGGATTTTTTTAAAACGGATCAAATTGGTTTTAGATAGATAGATAGATAGATAGAAAATTCTTTATTGTACACCAATAAAACATGAGAAAACATTAAACATTAAAATACACAAAAGTTATACTAATGTACATATGGCGGGCATATAATGTATTTATGGGGCACGCTGTATTTACTTATAGGTTATCGCAGTTCCAAAAGTAGGTATTCCATACGTAAAAACGTATCGAATTGACAACCTCCTTTTATGCATCGGTTAAAACTAGCACTATTTAACCATGATTACAGTGAAATGCTATTATGTTCGAAAGTAATTCTTTTTTCAGCCTGGCTTTTTGCCATTCCAGTATAACTCACTTGGACAATTCCAGTATAATTCACTTCGGCAAGTCACGTAGGAGCGATGCGAATTACTTCACAGCCGGCTTGTATTTGCAGGAACATACATATAAAGACGTCCAGACAAATTACAGTCCGTCCAACAAGCGAATGCATATTTAGTAAACAAATATGGCGTCCGATTGATACTGAACCCGTAGTGATGGACCCGCAGACAGAGTCTAACTGTTGTGAATGGACGATTGAATGAATACAGTTCTTAAATCGATTACCAAATACAATGATTTTAAAACTATCTTGTAATGTTGGAATCTGCAAATATCAGTAGTTTTGTAGCTTTTGTTATCAATCTAAGTATAAGAATAAGAATAATTTATTAAACAAAACTGACAAATGTGGCTTACTATCTAAGGTTACAATAGTTAGATCGCAATGGCTTGTAAATTATACACAAATTTTAACGCGCAGACTCTGCACTAAGATTTAACTTGTATTGCAGATGTCTGCATACCCTTCGGGGGATCAAGCAAAGCCAGTGATTAGAAAATATATAAAAGAATAAACTTACTGACTGACATACCAACGCACAGCCCAAACCGCTATGTCTAGAGACTCCAATCATAGTTAGTATAGCATGAATTAAAACTATGCGCATTGTGAATGGTTTTTCACTAGCGACAGTGGTAACTCGAGGTGATGACGAAAAATTACTCGTCATCACTCTCTCGTCTCATTATTACCACAATCAAAATTATTCATATGGGTATTATTCAAGAAATATATACTACAGCGTTACATTATCATCATTATCTTCATCGTGCAATTAAATTTTAAGCGATAAAGATACCGCAAACATCGATTATATCAATATCGAATACCATTATCATTTCTGTAACAGTTAATTCGAAAATCATATGAAATTCGAATGACGGAAAACATTTTGTTTTGAAATACAATGCGCAGACGGTATTAAAAATGAATTCCAATTTGATCCGAATTACACAATCGACTAAACTCGTAACCACTCATTCTTATCATTCACTCTATGGTTTCCAGCACTAGGATCTTTATGTCAAACTCCATCGTAGGCTATTAGTCTGTGTTTTTATTTTGCAATCGTAGCTAGATTTTTGTTATAATATCGACGAATACTGTTAAAAATGAATTGCTTTTGTGTGTAAAACAAAGTTTATAGGTTGTACTTCGTGAAAAAAGATATTTGTGAGTGGTATATTGTATGCAACAGTGAAAATTTCGTAAGCAAAAGTGAGAAGTCGTGACAGTTAATCTTTGTTTACTAAAAATGCATTCGCATATCGAACGGACTTTATATTATTGCCCACTATGTTCATTCCCAAACGTAATTGCCGGACATTGACATACAGCGATTAAAGATACACATTACACAGTTCCGACATGTCAAAAATCCGACAAACGTTTTGCATAGTAGAGTCGGACCATCGCATTTGTCGGATTATAGTAATAGATAATCATGAAATACTTAATTGATGAAGATTTGCCAAAATAATGCTATTTCTAGTCTTAGATCTTTTTAGTTTAGTTTAAAAAAAAATGTCCACATTAGCCTCATATTATTAGCCATAAATATATTAATTTCACTGGTAAAAGCGAGATTTTTACGCATTTGATGTAAAAATACGAATTCTTCAAAATTCCGCAGCACACAATACAGAAAAATATGTAACAGAGAAGAACCACTTCTTACGACATGTCTTTTCCTGAAGTATATAGTTCTTTTATAATATTACCCGTTAAAATAGCCCTGTTTTCTTTATTGGTAAGGAACGAGTACTACCTTAGTTCCTTTGTTATGTAATATATCAGTGGTTAAAAGCCAATAAATCGAGTATGTCGCTATAAGCTATAATAGGATAATTATTACAACACGCTGTACGAGTAGCCACGCCAGAACTACGGACTAAGTATTGGTATGAGTGCCAGACCTACAGTATTTTAACGAAACTTTTTTAGCGAAGTTATGCTGTGCAATTTATGTCAAAATATGTATCAAATGAGATTATCAGCACTAGGGTGAATACGAAAAAAAGCATTCTTCTTTTCTGACCATTTTTGTCTGACGGACTAGAGTAGAGATATAAGAGGCACTAAATAAAAATATACTGTTTAACTGCAAAGGGTTTTCAGTAAAGAGTAAAGACAAGCTACCTTTCAATGTAAGGCTGTAAGTAGCACGTTAATAATAAAAGCCGAAACAAACCAAATTCGTGTTCATACGCTCGTTTGTTGAAACGAATTTCCTAAATTACAATTGGCGCGCTATGAACACGCACGCGCTTTATTATGATTTGCGTTGAACTGCGTTTAAAAGTCGGAAAAAGCGTAGGTCTGGCACGGATCGCAAGCTCGGATCTAGAGAGCTACGCTATCGCGGTGTAGCAGTCTCGCGACAAAAACTGGCGCGCGGCGACTAATCGCTGCCATTACCTCTGTATGGGCATCGCCGCTCGCGCACAGACCAGCTGCCGGCAGAGCTGACGAAAAATATTATCATTTTTTTTTTGTTAAAGCAAACTAAACGCTCTTGCCTAGCGATTCACTTAACGCGTTGGCTGCATTTAGTGAAGTGAAATGTATAAAAAGACATCGTTTTACGTAGACTACACCGTACACACAGGTGTGCGTTAACCTCCTCAAACGCCCTCTCCCTCCCTCGCTTACGCCTACTACATCACGCCTGCGTGAAGTCTGCGGTGAAGTGGAGTGAACCATCACACCCAGTGACCAGTGTACCAAAAGAATACGTGAATCACTTAGCTGTCCGCCAAATTCAAAAATTCGAATATTCCGCAAATTGTAAGCTAATTAGTCCTAATAGAGGGAACATCTTCACATTTTTAAATACTTGCTTGAAAGTATCCATTTTAAAAGAAATGAATCCGTGGAGTTTGAAATGAGTAACTCGCAATTTTCGTATTTAGGTATTTTCTTTAATGGACACTTACAAGGAAAGAACTTCATAAAAATAAAATAATTATGTCTATTATGTATATTATGTATGTATTATGATGAGTGATTAGCTTACAAATTGCGAAAAACCAAATACAATTTGAATTTCACAGGCTAGTCCTTGCGATGAATCTTAAAATGATAACTCAGTCGATTTTAAAGTTCGAGTGATTTTCTTAATTTCAAATAATTCACAATAGAACTTTAAGTGGCATCCAACGACCAATCTATTTAATGTTTGTTACGTCTTAAGTGCAGTATATCCTCAAGACAAGTTTAGCAATTCGTCAGGCGAAGGATTTACCGACTAGACATCTAAGTCTCGATGCAAATCCAAAAACACTTTAGCGCGATTACGTTTCCTCGCGGATTTCAGGATATCCCGATATTTATTGAACAGAGACGGCAAAGTGACTTTAAATTTTAATCTGTTGTATGCAAGAGAAATTCCTTTTCCTTTTATTACCAGGGGGGGGGGGATGAGGGAGGAGGGGGATCTCCATTGAGATATCCTGTAAGTAGGATTATTACCTATCATATTCACCGTCTGCTGCTGAAGCACATATTGGAAGCCTCTGGAATTTCATACGAACGCACCGGAGGCTCCTCGCAACACCCGTTGGGTTCGCCTCTGATTGACCCTTAACACCAGCCACTTCCAAGTAAGGTCAGGGTCAGCCCCTAGGCTGTTCCCTCCCAACCTGCAGATTTCAGCTTCGATGCAACGACTTTGGCGTCATCAGATCGGAGGTCTACCAACACAGCGCTTTTCCATGCGTGGTCACCAATCCAGAACATTGGGTCTCCGACGTCCGTCGGTTCTTCGAGCTATGTACCCCGCCCATTGCCACTTCAGATTAGCGATACGATGAGCTATGTCGGTGACTTTGGTTCTTCTATGGATATCATTATTCCTGATTTGATGACGTCTTAGAGACACTCTGAGACTTGAGTAGGTATCTAGTCCATCATCACTCAGCCTTCTCTAAAGCCTTCATATTAGCCTTTATTCAAGTGTCATGGCATCCTTCCGTTGCCTAGTCTCTATATTCTTGAAATATGTTTACTACTTAAAAAATATCCAGGTTTGTTCAACACCAGTAATGAAAATTTAGTCAATCCAAACATGAAAGGCCGTAGAAGAAATAAAATTCCATTACCTCAAGCGCGAATCAGTCTTTTCACCAAAAGTGCTTACTATATGGCTATTAAAATTTATAATAAACTACCTGAAACCATAAAAAGCACACCTCATCTACAACCCTTTAAACGTAAACTATATGATCTCCTGCTAAATAAAATGTATTATAAAATAAATGACTATCTAATGGACAACAGTATCTGAACTTAAGTTGGGAATTTTTGTATACACTGACAACAGCTGGTTTTCTTCTTTTTAATTTCATATTATAATTGGCATGTAGCTTGGTTCTTAAATTTTATTTTTTATTGACTAATGTGATTATCAGACATTTATTACTACTCTTATTATAAATTAATTAATTTGACTGATGTATTCTATAATAATTAAATTAATTAAGTAATCCAATTTAAATATTTGCACACTGTCATTCAGTAGATTGTGAAGGAAAATTGTATTTTTTTGTCATCTTGCTGTAACCCACAATTCTGCAAATAAATATATTATTTATATTTATTATTTATTTATTTAGGCCAGTTTTACGAGCGGTTGTACGAGTAAGATCGGGAGATCTAAGTTAACTGTACTCAATTTCGGCTTTTTCCATGAATTTGCGCTGAGGCACTTGAATGATAAAAGTCAGATTCTATTCCCAGTGCGTCTAGATTACGATTTTTAATGTAAAAAGGCTTGTGCTTGGCAACAATCATGCCTGATAGAAAGATAAGGATAATATAATAGTTCTGGGCTGATTTTTCAATTGCCAGATAATCGTTAACTGTGGAATAAATATGACGATATGACAGAATTTGTATGGCAAATGTTTTAAATTTATTCCTTAGATAGTTTATATGGCGAAAAAAAATCGGCCCTTAGGGCCTTAATAAAAGATTGGGACGAGTAAAACTCCGCAGCAGCAGCTAACCTGTACAGGTGTATACATTTATGGTTCAGTCAGTACGAGTGCAGTCTCGATGGCTGCAAAAACTGCCAGCCGCTGATAGTTTATACAACAATTACTTACCAACGCCTTCGCAGCTCCATGCGGCGTTATCCCGTTTCCACTGAACGCACCGACGCGGCTCGCTCTCAGTAGCGTTAGTACAGGTTGATGTACTTTCGAGCCGACTCGCTTCGAATAAACGGAACGGATTTCTATATACATCTACAGGCAGCATTCCAAGCGGAAACATTGTAAACTAAGCTTACGTCCAGTTGTCCCCGAAGCGGACAGCAGCGGCTAACCGCTTGGGGGAAAATTGGGCCCCAACATCCCCGCGCTGGTCGGTGACATGAATGCTGACCGCGCAGGGCCCTCAGCCACTCAAAAAAACTCAGGCCCTCAGCCACAGTCCAATGGCCCCAAGCCAGAATGGAAAGGCCTTAGCCCCTTACTGGGGCTAGAAGAACGACACCGTAAGCGCGTTGTGGGTCCGCGACACATCACCCGGGTAAGGAGGCAAGCCTAGAGACCTGTACCCCTGAAGGCACTCACGTCCTGCGGAGAAGACCACACTGCACCGCTTGTGGCTGGTGTAAAGCAGGGTTTAGATTAGCAAGAAAACTCGTAGAATTTGACTTCTGAAAGCAATGTAAACAGTCACGCAAGCTATTAAACAAAGGAAGAATAGATTGCAGAAGTCAACTCTTGCAAGTTGTGTTGCCAATCTAAACCTTGCCTATGATGTATGGAGAAATTCGTTCCGTTTATTCGAAGCGATTCGACTCGAAAGTTGTACAAAACCTGCACTAACCCTACAGGAATCCGCTGTAAAAAGTAACTTACTCCACGCTTAGATTACTTTTACCGCGTAAAAATGCCGGCATGAAGGAAATGGAATGTTGGTTGGTAGGCTTGTTTTAGGCAGAAGTTGCGGTTTACTTTGTCTTTCACATTAGGTACTAGGTACTGAAGTAAGTTAAATAAGATAGGATTTTTTTTTAATACACTACCAGTCAGTACTTGACTGCGATCTTTTTGACTTACGTTCGTCATGGTGCATTCGTAGTACTTATTCCGAGTTTTTAAGTGATGCAGCTGAAGTCGCAGCGAAGATGCATAGATGATGCCAAAGTATCGTACTAACTTGGACCGGGGCTGGGGTTACTCTAAACCCCTAACGGTTTTTACACAGCATCGCGCTGAAACGCTAAATCGGTTAGCGATGCGTCTTTGTCAGAAGCACTCTAAACCCCTAACGGTTTTTACACAGCATCGCGCTGAAACGCTAAATCGGTTAGCGATGCGTCTTTGTCAGAAGCGTGGTAACTAGCAACGGTCGAAGACTCCCACTGGATCAGAATTCAGTCTTATTAGAAATAATTATTAAATTTTTAAGTCGTCGTTAAACTTCAATAAAGTTTCCTTCCCGAAAGAAATCCTACGGAACAGCGAATGAATGCCCAATCTTATATCTGGTATCTAAATAAATTCATAAAGAGAGACGTGAAATAATTTTCCTCACATGCCCAAAAACATAATATAGATCCCAAGATAGCGAACATCTTGCGTCCAGCAACTAGTCATGCACTTGGCATAACGTTAAAGCTTGATTACACATCACGAGCAGTAAGCAAGTAACTGGGGGGCTTAATATTTAGAATACTCATCTTGGCAGCTGCTGCACATCGCTATGTATGTATGAGCTTTATCCTCCTCGATTTTGTCCTCTGACGGGGTATGAAATTATCTCCACTGTATAAAGCACGGCGAAAGGGGAAAGTAAAAATCACCTTTTCACATTACACGTAGAAATTAACTAGATAGGTAACTATTAGGTATATGCCAACTATTCAATACGAGTATTATTTCTCTACGTAGATAAAAAAAAATTGGTTGTCTGTAAAGTCGGTTTACGGACGATAGATTTACGTGATAACGTCATAATCATAATCATTATCATAATCGTAATCGTTATCATAATCGTAATCATAATCATAATCATAGTCATAGTCATAATCATTATTTAATGTAATTTTTATCGTGCCTCTCTATCGCTTGGTAACGTTACGCGGAACGGTACTATTTTTCATGAGTGCTGCTGGTGTTCATCAATTTATTAAACGTTATCACGTCAAATAAAACACAAAATCAACTAATTTTTAGGTAGGTACCTAGTCAACAAAGAAAGACTCGGTATCGTAAAGAGAAAATTTTCAACACTGCATGAGATTCAAAGTCGATTTCACTGCGTATTCTCACTTAAACACTTTCAAGTATCAGACCTGACCAAAATTTCGATATCCAGTTGACGTTTGTGAATAGCCGTGCAGGATCTGCGTGCAGGGTATGTGAGTGAGTGTATGGAACTACCAACTGGAATGGAAACTATCTCATACAGCATTAGTGACGTGTAAACAAGCCATTACGGCGTTAAAGCTCCCCAGTTTTTGTACGGTGAAGCTTACATCGATACCGCGCGGGAATGTGGCAGGCTACTTCCTGACGTCACTGCTCTCGTTTGGATCTGGACGATTAGGCTAGGCTTCCAGCTAATTTTCCATGCAGTATTTGCGGCACTGTAATATAACTAGGACAACTTAGACCCGACTAGTTAGAACTCTGGTATTCTACATGTTTAGTTCTTAGCAAACAAGCAAAAACAAAAATTACATCTTGGGTCGCCTCGACTCAACTGAAAAACTTTTGTCACACTTTGCTTGACCAACCTGTGTGTAACTGTGGAAACGCACTGTGCGTGTCGCCATAATCTGGATAAGTATGTTAATTATTATTGTAGCTGTAGCTTATTTGTTGACCGAGCGGCAATTGTATGTACGTATTTGCTTGTAAACCTGTTTATTGGCACCCGCGATACAGGAATACCTAGTGTAGGTGCCATCGGACATAACAAATTATTGTATCTGCTGTTTTGGTTAAATAAATATTTTTTCATTTTCATTTTTCATAAGCTTCCGAGATGCCTGAAAAGAAGATAGACGTTCAACAGATGAAGTGCTGGAGAATAATGCTGAGGAGTGCCCTATAGCTGTAGCCATATTATGACATAGGTACCTAATTATTGAGTTTCTATGCTTGGTAGAGCTTGGAACGAAATTCAGAAAGATGTATGGGAATTAACTGCTGCGTGATGCCGAGTTCTTCGAAAATGATCTTGCCTTGGTGGTCCGACATCCGGAGTTTGTTCCAGGGGCTTGAGGCATACGACATACTAGCTATTACGCGCCACCAACCTTGCAAGATAGAGAACTATTCCGTCATACATAATTTTTGGGTAACTTTAACCTTTTACGCAGCGCACGTAACGAAAGCTCTCAAATAGAACATTATTTTCATCTGCAACATTTTTCATTCATGTTCCGCTCCTATTAGTCATAACATGTTTTTATATAGCCTTATAGCATTCCTCGATAAATGGACTTTCTATCACAAAAAATAGTACATTTGAATATAAGTGCGGAAAGTATGTCATTTCTTTACGAGTCTCGGTTGGTTGACACAAGCCGTAGGCGCGTGTCAACAATAGAGACGAGTGGAAATGACAATTCCGCACGTGCATTGAACGACATTTTTTAACACATTTGCGAAAATACATAAAGTTGGGGCCAAAAATAAAAATATTATAATAGTAGTTTAAGGTAAGTATGTAATTTACCATGAATACAGACCACTTACGCACAAAAAAAATAAACAAAAAAGTGGACAAGTCTATGGTTAACTGATGCACTCTGTGACCTGGGGTCAAAATCCGGAAGTTATGAAAGTCCTAATATTTTACAAAAAAGTAACTCTGAACCAAATAACAATGAAACTTTGTTGAAAAATTATATTTTTATTTCAGATTTAACAATTTAAAAAGGCACGTCCTTTAATTCAAGTATTAATAGTGTTTACGCTATAAAATAGTCATTTAATACAAAAATTTTGTACTACAAACTTTTAGATTAAAACCTCCATGCAGAAGGAAAACAAAAAGTACTAGTGCGGAAAAAAAGAACTTTGCGCACGCTAAACATACATGGAAAAGTCCACTACTTGAGAAAATGATAAAAATATTATTACTCTATAAGCTTTATACTACTTGTGGAATCGAAGCTTTAACACCGTTGCAAAAAACCCCAGCTCTAAAGTACCTCGGATGCGCTTAGCATACCAATAGGAATAACTTCATGGAATATTTAGATTTAATGTTTATTTAACCGAGCTTAGATGCCCTGTATGGCGCATATATTCCGATAGCTGCCTGCTTGATGACAATTTTTATTCATAACCATTTTGAGATTCCTGAGAACTATCTCTCATAACATCTACATTCTAAGTACAAGAAAAATGTTTACAGTTGCAAATACTTTGCGAATACAGCGGTAGTAAAATGCACACGACCAAATCGAGTTTGGACTCCTTTGATCTGTCTCGACGAGTACTTTGGTGCTAGATGGTATACAGGGTCTGGCGCTGAGAACAATACGGATTATTCTGAACAATATTTTTTAATTGATTAACTGTTTAATATCATCTATTCTTGGTACGTGTTGCCAGTGATGACATACGGATCCGAGACTTGTTCTTTTACTATGGGCCTCATAAGAAGGCTCAGCTCAGCGGGTGATGGAGAGAGCTATACTCGGAGTACTGCGTGATCAAATCAGAAATGAGGAGATCCGTAGACGAACCAAAGTCACCGACATAGCTCAATGTATCGCGAAGCTGAAGTGACAATGGGCGGGGCACATAGCTCGTAAAACCGACGGACGTTGGGGACCCAAACTGCTGGAATGGCGATCCCGCACGGGAAAGCGCAGTGTTGGCAGACCTCCGACCAGATGGACTGACGACATTAAAAGAGTCGCGGGAAGGCGCTGGGTACAATGGGTGGTGCAGGACCGTGCGGGTTGGAAATCATTGCATGAGGTTTTTGTCCAGCAGTGGACGTCCGTCGGCTGAAACGAACGAACGAATCTTGGTATCAATTGGTCATCAACGAGAACCAAAAGTATCGTTTCTGACTCTCGTATCGTTTCAGTCCCGTTTGTTTTTGTTTACTTTGAAAGGTTTCAGAGCGTATTTTGGTCTCGGCTCACACCTGATGCTGTTGGCGAGTTGCCAGCGTCTCCACATGTAAAACACCTTTCGCTAATAGCCATTAGCACAAAAATTATAACTGTCTTTTTACGAGTTACAAAGCTTTTATTTAACTAGCAATATATTTTTGTCGGGTGCAATCTCGCAACTCAATTTTGAAGCAGATGTCAATTGAATTGAATAAACACTTTTAGTTCGGATGACAATTGCATTGTTAGTTATGTGACGCCATCTTGAATCCAACATGGCGGACATATAAGATGGCGGGCTAATTATTTTTTAATGCACTCTTACAATAGGTAGGTATGGGTATCAAATGAAAGGGTTTGCTGAAAATTGCTAACTCATTATGGATAAGTGTGACAAAGCAAGTTACCCATATGGTAACTTAATATTGTACGAACCGCTAAGGGCACGGAATGCCCCCTCAGCATCCGTGTTCCAAGTCAAGTACAATCTGTGTGCTTCAAGATAATTGTAAACAGGCATTTTCTAAGCAGCTTTCCATCAGGCATGGTTGTCAAAAAAAAGGCAAAGCCGCGAGCAAAAACGTTGTCAACATAATTATTAGAAGGACAGATTAATAACTTTTGCTATAATCCGCTACTTCAAAATAATGGTCCAATATGCAGGAACACCGCCCCACATGAAACACCACACACAATTCGTCCAGCACTTTCTTCGACGCACGTTTCGTCCCGACACCGTGACATTCTCAGGAGATGTTGACTTCACAATGCGAAATCGTAGAGTCAAATAATAATCACGTATAATTATTATAAAACAAAGTCAAGCTCATAGCACTGTTATAATCCGACATCTCTTGCATTCACTTCACGTCGGTCGTTACTTACAATCTCCACGCTACAGAGACTTACCGTATGGGTATGACTGAGCGAAACTATTAAATTAATACATTATACACGTCTCCGCACCGAGGTAACGAGATCCGAGGATCGTCGACAACTTAACTCATCAAAGGCGTCTTAAGTGCCAAACGTCTACATCAGCAAAGGCACCGACGCATACCGACCACTTTAACACATGCACCCTGTAAACTACACTAAATACCCTAAAAGGAAACGAATAAGGTTGAAAATTGAAATAACATCTAGTTTTCCAAGGCTTTACGATGCTGGTATATCACAAAGCAAGGGGCTGTCAAATCAATGATCACTCGATATCTCGATAGTCGATACGTTGCGACTCGATGACCCGCCCGCAGATTTATTTCGATTCTCCTTTTGTATATTGGATAGAGAGTTCAGTTCACGGAATGGATGTTCGCAAATCGAAGGGTGCACGGATGTCCGTGATTTATATTGTGAGATAGATGCTTTATGGTATTGCATCTTTATGAGCGCTACGTGGGTATATTGGACTGATACAGTCATATTTCGTAAGCCACCTACGTACTTATTTTAGCAAATTTTTCCAAGTAAATGTGCCAAATTTTTTTTTTTATTCTATACAAGTTAGTAACTACTTGACTGCGATCTCACCTGATGGTAAGTGATGATGCAGTTTTAGATGGTATCGTACTAACTTGGAAGGGTAAGTAAATTTACCCCAACGGTTTCTACACAGCATCGCACCGGAACGCTAAATCGCTTGGCGGTGCATCTTTGCTGGTAGGGTGGTAACTAGCCACAGCCGAAGCCTCCCACCAGACAAAATTATTTAATTTTAGTAATAAGTCCGTGAAAAGTTAACGATATATTATGATGTTAAAAACCTATTTTAGACCTGTTTTAAATCTAAAATCGATTCGAGGCAGAAACACAATAATTTGAAAGAAAAAAAAACTCAAATTTCCAAAAGTTGATCCAAAATGTTCATTTCTGACATTTTTATCGGAAAATACCTATAATGGATGTTGTTTTTTTTTATTCGTGTATAATTTTCAAAAACGTCTGAGCTTTGGATAAATATTTGATAACTGCCTTAGTTTTTTAGTAATCAGGTAAAACGTCGTTTATCTGTCCCGCAATGCTGCCCGCACCCACCAATATATTCGTAAGAGTAGGGAGGACAAACATTAACGGCGTACAATACAAGCCGTATTTGAATGCAGTTTTGCGTAAAAACTATAACGACAATTACTTTCAAATTTAAACGTCATGTATTTTGGGTCTTTAATCTAAAATCGCTTAGAAGCAGAAACGCGATTGGATAAAATTTTCTCGATAGAAAGTTCTCCCAAAAGTTGCTCCAAAATCTCAGTTTTCCTGTTTTTTCTCGAAAACTACAATGGATGTAATTTTAATTTTTGTTTTAATACGTTGGTAATAACAATATCCAAAAACGCTTAGAAACCGATTTTTGCAAACTGGCTTAAGTTTTGCAAAAATTAGGTAAAAGGTGGTTTTTTCCGCGACGCTGCATGTCGCACCTACCAACGTATCCGTGAGAGTGAGAAAGACAAAAATAAATTCAATAAATCCTCTTAAATCTGTCTACGCTCTTAAGGAGCTGACTGCCAGCCTTCAGTAACGTAGAAGCTTTAGAAGATGAAGAAAAATGCAACCATTTTCGTATATACGAGTATGTACTAATAAATCTTAATAAATCCCACAGTACCAAGTTATCATGTCACCAAGGAATACAACTCATTCCGAGTGTATTTAAGGGTCTATAAAATTTATACAACCAGTTTCATCCCGTGATAAGACCGTCCCAACGACGGACAGACGCCCAAGGCGTCTTTATGTGTCTTTGTTTAATTTATCACCTCGTAAAATACAGTCTCCACTTATGAACGACATGAGAATATTTGTCAAATTAGAATGTTGTTATAATTTTATTGGTGTTAATAAAAACGTGTGCACGAGGTGAAAAAGTAATAAAACACTATGGAAAATGTAGAGGTCAGGTTTCAAAGCCACATACTTATCTACTAAGAGAAAGACTTAGGCCAGGCTTTCAGGCAGAGCAAAACCTCTTGAACCAAGTGACAAAATATAGCAATGATACGCGTGATATAGAAATGGAAAAAACTATCACTATTTTAACGCACGACGCATCAGTCACGTGGTCAGTTAGCGTCAAAAAAATAGCGATAGTTCGCCACAATTTTGATTCCATTTCTATATATCATGCGTAGGTATAGAATCGCTATACTTTGTTACTTAGTTCAGATGGCTTGTAAGTAAGTATAATATAACGTATGACTAAATTCCTCTACTTTTCCACCTATTGGATTTGCAATTTTCTTGCTGAAAACAGTCAAAAGAATGTCCGACATAAAAAGCAATCTTAAATTACCAACGTAGACACCTTTTGTAAGATGAAAAATCCATGCAAATGCAGTGTTAGACTTGTCATTTTTTGCACACTAGTAGTCGCATCCATTGGTAGAAAAATCATAATAATATTATATTATAATATCTCCGTAAATACACTTTAGTATTGTTATTATCTCGCTGCAGACTCGGCCATAAATCATTCGAGTGTTTCGCTTTTGTTGTTCACTAAAATACAAAAGCAGCAGTGAAGCTCAGCAGTGAAATACAAAAGCGAAACACTCGGATGATTTATGACCGAGTCTGCAGCGAGATAATAACATTACTATAATTATGGCGAATTTCCGCTCGTGCGTACAAGCAACCAAAAAAATTCAACATATGCACTTAGTTTTTCACTTAGGCCTAAATTATAGGCACTTATGAATTAATTTTTAAGTAACTCTACCGCAACGTTCTGAAGGCAGAATTGCACTGAGAAGAACAGGCAAGAAACTCAGCACTTGCTCTTTTAAAATTAATAAGTACTAACTGTGTTTACAATTTTTTAAATGTGCTTCAAACCCTTTTAAGAACCTTTGTGGACAAAATCAAATTCCAGCATAGTGTGCCCAGCAGAGCTGCTGTACTCGCCGGCTATAAGAAGGTTAGTATAAATAGCCGGCAAAATAAGAGGTGCGAACCGAATGACAAAACATCGACTCAGGGCTACCAACACGTTACCAACTATACCATAATATGTGAACTTACATCATATTATATGTATTAGGATATTATACGTTTGAAAGAAGACGGCTTAAGAGCATTATGGCTTTAGATCATATTATGCTAAATTGATTATTCTTATTTATATTGATTCTTTTTTCATATCAATAGGTACTGTCATTCAGTAATACCAAAAAGATCAGTCCATCTTATGCTCGGTGCGAAACTGCATTCCGATTTCCGAAAGTGACGTAGGTCTTTATAAAAAAAATACAATACATATGCTAGCAGGCAAAGCACAGTTTTCTTTTAATTTTAGATAGGTGTCCTGTCAATAACATATTTAGGAGAGCTGAACCACCAAATACATACTACATTAATGTAGCTGAACTATAAGAAAGTATTGTTAGAAAATTCCACCTCGGAAGATTATCTGATTAATCTGGCATATTTATAAATCAGTCGAACAACGATAATCTTCCAGTTCCAATTTAAATCGATGACTTTTTAAGAAATCGCTGGCCTAGCACACAAACATACAGGACGAATAAAGAACCTACTATTTTTTTAAGTTGGATATCAATAAATCTATATATATAAAAGAGCAGTACCAATCACTCACTCACTGACTAATCACGATATCTCAGGAAGTATAAAGCCTACAAACTTGAAATTTGAAAGGTAGGTTCTTTGTAATGGGTAGGTGTCAGCTAAGAAACGATTTTGCGAAACTACCCCTCTAAGGGGGTGAAATAGGGGTTGGAAGTTTATATGAAAGTCCCGTGTTTTTGAAGTTAGAGACGTGAAAATCGTCATTTAGGTTATCAGCTTCAGATATTAAAAATTTGTATAAGTCGTTTTGGAAAATTCCCCTTTAAGGGTGGTAAAATAGGGGATGAAAGTTTTTATGTGAAAATTTTAATATTGTTACTGTTGACTTGAAATTTGAAAGGTAGGTTCTTTGTAATGGGTAGGTGTCAGCTAAGAAACGATTTTAAGAAACTACCCCTCTAAGGGGGTGAAATAGGGGTTGGAATGTTTGTCTGTTACTCCTTCACGCTGCAACTACGAATCCGATTTAGCTGAAATTTGGAATGGAGATGGATTATTACCTGGATTAACACATTATGGTACTTTTTATCCCGGAAAAAGCGATGGTTCCCGCAGAAGTAGTGAAAAACCTAAATTCACGCGAGCGGAGCCGCGGGCAACAGCTATAATAGTAATACTTATATGCAGTAGTCAGCCCTAACCGAGGCACATACCGCGTTAATCCTCCTTTTCCTGTCGATTCTGCGTGTCACTGCGCAGCATTAACTTGTGTTCCAAAAAAACGCTGAGTCATGTGTCATAGTAGGTAATACGAGCATACATTGGTACATTTGTTGGATTTGTTATTTCTTAATACCGATTTGAATGGAATTAATTTGCAGTGTATACGTTTTGGTATTTTATTTAGAGCATTTTTTACTGAATGGAAGCGGGCGTTATTTTGCGGAAATCCATAATTAGCAGGACAGATTAATTTGTTTTGCTATAATCCACCACTTGAAAAGAATCTGTATGGTATAATATGCAGGAACACTCCCCACATGAAACACCACACACAATTTTCCAACACTTTCTTCGACGCACGTTTCGTCCCGACACCGAGACATCCTCAGGAGATGTTGACTTCACAATGCGAAATCGTATTCGCATTGTCTCTACGGATGGCGTATTATAGCAAAACAAATTAATCTGTCCTGTTAGCATTTTTTTTGTTTTCTATCCAGCTTTTTTATACATTCGTTTAGTCCAGTTGGTAGCTGCGAGCTTTTTTGTTGGAACGCGGTAATCTCAGGAACTACTGGTCCGAATAGACAAATTATTTTTGTGTTTGTTTTTTTTTGGGACCTCCGGCTGAGTCTTTCATATCTAGCGAGAAAGTAAATAAATAATAATAAATAAATAAATAGATACGGGACACTTTACACATCGCAATCTAGCCCCAAAGCGATAGCTTGTGTTATGGGTGCTAGACAACTGATAATTATACTCATAATAATATCCTAATATCATTTATTTGCATTAAACACGTAGATACAGGGTTATTACATTCGGTACTTGATGTCTCAGTGCTTTGCCGATTTATAGGCATGCCAATATTAAAATCAGTTAATAACATACAGTAATACATACTAATTACTAATATACATAAATATAATATATTGAAAAACACCCAGGCACTGGAAAACATTCATGCTCATCACACATTTATCAGTGGTGGGAATCGAACCCACGACCTCCGACGCAGAGGCAGGTTCGCTGCCGCTACGCCATTCGGTCGTCAAAATATCACGCTTATGACTGAAAAATGTCGCAAAAACGGAAAAAAAGTGTTGCAGATCTTCCGTTGCGTATAAATACCGACGGAATTGTTCTCCACTCAAAAAAATTCAAGACATCATGTCTATCTTCATTGTAAGTTCAAAATAAAATTCAATATATCACATTCATTTCTATCTTATAAGGTTCACTCATTATTATAGTGGGATATACATATGTACAAACCGAAATTCATACAGGCGAAGCCGCGGGCAACAGCTAGTACCTACCTAATAATACCTAATAATAATCACCACAAAGGTAATGTTGTCTCCGCATTTTATCTCATAATTCCCTTCCACTGTACTAGAGTAGATACATAAATACATCCCTACCCAATTATAAAACAGAATTTTCTAATCCCTCGGGAGCTCGTGATCGTGTTAGCCAAGGTAAACAGCGGCTCCTGTAATAAATTTCCATAACGCCCAGGTCGTCAGCCAGACTCATAAATTAAATTTGGGGGAGTCTTCCAGTGAAAACAGTGTACGATCTCTCTGCGGGCGATTCTTAATTGAATCAGTTTTTCCGCTTACACAGTGTTCTGGCGCAGTTTTAGTCCGCTGGCTTCGGGCTCACAATTAAATTTAGTCTAAAGCTACGTACGTATAAACGCACGTGCGACATGTTGCGCGACTAAAGTTCTTTCAACAATCATTGTAATAATAATAGGTCAAGAAATGGTGGAATTATCTACGAACACTGTATTATCGACTCTACAAAAAAGTGGTACTGCGTAGAGTTGATACCTTAATTTTTTAGACACCGATTAAAAATGGAGAATATACAAAACGTATAGGTATAGGCATCGGTGCATTGCTTTGTTTAGTTCGGCTAATCTGAAACTGCAATGGAAGCAATTCTTAAACAAGCAGCCGAAACCTACCCGTATCAGGAAATAGGCCCTTTTTAACCGACTTCAAAAAAAAGGAGGAGGTTCTCAATTCGTCGGAATCTTTTTTTAGACTAAAGCTCCATCCCAAATACTTGGGTCTTGGCCCAATTTTAAAATCGTACGGTTTGTGCATTGAGTCGTATTCGTAAAAACATGCTTTAAAGTGTTCATGATCGCGAATCAAAATGTACGAAAGCTTGTGCACTTGTTTGATACGCATCCGGTCAAATTGCGAATCAAATGAATGCACAAGCACACGAAGTAGGTATATTTTGTATTGTGACCACTTCGTATTTCACGAATATGAATCATACAAATCAGTGCTTAAACGTCCTGATAAGTAAGTATTAATAAGAATGTAACCAAATATTGTAATTAAATAAATTTCATTAAAAAAATCCGAATAAATAGTATAAATTCTAATTTCAAAATTGTAGATTGTCTGTCGAGCAGATATCCGGAAAAATTAAAAAAGTCGTGGCACTTTGGGAGTGCTGACAAAAGTGAGAACTTGAACAGAGGTGTCGGTTACGGTAACAGCGCAGCGTCGAGAGTTCAATGCTTTGTTCCCTCAAACAGAGGTTTTTAGTACGGTGACAGTGAATAACGAATTCAATGGTTTATTCTGATCTCCTCCTGATCTCAAAAACCCCCAACCTGTCTAAAGAAGTTTTCGTTTCAATTTCAGTTTATTTTTGTGTCGGTCAGATGTCGGAACGTTGAGGAAGTCGCCCGTTCGAGCCAGCTCTAAGATATAGTGTGTAAGTTGTAAGGGCAGGGAAGTGCAGCCGTTGGCAATTTCCGGACGTCGCTCACACCGCGGCGCTGCGAGCGCTCATATACAGCTATTATCCGGCAAATTGTTCGCGCACGAACTTTTCCGCCTCGTCGGCACTATGATCCGGAGGCCGGCCGGGTGTGTGCAGTTAGCGGTGTTGCGATTTCGGCGAACGCTCGATGAACCACGAAATTGTTTTGCCGACTCTACAATCCGCATCGGATGTATCTTTAGGGTTAGTAATTAGTACAGGCTTATAGTACAAATTTCGAGTCAACTCGCTTCGCACAAACGAACCGAATTCCCGCACAGGTGAAAATCAATAAAAGCTTGTAATAATATAATAAAATGCAAATTAATTCAAGCATATTTTTTGCAAGAGTAGGGAACTCAGAGCACAGTAATTTTCAAATTCGGCAATTTTTCATCACAGGTGAGGTTTAGTATACATATATGTATGTTTGTTAATCCTTCATGCCGCAATTTAATCTAAACAAGCAGTTATTAAGATTTTTTTATTTTTTTTTATTTATAAACCACCTTACATCCTAGCATTACAGGGTTTCCTAATTCGCTAGAAGTAGCTAAATGTACCTACTTTAAACAAATACTTACTTAAAATAAACAGACCTTACTTAAACTAAACAGATCTTTAACCTAAATTAAACTCAAAATAACTAAACTAAACTAAACTATCGTAACAGATAGTACACAATGCTAAGATGACATGTTCATCTCAGGATTTTAGAGATGAACATGGAATTTTCGTGTAGTACATATTATGTACCAAACAAGTTAAAAGATTCTATGACTTTGGTTAAATTGGAAGCGAAGCTGCCGTCGAAACCTAGTTTTTGATAATAACGAACATTGGTATTGTTTCACGTAATAAAGCCGCCTTATCAAAGTGTACTAGAACAATGACCTCACTCCTTCAGGCAGTATCCTGGGATAATAATTGGCATACAATTTCACGTAGCGTATTGTTGAGCACAATAGAGAGCACCCTTTATACTCGTAACTTCAGCGTAGGTGTAATGGAAATGAGACTTAGCCCTTGGCTCCCAATACAAATTGTAGAGATTAAAGGCGTTTCATACGAGAAGCTAGAGCATTTCTTTTAATTTTTTTTTTAATACTCAAAAGGGGTGTTCTTAAATTGATATCTAGATTCTTTTTACCTATTTTTATTGGGTATCATTTAAGCTATCACCAATTTAATTAGTTTTGAGTTTCTTAAATAATAGGGTTTGTCCTCAAAATAGTAGATCTGTCACCAAAATGTAGTCACCAAACAATGCAAAATCAGTTCCACAATAAATCACCTAAAATCCTGAGATATAAGGTCTAGTACCAAATAAATGTTTTTGTATGTATTATAATAGGTGTGTCCTAATAAGTATTTAAGCATACTAATTTAAAGAGATCACCAATAAATCATATTGTTTATTATTTTTTTTTATTTTTTGAGGTTATGTGTTAACTTTATATAAGAATTTACGACTATAGCCTAAGAAAAAGTGGGGGATCTAGGAAAACTCCTTACCCGTCACCCTCTTCCCCTCCAAGAGCATGTCGACGGAGCCCCGCTTCGCGGGGCTCCTATTTCTGGGTGGTCAAAAAAGGAAAATAACCTTAACCTATTTACCTATAGGTGCACATGGGACCTAGGAAAACTCCTTAGCCGTCACCCTCTTCCCCTCCAAGAGCATGTCGACGGAGTCGCAGTCAGGGATCGATAATCGATTTATTTGGTGACAGTCGACAGATCTACCATTCTGAGCACAGAGCTATTATTTAAGTACAAAACTGTTATTATAAGAACGAAGTTTATATTCATGTAATGCAATATAATTTTATTGGTTATCGATCTCTTATATTTTACACATATATTAACATTAATTTGATAATTCATACCTGGGAACAATATTTGTTTATCTGAGAACGAAAATATTTCGTGGCGATAGATCTATTTATTAGGTGATACAACTTGATGACAAATATAAATTTTGGTGACAGAAAATATAGTTCCCATTTTTATTGGGTATCATTTAAGCTATCACCAATTTAATTAGTTTTGTGTTTCTTAAATAATAGGGTTAGTCCTCAAAATAGTAGATCTGTCACCAAAATGTAGTCACCAAACAATGCAAAATCAGTTCCACAATAAATCACCTAAAATCCTGAGATATTAGGTCTAGTACCAAATAAATGCTTTTGTATGTGTTATAATAGGTGTGTCCTAATAAGTATTTAAGCAAACTAATTTAAAGAGATCACCAATAAATCATATTATGTTTATAATTTTTTTTATTTTTTGAGCTTATGTGTTAACTTTATATAAGAATTTACGACTATAGCCTAAGAAAAAGTGGGGGATCTAGGAAAACTCCTTAGCCGTCACCCTCTTCCCCTCCAAGAGCATGTCGACGGAGCCCCGCTTCGCGGGGCTCCTATTTCTGGGTGGTCAAAAAAGGAAAATAACCTTAACCTATTTACCTATAGATGCACATGTGACCTAGGAAAACTCCTTAGCCGTCACCCTCTTCCCCTCCAAGAGCATGTCGACGGAGTCGCAGTCAGGGATCGATAATCGATTTATTTGGTGACAGATCTACCATTCTGAGCACAGAGCTATTATTTAAGTACAAAACTGTTATTATAAGAACGAAGTTTATATTCATGTAATGCAATATGATTTTATTGATTATCGATCTCTTATATTTTACACATATATTAACATTAATTTGATAATTCATACCTGGGAACAATTTTTGTTTATCTGAGAACGAAAATATTTCGTGGCGATAGATCTATTTATTAGGTGATACAACTTGATGACAAATATAAATTTTGGTGATAGAAAATATAGTTCCCATTTTTATTTAGATTTAAATGTATGTTTATTCAGGTGGAATCGTGTAACTCAATTTGGAAGCAAGTAATGAATCCAAGAAGTTTCGTATGTACACGGTTAGTTGGGATGAAAATCATGATTAGCTGTGTACAATATAAATGGCGGATTTTTTATTCGAGTTGTTTATCCCCCGAGCCGAAGGCGAGAGTTGATATTTAACTTCAGTTGCGAGCTTAACTTATTTTTTACAATAAACAATCAGATGCAGAATAACCCACGTTTAATTCGATTCAAAATTCGAAAACAATTTTTTCTTCAGACGTGTGCTCTTCTTTACGTCATAGATCATAGTCCAATTACTTATTTTTATTATTGCTAAATAACAGCAATTCGGATAAGTGCACTTTGGAAACATAAAAAAAAAGCATATAGGTATGTCATTCAAGAAATGTGCAAAAATACGAAATCATATAAAAATAGAAAAAACGTAACCAAATGCATAAATTCCAAAAGTACAAAGTAGTGCTGGAAACGCTATCTATCTGAGGACGTCCTACCAATACCTACGTCCATTAATCCAAAGAAATCTCACCCCTACACCGCGCGTAGAGGTACGTATTCAAAACATTTAATTAACACCGCCAGGGGACTCCCCCCTCGGTATTCCAACATTCCTAACTGTTCCAATCGGGCATTCTTTGTCGCCTGTGCGGAATTTGGCGACTAATTACTGCACGGGATAGGCTTAGAGGCAACGTATTTATTCGATTAAAGTTTGAAACTTTTTGATGTGAAAACTTTTTTGAATGCTTTAGGTATTTTGTTTTAAGGTGTGAAAAAACATTGAACTATCGCCACCGTTACCACACACCCGTGTTACCGTAACCGACACCTTTGTATAATAGTTTTTTGACGTGATAACGTTTAATAAATTGATGAACACCAGCAACGCGCCTAAAAAATAGTAACGTTCCGCGTAACGTTCCACCCACAGAGCAAGGAATGACTTTGTTCCACCTGTGCCTGTGCGTGCAAGTGAGAGCGCGCAACAAGCGATAGAATGGTACGATAAAACAAACTATAGAGAGGCCAATTATGACGTTATCACGTAAATCTATCGTCCGTAAACCGACTTTACAGACAACCATTTTTTTTTAAGTTTTCACTTCTGTCAGCTGTGCCACGTCTTTTTTGTCAAAGACGGCTGTTTAATTAACTTTCTGGTTAATGTTATTGGCCATGCTGAAAAATATTATCAGGAAAAATGCATGACAGAAGACAGAGACAGAGAATTTAATTTACACTAAGTACTAAATAATTGAACTAAAAATATACGTAAATTACCTGTTAGGTAAATAATAATCATACAATCTAAGTAGACGGCTTCTTTCATCAAGATCTGACAACCGGAAATTTAAAAGAAGCGTCTGTTTGGTGGCTCCACGATAAAAATGCAAAAAAATGAATAAAAGTAAATGGAAAACTTACAGCCTTTTTTAACAAAATGGGCTAGCGCTTGACTGTTATCACACCTGATGGAAACTGATGATACAGTCTAGGCCCTCGTATGTGCACCTAAGAAATTTCTTTGCCATTATGGATATAAAAAATAGCTTACGAACAACTTTCAGACATACCTACACCAAAAATTTCGTACAATCGGTCGAGCAATTTCGAAAAATTGTCACGAGAATTGTATATGTATATTAGAGAAGTTTTACATGGACACTTAGTCAAAGAACTGGATAACAGTTTTCTTTACCGGAACGACAGCTAGAGCAGTGATGAAACTATATTATCTACTTACATAATATTAAAGTTAAATACATAACTAAGTAGGTATACACAAGAGACGAGATATCATCCCAAGAATTCTTTCACAAGAAAATCCCCTTTCCCACACATAACGTGCTGTTGTAATATTAATATATGTAGCAACATATAATAACGGCGAACGGCTGGCAATAGCAATAAACATATAGCAACGATACATTGTAAGGGTATGTATTACCGAGGCGGTCACGACGCATCGGCACTTTTCATCGAGACTTGCAAGTACTGCATAATTCAAAGACGAAATGCCGGCTTCTTTAAACCTATGATTTCACTTGCTGCGACGGTGTATTTATTTATTAGCATGGTAAGCTGTGGATTAAGATCCAAGGACTAGGACTTAGGTCCTAGTTTCGGATCTAGGTAGGTCTGTGGCAACCATTTTTAAATTTTCATTCTGAATAAACATGTTGACTAGTCTTTATTGAAATTGACCACCGTTTACAGAAATCGATACCGAAGATATGGTAAAATATGTATTACAAAATTTATGATTGCTTTTGGTATGCGTATGCTAACATCACGTGCTGTGCCGAAGAGAACTATCAAACTCATACATTTTTTTGAATTTTGTTTCACGAGCGAATCAAAAGCAATCGTAGAAATAGAGTAGATAGCTGTCATAATATCGCTACGGCTGCAAACCTTAATTTTTGATAAATTAATTTCAAGTGGATGTCTTTATCTCTTATTGAGAAATTAATTGAATTGAATTTAAACCACACAGAGGGATAAAAGTTATTCTAAATAATTATGTAGAGTGCTACATACACACAGTAGTAGTATATAGGTACCTAGTAGTAATGAAACATAGCTACTATGTATTCTAAAGCACTCTTAAAAACTCTTTACTCTTGGGACTCTTAAAAATAATCTAAAATGCTCATTGTTTAAATTAACCTTATAGTTTTCCTTCACAACAAAAAACACGTGAGTACCGTGGTTCGTGCGACCCTCGGTAGAAACAAAGTTTCGAATAACACCTAAAATAAAACTCCATTTTATACCTTCATGTGTGATTTTAGTTTCGAGCGATGGATGGTACAGTCTTCAGTTAGCTTGCGCTAACGAGTTCAATACCAAATCTTTATACGTGATTGCACGCGTGCAATCCTACCTAAGAGAAACTTTCATTCTACATTTTCGAAGATTTTTGAAGATTTTCTGCATGACGGGATTTCTGTCACGCAAAAAATAATTTCTTTCGCATACCCCTCCACGATACCTTCCGAAAAGGAACTCTGTGTAAAAAAAAAAATTGGTTTTCTGTAAAGTCGGTTTACGGACGATAGATTTAGGTGATAACGTCATAATCATTATTTTATGTTTATATGATTATGATTAAGAAAAAAAAAATCATAATCATAATCATAATCATAGTCATAATCATTAATGTAATTTTTATGGTGCCTCTCTATCGCTTGTTGCGCGCTCTCGCTTGCACGCACAGGCTCAGGTGGAACGTTACGCGGAACGTTACTATTTTACATGTGTGCTGCTGGTGTTCATCAATTTATAAAACTTTATCAAAAGAAAATTCTGAAAGTGGTTACTTCACACACTCAAGTCACGTACCCATCTCAATACATATACACAACACAATGTACCTCCGTGATGTATTCACTATTCGGTTTCATTGGGCCCCGGGGGCGCGGGTACGCACGATCCAAACGATATTTCAATACCATACCAAATACCAACACAAACAGGCTTCGGCGCTCGGAGGCGCTCGGAGCCTGCGAGAACACGTGAGGCGCCTGCCAATACTAGCATACAATTTGTTGTCTAGGCAGGGGCACATCAAAACAAAACTACATTTTATTACTTATGCAAAATATCTCGTAAATGCAAGAAACTTAAATAATTAGCCAATGTAATTTACAAAAGCTTATACGACTAGGACCTGTAAAGCCAAAAATCAGTTAATTAATATAACTATCACCGATTAGTAACCTCAAGATATGGGCATTCGAACTATTTACGTAAACCTTTTTCATACAAGCAAACATTAGCGCCATCTGTCAAAATTAAGTTAGAAATAATTTATATTATCGCAAAACAACGTTTGCTAGGTCAGATACTACTTTTATAAAAGACAGAGTAAGTAAGTATGGAGTTAATTAATCAGTATGTCCTTCCATTCCAAGGACTGAGGTAAAGTGTTTGTACTTTTTTATTTATATTAATAGTAACAAGAAAATTCTCGCAGACAAATTGATCTTGTCTGGAGCGAAGTTAAAATGGAAAAGTTGAGAATGTTCATATTCTGAGTTACACAATTTGGCGGAAATTTCATCGCAATTTAAACGCGCAGCGTTTTTGTCTCGACCATTAAACAAGTATTAAGAATTTTCTTTCGCGATAAAATTCAATTTAAAAAAAGTTTAATGGTCTAAAAGACATTGCTTGAAGGTACTTACTTGCTTACATTGCTAGTGACTTTCGAGAACTTAAAGTCTACCGAACCTATTTTATTTATATTTCTGCTTGTTCCCGGTTGAGAATTGAACCCGGGACCTCAAACTTCAATACCACATGACACATCCATCGTCATGATCCATTCGTCGATTTTGAATACGTGATCACTATTGGCTATGCAAGAATTTAAATACACGTCTAGTATTTTTATTCGTAATCTTTATCGGTATTAAAACATATCTGTCATATTATTTTTGTATAGTCCCTCAATTTTGAAGAAAATAATTAATAAAAAGTGAAAAATATTCCAAGAAAATTCAAACGTTCAAAACAGAACGTGGCCGATTGTGACGTCACAGTACAGACGCCATCACTCATCATCCAATAATAAAAGACCATTATTACGACATAGAGTTTGCAGTGCGAGATGATTGGCTGAATTATTGAATTAAGTGTATGGCGTGATCTACGTTCGAAATACGGCGTTTGAATTGTCTGAATTACCTACGTAGCAGTTTTTAATTATTAATATCTTAATTGGACGTAGTTTAGCAGAAACGACTCAATCCACACTTTGGCCAAAAATGAGTTGTACCTATTCACTAAAGAGGTCTCAAAGGTTGGTTGGTACATTAGTCTATTTAATACAACTTTTGTCATAAAAATGTTATAAATTTGCCCATAAATGACAGTATTTAAAAACTTTCTACATGCAACACAATTGCAGAAATTATCATGTTTAAACCTCGATAACTTCAAAATGACTTTTTGTGGATTGAGTCCTTTCTGCTTAACTATGTCCAATTTACATCAATATCTCATGAGTAAATATACAGGGTTATATAAAAAATACTAAAACGCTCTCGGCCTGTATTTGTTTACATTAAAACTAACAACTTTTGTTCTACGACTTTTCTTTTTACTCGATATTTTGAAAAATATCCAATACTCAATATTTTACAGAGATACTCTACTCGTTCCTACTCTGTAATGTAACATCGGCGCGGCGGCCGGTGCGCGAGCTCGCGGCGCGAAATCGCAACAGT
The DNA here is from genome assembly GCA_036785405.1 of Coenonympha arcania. NCBI lineage: Eukaryota > Metazoa > Arthropoda > Insecta > Lepidoptera > Nymphalidae > Coenonympha > Coenonympha arcania. The sequence goes on along the minus strand of CM072068.1, from coordinate 15,159,507 downwards.
GTAATGTCACTTTACAGAAATAACATTTTTTTGTATGATATAAATTACTTAATACTGAATTTTGAAAAGTCGCAGAACCAAAGTTGTTAGTGTTAATGGAAACAACTACAGGCCGAGAGCGTTTTGGTATTTTTTATATAACCCTGTATACTTTTTCTTTGCAATTACGATGTAAACAACCAAATATAAATGTAAAAAAACCGGTGGGTACTCCCTAATACCATAATTTGTTTCATATCGTTCCACAAATGTATCAAAAGAAATAGCAGAAATTGAACAAATAAGTATAATACCCCCCCCCCCCCCCCCTGTGTGTAATGATAACTGGATCGACAAGCTGGGTTATGAAATTCTTCGTCGGCCACTTTTTTTAGTTACCATTGCCGGTGGTCCGCCGTCCGCTGTCCCAGTGTAGTCCGGTGACCATCACAAATTCGTTTTGATTCGCTGACGTTGTATTAAAATAAAATTAACCGTTCATGAAGACCCGAAAAATTTCATCCTGCTTTAACATCAAACAAACGTTGTTCATCCGATAATATACATAGGCGCAATCTATTTCGATATTCCTTCTGCGTTCTCGGGCTAGTATGTTTTTGTAAGAAATTCGAGTCGACTCGCATTGCACTAACGAATCGAATTCCTTTATACATTTACATCCAGCGCCATCTATGAACAGTCACTGACATGCGGTTGTCAATAGATGGCACTGGCTGTAAATGTATGGAGAAATTCGATTCGTTTGTGCGGTGCGACGCGACTCAAAATTCGTACAAAACCTGTACTAACGCGTGTCTTCAGCCACAAGCCAGCACTAACTAAAGCCACCAGAACGTATTTTCGATCACTGAGTCAACCAGCCCAGAAAAAAATTATACCCTTAAACCCTTTCATTTGATAACCATATCAAATGAAAGGGTTCCGCCATTTTGGATTTAGAATAACGTCACACAAGTACGTAACTATGCATTTGTCATCTGAACTAAAAGTGGATAAAAAAAGTAAGCACAAATCAAGGTATCTGCTTCTAAATTGAGTCCCAAGATTCCACGCGACCAAACATACAATTGCAAGTAAAATAAAAGCTTGTAAACAGGAGTAAAAACAATTATTAAATTGTTTTGTGACAATAACAACAACATAACATGAAATTGTTTCATACTAAGGACCTAATATTTAGGAAATTAGGGTTGCAAAGTAGATGTGATGTGAAGGCAATCTCTCGCAGGCTCTACAACTCTCGGTAGAGAGTATTTATATTCTTTGCTCTACAATATGTATTTGACCATTAAAAGCCAAACATAAGGCATATGGAGACAATAAAATTAATCAAAGGGTTCTAACAAAGTACTTAAAGAGGGAACGAGTTAGTTTCCTTTGTCGACGAATCATCGTTGTAGATTTATTTAAATGGAGCCACTGAATTGGAATCTTAAATAGCTGTCAGTTTTAAGCGCGGCGAGATAAGCGAGAGAGGCTGTTGGTTAATTGCCGCCTCTTTCGCTTATCAAGGGCCTATTATTTGAAACGAAAATTGAATTAAACTTGTCTCTGATAATTTACTGCCCCATAGCCAAAGTGCCTTCCCGTCTATTTGAATTTAGAATTACTTCATCTTGTAAGGTTTGGGCATCGACTTCGATAAGTGAATTTTGAATTTGAAAAAGGCCAGTAGAGCATAATAACAATCCTTCAGCTAATTATACTTGTTGCATCATCATCAGTATATTTTGCTCCCTGATTAAAAAAAAAATACAGAATATTAAAAAGATTATGTTCCATTTTTGATTAGTTGACTATCTACTTAAAATGTACTTTACTCTGACTTTATCATTAGTTTTTAACTCTTTTTTTGTTTCGAGTTGGTTGACATGTCATTTTTTACGAGTTAGTTTGCTGTCACCAATTAATATTTAACTGGTTTATTTTATTTTATTTAATGATCGCTATACATTTATTAAATATTAATAAAAACCTATTTGCATTTGCGAATATGACGAATCACTCGTTGCATTTTTTGTACACGAATCTACTAAAAGACCTCCTTTCCTCAAAAAAGGTTCCTGTTTTGTGGAAATGTACAAAAAAGTTAAAACCAATTAATCTAGAAAGAATTATTGATATATTATATAATATCAATAATTATATAATTATATATTATATAATTATATAATATATTATATTATATAATTAGTAAATAAATAATTATGTATGTAATGGTAACTATAGTAGGGGTGAACTTAATGCAAATTTTAAATTAAACTCTGCGTTAATAATTTTTTTTTTTATTATACGTCCTAACTTACAGACACGCGCCCTGCACTGAGAAGAAGCCCACAACAAACTCAGCCGGGTTTCCTTTTTTTTTTGTTATTACTAATGGCTAAAACTCATTAGCTACTATACGCACATAACTAAAACTATAACAACAGCAATTCACTATCACTCCCAAGGATCGTCATAGGTATAAATAGCTGAATAATCCTTAATACAATAGTAAGATTTATCTAGGTACATATAAATAAGCTTAAGTTTAGGAATCACTTTGAACTTAGTGTGGTACATAATATAAGCTTCTAAAAATAATTAAAAAATCCTGTTTTTAACAAATTTCTTCAATATTTTCGTGCACATTGTAATTCGGGCCTATTCTATTTCCATTGATTCCTGTACTTTATGTGGTTGTGAAGTACCAGATTTTCCGAACTCCACAGAGTAAATCTCATTTTGTCTTTTCAAGAATTCAGACTTGGGTGTGATTTAACATATATGGGTTTATGGGACGATGGAATGTATTCATAGAATCCGAAGTGGTCCTGCTGAATTTCAAGATTTCGCGTTAATACCACATCGCATTGATTTTCTTCGTTTGTGTCTTGTATATCGTACGATATTGTCTCTCTGAAGTTCATATTTTCCAGAACAGGTGATATATTTCTATTAAAATTTCCAATGAAAAAAATACACATTTTCCCTTGTATATACTTTAAAGTAAATTCATGTATTGCCCGAGTAAATTCATCGTCATTCAAGACTCCTTTTACACCGATTGCAATGTATAAATAGTTTTCATACAACAACAAGGTTAAATAATTTTTATTTTCTTCATCTTTCATAGAGCTTATAACTTCCACAGATTTACTTGCTTCTTTGTAGCAAATTATTCCTCCGCCTGATCTTAAAAAAGTATTGTAGTCAGATCGATATGCAATCTCGAAATTCGGTATCTCAATTTCGTCTGATTCAATAGTGTTCGTTTCTGTAAATATCAATAGTGACCCATTACCGTACCAACTATCTGAGGTAATAAATTGGTAATGCTCATTAAAGGTTAGGCCGGTATTCAAAAATATAATTACGTCACCTATTTTATCTTCAAATGTCTCATACGCTAACTTCAATTTTCTTTCAGTTCGCAGCCGGTTCAGTTCATCATTTTTCTTAATAAATTTGCTGCTCTGTTTAACAGAAAAATTTAAATTTCCGATAATGTATAAATCGGTAAGTCGTTTAACACGAGTCAAGGCGACATACTGTAAGCTCTTATCAGAGCGTAATTTGTCTCTCGGATCGTCGGTGAAATTTATACATACGCCATCGTCATATGTTTGTCCTTGACTCTTGTGGACTGTTATTGCTTCAGCTGCTCTCAGAGGAAACATTTTACCGACTTGCCGGGTAACTTTTGGACACTTTTTCAATTTAACCAAAATACTGGATCGATGAATAGGAACATATTTTTCAAAGCCAGGCTTAGTATGATCTTTGAAATAATCTAATCTGGCTTTTTTACCTACAACATCAGAATGAAAATCCATCCAAATTATGCATACATTATCGTTTTTATCAAAATCAAACCCTTTTACGATTCCGGTTGTACCATTTGCCAGACCATCAGCTACATCCATATTTTTTGTAATCATATATCGTATACCGATCTTCACAGCTAGATTAGCCGGCTCCCATTTTTCACTATCATCGATTGCATTAACGATAACTTCTTCTTCGTTTGATTTGTTTAATTTAAAAGTATTAAACTTATCAACAGCTTTATTTAGGTAAAACAAATGAATAACTGAATCTGGAACTTGATTGATATCTTGTACTTCTCGTGATTTCAATAAATCAATGTCTTCTTGTGTCAGTTCAGAATCTCGAAAATTATTTAAAGCATTTATAAATTTTTCATCTTGCTGCCGCATAATCTTTGTCAACTCATAAAAGTTACAACATCTCCACAAAGGTGAATTTGGATATATGGGTTTTTGTTGTACAGGATCAATTTGATATAAATCTCCTACTAACAAAACAAACATATCTCCATATAATTTGTTATTTTGAAATATTTGCTGTAAGCGCATATTCACTGAGTCCATTAATCTTTCACCAACCATGGAGATTTCGTCACAAATAAAGAATTTAGAACTATCCAACAATTCTTTCTTTTTATTTAGGTGTTTTTTAGCAAGATTCCTTGTATTATAAATGGATATTGAAAGCATGTTATGCAATGTTAAACCATCTATATTTGATGCAGCTTTTCCGGTGAATGCGCACTTTAGTACTTTCAATTTTTGTGGAGAATCAGACGATTTATTTTCTTCCCATGTTATTAACTTCACAATGAGGTTAATAATGGTACTCTTTCCAGTACCCGCTGGTCCCTGCAGTATAATCTTTGGATTTTCTTCGCATTGTTCACCAGAATCATTCAGGTTGGTAATTTTTATGTTATTCTTGTACGTATAGTATATGTGCATTACAATTTTACGCTGTTCATCGTTTAATATCTTAAAAATGTCTTTAATATCACTCAGAGTAGGTGATAAGCTTTCAATAGTGTCGGGCGATGTATCTGAAAGTAAAAATGTAGTTAGAAGTGTGACGAAGAAATGTAGTTTTAAGAGATCTAACTTTAGATACACATAATAATACAGGTACAACTGCGCCAGTTCTCCCGAAAGCTGGACCAAAATCTCTATTTTTCTAATTTTTAATGGAAGTAAGGAATGACCTTAATTGTAATTTTTATTTTAATGTGTCGGTAGTAATAATACCTATCCAAAAACACTCAGAACAAAATTTTGATAACAGGCCTATATTTTTAGTAATTTGATAAATGATGTTTTTCTGTTATATTCTTAACCTTTCAACAGTCCGAACCCGTTTTTTGTACTTTTTTTTTTTTGACGCTTGACAGTCCGAGCACGTTTTTTGGATCTGGGACTGTTTTGGGGTATTTCCTTCTACAGTGTTTATCGTTCTATGGTTATCCTTTTCTAACATTTTTTAAACTAAAGTCAATGGACAAAGACAGCAAAAAAACCGCTGAAAGTCGCCTTTAATATTATAGGTCTATGGCAAATCCGGTCGTTTGAGAGGGCGTTTTTTGTACCCTTTTACCCCATTACAAAAACGACCAATGTGACGAAAAAATGTATGAAGACCTACGATATTTTTTTTGTTTCTTATTGCTAAAAGTATAAGGTGTAAATTAAACAATATACTTTAGTTTAGAAATGGTTGTCTTTGAATACATCAATAAAATAGTACCCCGAGTACCCTTCCCGTGTATTTTAGGTATCAGCTTGGTTAAAAATCATTACCAATGACTCTTAAATTTACAGAAAATAGATTACCTAATCAAGTTTGTGTTAAATTTTTGTTGAAATTAAATAATCATTAGAAAACAAGTAATTTAAGATAAACTGCGCCAAAAACGCGCCAAAAACAAAACAGTCCGAAGCCGTTTATTGGTCCGGACAGTACCCGCCCGCACAGCATTTGACAGCAGGGACTGGTGAAAGGTTAAGCAATGCTGGGTATTTTTGTTTATATTTTATTTATGGATATTAAATATTATTTCAGTTATCTAGGACCCATAACACAAACTATCGCTTACTTAGCGGTTAGATTGCAATGTGTGTAACTTCCTGATATATTTATTATTTATTTGTAATATAAGTTATACCTACCCGACGCAGGCTCAGTACTACTTCTCAGTAATCGCACTACATATGCTCGGCCATTATGATCCACCAGAGTTATCTGCAAAGTGTACACAATGTTTTACATTAGTATCAAACACTTTCTCCGACGCATAAATGAGAATTGTGTGTGGTGTTTTATATGGGCGGTGTTCCTGCATATTGCACCAAACAGAATTTTTTCAAGTAGCGGATTGTAGCAAAACAAATTATTAATCTGTCCTGCTAATTATCAATTTCCGCAAAATAACGCCTGCTTCCATTCAGTAGATTCTTCATTATTCACAAGCATGCAGAGTTAGTCACAACACTTTTTTTTTATAATGTGAATACCCAGGATGGGCGTAGCAAAGCTTATTGTTTATATTGAGATAGAGGGACCGATTTATTATTTTCGTCCTATAAATAGTCGTCAATCGTATAATATGCCTTTGAAATGAGGTAATCTTTTAGCAATTTATTAAATTTTATTTATTTTTCTTCATTTCGTATGTAATTGGGGAGGTGCTTGTATACTTTTATTGAAGCATCGTACGGAGTAGCCCTGTGTATATTATATCTTGATTGCGGTAACAAGTTTTTATTGTATAAATGAATACTTTTCGAACGAATTTGCATATTATTAGGATGTAGATTGATGCCAAGGTTAAAATTTGCAATTTTTTTGAAATTTTTTGAGATTCAGTGTTTTTTATGTGAGCAATAATACGTAGGTACCTATGCACTTTTTTTGCATAATAAATATGTCTTGTACATCTGTGCTGTTTCCCCAGAGTATTACACCATATCGTAGCCAGGCGTATCCGTAAGCGTAATACGCGTTTAAGGCTGTTTTATGTTCGTCGTTCTTTTTAATTCCCCAAGTCCGTATATGATTTTGATAGTTTGGATTTTAAATATAAGTTGGTACTTATGTCATATTTTGTCGGAAACTTTGAGCTCGTGTTAAAAGGTTAGCGCGATAAGAGAGACTATACGAGTGTAATGATTCTTTTATATATTCTTATTCTTGTATATGTTTTTCATCACACTTGCGAGGAAAAAACAGACTTGTTTTATGGTGTTATAACAGAGATTGTGTGTTGTGTATTTTGACGGCAATTGGCTTTCACTAATATTTCGTGCATCATTTAATATTTTTGGGTGCATTTTAAAATCAACATTTTGATAAAACAACACAGTGAAATGAAAAAAAAATACATGCTCGTATATTTAAAAATAGTGCGGGATACACTATAACGAATATAACGATTGATACACTATAAATAATTTAAAATTGATAGACTATAAAAAAAACATTTAATTCAGGCAATTATCCATAGAATGTAAACAAAATAAATTTTAAATAACTAAGTCATTAACATTATTACTAGTTATTATAATTTTCTTATCGGCTTAGGCACTGCAACATGCCTACTGCTGCAGTGCCCAATGTACGGGCAGTCTACCCTGGCCGCTATCATGCTCATAATATGTGTGTGTGTGTGTGTGTGTGTGTGTGTGTGTGTGTGTGTGTGTGTGTGTGTGTGTGTGTGTGTGAAACACTATAGCAAAATATAAATAACATTTTATTTATGCTCACAAAAATTGTTTTTTTGGAAACTGGAAGTCAAAAAAGTATAAAAATATTTATATATATATACCCGTAAAATAAAACAATCTTCTCTAGTATACAGGGTTATATAAAAAATACCAAAACGCTCTCGGCCTGTATTTGTTTACATTAAAACTAACAACTTTTGTTCTACGACTTTTCTTTTTACTCGATATTTTGAGAAATATCCAATACTCAATATTTTACAGAGATACTCTACTCGTTCCTACTCTGTAATGTAACATTGGCGCGGCGGCCGGTGCGCGAGCTCGCGGCGCGAAACCGCAACAGTGTAATGTCACTTTACAGAAATAACATTTTTTTGTATGATATAAATTAATACTGAATTTTGAAAAGTCGCAGAACCAAAGTTGTTAGTGTTAATGTAAACAACTACAGGCCGAGAGCGTTTTGGTATTTTTTATATAACCCTGTATAAAATTCTCCTGTCTCATGTTTGCTGCGAAACTCCTCCAAACCGGCTCGACCGATTGTTATGAAATTTTCTGTATATGTTTGGTAGGTCTGAAAGTAGGTGATAAGCTATTTGTTATATGTCTAAATGCAAAACAACGTTTGCCAGGTCAGCTACTATTATTATAATAAACTTACCTCTTCTAATTCGCTCAATGGCGGAAAAGTTTCAGGGAGATTTATCACATTAGTTTTCTTTATGTCGTTACCAGTGATTTCCTTTAATTTACTCATGATCCTGAAATGAATATAAGTAGGTAACACAATATTTAAAAAATAACAACAACATAATTTAAACCTCCACTTTATCGTAAAATACATAAAAAAGTTATATAATAAGTGAAAAATTCAGGAAAATTTATAGTAATGGCAAAACTACTACGAAAGTATTGTTTTGACCACAGATATCGATATCTGTGGTTTTGACCGGATCGTGGGAATCGTCATCACCGTCATCGTCCCAAACTCCTGACGCCATTTAAACAAAAAAAAAGTAAATAGGTAATTCAAAAAATTAAAAACACGGCTTCCCTGTGCTGAAATGACTTTTTGTTGTTATTGGCAATAATGTAAGGATTCTAACGATACCCCAATTATGCAAATCTCTCAGTCGTTAAGAAGTTATGGAGAAATTAAGAAACTCACATACGTACATACATACATACAAAAATGCATACATACATGAACCCTAAAAACATTACACTTCATTTTTTGGGCAGTCGTGTAAAAAAGAAGGCACCACACTTAATTAACTAAAATTGAAATAGGTTATTTGAAATAAACAATATTGGGCACACAGACGCGCGGGGAGGTCGCGGGATCGATTACCGCCACAAGGCACTTTAGAATTATGCTATGCACTTTAGAATAATTTATATACTTAATTTCTAATTGGCTTAGGACTGGTATGGTTTATATAAGTATTATAGTTTTAGTTAGTATAATTAGACGCACGTTAACTAAATGAAAAGAGCGCCTCCTCGCCAATAAACTAGTCATAGTTTGGCGAGAAATTGTAAAGGAGATTGATCATCGAAGTATGGGCTTTGGTTTCACATTGTAACACGATGTGCATTTATGAAACTTACATTATTTATAGCGTAAAATAATAGCAATATATCCTCAAAATATGGAATCTGTACTTCGCCGGATTTCCGAGAAACAGCTTACAAATGTTCACATATTGAGGTTATATTTTAAACACGATAAAATCGAAATATTTTTGATTTATTGTAGGTAGGTACCTATTTTACTTACAAATAAACCCTATTTATTTTAATCACAAAATACCTTCTCAGGTCACCAATAAACCACATCTCATTCATTATTTAATAGGTAGGTATAATATTCAAATAAATACCATATTAAAGGTATTGATTCTCATAGGTAGGTACCTAAGTACTGTTTTTTTTGCAACACAAATACTAGTATATATATATAAATATAGGTATAACTGCTATTAGAGATGGTGGTACGGCCCCAGGACATTTCACACATCGCAATCTAAGTAAGCGCCAAAGTAAGCGATAAACTCTCTGACAGTCAAAGCATGGATAAGATCTAAAGTGTGGTGATAGTTTTCTGTTTGTCAGTATTTTAATGAAGGTTCGTTGATGCATGTCGATTAATGTATCGATTATTTACTCGTAATAATATTTCGAATCTGTATTTCCATACTAGCAACACTTTGAAACAATGCATATTTATTAAAAAATAAAGGCATAATAAAATCACTTTCTTTTTATTTTGCAACATTTTAATCCGGCGAAGTTGGAATTTAGTATTTTAACAGATTTTGTAAAAAAATAAATCTTAATTTTTGATACCAGTTTCAATCTGGTACAAATTGAAACCATGTTTGAGCAATCTCCTTTGACTTGTGCATGTATTTCTTTGATTTAAATTTAAAAAAAAAATATGGTCTGGTGGACAGGTGTGGTCTGCCTGTGCTTTGATACATGCTCTCCCTCCGCGCCTTCGGCTTATAAAACACTAGGGGTAGGACATATAACAAGACTACATGGCGTCAAGGTTAAATTTCGGGTTTAAGACTATTTCGACCAATTCAATTTTGTGACGATTACAAAGTTAGTCTAATTTATCTCCAGTTAATTTAACAACCTAAGTTAGTCTTATTTAATACCAAAATCTATTTATTTAACACTTAGTCGGTGTAGGTTGTAATTGTATAGAATTCCCAGGAATATGTAAAATAACTACAATTTACATACATTTCGTAATATATTTAGTATATTATGTTATGAATGTATTGCATTGTATCTTGTATTGTGTATAATGTACACAAATGTAGGTATATTATACACAATACAAGACAACTAATTAATACTTGCACGCAATTTTGAGTCAATTGAATCACAACACAAAACTTTCAGTTAAAAAACCGCAATTAATAAAACAAACTTGACAATTGTTATCTTTTACTGATATGCACAGTGCACACGTGTTTGTTGTCCGAAAGCGGGTGACTAATTGACTGTATAATACATATTATATTCATTCCAAATGCCGATCATCACCCGATCCCTACCGATCTTTTATCACCATGGCACTTCCATTTAATATCGCTTTCGAGGGTTCTCAAACTTTATTGTTTAGTGAAATCAAATCTAGTGCAACATTCACTGAATTAATTTTTAAGTTCCTACTAGACTAGGTTTTCCGTGGCATCTTACACAGCTTCACAATTAGGCTTTCCAACAAAACTTTTGACTGGAATGCTATATCATTGCTGGAATGCTTACTTGTCGTCAGTGGCGGGGCAAGACCTAAATTTGATGTGGGCAAGATACATTTTGCGAGGCCCTCTGAGATGGATGTGGCAAGAAAACGAATTTAATAATCCTTGCTTTGGCAGGTACTTTAGCGCAAAACAATTGCTCTTTCCGGTCTTATAGTCCGGTCAAATTAGACCAAAAAATAAGAGTAAGGTTACATAAATTCCCACCAAGCTGAAAATCGGTAAGATTGTTTAAAATATTAATAAAAACAAAATTTGAAAGTTCCCCATCTTTCCCCTGTAAGGAAAAAAAATATTCAAGGTCAAAGGTAAAGAAAATGAGTTTTTCGCGATTTTCAGCAAAACGGTAAGTTTTATCATAAAAATACCTTAGACAAAAATTGTAGATCATAAATATATCTACAAAAATATAGAATATTTATTAATACTTTTTTTCTACGAGCCACCGTTTTTGAGATATAATGATTCAAAAAGTTGTTAAAGTTGTAATCGTCATAATATGCACACGTTTCCTCGCCACCGCCGGAAAAACTACGTTTCGCGCCGGAAAAACTGCTGAACTCGATTTTTTGCAACTGCAAAAAGGGATGCAGTGCTAAATGTGGTTGCAAAAAAGTCGGACTGTTGCGTTCTCCGGCATGTACACATTGTCAAGGCCGGTTGTGCTCTAATATTGAATCACCAACAGTAGAAGATCCGTTTGATTCCAACCAGGCAACATGCGATACATCGCTATTAACGCAGTTTAAATGCACTCAGGATGAAGATGAAGAAGAACAAGAACAAGACGAACAAGAACAAGAAGATCAAGAAGAAGAATTTGAAACTTGAACGACTCGGACGATTAAATTTCACTACTTTTTTTTAACTTCAATTGCTTTTATCTTTTCAATTTCTGGTAATATCCATTATTTTTCAATAGTTTCAAATTAAACAGGATCAAAACTGACCCGTGGATTAGGAATACTGGGGAAACCACGTTAAAAAAACGCGCTAAGTACACTACCTCATAGGTGCCGAGGAAACGTGTGCATATTATGACGATTACAACTTTTACAACATTTTGAATCGTATATATATCTCAAAACGGTGGCTCGTAGATAAAAAGATATTAATAATTTTTCGTAGGTAAATTTATGATCTACAATTATTTTTGTCTGAGGTATTTTTATGATAAAACTTACCGTTTTGCTGAAAATCGCGAAATACTACTCATTTTTTTGACCTTTGACCTTGTATAAAATTTTTTCCTTACAGGGGAAAGATGGGGAACTTTCAAATTTTATTTTTAATGATATTTTAAACAATCTTACCGATTTTTAGCTTGGTGGGAATTTATGTAACTTCGAATGTCTAAATTGACTGGACTATTAATTATCAACGAGTTTCACCTAGCTAGGTATTTGCGTTCGCGGGCTTTACGGACGCGAGGCCCCGTGGACCGCGAGGCCGTGTGCGATGGCCCACGTCGCCCACGCCTTACGCCGCCTCTGCTTGTCGTATCTGTAAAACGGACTTGCATAAGGAATTGTCTATCTTCATCATAATTCGTACTGCACCAATATACTCGTAACTACCAATTAGTGCTTAAAGCATTGGCTTACCAGCCACCTGAGCCAAATGACATTCTAGCGTTACGTCGCGACATACAGAAATGGAACAAAATTCAAAATTTTTTGCAAGATACTTAAAACTTTGAGAACTTTTGTCTCGCAGTGCTCCCATTGGTGGATTTATATCAGGTTCCAGTCAAGTCATGTCTAATCACGTCATAGCTTGTCGCCGTCTAGACTTTGCATGACTACACACTGCATCGTGTCCTTCAACCCGAAACACTGGTTAGTGGTGGACTAACATTGCAACACTGGACGCGTGACCTTTGCGATAGCTCTAGCCTCTACTATTCGTTACAATATTTATTATTAACGACTAAGAAATACGGCAGACTAGTTATGCACTGATATGGGTATTAAATGCTGGGTTGCTGGGAAGAATAATTATTCATGGTAGGTAAGTATAAAAGCTTGTTTTTGAAAACATTTTTTAAATGATAACTTATTATATCTTCTTATACGAAAATTCCAGTTGCCTGAACCAAGTGACAAATAGCGTTACTTTGCGACGTATAGAAATGGAACAAAATTCAAAAATGTAGGTATACGAAACAGCGATAGTTCGCATGCATTTTTTGAATTTTGTTCCATTTCTATACCTCGCGACGTATCTGTATTTGTCACTTGGCTCAGGGAACTGATTCTTTTCCTCACTTTCTCTTCATCGCACAGCACAACTCTTGCTGAAATCTTGCTTAGCAGTTCCCGTCACCTCGATCAATCTACCAATTTACTAAAAAGGCAAGTAAATCAAGGGTTTCTTGATTTGACCAGGGTTTTAAGAACCGGGAGCGGTGCTCACGTCCGATAATCGAGTGCACGCAATTGGCAAAGCTCCTGCCATTCCAGGAATTGCGCGCTAACATCGGATGGAGACACTTTAAGACGCAGCTAATGTATAAATACTTTCAACTGGCAGGACATAGATTTATAAACGTCGTCACTCGCGCTCCGTGGCAGGATTAGACGAGCGTGATGACTCTACCTGTGTCCTACGCATAATTTGAGTTCATCAAAGGATGATCACTTTGTTTGGTTCATCATCATATTGTTTGTTTGTCAGACAGTGATTTTTGGTGATTTTCGCCATAGATCATATTCATTACATTTACGCACAAGCTCTTTTACGAAGTCTACTAGATACTTAAAGTAAGTAGCAGCACTTCAGCCATAGACAACTGTAGCAAAACCATATCCCAACGATGTATAATCAGCCTAATATTTGCAAAAAACTAAATAAAATTTGAATTGGGCCGAAACCTGTTTGCTACACTTTTGTCACAAAATCTTACCTTGTGTCATAAAAGCAGCCATGTATAACAATTAACGACTCGTTTTAAACAATGTAAAGCTAGTTTTTAGGGTTCCGTAGCCGAATGGCAAAAAACGGAACCCTTATAAATTCGTCATGTCTGTCTGTCCTTCTGTCCGTCTGTTCGTCTGTCCGTCCGTATGTCACAGCCACTTTTTTCCGAAACTATAAGAGCTATACTGTTGAAACTTGGTAAGTAGATGTATTCTGTGAACCGCATTAAGGTTTTCACACAAAATTTTAAAAAAAGTAATAAATTTTGGGGGTGCCCCATACTTAGAACTGAAACTCAAAAATTTTTTTTCATCAAACCCATATGTGTGGGGTATCTATGGATAGGTCTTCAAAAATGATACTAAGGTTTCTAATATCATTTTTTTTTCTAAAATGAATAGCTTGCGCGAGAGACACTTCCAAAGTGGTAAAATGTGTGTCCCCCCCCCCCTGTAACTTCTAAAATAAGAGTATGATAAAACTAAAAAAAATACATGATGTAGGTACATTACCATGCAAACTTCCACCGAAAATTGGTTTGAATGAGATCTAATAAGTAGTTTTTTGATATTTACAATAAAACCTCTAAAAACAAAGTTAGTTTTGCGGTTCGATAAGAAAAGTGGTTTTTATGGTTTTATTCCTCCGGTTGTAGTACGGAACCCTCAGTGCGCGAGTCCGACTCGCACTTGACAGGTTATTACTCAGCTGTTTTAATTTTGTTTTTAATTCGGCGATGATAACAAAGACATATTTTGATATATTTTATTTATTTTTTATATAATCATGAGCAGTCGAAGCACATTAGTAAAGTGTCGGACTCCGGGCGAATTTGATTCGCGTTCAACATAACTAGGGTTAGTCCCTCCGACCCCCTCCGAGGTAGGGTTGCCAACATTTTTCACGAAACAGTGTTCAATACCGTTGAGCATTGTTTCCACGGCAATTCACATTATTTTCTTCTCATTATGTATTATAATAAGCCTTAACTTCCTAGTTACTGATGAAAAAACTTTTAGAATCAAATTTTACTCTATGGATCTGCATACCATTGGTATTTGGTACCTCGACAATATCTGAAAGCGGTAAGAATATTTACCTAAGGACAGTTTGTCCAATGTAATGAGTATAATATAACGGACACAGAGTCTTTTTCTACAGCAAAAAATGACGAGATGACCAAAACCTTGACCATTTGACCATGTCAGATGTAGAGCATCCACGACTTCGCATTGTAATATCATACAACGCACTGCACTGCGCTCATCATCTTGGGACATCAATTTTTAAGTTTCATTATGCTCAGAAGTTAAAACAGTAGAGCGTTGAGTGTATAGTCAAAGCAAAGACCTTTAGACATTAATATATCATAACTGTTTGTAGCTCTTGGGTTGGCAACCCTAGATCCTCCGAGGGTGAGAAGTAAGTCCCTGAAAAATGTTCGCCATATCTCAAGCAAGCAGCAGGGAGTCAGGGACGCGCACGGAATTACGGTTTCGAGCTTACCTATAGTTACAATTGAATTCATGACTTTATGAGATATTGCAATGTTCATTGCCTTAGTAATCCAGAGGCGACTATATCCCAGCACTTTAGGCATTTGTCGGTCACTCAGACGCACGCTACGATACCTAGCGATCATCGCCGTGAGTCGCGCAGTTCAAATGAACTCCGTGACCCTATATCATAAATATTTGCGTCACAGTTGAATTGTTACAGTTGGACTATTTACATTATAATTCGCTTCACGGAATATATGTTGGAAGTTGCGTTTTTACCTATATTTTGATTATAATATAGTATAGTATATATTTATATTATTATATAAATCAGTTATTGCTGTATGTTTGTCTCGCTAAAACGATCTCTCAAGAACGGCTGGACCGATTTAGCTGATTTTGTTTTTAAATGTTAGTCGTAGTCTAGGAAAGGTTTAAACGGTGAGTACCTATATGAAAGAAATGCTAAGGCGGAACGAAATTTGCCATGAAAGCTAGTATTATTTATATGTAAGAGTATATCTTTGTACTTCTGAGATGAAAAGTAGACTATATAAAATTAAATTCAGGGTATAATCTACTCGTATCTATATTGCAAATTTTAAAATAACAGTAACAGTATTAAAACTTTCCCATTTTAATTGTCATCCCCTATTTTATTAAATAAATACTAAAAGAGAATAAAAATAAATAATTACTAAAAGGGGATTTTCCAAAACAATTTCTATAGATCTGTTTAATTAATATCTTTATAATTTAAAGCCGATAGACCAACTGACAGATTTTTTTGCATCTAGCATTTTTAAATTTATTAGCTGTCAATATCGTGTATACAGTGGTCAGTGACGGACTAAGTCCATTGGGAGCCCGGGGCGGCAATCTCAGTGGGGGTTGCTGTATTGTAAATACATTGGTGAAAATCTCTTTTGTTACTGATTCACTAATTTACTTATGACCCGACACTCTGTTTGTTATGCAACAATACTATAAGTAAACTATTCTAATATAGACTTCGTTTTTTTTTAATTTGTGCTAAGAAAATTTTAATTAAGTGTATTAAAATAAAATATACACATATAAGAACACATTTTTATTTGGTTTTTAAAACAAACTTAAACCACTGAAAAGCTCCTACATACTTATATAATTATTATTACAAAAACAATCAAAATTCATCGTTAAAAATCACGCGTGAGCTTGGAACTGGTTGCTGCAAATCTGGTTGCAAATCAGAGGGTGTACTAAATGAACGTTTTTTAGGCTGCACGTTTTCTATATCTTCCTGGTCTCGTATAGGCATGCCACGTTCATATCTACCATCTATAATTTCAATGTTTTTGTTTTTGTTTTTTGTTTTTTGCTCTGGCACACTGCATACAGTATTTATTATTTACTCCAATATAAAGAACTTCTTTAGTTCTCCTCCCAATTATTGCCGCAGTGCCAGAAGGAGCTTTGTAATTTGAACCGTAAGACCTAGCACACCAAGTTCCATCTACGTAAACATCAATCACAGGGTAACCGTTTTTGATTCGACCTTCTGAAATTGCAATGTGTCTTTCCTTTTTGGCAGCAGCCTCCATAGATTCGCTTGCAGTTTTTTCCCATTGGTCGTTAACTTCATTTTGCAATTTGGAATAATACTTTGGAGAAAATATCGGAATATCAATAGCAGAGAACAGTTCTTCAAATTGTGAAAATCCAATGCCAGAATCTATTATTCCTGTAGTTGCCGCTATGTTTATATTTACACGTTGCTTATTTTCGATATCTTCGGAATGGATTAGACACGTTTTTATAACACATATCGCATTGAAATTTATAAACAGAAATTAATCCCAATCTTATTTCGCCAATCAACTGGAATTTACTGGTTTTACAGTCGAATAAAGCATTATGACGAGCTTTTTCTTGTAATTCTCGCAAAAGAAAATTAATATCGACGATTCTTCGTCCTGAAATGGATTGAAAATCATCTTTCTCGCTTTCTGCTTCAATTTTTAATCTAAAATCATCCAGATCACTGAAACAAAATAAAGTAACTTTAAAATATAAAGTAACTTTATACTTTAAGAGCTGATTTTTAGTCAAATAAACTATCTAAGAACAAAATTTGAAATATATAGGTATGTGCTTTACAAAACCTGTCAAAACACCATATTTAGCCCTCAGTTAGCTGTTATCTGCTTATTGAAAAATCAGCTCTTATTTGACTAAAGGAAAGTATTAACATCTAGCTTTTTTTTTTTTAACGGGACATTTTACTCATCGCAATCTAGCCCCAAAGTAAGCGATAGCTTGTGTTATGGGTGCTAGATGACTGATAAATATACATACATACTAATATACATGAATATAATATGAAAAACACCCAGACACTGGAAAACATTCATGCTCATCACACAAACATTTACCAGTAGTGGGAATCGAACCCACGACCTCCGGCACAGACGGTAGGTTCGCTACCGCTACGCCATTCGGTCGTCAGTGGTCGTCCATGGTCGTCGCCATTCGGTTTCCGCAGCTTCACCTACGTGAAATAGGGATTTCACTTATCTCGAAGGGACCACAGTTTTTTTGGGATATAATGTATGATTATGGTGTCAACCATGGTGGTAACCATAATGGTGCCACCTGATAGGTGAACCAACTCTTTGGGCACAACATCAACTGACAACCATGGGCGCCGCCAGGATTTCTTTGAGGGGGGTGCGTAGATGGATCTACACTATTAATTCCGTTTCATTAAAATATTGTTTCACGGGCATTCAACTTTAAATTATGACGTAAATTTGTCAGCGTACTCATCATGGACGTACCCAGCAACTTTTAAGAGTAGGGAAAAAGCATGGAGTACTTTTTACAGGCTGAACTTGCAATAGTCGAATTTCCAACGTCTCTGTATCATTGAACCTAACTTATTGTTAAAATCGAGCAAAAAGAAACGTCGAAAATTTAACTGTTTTTACGTTTTAACTTAATTTTGTTTTGTTAATAATCTTTGTTGATTTGTTATTTACCTATAACATTTTTTAAATTTCAACTATGGTTCATGAGATAGAGCCAAGTGACAAACACAAATTTTACCGAAAAGCAGTTTAGAGCGGATGTTTATACTTGACAAAATAAATCAGCAAACGCGAGCGAAGCGAGCGAAAAATTTTTTAAGTTTTCTCAGAATAAGACACTTTTTTTCCTTATGCCGCCCTTTCGTATTCGGCCGCCCGGGACAGTGCCCCCCCCCCATGCTACCTCACTGGTTGGAAGTTCAGAAATATCTCCCGCGCAGTTGGTAATTTCTATTGACCGCCATGGCCAAAATAAAGTCGAGAGGATATTATTATTATTTTTTTTATAAATAAATATATATAATATATATTTATATTTATACAGGACATTACACATATAGCAATCTAGCCTCAAAGTAAGCGACAGCTTGTGTTATGGGTACTAGAAAACTGATAAATATATATACATCCTAATATACTTTAATATTATACATTGAAAAACACCCAGACACTGGAAAACATTCATGCTCATCACACAAACATTTACCAGTATTGGGAATCGAACCCACGACCTCCGACGCAGGTGGCAGGTTCGCTGCCGCTACGCCATTCGGTCGTCAAGTCAATTATTATATCATGTATTCATGAGAAACTCCGTATAGCCAAACAAAAAAAACCTCGTCTCCCTTACTGACTGTTTATAGGTAAACTGTGGTATTTGTACGTGGTGGAATTTACTCTAACTACTTACCACTACTTACCATAATTTTCTTAGTTTGTATCAGATTTTCTTCGGAGCTTTTGAGGACTAGGTATTTTGATAAACTCAAGAAACACTTACCATATTTTTTTTTATTTCTCCTTCGCTTCCTGTCAGATAGTTTTTTTTCCGCCACTTTTATTTCCCATTTAAAATAAAAATCACAAACAAAGAAACACTATATTTACAGGCTAACGAAAACTATTTTAATTTTATCACTAAATGTAGAAAAAGAATTTATTTAGAAATAATTAAAAAATAAATAATTTTAGCGCGAAAGGAGCGTGAGTCGTGAAAATTTGAGCAGGTCCTACTCGTACAGAGGCTCGTGAGCTACTGAGTACATAGCTTATTCGATGCGTTAGACCGTTTTATGACTTCTGTTAGGCGAAATTTTGCAGCAATTTTTTTATTTAAAATCTGTCTGTCCAATAAATAGGTAATACAATGAGCTTACTTTACGTATAATTTTCATGAAATTTAGTCTAAAGCTTTGGAAATGCCATTAGAAAAATGAACAAAAACGACCTGTTTTCAAAAATTTTTATGATCGAGGCAAGTTTAACTTATCGTGTTTTCATGAGTACATTAAAGAGATAAGGCATGTATCTATCATATGTATTTTTAACAATTAAAAAAAAGTATTTTTTCATGACTTTGAATTGGTTTGAAAAGTGGCGTAGTCGCTAAAAACCGGGATAATGGGCCGTTAAAGAGGCTGGTATTGTGATTTATTAGGCTCCCACACTAGTCGCCACTATTAGGCCGTTTAAAATTAGCCCACTTTAAAATCAAAAGTGTATTCTTTCACATAGCGTCCTACTTATGAAATGTCAGATTCTACCACCTCTGTCAGAAAGCACCGAGAAGAATGGGCAAGAAACTCGGCAGACGGCACATTAACTGCCGAGCGGGCTACCTCAGCTCGCTTCTGAGCCATTTAAGAAACACTGGAGGATTCAAGGGAGGATTAAAGTCATAATTCATATAGGTATGCTATACTTCGTTGCGTATTGTTGCTAAAGATCAAAGAAAAAGTTCCAAAGCTCCAAAGTGTACCTAAGTGTTACAGAAAAAACGCACCTAAGGCTTTAAAACTACCTAATAAACTTTACGTGATAACTGAACTGAATACAAAGCAGGAAAATATGCGAAGTACTTTCTGAAATTTCTTTTATTTATTTTCGCTTTGGAAAGGAAAAAAGTTTTTCTGTGAAATTAGCGCGCTATGCGTCCCCCGGGCGCACCCGCTCAAAATGTTCAAGCAATCGTTTCAGGTAGTGTGGGCTCTTAATTTAAATTGGACCCTTAATAAACTAGGCTATATAATATATAAAATTCTCGTGTATATGTGTATAGTGTCCTAATATATGTGACAAAGTCCTCCGAAACGACTCGACCGATTTTTATGAATTTTTTTGTGTTCATTCGGTAGGCCTGTTTGCAACAACAACGTTTTACTTTTGCCCTAGATTACGATAACGATGAATACTTTTTTCTTACACAATCAGACGCTAAAATAGGTAATGTACCTACTCATAGAGTCATAATATTATTAACAATTACGTGGCTGTAGCTAAGCCGGAGATAGCTCGCTTTCAAATTACGTAAATCCATGCAAATGCGCCCAAACCCGAGCTCCGGGCGCGACCGCCTACTACCCGGTAATAAGGGGGTAATTAGAGTTTTCGCACTGGCAACTCTACTCATAGGGATTGACGTGGGATAAGCATTTAAAATATCGTAAGTATTATCGATTAAAATTATTCAACACATTTTTAAAGCTAAAAATGGCATTCAATTTTATCGAAGTTAGGAAGGTACCTACCATTTAAACCGAAATAGAGTAAGTAAGTAATGCTTTTAGGTAGGTACCGCAGATTACTGACACTAACACTGCCATCTCGGAGTAGGTACTTTGCAAAAGAAGAAGGATTATTTTTTGACAATTCCGGGTAATTGATATACTTATAAATAAAAAGATTTTTTCCAAGGAGCATTATTGAGTTTTAGAAACCATCGCTAGTTCCTGATATTTACTGAGACTGACACTACATTATGAAGTTCAAAATTTTATATGGTTATAATAACATTTATAATATCTGGACTACCCTAACGACGGTCTTGCATTTTTTTTAAAGTATAAGTGTATTAAAAAAAAATGTAGTTAATTATCACAATTGCATTTTGGCAAGGTATGCATTATTAAGACTACTGGTAGGTACTATTGATGCCTCTTTTTTAGACAGGGATATAATATCAGATCTTGCCATTGGCCTGCGGGTTCGATGACACTTATAGCAGCAGCGCCTTTAGGTTCTATCGATAACAGAATATGTTGGTATATTCTCGCATCACTTACATAACGCGACCAAAACTAGCCAGCTTTATACACAAAGGGCAATTATGGCATATTGTTCGTTATGATTGCTTTAGCTAATATGCCCGGATTCCAACCCTGTTATCATTTTATTACTAAGTAGGTATTTACTTATCTCTTAAAACAGGATGGATGTGAGTGTACTCTCTTTGCCTAGATATTTTGTTATCATGTGAAAGGTCAAACCTGGAACTTGTAGAATCGTTAGATATCGTAGTACTGGACGAGTTTGTAGGTACCTCGTTCCTCGAAGATAGTAATCTCTTACTTTACATTGAACTATAGAAATTTACTCGCTGCTGGTACAATTGTAGCGCTAAAGTGTGGTTTTACTCTTTTTTTAAGTTTAACTTAATGTAGGCCTTAATATACAGGCCTGACTCTTATGACATTTGCGATTTCATGCTTGGAAAGGAATGGAACGAAATTCAAAAAAATGAATGGAAATTATCGCTAAATTGAACACGTGAAGAATATTTTCGATTACGGCTGTAGATTTTCTTCATATATCCGTAACAATACCTACCTAGCATATTCAAAAGAACTGAAGTAAAACAAGTTACACATATCTCCTTTATGTATATCAACCCCCTGAGACAAGTGACAAATAGCGTTTCGTCGCGACGTATAGAAATGGAACAAAATTCAAAAACGCTTTGCTGAGCGTCATCCAGTTTCAAAATAGCGATAGGTAGTTTGCATACATTTTTTGAATTTTGTTCCATTTCTATACGTCGCTCGCCACGTAACTACGCTATTTGTCACAGATCCAATATGTATCATAATGCCTCTAGCATATTATTGCCACTGCCTGAACAAAATCTCATATTTTATTATCACATTGCTATTTGCCGCACATAGAGATTTTACAACAAACACATTGGCGCGTGTCGCGCTGTGTATTTTATTAGGTTATTTGTTCCTCTGCGAAGAAAGCAAAGAGTGTGATATTATAGTGATACATATCCCGGATATAATCCGCTAGTAACGTAAACAATAATCCCACTTCGGATAGGGGAAATCTGTAGGGTGGCCAGCTTATTGACAGTTCTGGGGGCTATTCTCGTAACGTGTCGGCTACATTTCGTGATGTGAATTGTTTTAAAAGGTGATGGTATTAACGTAAAATAGCAGATGATATTGAAATCAAAACATTTTTGCGAACACTGAAACATTTATTTTAAGTCTATTGACAATTGACATAGAGCGTAAAACTGAATGTACCTATTTCAAAACGCCATGTTGGTCGCCAATAGTGTGATTGCATTTACTTATGCGCCTCAAAGTCGAGCATTGTATTTCCTATGATGAAATACATTCAATCTTAAACTTTAAGCAAATAGAAGTAAAGTTCATTTTTCAGTGTTAATGTTTCACATCACTAAATGTGTGAAAAGATTACGAGAATCTCATAACTGCGCAAGGATGGACATAATAATAAGGCAGGTACGTTGATAGGAATGTATATTCGTGTTCTACACTATCACATTACCAATATAAAAAAGGCGAAAGTTCGTATGTGTGGAAGTGTGAATGTTTGACATTCCTTCACATCGCAACTACACAATCGATTTGGCTGTAAAACTCGAATGGATATAGATTATACCTACCTTGAATTAAGTATGTAACACAAATACTAATTTTTATTCTGTACTAATCCATGATTCCCGCGAGATTTTTAAGAACCCGAAATTCATGCGAGCATCTGCTACTTAGTGTACAATTGCATGCGAACATTGCTCTAATCAGAATCCTCATACGACGAACTATTATTACGTGCTACGTGATAGTTTATAGGAAAAGACATGGAAATAGAAATGTTACCATGAAGATAACATTTGTAAATTGGAGTTTTTCCTGCTTTATCCAAACGCAGGAGCACCGTAGCAGCTCGCGCGAGTTTAAAAAATAGGATTGAGTCCCCATCTCTGGCACGCGACTCCTACAATATCAAGTCAACATCTTGTATCGTCTGGAGGGAACTTAGTTTTTCTTATATTGCGATAGTAGGTATCATACTGTGGGGTAATGTGAATGCAGTGGAGTATCATTGACTGATATCTACTCTATATCCGCTCCATACGTACTGTATTAAGTATACGAGTAAATATTAGAAGCTTTTCTTTAAATGATCAGTATCTAAGTACCTACCGAGAATTCGAAATATATGGGTACCTACCTAGGTACCACATTTTTTTTTCTACCAGAGAAATTCTTATTAAATTGGTTTCTTATTAAAAACCATTTCTAATGTTTAAATATTATAACACCCTAGGTATAGATAGGTACTATTATTATAGAATACTATACTATAGGTAGGTACCTATAGTGTCTATTCTGTGAATTCTGACCGTACCGCGTACGAAAGTTGGTAGGTAAGTGTTTGGATTATTATATTGTATACATCATCATACCTAGGTACGTAGTTGGTACCTTCCCATCCAATGTGCCCCAACTACACCCCACAACAAAATCTACATAGGTACTTACCTACTACGAGTAGGCAACAAGTTAGTATGTTCAAGCCAAGTAGGAAGGCTAATTTGGAAACCAAACATAGGTACCTACCTATTATAGTGTCGAATTAAGAAAGTTCAGCATTATCGTGCAGAAGTTAAACATCATACGGATTCAAATTAGTAGTATGTACCAGTAGGACAGAGGGGTACTTACACCTATTTTGAGCTCATATTATGAGCCTTGGCTTCTACCCAAAAATGAACAAGGATATATAGATAGCCGAACCTCTCGCAATATTTCGGGTAAGTCCACCAGGATCCCTTAGCATGATCCCCCAGGGAAACTCTTCGAGTTCACCAGGATTCCCAGGATGAGGTAGAAAGATGCTATCACACTGAGCCCGATCTATCTTCTCCCTTTCATACCTATTTATGTACTTATGTCTGAAATATAAAATTCTCGTGTTTCTAATTATAAGGTTCAGGAGCCGGTGTTTACCTAAATGCAGTTGCAACCAACTGGCCGGTAGAACCAAAGTCAGACTTCCGTATAGTAGCCGCTTTGTGGGCCTAAATTATAATTTCATGATTTTTGCGCCTAAAATGGGGCGCACAAATCGTGCTGCTGCTAAGTAGGTATATCACTATAGGATTATGTAACAAGTGCCGAGTCTCTTCCCCGTTCTTCTCTGTGCAAAATGCTTTCCGAACGTGACGCTAGAGTCTGACATTTCTTATGTGCCTGTAAGTTAGGCCTATGTACCTAAAAGGATAAATATTTTGATTTTGATACGATCCTTTCCAGAGCCCATGTGTCTATGTATTATAGTGGGCAGGCAGGGTTGACAATTTGGCTCCGTACAAACTGGGGCAGCGGTCCATTCGCCAGCAGGTTCTTATCTCCCAATACTGAACGAATTGGCGCGAAGCCTATGCGAGCGAAAAAACGAAAATCGTACATAGTAGGTATTATGGTTATTTCCTGCCATTACCTTTTTAGAACAATGTTATCTGAAAGTTTTGTTATGAATGACAATGGTGCCAATCACATAAAAATTATTCACTGATCTGTGGTGTTAATTCTGATTTCTGTTGTACAACACACAAAGCAAGGAATGACTTAATAATATGTGGAGTAAAATCACTTAAAACTTCTTAGTCCTTTACAAAATGTTCACGGAAAGGATATCATAGTCCGGGAGCCAGATATTTTTTTTTTTAATAAAAAAAAATGTTTATTGTGACAACCAGATTACTGGTACGGGAGCTAGCAACGTTTGAAAAGTAAGAATTTTAGAAGAGCTGATTTTGTGATATGTCGTCCTTCTTGCACTTTCGGTTAGAGTCGGGGCCATCTGGAAGCCGAAAGCCGTTGCGTTCATTAATGCGCATCCTTGGTCTGTCCAGGTGTTGCAGCTTACGCCTCCATAATGTTTATACCAATGTTGTTGGGGCTACTAATTGCCCTTAAAATTATTACAGGCGCACTACCATTTATGATGACGTTTCATATGTTAACTCGTATGTGGTTGACAATTGACTAATACAAAAATGAAACGTCATCATAAATGATAGTGCGCCTGTAGTTATTTTAAGGGCAATTAGTAGCCCCGACAACATTGGTATAAACATTGTGGACGCGTAAGCTGCAAATAGGATGCGCAGTAATAAACGCAACGGCTTCTGCCAGCCAGATAGCCCAGACTCTAACCGAAAGTGCAAGAAAGACAACATATCACAAAACCAGCTCACCTAAAATTCTTTCTCGAAAACGTTGCTAGCTCCTATACCATACGGAAAGTAACTTATAACTCTGCTGCCTACTTTAGGAGACCCTGTGCTACAGGCATCAGCGACCTTCCCTCCTTATTTATTTCTTCTCGAGCGAAACTTCATAAAATGCATGAGGAACTTATACCTACTATTCAGAATACTCGTGACCGTCAGCTGCGACTCCGTGGATGAGATGGGCAGCCTCCCACGCATGGAGAAAAAAGTTTCTTCAGTCATTTCCTCTCATTTGAAAATTTATCAGAGTATAGTTTAAATGTAGTATTTTGAAAGAAAAGCATAGTCAGCTGACCATAACACGGTGGATTATACGTCTGCTGGCTCCTTGAACATGAAAAAAAAATTATATTTTCAATGATTTCCTCTCAACTAAAAATTTACCTGGTAATCGTTTATATGCTATAAAAATCTATCACTAGCTCCTGGGCCAATAGCCATTATTTAAGACACGTAAAATTAGAGATTCATTATAGAATTGGCGCCAATGATTAATTATTATTTGATTTTGGCATGTACTTTTTCTGGCATAATCGGGTCTTATTTCTTTCAATAAAGATAAGCCTTTCAATAAAATTCATATTTCAAATGGCCTCCTAGCGCAGTTTGCAGATAAAGGTTTGTAGGTAGGTTTGACTTTTCGGGAAGCGATAAAAAAAGGCTTATTAAACATTTTCCTTTATTTATAAAATTAAATTGTTCATAATTAAAATTACTTAAAATGACATGTAATTCACGCTTGTATTAGTACACATACATTATACAATTTTAATCAAAGGCACTTTTTTATGAATTAGTATACCTAATATTTCGTCATTTTAGTTAAACATTTATAGATAATAATAATTATTATTTATTTTCATAATTATAAAATGGTTAGCGTGCATCCTTCGATTTAATTAATAAATTACAGTCTCACAAAAATACAAAAAAACGTCACCAAAATCGGGAAAACCAAATTTTATAAAAAAAAGTTTGCCATATTTCGGTCTTAAGCTTTTAAAAGCGATTGGGCGTGTTTGACATAAAACAAAGCACAGCAACAAAGCAGATCTCTGGTGGACGAACACCATTACAGTTAACATGATATAGATT
Organism: Coenonympha arcania; assembly: GCA_036785405.1. Lineage (NCBI taxonomy): Eukaryota > Metazoa > Arthropoda > Insecta > Lepidoptera > Nymphalidae > Coenonympha > Coenonympha arcania. The sequence continues at coordinate 15,132,786 of CM072068.1, read as the reverse complement.
ACATTCACAATTAGCAAGTCAAAACTAAGTTTGTCAGGTCCACTATAGGTAAACCGCTTAAACTTGACTCTCCTGATGGCACAGAATACTAAATAGTACCAGATGGTCCATTCCGCACGAAAATTTAAAGAAATAGCGACTCTAGCGCTGACACAAAAAGTGCAATTCAGTTCGCAATAGCGCCTGGCCCCGCCCTCAAAATCGACACGCAACAAACGCAATGTTGTGGTCTCTTTCTATCGCCTAACTTTATCTCTTACGACGTACTAGGGCTGCCGTAGTCAGACGGGGCGTAAAATTAAGCGTACAGAACTAGCGCGTACAACTCGGCCCGCGAGCGGCAACCATCTGAAATATGGTAGTCCGAAACTCTACTTGTAGCCGGGACGGTCACGTGATGTGAGACTGGCCTGCTGATGGTCTGCGAGACGCGGGGCGGGAGCCACTCAACCAAACAGCTGTCTGTCACTGTCCGCCGTCAGCGCTGCCGTATAGTTATAGCCAATCGCATCACCCGCCCCGCGTCCCGCTAACCATCAGGAGGGTCAACTTTATAGCGGATTACCTATAGTTAATAACTTCAATAGGATTGTATATTGTGATCTTTGAAACTTTTAAGAATTACAGCCTAACAAATAAACGTGTATCAACAGTAGCGGAATAGTTATACTTTGTTTTGTCCTTTTTTGACATCAAATAATTTGACATTCAAAGGTAAAAGCCAAAACAGAGTAATTTCCCATCTCTATTCTACGTTTATTGCGAGGTTTAGGTATGTTAATATTTTTAACATTTAAAAAAAAATTAAAATATAATGTCCATTAATCATGTCAATAAAATAAGAAAAATATTACCTAATAGATGAATACACAAACAGAAAAAAAGTAAAGAACAGAAAAGACTAACATACTATGCCTCCATGGCTCACACACAAGAACGTTATTTTTAAACAATAAAACTTGAGAGGTGTCAAGGGACACCCGGATGGAACGAAGTATATCTGGCTGGTTTCTATAAGAGAGAGAGAGAGACAGACAGAGAAACATGCGCACGCCGCACGGCTTACAATAGCTTACTATAGCAAAAAGTGTCGTTACAACTTTTTGTATGAATTTTTTCCGTCTAGCCTCCTTTCACAACGCGCGATAAGGAACTTCGTTCCAATACAAAAAAAAATATTTTATGTACAAAAAAACACTTTAGTTTTCACTAGAACTCTTCTTCTAGAACAAGCTATAGACAGGATTTACTTCTTCTAGTAGGGGAGCCCACCATGCGAAATCGGTAGTTACTCGAGCGTCGTGAGGACCTATTGCAATGTAAATATTGGGTGCTAAAATGAAAAAGCCAAATGGCCAAAGTAGCAGTCAAGCGACTGGAGAAATTATGGAAGAATCGCAACATCTATCGCACTAGCAAGGTGAAACTAATGCGAACACTAATTTTCTCCATATTTCTATTCGCTTCTGAAACTTGGACCCTCAAGTCTCGGATCCTCTCCAGGATTGACGCGTTCGAAATGTGGTGCTGGCGCAAAATGTTGGGTATCTCATGGACTGCGCATCGCACAAACGCGTCATTGGATGAGCTGAGGATACAGACCCGTCTGTCTACCATCTGCGCCCGCAAGCAGCTCTCATTCTTCGGCCATCTGGCCAGGAAGAAACCCGACTGCATCGAGCGGCTAATTATATCTGGTCGAATGGAGGGCAAGCGAAGTAGGGGCAGAGCGCCAACCCGGTGGATAGACAGCATCTGCAAGGCCACCAGCGTGAACATACAAGGTTCTTTCCACAAGGCTCAAGACCGCACCACCTGGCGAGCCTTGATCAACAAGCTGGTCTCGTAGACGGTCACGACCCTTAGTCATGAGGCTACGACTAAGAAGAAGAAGAAGAAGAAAATGAAAAAGAGGTTATATGAAGTTTTCTATTTCAGTGGTAGGGGAAGCTAATACAGGTATTCCGTTGTGCCGAGTTTCTTGCCAGTTCTTCTCGGTGCAAACCTGCTTTCCGAACCTGGCGGTAGAGTTTTGACTTTTCATAAGAGCCTGTTAATTGGGCCTATGTGAAAATAAATATTTTTCATTTTCATTCAAAAAAAAAAATCGGTTCATAAAAGTATACTCGAGCGCATCAGAGTTTTATTATACAGGCGCTTCTTCTTGATATGCTTGTCTTCCTGACCCATAATCAGACAATTATGACAAGAAATTTCCTTAATCTGCCGGGTTAAAAATAAAATTTTGAAACCGGCAGATTAACAAATCTTCTCCTCAACAAAATTGACAGATTCCGGGGTCAGGATGACAAGCACATCAAGATGAAGCGTCTGTATAAAAAACTGACGCGCTCGAGAAAAAATGCTCAAAGTCACGATTTTTTTTCATCCCCCACCAGTGAAATAGCATACATCATAAATATAATCTCATTTTTTTGCATCTATTCATCATTCAATAGGTCCCCACGACGCTCGATAACTACCAAAATCCCCCTCTTGGGCTTCCCTACTATTCACTCTAGAAGCCCTACAGTGTTGCCTGCGTTTACTTCTTAGTTCTAGAAGCCCGGGTTATATTAACCTTTTCACTGGCCGGGGTTTTTACGGTCCGTCTACTTCTGGTTATCATTGGAGTGCTTTCTAAAACTTCTTCAGCATCCTGGCGCTGTAACGTTAGCCTCCTTCTAGATCTGCGTCTGTTCTCTTTTCCGTCTCCCTCTTCCATAGTTACAGAGTCTATATTCTCCGACAATTGCAGTTTCTGAGAATTAGGAGTCAGTATAGAAACCTCTGTGTTCATTAATTCCTCTGGGATTTTTGTTTCGTCATTATTCTGTATTTTCTCCGTATCCTGGACTATTTTCCTTCTAGATCTGCGTTTCTTCTCTTTTCCTTCTGTTTCGGTATAAGGCGTGACAGAGTCTACATTCTCAAATATTTGCAGTTTCTGAGTATTAGGAGTTAATATAGAAGCCTCTGTGTTCAGTAATTCCTCTGGATCTTGTGTTTTGTCTTTATTCTGTATTTTCTCCGTATCCTGGACTATTTTTCGTCTAGATCTGCGTTTCTTCTGTTTTCCTTCTGTTTCGGTATTCGCCATGACAGAGTTTACATTTTCCAACATTTGCAGATTCTGAGAATTAGGACTTAGTACAGAAGACTCTGTGTTCAATAATTCCTCTGGACCTTGTGTTTGAGCTTCATCCTGTATTTTTTCCGTATCTTGGACTAGTTTCCGTCTAGATCTGCGTTTCTTCTCTTTTCCTTTTATTTCGATATTCGCCGTGACAGAGTCTACATTCTGTAAACTCAATGACATCTGTAGATTCTCCGTACTTGGTGTAAGCATAGATTCGGAATTCTGTGATTTCTCTATATGCTTTGAATTCTCAGAATCTGCAAATGTTGGAAAATGTAAACTCTGTCATGGCGAATACCGAAACAGAAGGAAAAGAGAAGAAACGCAGATCTAGACGAAAAATAGTCCAGGATACGGAGAAAATACAGAATAAAGACAAAACACAAGATCCAGAGGAATTACTGAACACAGAGGCTTCTATATTAACTCCTAATACTCAGAAACTGCAAATATTTGAGAATGTAGACTCTGTCACGCCTTATACCGAAACAGAAGGAAAAGAGAAGAAACGCAGATCTAGAAGGAAAATAGTCCAGGATACGGAGAAAATACAGAATAATGACGAAACAAAAATCCCAGAGGAATTAATGAACACAGAGGTTTCTATACTGACTCCTAATTCTCAGAAACTGCAATTGTCGGAGAATATAGACTCTGTAACTATGGAAGAGGGAGACGGAAAAGAGAACAGACGCAGATCTAGAAGGAGGCTAACGTTACAGCGCCAGGATGCTGAAGAAGTTTTAGAAAGCACTCCAATGATAACCAGAAGTAGACGGACCGTAAAAACCCCGGCCAGTGAAAAGGTTAATATATCCCGGGCTTCTAGAACTAAGAAGTAAACGCAGGCAACACTGTAGGGCTTCTAGAGTGAATAGTAGGGAAGCCCAAGAGGGGGATTTTGGTAGTTATCGAGCGTCGTGGGGACCTATTGAATGATGAATAGATGCAAAAAAAATGAGATTATATTTATGATGTATGCTATTTCACTGGTGGGGGATGAAAAAAAATCGTGACTTTGAGCATTTTTTCTCGAGCGCGTCAGTTTTTTATACAGACGCTTCATCTTGATGTGCTTGTCATCCTGACCCCGGAATCTGTCAATTTTGTTGAGGAGAAGATTTGTTAATCTGCCGGTTTCAAAATTTTATTTTTAACCCGGCAGATTAAGGAAATTCCTTGTCATAATTGTCTGATTATGGGTCAGGAAGACAAGCATATCAAGAAGAAGCGCCTGTATAATAAAACTCTGATGCGCTCGAGTATACTTTTATGAACCGATTTTTTTTTTGAATGAAAATGAAAAATATTTATTTTCACATAGGCCCAATTAACAGGCTCTTATCAAAAGTCAAAACTCTACCGCCAGGTTCGGAAAGCAGGTTTGCACCGAGAAGAACTGGCAAGAAACTCGGCACAACGGAATACCTGTATTAGCTCTCCCTACCACTGAAATAGAAAACTTCATATAACCTCTTTTTCATTTTCTTCTTCTTCTTAGTCGTAGCCTCATGACTGAGGGTCGTGACCGTCTACGAGACCAGCTTGTTGATCAAGGCTCGCCAGGTGGTGCGGTCTTGAGCCTTATGGAAAGAGCCTTGTATGTTCACGCTGGTGGCCTTGCAGATGCTGTCTATCCACCGGGTTGGCGCTCTGCCCCTACTTCGCTTGCCCTCCATTCGACCAGATATAATTAGCCGCTCGATGCAATCGGGTTTCTTCCTGGCCAGATGGCCGAAGAATGAGAGCTGCTTGCGGGCGCAGATGGTAGATAGACGGGTCTGTATCCTCAGCTCTTCCAATGACGCGTTTGTGCGATGCGCAGTCCATGAGATACCCAACATTTTGCGTCAGCACCACATTTCGAACGCGTCAATCCTGGAGAGGATCCGAGACTTAAGGGTCCAAGTTTCAGAAGCGAATAGAAAGATGGAGAAAATTAGTGTTCGCATTAGTTTCACCTTGGTAGTGCGATAGATGTTGCGATTCTTCCATAATTTCTCCAGTCGCTTGACTGCTACTTTGGCCATTTGGCTTTTTCATTTTGGCACCCAATATTTACATTGCAATAGGTCCTCACGACGCTCGAGTACTAGTAGAACTACCAAAATCCCCCTCTTGGGCTTCCCTACTATTCACTCTAGAAGCCCTACAGTGTTGCCTGCGTTTACTTCTTAGTTCTAGAAGCCCGGGTTATATTAACCTTTTCACTGGCCGGGGTTTTTACGGTCCGTCTACTTCTGGTTATCATTGGAGTGCTTTCTAAAACTTCTTCAGCATCCTGGCGCTGTAACGTTAGCCTCCTTCTAGATCTGCGTCTGTTCTCTTTTCCGTCTCCCTCTTCCATAGTTACAGAGTTTACATTATCCAACATTTGCAGATTCTGAGAATTAGGACTTAGTACTGAAGGTTCTGTGTTCAATGATTCTTCTGGACCTTGTGTTTGAGCTTCGTTCTGTATTTTCTCTGTATCTTGGACTAGTTTCCGTCTAGATCTGCGTTTCTTCTCTTTTCCTTTTATTTCGATATTCGCCGTGACAGAGTCTACATTCTGTAAACTCAATGACATCTGTAGATTCTCCATACTTGGTGTAAGCATGGATTCAGAATTCTGTGATTTCTCTATATGCTCTGATTTCCCTGAATCTTGTATCTTCTCAGAATTCTCTGCCGTTTCTGAATCTTCTCCGGATTTATGTGACATTTCCTCGCCAGATGTGTCGCGGTCGATTAAAAATCGGAAGGATTTCTTGCTGGCAGACTTGATTGCAGAGATGTTGTTGTTACATTTAAGTATACTTTTCCCCGGCGTCGCGCCAAGATTGATAGGGGCGAGATGTTTCTAGAACAATCAATAAAACTAGTCGTACATTATACAGTAACCCCCTTATTCATGAACGTGGAATAGCATAATAGTTATGCCCTATTTTGTCTTTGTTTCTCAACAGTAATTTGACATTCGAAGAAAAAAGACAAAGCAGAGAATAACTGTTCCACCGCTATTTCATGTTTGTGAATAAGGGGATAAGTTTAAAAAAAAACAGTTCATATTTTTTTAGGTACGTGCTTGTAGGGCGACTCGCAAGTGTTTTTTTTTTCAGAAATACAACATACTTAAAAGAAATTCCCAACGTGAGAATTGTACCTATGACCTAACAATGCACAGTTAATCATGCTAAACACTGGAACCATCCAGGCAGTTAACATAATATACACAGGCTAGTTACCTCATAAGGTGATTCTTCGCTGTCCACATTCTTGGCAATCCCTGACGCGCGCAGCATGGCGTAAGAGCTCTGCGAAACAAAATATAATAATATAATGGCATGTTTGAGTTTACTCATTCTACTGTGATCCTAGACATATAAAAACTTTTGTGCTTTCGAAATTGAACTCCTGAATTTATATTTACTTACTAGCAGGTACCCGCGGCTTCGCCCGCGTAAATTTTTGTTTTCCCTATTCTCACGGGAACCATCGGTTTTTCCGGAATAAAAAGTACCTAACTTTTGTGTTAATTTAGAGCGAAATCTATCTCCATTTTAACTTTCAGCCAAAAGTTTTCAATAGTTGCAGCGTGAATGAGTATTTCTCCCGCTGGAATAGTGAAAAACAAATATTCACGCGGGAGAAATAGCCATTGATTTTCCCGGGATAAAAAATAGCCGTCTCTATTCTAATTTTCAGCCAAATCAGTTCAGCAATTACGGCGTGAAGGAATCTTTTTCCCGCGTGGATATCTGTTTTTCACTGTTCCCGAAGGAACCATGGATTTTTCCGGGATGAAAAGTAGCTTATGTGTTAACCCAAGATGCAATTTATCTCCATTCCAAATTGGAGCCAAATCGGTTCAGTAGTTGCGGCGTGAAGGAGTATTGAAGCTTGGTAAAGCCTTAGTATTAATCCAGGATATAACCTATCTCTATTCCAAATCAGTTCAGTAATTACGACATGAAGGCATATTATCTATCACTATTATCATGGAAACCATCAAATTTTCCGGGATGAAAAGTAGCCTATGTATTAATCCAGGATAAAATCTATCTCCTTTCCGAATTTCAGTCATATCAGTTCAGTAAGTGCAGCGTAAAGTAGTATTTTTCGCGCGTGAATATCAATTTTTCAGTTTTCGCGCAAACCATTGATTTTTCCGGGATAAAAAGTTTCAGCCAAATTCGTCTTGTACTTGCGGCGTGAAGATTTTTTTCCGCGTGAATTTCGGTTTTTAACTAATCCCACGGGAACCATGGATTTTCCCGGGATGAAAAGTAGCTTATGTGTTAACCCAAGATGCAATTTATCTCCATTCCAAATTGGAGCCAAATCGGTTCAGTAGTTGCGGCGTGAAGGAGTATTGAAGCTTGGTAAAATACGAACTTTGGAGCCCCGTTTCACCCCTTTAGCGGGGGAATTTTGAAAAATCCTTCCTTAGTGCACCCCTAGACCTCATAAGGAACCTGTGTGCCAAATTTGAAGTCTCTAAACCCAGCGGTTTGGGCTGTGCGTTGATATGTCAGTGAGTGAGTGAGTCAGTATCTTCTTTGATATACCATGAAATTTTCCGGGATGAAAAGTAGCCTATGTATCAATCCAGGATCAAATCTATCTCCTTTCCGAATTTCAGTCATATCCGGTCAGTAAGTGCAGCGTAAAGTAGTATTTTTCGCGCGTGAATATCAATTTTTCAGTTTTCCTGCGAAAACCATGGATTTTTCCGGAATGAAAAGTAGCCTTTTTATTAACCCAGGATATCATCTATGTCCATTCCAAATTTCAGCTAAATCGGTCTTGTACTAATCCCACGGGAACCATGGATTTTCCCGGGATGAAAAGTAGCTTATGTGTTAATCCAAGATGCAATTTATCTCAATTCCAAATTTGAGCCAAATCGGTTCAGTAGTTTTGGCGTGAAGGAGTATTGAAGCTCGGTAAAATACGAACTTTGGAGCCCCGTTTCACCCCTTTAGGTGGGGAATTTTGAAAAATCCTTTCTTAGGGCACCCCTAGACCTGATAAGGAACCTGTGTGCCAAATTTGAAGTCTCTAGACCCAGCGGTTTGGGCTGTGCGTTGATATGTCAGTGAGTGAGTGAGTCAGTATCTTCTTAGATATACCATGAAATTTTCCGGGATAAAAAGTAGCCTATGTATTAATCCAGGATAAAATCTATCTCCTTTCCGAATTTCAGTCATATCCGGTCAGTAAGTGCAGCGTAAAATAGTATTTTTCGCGCGTGAATATAAATTTTTCAGTTTTCCCGCGAAAACCATGGATTTTTCCAGAATGAAAAGTAGCTTTTTTATTAACCCAGGATATCATCTATCTCCATTCCGAATTTCAGCCAAACCGGTCTTGACTTGCGGCGTGAAGATTTTTTCCGCGTGAATTTTGGTTTTTAACTAATCCCACGGGAACCATGGATTTTCCCGGGATGAAAACTAGCTTATGTGTTCACCCAAGATGCAATTTATCGCCATGCCAAATTTGAGCCAAATCGGTTCAGTAGTTGCGGCGTGAAGGAGTATCGAAGCTTGATAAAATACGAACTTTGGAGCCCCGTTTCACCCCTTAAGGGGGGAATTTTGAAAAATCCTTTCTTAGTGCACCCCTAGACCTCATAATGAATCTGTGTGCCAAATTTGAAGTCTCTAGACCCAGGGGTTTGGGCTGTGCGTTGATATGTCAGTGAGTGCGTGAGTCAGTATCTTCTTTGATATACTATGAAATTTTCCGGGATGAAAAGTAGCCTATGTATCAATCCAGGATAAAATCTATCTCCTTTCCGAATTTCAGTCATATCAGGTCAGTAAGTGCAGCGTAAAGTAGTATTTTTCGCGCGTGAATATCAATTTTTCAGTTTTCGCGCAAACCATTGATTTTTCCGGGATAAAAAGAAATTTCAGCCAAATTCGTCTTGTACTTGCGGCGTGAAGATTTTTTTCCGCGTGAATTTCGGTTTTTAACTAATCCCACGGGAACCATGGATTTTCCCGGGATGAAAAGTAGCTTATGTGTTCACCCAAGATGCAATTTATCGCCATGCCAAATTTGAGCCAAATCGGTTCAGTAGTTGCGGCGTGAAGGAGTATCGAAGCTTGATAAAATACGAACTTTGGAGCCCCGTTTCACCCCTTAAGGGGGGAATTTTGAAAAATCCTTTCTTAGTGCACCCCTAGACCTCATAATGAATCTGTGTGCCAAACTTGAAGTCTCTAGACCCAGGGGTTTGGGCTGTGCGTTGATATGTCAGTGAGTGCGTGAGTCAGTATCTTCTTTGATATACTATGAAATTTTCCGGGATGAAAAGTAGCCTATGTATCAATCCAGGATAAAATCTATCTCCTTTCCGAATTTCAGTCATATCAGGTCAGTAAGTGCAGCGTAAAGTAGTATTTTTCACGCGTGAATATCAATTTTTCAGTTTTCCCGCAAAAACCATGGATTTTTCCGGGATGAAAAGTAGCCTTTTTATTAACCCAGGATATCATCTATGTCCATTCCAAATTTCAGCTAAATCGGTCTTGTACTTCCGGCGTGAAGATTTTTTTCCGCGTGAATTTTGGTTTTTAACTAATCCCACGGGAACCATGGATTTTCCCGGGATGAAAAGTAGCTTATGTGTTAACCCAAGATGCAATTTATCTCCATTCCAAATTGGAGCCAAATCGGTTCAGTAGTTGCGGCGTGAAGGAGTATTGAAGCTTGGTAAAATACGAACTTTGGAGCCCAGTTTCACCCCTTTAGGGGGGGAATTTTGAAAAATCCTTTCTTAGTGCACCCCTAGACCTCATAAGGAACCTGTGTGCCAAATTTGAAGTCTCTAGACCCAGCGGTTTGGGCTGTGCGTTGATATGTCAGTCAGTGTCTTCTTTTATATATTTAGATAGAAGAAGATATCTCCTTCACCTTTCTACCGAAGAACAGCAAGACGCCGATAGCAGGTTATGATAAGTAGGCAGATATGGTAACATAAGGATGTTATTGATGTCCAACCAACTCGAATGAAACGTTTTTCTTCCACATTCCTGATACTAACTGTAAAGACTTAACTGTAACACTGTAACTGTGTGGTGTGGGACACTTTTCCGGATATCCAGCTAACTCGAACAAAACGTTTTTCTTCCACATTTCTGATACAAACTTTTAAGATCCATCTTCCGTGTTCCTAGCCAAGTATAATCTGGGTGCCTTCAAGAGAAGAGTGAATGTTGTAGGCAAGCGCACTCTACCCTATACCTCATCATTGCTTCCCATCAGGCATGATTGTGGTCATGCGCAAGCCAATAAATTTTTTTTAATAACCACAGATGCAAAATGTTTTGCAAAAGGTTGCAAGAGTGAAAGCGCCAACCTCTGCAGGAGACTTCAACTACAAGTAGTATTGTTAGGGGTCGATAATTTTTGAAACCAAAAAAAATTACAGTAGGATGAAACCTATAAGAAAAGGAGGGGAATATGATCAAAATGAAAGGAAAAATAAATTACGGTCGATCCGAGTTCGGGAGGGAACAGGGCCCCCCCTGGGGGGTTTAAGGGTAAAAAATGGTTTTCCTTGATTTCCGGCAAAACTACAAGTCCTATGGAAAAAAGTTCAATGGCAAAGTTGTAGGTAATAAAAAGATCTATAACTTTTGTATTTGCAATTTTTTCACATAACCTCAAAATTTAGGTGAAAAGTTCAAAAAACCAAGTTTTTGGTTTTTTATTTATAACCACCCTGTTCCCGAACTCGGATCGACCGTAATTTTTTTTTCCTTTCATTTTGATCATATTCCCCTCGGCCCTCCTTTTGTAATGGGTTTCATCTTACTGTAATTTTTTTCACTTTTTTATTTTTTAAAAGGCTTCTACCCTGGTCTATGTACCCAGAAGATGATGATGGATTTACCTTCTTGGACGAGGCTTTCTTGGCTTCGCTGGACAGCACGCTCTTCAGAAGATTGGACTTGTTGACAGGAGTGCTCGCGCCGACCGCTGCGGGAGACTTCACTGGAGACTGAACGCAGAAGAAGCCTGCTTCGAACGTCTTGGTGCTATCCGTGTCGGTTTGTTTCGCTTTCCTGGCAGCTGGAAACAAGTTTATTTTCATAAGTTTCTTGGTCTGGTGGGAGGCTTCGGCCGTGGCTTGTTACCACCCTACCAGCAAAGACGCACCGCCAAGCGATTTAGCGTTCCGGTGCGATGCTGTGTAGAAACCGTTGGGGTAAATTTACTCACCCTTCCAAGTTAGTACGATAACATCTTAGACTGCATCATCACTTACCATCAGGTGAGATCGCAGTCAAGTACTAACTTGTATAGAATTAAAAAAAAAATACAGTGTGCAGTTGGATACTTGGACTAAGGATGGTGATTACAGCTCTAAAATTCAATACTGGCAAATAAAACATCCATTTCTCATTTATTTAAAACTGTTTTACCCATCAACTCATCCAAGTGATTGAACTCTTTATTGATACTTTATTGGCAAAGAATTAGCAATGAATATCAAGACACAAATATGTTCACCTGGTGTCGAGTGAAGCACTTCCCCATATCTAATTCAGTGCATTTAAGTTTACATTGCAATGTCACATTCACCCATTCATGTCTGAGTCAGTTCTGTTCATCCCAGGGGTTTGAATTCGTGATTTGATGCACTGCACTGGGCCAATCAATCAATCAAATCAAATGAAATCAATCAACTGTCTCAATATACCCGGATATTCCTCTGTGTACTTTAAACTGAAGTATTCCTCTGTATACTTCAAACGCCAGTCCTAACACTCAGTAAAGCTTTGTTGACTGAAGACTTTACTGTTACCAGGCCAATCTCACTTAACACGTGACCGTCCCGGCTACAAGTAGAGTTTCGGAGTACCATATTTCAGATGATTGCCGCTCGCGGGCAGAGTTGTATGCGCTAGTTCTGTACGGTCTATTTTACGCGCCGTCTGACTACGGCAGCCCTAGTACGTCGTAAGAGATAAAGTTAGGCGATAGAAAGAGACCACAACACTGCGTGTCGATTTTGAGAGCGGGGCCAGGCGCTATTGCGAACTGAATTGCACTTTTTGCGTCAGCGCTAGAGTCGCTATTTCTTTAAATAATCGTGCGGAGTGGAACCTTCTGGTACTATTTAGTGTTCTGTGCTGTTACGAAGAAACAGTCCACCTTTCTGTCACAATAGCGCGACTTTAATTCCTTGAAAGAACCATAGTTACCAGCGATGATATCCCTCAAGCGGTTGTTCGGTGCGGGTCGGCTCGCGCGGGGCTGCTTGGCCGGCGCAGGCCGCTTCTGCTGCCGCGCCACCGCGGCCGGCTGCTCCACGGTCCAGCCGCGAGCGCGCGACTGTTCCAACTTCTGGAACCGCAGGTCCACATCCTCCACCTGTTAATCATGAGAAGGATCGAAGGTAAGGAAAACAGAGACAAACAAACAAAATGGGTATCAAAGTCAGGTGTTTTGGGATGATGAAAGTGATGTCCTTTATCCATAAGTTTTTGAAACAAAACTCCTTCGCAGCAGCGACGCGAACTGCTGCAGCTTCTGCGACATCAGCAGCCGCGCCTGCCCCACCGCCTCCTGCGCAATGATCGTACAACACACCTGCATGAACACCATGTCCCAGAAGCCCTGCAGGTCCACCGTGGTGACGAGCGCCTGCCCCGGCTCGGGCTGCTCGCAGCGCCGCAGCAGCGACGCGAACTGCTGCAGCTTCTGCGACATCAGCAGCCGCGCCTGCCCCACCGCCTCCTGCGCAATGATCGTACAACACACCTGCATGAACACCATGTCCCAGAAGCCCTGCAGGTCCACCGTGGTGACGAGCGCCTGCCCCGGCTCGGGCTGCTCGCAGCGCCGCAGCAGCGACGCGAACTGCTGCAGCTTCTGCGACATCAGCAGTCGCGCCTGCCCCACCGCCGATAGCACCACCTCCTGCGCAATGACCGTACAATCGTACACAACTCTACATCATCATCTGTAGACTACTATCATTATAAAGCTGAAAAACTTGATACTAATATTACCATGCTGAAGAATCAACAAGGCATGAAGTTAAAATTATTAATTACTAGAAATATTTTTTAATGCTTGGTAGTTGGTACTGATTTTGAGAAGTGTTACGTATCCACCGACCTGTATTTCATCTGGCAATACTGTCTGTTCATATATCTTGTCCCAAGTGTTGCACAACTCTGAGATACGTTTAAGCTCCGAGTCCAACTGCTTCCTGAAGTGATCTACACTCATGTCACATATTTCTTCGTCCAGTAAACCTGAAAATAGCATGTTACTGATCGACTGGAAATGACGCGCTTTTATTATTTATTCATTCATATAACAGCAATAGCAAAACATAAAAATGTGAACTGGTAAAATGTGAACTTCCTAGGAACTAAAACTTAATCCTATAACATATTATATAGGAAGTAGCTTTAGGCTCAGATTAAAATAAGACGCAACTCATACGAGCTGCTATAGAATTTGTCCAAGAAATTAATATATGTTAGCATAAAACAACGCCAACGACATTTCAGTTTACAGATAAGTTGGTGGCACTATATTTAGTTTTTATTTGTAATGAGGTATGCAACCCAAAAATGTCTTACCCTCTGCAATCCTTTTCTTCAACTCCTTTCTAGTATTTTCCTTTCCTCTTGATAAATATACACGTGGACTGATTTTCTTAACTTCCTCTTCAACTTGTTGTGGAGTCATTGGCACATCTGACTTGGGTGACCGAAGCTTTTCTTCTGAACTTGACTCGCTTTTAGGCACCCGGTGTAGGGGTGTAAAGGTGATTAAGTCTTGCATTTCATTTGTTTTCATTGGTGTTTCAATCGTTTCAAATGGTGTTACATTCACTTTAATTGCTGTTTCATTCATTTTAATTGAAGTTTCATTTGTTCTATTTGATTTTCTATGTGGACTTTTATTTTGAATCGATTTTGGAACTTTGAGTGCATTTGATTCTTCAACATCAACTTCCATATTAACAAAGGAATTGGATAGGTCAACAAGTTTTTCAGTATGTGGACACAGTTTTGGTGGGGTTGGTGTTAGAGATTTTCTTGAATTGGCGAGCTTTGTTTGAGGATTCTCCTCATTTTTATCCATACTTTTCAAAGAACTGTTAAGGTTTTTAGTCTCTTTTGGTGTCAATAACTTGTTTGGTTTACTTGTCTTTCCTGTTGGCTTAATTTTTCTTGTAGTATTTTTATTTTTCTGAGTTTTCTGAGCCATTTCTTCTTCATTACTGTCATTACTTGATGAAGTAGTTATTTGTTTCAATGCTTTATCCTTAGTATTTGGTACAGATTTTTTCGCGTTTTTATTGATTGTTTTATTCTGTAACCCAGAAGCACTTTCTAGGCGACTCTGAGTATGCATTTTTTTAACTCCTGCATCTGGCAATTTTGTTCTGCTGCGTAATCTTCTCAAATCTAGCATTTGTTCATCTTCTCTTGGTTTTTCATATGGATTTTCAAATGTAGACACAGACGGCATTGGAAGATCATCAAGTTGGGGATTAAAAACAGCATTCTTGGGAGCAAATGAATATAATTTTGCTTGTTCTTGTTTCTTACTTGAGGCTTTATCCTTTGATGTTTGTGAGCGTGTAACTCTTCCAGATGTGCTCGGTAGGGGCCACAAAACTGGAGGTGGAGGTTCAAATTTCAATGAAGCCTTGACTGTTCCTACTAAGAACGGTCTCTTTTTTTGGGCCAAAACTTCTTTCTTCTTCTTTTCCTTTTCTTCCTTCCATTTCTGAAGCTGGATCATCCTCTGTTCTGCTTTACTTAGCTGCGGTTTTACTGGTGTCTCACACTTAGGTAAATTTCTCAAACTATCAAAATTAGTTAACCTTGTCCTTCTTCTCTCCTTTATGTTGCTCTCAAACCTTTTTCTTACCTGTGAACAGGAAATATGAGAAAAAAATAGTTATAAACTGTTCGCAGAAGCTTTGCCAATCACTTCCCCTCCCACTTCATACCATTGCTGCCCGCATTCTCCTGAAAACGGACGAGCGCGGGTCGCGGTAGTATGAAGGGGGAGGGGTAGTTATTGGCAAAGCTTGTGCAAACAGGTAGTACAGTTTGCACTAAATAAGTACATACAATGAGACAGTGTCTATCGCTCATAAACGTTCTTTTTTATTAAGTTTATTTTTATGTCCCACTCCCTTTAGTCTACTTGCAAAAGCTCTGCTTCGGAGCGTCAAAGTTACAATTTTCACCACTATGCTTTGGAGTAAATCTCCCGCATTGCAGCACAATTAGGTACAATAATTCTGTAGAGTACTGCAATATGCGCCAAATTATTAGCGGTAAACTTTTACGAGGACTTTTAAGGTGAAGTGGTTATTATTTCTTATTAATTGTAAACGTTACCCCGCCTGCGACACTCAGGAATTGCGTTGGTTTAATTTTATGTTTATTCTCGTGTCTCTGCATCCGCAATAAATCGTTGAAGTTGAAGCTTTTATCTGAAAGAAATATTTAGGTCTTACAACTTCAACACATCACCAAAACCGATAGGAATTACATGATTTATACAGCAAGCTATTTATAATTCTTACCCATTTCTTATTCGGGATCTGCAAAAAGAAGAAACACAACACAAATTAAATAGAAATCAAACTTAACAACAACGCTACGCTAATGTCATTTTTTCAAAAATGTTCGAAAATCTAAAATTCTAAAATCGAAAACAAAATTTGAATTCTAACTGTCGACTGTCGTCACTTATATGTCTATGGTCGTCACTCGTCACACAGATTCGTACAGATTCATAACCACAGATCACTATATTTTTTTTTCCTCTTTGGCCACAGATAAGCCAATGTCAGGTTATAGAATAATAAAAGTTAGGGAAACTTTAATTATTTTGAAAAATCAGGATTCAGGATTCAAATTGGAATTCCAAAGGAAAAGGATAGGTTTTTTTTTTAATAGTAACTATGTTTTAGGCAAAGGCTGTATGTTCTACGACCTTTGCCTGTCCCGAAAGGGACGAATGGATTAACAGAACATATACATAGACAAATAACACAATGCATCAAAAACAACCAAAGAGTTAAATCACAGAACAGAGAATATAATGGGAAATATCACTTTACACATATATTTGGTTTTTAACACATAGATTTGGTTGGCTGTTATCATCAGGGTGCAATCTGTCAATCAAGTAAACTTGCAAAAACAAATGAGATTAGTTTATTCTTAGCCAGTCAACATAAATTAAATTGCTTGAAACACCCAAATTAATTATAAAACAACTATTTGTTCATACCAATTTATTATCCTAAAATGTGGCAATATTAAATTTGACTTCCGGCTGTCAGCTGATAATAGATAAATAGACTCGTCCAAAGAGAAGGACTCGTCCCGTAGTCACTCGTCATTAATTCCTTGCTTTCGAAATCCTATTTCGATTTTCCCAGAGAAAACCATAGAGTAATTTGTATATATTTGGCTCTCGTTAGAGAGTATATGTGTTCTGTGATATATGGAGAAAACGTCAGGCACCATTCAACATGGGCTTGAAATACGCTATCAAAAGCTAGTTAAAGCTGAAATATTGCTCTAATTGTAGTGTTATTGTTACTTTAGTTTCGTTTCGTATGTACAATTGTGTAACTTAAAAATTAATCAAAAATGGATACGTTTATCTTAGGATACTTCGGTTATGGCGTTTGTTGATCACTCTAAATAATTTGGTTCGGTTATTCGGTTTGATGTCTGTTTTCGGTTCGTAATCTTATCTTTTGTTCGTGTTTACGTGTTGCGTGAAAATGGTGAAGGAGAAGCCTAATTCTATACGGATTTACGACGACGAGGGTTTCAGGCGCCGCGCGGCTTGCATCTGCGTACGGTCGGACGCCGAAACGGAGGTTAGTATGTCGTCTACGAGTAGCTATAAAGTTTCGTTGTGTCCTCTGGGTGTTACTCAAATGCTACTCAAATGATTTATTTATTTCATATAGGCCTTACTTATTAGCTCTTATCAATAGCCAGTAATATTCTTATTGTAAGTGTTAACTATTTTACGACTTAAAAACTAAGTTTACGAGGGTTCAAACGCGCCCTGAACTGAGAAGAATCCCACAACAAACTCAGCCGGTGTTGCCAGTGCTTACAAGGTGTTCCGTGCCCAGGTGCTGCTGGTGACTTCTTCGCGGCGGCCCGACAACTGGATCGTGCCGGGCGGCGGCGTGGAGCCAGAGGAGGAGCCGTCGGTCACCGCTATGAGGGAGGTGCTGGAGGAAGCCGGCGTCATCGGCAAGCTGGGCAGGTGCCTCGGGGTGTTCGAGGTGAGCAGGTGTCATCTAACTCTCGCTATATGGCTAAATGTACCACTATGCTCAAGTCCCCAGAATGGGGAGAGTGAGTTCATAGGGACAAGGAGCGAGAGGAAACAACTTGTAGGGAGTCAAGAAGGCGCCCCGGGAAAACGCCAAGAGCAAGTACCGAACGGGCGCCCGCGTTTCGTCCCCCATAACCGCGAGGTTGATTGGGCCATGGGTGGTGGAGGGTTGTCCCTATGCTCAATTGCAAACATACTCTACTACTTCACAAGTGCAGAACTCCACAAAAATGTCAAAATTGTCACATCAGCCTGATGTCCACTGTTGGACATTATTATTATTTTTATTATATTCATATGCATTCATATTTTCTACATTTTTAAATATTTCATTATAAAACTTAAACATTTAAAAATATAAAAAATAGCAGTCCATCGGTCTCGGGGACAGGGTCCAAGAGACCGGTGGTTAGGGCCTCAGAGAGAGGAACCTCCCGACGATGCGAGCCGTGTCCAGGAGTACAGCCTTCTGGATCTGGTCCTTGACCCAGCTACCCAACGAGAGCCTCGAAAGATGTTGGTTGAGGCTCTTGGCTATAAACGCTGAATAACCCGCACCTGGTCCGACAGTCGCTGAGCCGACACATTGAGAGCTGGTTCAAGGACCTGAAACAAAGCATGCATCCTAGCACGGTACGCGGTCATGTTGGTTCCACCCTCATTAGCCTCAAAGTATGCGCGCGTGACATTTTCATTAATGGATGTTGTCCATCTCATGCGCGACACACTACCGCCGGGAGCGGGGACCCTATCAGAACCCGGTGGGCCTCGGGATCCCAAGCAAGACGGCGGCCGGCCTCTCCCACGACGATGTACTGGTGGTGGCGACGTCGGCGGGGAGAAAAACTCGTCGCTCGAACTCGACGCAACTGCAGCATTGGGCGTGGTCCCGGGTGGCTGCGAGGCGGGATTGAGTGACGAGTCCGGGGGTGGTGTTTGTGCGTTCCGTGCTCTGGATCGTGTCAGCATACTACATTATTAATTCTTCTAATTTCTTTTGTATTATATCAGGCATCTATTGACAGCTTGTGTCAGTTATATTTCGGACTATTTTAATTTTCTTCATGGTTTCTAATTCTTCTAATTAGGTTTTGGTTCTTGTAATTAGTTTTTAGTATGGTAATTTTATTAAATTAAATCGAAAATTCTATTAATATCGATTGTATAATATTTATTTTAGTGAAAATAAAACGGTGAAAAAATATAACGTATGCTGACATTTAGTGTTGCCAGGTTATTATTATTATTATTATAGCTTTATTTTCCACATAACAAAAAATATATAACAGAGTTATTATTAGCCGTCTTGCTGACAAAGTATGCAGTCTTTTTTTTTTTTTTTTTTTTTTTTTTTTTTTTTTTTTTTTTTTTATTTTACTAATAAGTTTATTTATTCACTATTGTTATTATTATAGTTCTTTAAAGTCCAACAACACTGAGTTTAAGATTTGTCAGCGTGTCCTTCTGACACATAGGCCTCTTCCAGCATCTTCCATTTTAGTCTATCCCTTGCTGTCCTCTTCCATGTGTTTCCTCCTACTTTTTTGATGTCGTCCTCCCATCTTCTGTGTTGTTTTCCCCTTTTTCTTTGCCCATCTCTCGGTACCCACTCTGTAATCTTTTGTGTCCATTTTTCTTTACTTTCTCTTGTCATGTGACCGGTCCATCGCCACTTAAGCTTTTTGATTGTTCGGAGAATATCCTCAACTTTTGTGCTTTCTCTAATATCCTTTGCTCTTTTGCGGTCTTTCAGAGTGAATCCTAACATACTTCTCTCCATTCCTCTTTGGCATGTTCTGAGCTTCAAAAGGTTTTTCTGCGACAGTGCCCACGTTTGACATCCATATGTTAGGCATGGGAGAATGCAGGTGTTGAACACTTTCTTTTTGACAACTATTGGGAAGTCTTTGCTTTTCATGACCTCTTTCAAGGACCAGTATCTCCTCCATGCACAAGTCACTCTTCTTTCTATTTCAAAATCAGCTTGATCTCTGAAGGAGATAGTTTGCCCTAAGTAGATGTATTGTTCTACATACTCGATGCTTTCATTGTCCACGTTTATATCTAACTTCTCCATATTTGTCATTATTTTTGTTTTTGTTTTGTTCATTGTCAGTCCTATTTCTCTGCTTTTCTCAGACAGTTGTTGAAGCATGTTCTGGAGAATTCCACTGTTGTTTGATACGAGGACTAGGTCATCTGCAAACCTTAGGTGGTTTAGTTTTGTACCATTTATGTTTACCCCATAGTCTTCCCAATGCAGTTTTCTGAATATTCCTTCTAGAGCTGCCGAGAAGAGTTTAGGAGACAGTGGATCGCCCTGCTTCACTCCTTTAGATATTGGGAAGGTTTCTCCTAATTGATCCATCTTGATTTGAGCCGTACTCTCCATATATATGTTCCTCATGATCCTTAGGTACTTTTTTGGCACTCCCTGCTCCAGCAGGATCTTCCAGAGTTGGTCGTGTTTTAGCGAGTCGAACGCTTTAGTGTAATCCACAAATGCAATGTACAGAGGTTTTCTATACTCCTGAGTTTTTTCAATTAATTGCTTTAGTACATGCATGTGATCTACGGTGGAGTAGCCTTCACGGAATCCTGCTTGTTCTATCGGCTGCTCTTCATCTAAGGTTTTTGTTATCCTGCAGAGTATTAATTTGGAGAAAACTTTGTATACATTGGAGAGTAGACTAATCGGTCTATAATTTTCAATAGCACTTCGGTCTCCCTTCTTGTGAATAAGTACAATGACACTTTTTAACCATTGCCATGGGATACACTCTGTAGACAAGACAATGTTATAGAGTTCAGTCAGCTCCTTTAGATTGTTAAAGTTTTCTACAATGAACATCTTTAGCATTTCATTGGTTATGTCATCAGGTCCAGGAGCTTTTCCATTTTTTTGAGTTTTTATTGCTCGTTCTACTTCAGATGTAAGGAAGTTTGGGATCTCTTCAGCTTCTTTATTATCTTCCAGGTCTAGTTTTAGTTTTAAAGCTTCTAATGGTGTAGAATCTGAGTATAGACTTCTGTAAAATTCGGTTGCTACTTGTAGTATACCTTGTCTTGTTGTTTGCTGTTTTCCTGACTGGTTCTTCATTTCTGGTATCCAATCTTTTTTCTCAACAAGCATACTCAATGCTTTCTTAACTCCCCCTGTCTTTCTTATATGGTGCTCTATAACCTCTGCTCTTCGTCTTATTCTGTCCTTCTTGATGTTGTTGCTAATTTTTTTACTTATCTGTGTGATCTCCATAAGTTTTGATTTATCTTTTTTATCCTTTAATAGTTCTTTTCTTTTCTCTATCAATGTTTTTGTCTCTAAACTCAAGTTTCTTTTACCGTTTTGCTGGTTCTTGATTTGAGTTTTCCTATACAGTTTATCAATTTTTTTGTTGTACAGTTCCTGTACTCTGTTCTGCTGCTCGCTGATAAAAGGTGTATTAATTACGTTAAGTCTAGCAATATTGCGTTTTATGGTTTTCGGTCTGCCTTTCTTTTGTTTAACTGTGTGGATAGTCCCCCTTACCATGCGGTGATTTGTGTTGAAATTGAACTGATTGATAACACTTACATCTCTGAAGGCTTTTTCATTATTTGTTGCAATGTAATCTATCTCATTCTTATATGCGCCATCAGGTGCAATCCAAGTCCACTTTTTGTTGGGTTTTTTCTTAAAGTGGCTGTTCATAAATTTTAGGTTTCCTTCAAGAGCCATGTTGATCATTCTCTTTCCATTATTGCTTCTTTTGCCATATCCAAAATTTCCAATTGGCCTTTCTTCTTTGCTTTGTTTTGCACCAATTCTTCCATTGAAGTCACCCATTACAATGACGTTTTTATGTGTGCTCTGTAAGGTCTGTGACAGTTCGTCATAGAAGGTATCTTTGACTTGTTCGTTAGCTTGTTCAGTGGGTGCGTAGATTTGAATTATTGACCAATTTTTGTCGTAGCCTGGTAATTTTATATTGAGAACTGCAATTCTATCCGAGATGCCCTTGAATTCCTCTATCTGCTTAGCCAAATGCTTTTTAACCATAAAACCAACTCCATGTCTTCCTTTTAATATTCCTTTGTAGAAGAAAATATAGTCATTATGTTCTTCTATAGCATCTCCTTGTCTTCTAACCTCACTTAATCCTAGTATGTCCCATTTAACAGATGAGAGGGCAGTTTCTAATTCTGTCAATTTTTCCTGTGTTCTCAGTGACAGACAGTTTAGTGTTGCGATATATAGCTTGTCAAATTGTCTATTGTATGTGTTTTTAAAATTAGCTGGAAGGCTTAGGTCTGTCTCCCCCACGGGGACCAACCGGTTTGGGGGGTAAATGTTTGTTTGTTTTGATTCTAAACTAGTTTTATTTTTTACTGTTATTTGTTTTGTTTTCCGGTCTACGGCTATCATTGATTGCTATTCGTTTTTATGTTCCAAATTTGATTGTGATCTCCCTCTATATAAGCGGTGAAATGCATTTATTTTATTAATTTTTTGCGGTGCCTTTATTTGCTCCGTCGCGTTATCTGCATCCTTGGGTGATGAAGTTGGTTCCCTTTTTCTTTTGTCTCGGCTGAGTTCGCCCTTGTCCTTTACGATCAGTTTATCTTGTTTTATAAAGGCTATCCGTCCCTTTTTCCTTTCCTCTTCTAAAATAGGTAGCAATTCCTTTCTTTTTTCTAGAACTTCCTTTGTGAAGTCTTCCTTAATACTTATATTTTTAGGCAGCTTTTTCTTGTTACGTAAGATTTCATTTCGTTTCCAGGCATTCACAAAGCTTATTAACACAGGGCGTGTGGTACCTTTAAATACTCCAATCCTGAATGCCTTATTTATATCTTGTTTTGTTATATCAAATCCTGTCTTCATCATTGTGTCCACCA
Source organism: Coenonympha arcania (assembly GCA_036785405.1). Classification (NCBI taxonomy): domain Eukaryota; kingdom Metazoa; phylum Arthropoda; class Insecta; order Lepidoptera; family Nymphalidae; genus Coenonympha; species Coenonympha arcania. Next base: position 15,110,417 of record CM072068.1, on the reverse strand, counting down.
ACATTTCTATTAAGTTCAAACCATTTTCCCTGTCCTCTTCGAGGCCAAATATTACTAAATTATTACCTTTCTTCTCGGATTCCAAGTTTTTGATTTTTTCGTTTAACCTTTGAACTTCAACTTTCAAACCCTTATTTTCTTCCAAGATAAGTTTTAATTTTTCATCAATTTGTTTCATAACTGATGTTGTGACTGCTTCTGTAATGGCAATGGTTTGACTATCCATTTTTTCTTTTATATTAGTAAGGAGTAGTTGCATCTGGCTATCCATTCTTTACAGCAGTGTTATCCAATTCAAATCCTATGCGTCCTCGTACGTGAATATTCTAGCCAAATCCCCTTGATTTTAAAAGAAATTGGAGAATGGCAGAAATTGAAAATATTGGTAGTTTTATCAAGATTTGGTTGCACTATTGTTGCGAGTTTTCCTGTTATGTAGGTATAACAGAGTTAATTAAATGAAATATTTCTTTTATACAATCAAAATAATACTGTTGGACATAGGCCTTTCCAAGTAAGCTCCACCACATCCTGTCCTCTGCCTTCTTCATACAGCCGCTTCCCACCACCCACGCCAGTCAAGCGAATTGGAGGGCACCCCATGCTTATAAACTATCGCAACTCCAGGACTTTTCAGCTCCATCGGCTTCACCCCTACGACAAGCATAACCTGCCTACTGCCACTTCAGCTTGCTAATGGTTTGGGCTATGTCGGTGATTTTCGTTCTCCTGCGGATCTCCTCATTTTGGATTTTGACCCTCAGAGAAACTCTCTTCACAAAATTGTAAATACAAACTATTCAAAGTACGCAGACTAGCACAAAGATACATAGTCTGCTGCTGCATCCAGAAAGCAGACTTCTAATTTATGACTTGTAGTTGTTATAAAAGGGAACCTATCATTTACCTGTAGGACATGGATCTGTCCATAGAGATAATTTTGTCTACTTTATTTGATCTCTTTCAAAGTTAAAGTATCTTTATTTCACAAAGGCCAATATGATATTTGTTGCATGTGTATGGTTATAACTACAAGTCGACTTCAAGCTAAGTTTACGAGGGTTTGAATTTTTCTCTCCTAATCTATATAGATAGACAGAGACAAGAGATTTACAGTGGTAAAATTATCTCTATGTGCAAATGCTGCATAAACGGGACCAATAAATTAAAGCATTATTTGAACTTTTAAGGGTCAACCTCTACATTAAACTGGCATCCAAAAACAAAATTGCTTTTGCATGCATGGTCACCCCATTGAGTTAATGGAAAATACCAATTCCCATGAAAAGTAGAACCAGAATATGTATATACAAATAAATTTGGGTGCCGAGGCTGAGCTTTAAATTAACTTCTTCAGAAGAGCTTCATTTGAACTATTATAAGAATTTTGTTTTATCATGTAATAGGAGGCTCTATTAGTACAGTCTAACAACTTGTTGGATGGTCCTACATAAGCAATTAACAAATTTGCTAGTTGTTAATTACCTGCACTGGAATAGAGAGCCATTACCAGCAGATATAGTGTCAGCGTAATTTAGTTAATAGGTGTTTAATTTGCTTAATTGTTTTAAGTTGATTACTTTGCGCGTTTTTGTTTAAACAACTTATGATTGCACTATAATTTTGTATGAGCATTCAACCTTCCAAAGAAAGAAAAACCATGTGAAAAATAACATTAATAAAATAGGAAATAATATTTATAAATAAATAAATATATCCGTACAGTATACACATCGCAATCTAGCCCCAAAGTAAGCAATAGCTTGCATTATGGGTACTATATAAGTGATAAATATAGGTACATACATATTAATATACATAATTATAATATATTGAAATACACCCAGACACTAGAAAACATTCATGCTCATCACACAAACATTTTCCAGTAGTGGGAATCGAACCCACGACCTCAGACGCAGTCGGCAGGATCGCTACCGCTACGCCATTCGGTCGTCAATTTAATTTCATAGCATTGAACAATAATTCATATAACCGAAAGAAATGAAACTTTTAGAAAGATTTTTTAATCCTTGGGAAATCCATTCTCTACGCAATCTAAAGCATCATTAAGCTTCCATAAGGAGCGGTTATGGGGACCGGAACAATTCCACAGGATTTGTTTTAACCAGCTCTTAGAATTGGACATACTTAAGCACAAATATGTGCAATACATACTCAGCCCAAATACATCGTCCGTCCGTCCACCTGGTGGAAAATATGCTGACACTGCGCTTTTCCGTGCGGAGTTGCCATTGGGTCCCACGAACTATGTGCCCCGCCCATTGCCGCTTCAGTTTGGCGACACGTTGAGCTAATAAACTTGACTAATATTCAGTTGTCATGTTTTACAGAACCGTGAGCACAAGCACCGGACGGAGGTGTACGTGATGACGGTGACGCAGGAGCTCGCGGAGTGGGAGGACTCCCGCCTCATGGGGCGCAAGCGGCAGTGGTTCAGCATCGACGACGCGCTGGCGCAGCTCGCGCTGCACAAGCCCATCCAGAGACACTACCTGCAGCAGGTACCATTTTATACCATACTGGCTTTTTCCGGGATAATAAGTAGCCTGTGGCACTCTCCAGGTCTTCAACTATAAAATATAAAGTGCAAAAAATCAGGTGATTGAAAAACAAGCAAACTATCCAACTTTTACATTGTAAAAATATTAAATTGAAATGAAATATAATGTAATAAAATATAATGTAAATAAAAAATGTAAAAATATTAAATGTAATTAAGCATAATATTTATTTTTCCATAATATTATGTGGTAAAATAAAATAAGCATATCCACTTTTTCATACATTATGGAAAAATTAATATGCTTATTTCTATTTAATATTTTTAACATAAAAATGAAGATACTAATTGATTTTCGCCATTTTGGCGCTGATTTTTGCTTGAGCGTTGAATTGGCGTGAGCGTGCAACTTAAATAAAATGACATTGAGAAATGATGGTCACTGGCAACAAATGTCAATTTAATACCTTGGACCTTCTAGGGGCCTTCCAGAAGATCTTCAAAACTGCACAAAAAATGAACTGTATATTGTATAGAATGCAGTTGATAACACTGACATTTTAATTTTCAGCTCAAGCGCTCCAAGCAGAAGGCCGACGCGGACGACCCGGGTAGCTAAGCGACGATACTGCAGTTTGTTTCAGATAGGCATAGTGCGCCGTTTTTGACATGTTTGACACTTTTTAGTTATGTCCATTACAACAGCGTACAACATTTGTCCTTAAGAGTGTTTATGCGTTTACGCGTGAATCGCGTGTCGCTCCATACAAAAAAGAAATTCCGTTCCCACTGACGCAATTTTGTGCGGAAAATGGTATTACAAAAAAAAAATAGTAAAATAAATATACAACTTATTAAAATAGTAAATAACCAGTGACATTGAATATGAATTGAATTAAATTACTATAATTCAGAAATAACAAAATATCTTGGATTTTATCCTAAAATAATACGTTTAATTTATCGAAAAATGCTAAAAATGGCACTTTTCGGTTTATAGTTTTTGAATGAAAATCTAGGAAAATCGTGTTTTTTTTTGAGACATTTTTTAGTAAATGTTATTAATTTTCTAAATATGTCATTGTTATAAGTTTGTGTTATGAAACATGGCAAATATCTTGCATCAAAATAGAGCTTCCACCGCTAAGTGAGTAATTAGCCTTTACCTTAAACTTTCTAATGAGAAAGTTATACACATATTTTCAAATATTTTCGAGACAAAAACTAGATTATGAAATGCCAAATAATATGATGGCAATTATCTAATCAATAATTGAACACATGACACTCTTATGTTACGTCGAAAATTGACAATTTTGACTCAAGCATAATATTAACGCATGAACAGTCTTAACAAGGATTATCCAACCATTAAAACTGAGCATTTCCACATATACCAAAAAAAATATCATACCATTCGCCGATAGTAATTAAATATTGTCTCTATTATCATGTATTATGTCAAGCACAATATTCAGATGCAAAAGATATTTGACATGTCAAACACGTCAAAGAAGACGCGCTATTTGAAGTGGACAGTAGGCTAAGATCAAATAAACGCACTGCGTCTCATATGCTTTAGAACTGTGCAGTGCCGTCTTTTGCTCGCTCCTTATCTTATTATACTGAGTATTTAAGTTTATATGTCAGAAGCCCAACTAACTTTGGGTATATAGAAAAATAAAAACCATCCTGTTAGACCCCACTCAAGTTATAACCAGGTATCAGTTAATTGATCATTGTGAATTAAATATCTTTATTTTATTTTTTAATAACTTTTTTAATTATGATTTATGATCTTCTTTAATCGAATATGTTACATTACACAGTACATATTACACTTTAACTTGATATTGAACTAAAATAAAGTTTCTATAATATTTAAGCCATCAACATATTTTGATGGAAGCATTAGGTACTATATTGATTATTCTTTTGTTTTGTTAGTACCAAAGAATAAAGTATGTGCATTTAATCCAACACTTAATCACATTATCTGCTCTCATCGTCATTATTAACTACCAAAATGGTCTAAGACAATAATTTCTGTCATTAAAACTAAGAAATTTTCTTATGTGAGATTTAACTTGATATCTGGTGCAATATTAAATATTTCATAACATTTCTGGTCTTTGGTCAGATCAATGCCTAAGCTTGCCCGCATTTGCTGGTGCCTGGTAGATCACTCTCATATCTTCCTCTATCATGCGTCGAACAGCACTGATATTATCTTCAGGTGTCGCTGTCTAGGGACGTCCCTCGCGCAGATCATCACTGCGACACGTCACGATATGGGACTTTACAATAAAATGCCAATTGAAGTCTATCATAGCTTTGTTTAAGACAACAACGAAAGTAGTAATAAATCATGGCCGAAAATTTTGAGGATTTTTTTACTGTCGCCAATTCAGAAAAACAAATGACAGATGGATGCAATATATCTCATTTGGTAACCAGAGTTCTATATTCGAAATAAAAAAAAAATTATTGTCAATGTTTCTAACTGGCCAGTTCAAAAACTTTCAGTGCTACCTATACTATTTCCATTCGTTTATTTTCTATTTAGCATATGAAACAGATATAGCAATAGCGAGGGACCAGAAAGAGACAACTTTACTTTTATCTCTCTCTGGTCCCTTGCTATTGCTATATCTGTTTCATGTGATTTCATGTGTCAAAGAGAAAATAAACGAATGGAAAATATATTTTATATACTGTATGTCTAATTAGCGTACAAAGTGCAAAAAAGAACACAGAATTTTTAATTTTCGCGGCCAGACTCGTTGATTGATATGAGCTGCTTTGTATTTGAGGATGGCAGCACTAACTATCCTAACGACATCCTTCACTTCACAGATAAATTAATACTTTATTACCTTGTAGATAAGTAACTGTCAAACAAAATCTATTGGTATGATTCCCTTGACCAATTCATAATATTATGTATGTTTCGGAAATTAAATGACATGGCCGGATTCTGCCCTCGGAAAAAAATATTCATGGCCATCGACAAATAGTACGTCATATTAGAGCTTATAATGACGTGTTTAGAATCGTTTAAGTTTTATGATCAGAAAACATGCGAGAGACACAATATCAGAAAAACAATTTGCAAAAAAATGCGCCTGAATGTTATTAAATAGCAATGATTTTTTATTTGCAATAAGTTTAATTGAAAATGTAACAATGAAACTCATAGCCAGTTGAAACGTTGAATTTTATACTGTTGCCTTGAAGAACTTAATAAGCTTCTTGAGCTTTCTATTTTTTTTTAGCAAAAAAGACAAAGGATTTACAAGATTTCAATCATTTTATTATTATTATTATTCAATTGTTTGTAAATATATAAGTTTGAAAAAAATCTATTATCGAATAGAACAAAATGGTAGTCTGCTGGAATAGTTTTATAGACTGTACAATGTGCTAAATAGGGAATAGATTTGTTTCTTTATTTTGTTAATTGTAGTTGTATTCTTAAAATTATTTAGGTACCTACTGATTTTAAATGTTGAAGTAAAATCTGGGGAATTTTGTGAAGAAGATATTACGTAAATTATGAAAAACAAAAAGAATGAACAAATGAAAACTGTCAAACGTTGTTAAAGTTGCAATAAGTAGGGTGGGTATGCCACTAAAAACGAAAGACTTCTATGTATCCTACTAGACAAGCTATGTGGAACAAAAAATGTGCTCCAAACCTATATAACGCCATCTAGTCTGATGAGCGGGAACTTGCTTGCAAACGTATGACGTCACGTCGATGAGTGGTCTTATGGTCAAAGATTAAAAAATAGATATTGCAATAATTGCAATCGCTTGCAATACCTACACATCGTTTAACATTAATTTAAAGTTATGATAAATAACATTTTACGGATAAATTGCCAGAATTAAAATAGTTTTTAATATTTGACATAATGAAACTTAAATAATAAATTAAAAACTGTTTTATTTCTGAGTCTTTACGATTTAGACAATAACTTCTCAGAGTTTGCTTAGTTTTTATTGTGAATGTTATAGTTATTATGAACTTAAGTCCATCCAATATGTATCTAAAACACAAAAATTATAATTAAGTACTTAATTTATCTACCAATCGAAATTATTTTCCTACTGGTATATACCCTTTGTCACTTAACATATCTGTTCAAATAATTCTCATAATCTTTGTCAACGTGTCGGTAGTACTGTTCGCTCTCGCGTATTTCTACTAACGAGTAAGCGTGATGGATAATCATGATGGGAGTTGTGTATTTATTTACGATAATATTTGTTTTTAGACAAAAACGAAATAAATTATACTGACTTAACTGAAATAAACTTCAAAATACGTAGAAAAACTACTTACATAAATAATATTCACTGTTTTATTGGTCACTCCCTGTAAAAACCACGTTCACGGCTCACATAACAGTGCACCAACACTGATCGCCTCGCTAGCTCGCAGTGGACTAAACGAACTTCTGAGCCTGCACCGCTGTTCAGTGAGCAATTATTTAGTACCACACAGCGCATCTAGTATACATAGAAATCATTGCTAAAAACTTTATAAGTCGTTTAAAAAGCTTAATTGAACTGTACATCGTTTTTCGCGTCTGAAGTGCAATATGCGGCAATACATTGCAAACAACTTTTTAAAAGCCTCATGAAACTTGAAATTTGCATCGGTTTTTCAATAAGCAAGATATATATTTAAGCAAAAAAACTTATCGCAATTATTATGATTAAGAACAGATTATTGATTGTTTGCAATGTTTAGATATGTATTATAAAACTTGGGATCTGATGCGACATAGTGACGGTCATAGAGAAAGACGGTACTGCAAATTGTCTATGGCTTTGTTGTCTTCACTCACGCTTGGCAAAAGCGGACAACTTTACTGTAATCGCTAAATACACGTAACTCTAACAACTTCTGTTTCCGCTCCTTTTTTCTATTTTACGTATATTTTTATACATACACCAATATGATGGAATAAGTAAATGTTAATTTTATTCTGTTAGCATTAAAACAAAAATAAATACATACAATCTCTATTTTTTATTTTAACTTACTAAATTAATTTGGTCATTTTAATGAGTTTCAAAGAATAAATTTTATATTGCTCTTCTGTAAGGTGTTTCGTTTTTTGAATTACCTGTTCCAATCCTTGAATAATGTTTTTTTACTTTAATCATGGTAAGTGTAGGTAAATCTAAATAAAAGGTACTTACTATATTCTATGATGGAATTATTTGACAATTAATGAAAAATAGGGCAAGCAATGGTAAATGTAAGTACCAAAAATAGTATTGCAATTTTTTTACAAAAGCTAACAAAGTTGAACGATTAATAATATTAACGGTGTAGAAGCCGTATTTAAGCGATTTTGAATGAAGTTTTATGAAAAAACTATAAAGACAATTACTTTCAAATTTACACGTCATTTATTTTGCGTCTTAAATCTAAAATCGCTAAGAAGCAGAAACACGATTGGATACAATTTTCTCGATAGAAAGTTCTCCCAAAAGTTGCTCCGAAATCTCAGTTTTTCGAGTTTTTATCGGACACTACATTGGATGTAATTTTAATTTTTGTTTTAAAGTGTCGGTAATAATAATATCCAAAAACGCTAAGAAACAGATTTTTGATAACCAGCTTAGTTTTTGAGTAATTAGGTAAACGATCGTTTTACTGTTATATTCTTCCGCGACGCTGCATGTCGCACCTACCAAATCTCCGTGAGAGTGAGAAAGACAAAAATAAATTCAATAAATGCCCTTAACATTGAAACTTATATTCTTGAAATGCTAGCTAAAAACACCCAAACACTCAAAACATTATTGGGGTAAGCATAAACCTCAACGCCCAGACCGAATTCGACTGTTGGATCGTCGTTAACGTGTATGGCTGTGGCTTTTATTCTAGAAATGATAAGCTTCGAATTCAAATACGGCATGTTTAGCGGGAAACCATAGATCTGAAATTTGAAAAACGAAACGTCATAAAATAAAATTCTTACCATAGACAATCAAATACAGTACCAACATCGAAAATATAATAATTGTTAAAGGGATTGTATCTTGAATCTTGATACACAATTTATTCTCGATGTGTATTCATGTATTAAGTACCTAACAAAAGTAGTTGTTTATTTTAAGGTTACGCCATTCTTAGAGAGTCGAAACCATCTACCCTTCATAGAGCAGTGTTGGTGGCGATGAGACACTCTAAATTCCACCCTTTTTTGAACCCATCCATATCCAGCTGTAATAATTTAATTGACATACATATTTATTTACCTTGTACGTAGCCATAAGCTGTTTCAATCGATGTCCAGGGTTTGTTCGTGGCTCTGTTGGGTTAAATGACCAAAACTCCCAGTGAGGCAGCATTTCGCGCAATAGTGTGCTGCAATATCTGAAACACAAAAATAAATCAGCAATCTGCTTATTTTGCCCTTATTTTTGTGCTTGTCACTGAGGTACCTGTTCCAAATAGTTTTTACGTGTGATCGCCATTTCTGAATCTTATTCTTAATTTTTGTCTCCAAGCTTATTCGTAAACTTTCTACATCTTCTGGCTTACTGTACAAACTGTCGTTTAAAGGTCTAGTAATAAATAAAGGTTTGTTGAATACCTGAAATGTAGAATTATGGATTGCTTTATAAAACGTATTATATATAGCTTTTATATAACAGAGTAGGTACATAAATATTAAATTAGGATATAATAAGAAGTGGAATATATTTAATGAAATATAATTTCGTAACACTGAATTCGATTGACAAATCCAAGATCAATATGTTAACATCTCAGAATACAGAGTTTATTCTGTATTCTGAGGTTAACATGATAGAAACACTTACAGTTTGCCAATCTGATGATTTGGAAAAATTAAATGACAAGCTTTCACAATCTTGGGCTGACTGGACATTTACCCATATCTGAAATAAAAAATATGAAATAAATATATTATATTTTTAGCATAACAGTAAAATCCTGTTTTGAACTAAAACTATATTTTTTAACTCATTAGTAAATTATCAGTACTATGCTTACATTTTCCAAATCGAATACATAACTGACTGTTTTTAACGGACATCCATTCTCTCTCAAATCGTATCTCTCCCCGGCAACTGCATCATAAATGTACCACACAAATCCCTCACTCCCCCCACAAATACTCTTTGCTTTGATCTGCTCATTGCTTTTTAATATCGTATCATGGTAGTGTTGTACTAAAACATAACTGCTTAGACCGCGAGGTAAGGCGAACCCGATGATTACCCAACATTTGATTTCTAAATGTATGAAGTAGCTTGCTAATAATATTGTATGGTCTAGTGGGGAGCCGTACACTACTTTTAGAAGTTCCTGAAATAAAAGAAAGGGTACTATAAAAAGGGCGTCTTGTTACTTTGCGGAAAATCAAAACCGCATCGTGATTATGACCGATGAATTCAAATTCTAATTAATTAAAGACGAGAACCAAAATAAAGAGCACTTAAAACAAAGATACATCAAAGCTATGGTTTTATAATAAAATAAAGTAAAATTACCACTCCCATTAACGTGACCACATGAGTATCTGTAATTTCGTACGACGGTATAAGTGACACGTATCTCACAACAGCATCAATATACTTCCTCAACTGTACTTCATCGCTTCTCCAAGTCTCTATACTAGCTGATTCCTTATCATCTGTTAAAGACTTCTTTCTACTGCTTTTTGAAGAGGTACTCTTTGAATAACCAGAACTCTTAGATCGAGCTGATTCTAACTTCTTCGGATCTAAAGGAAAACTGTCGTGATTCGGTACTGGAATTGCTTGCAAAAACTGCGAAACACATTTGTTCTTACCAGTGCTATCAATAAATGTTAGGGAAATGTTCCTTCCAGGGAAATCATTAACATACTCGGTCACAAATTCGTTTAAATGACGTATAATAAAATCGTCTTCAGTATCATTTGTTATTGGTTGATGATAAGTGTGAAATCCTCCTAAAGGTGACAAACTCGTTGTAACTTGAAGGGACAAGAATGATTTTTCCCTCTTTAATAGTTGACTTAGTTCTGAAAATGTTGTTTCTGATTGTTTAGGAGAATTTTCGTAACCAAATAGCAAAGGCGGGACGTTAATCTTAAATGTACCTTTAACCTAAAATTAATAAAGTAAAATATATTTATAATTTATTTACATTTAATCAAAGTCCCACTATCTATTTCATAAAAGTAAAATCATTACATTTCCCAAGCTCAATACAGTGTGTATTGGTATGTTGATAGAGCCAAGCCATCTGTTAAATTTTCGATAAATGACAGTATTTTGAGCCGTTTGATCACCTGAGCGCATCCCGTTCAAATGTTCCTTGCACTGATCGTAAATATTTAAATGGATTGTTGATAGCGGTTCCAATCTGAAAGGGAAAGAATGTGTTGCTGAAAGGGACAGGCTTGCTCATTCTCTGTTACCAAGCTCAACATTTTGCAGTAATTCTACTGTTTTAGGTAGAATTTAGGGACTATTATGTACTGAGGTTGTGTTCAAAGCTGCCTGCTGGAATATACTAAATAAAACTCGATTGACTCCAAATAAGATTCTAATTAAACAATTTATAGTCAATGCACATAAAATAAATCAAATACAAATTCTACAGGAAGTACGACTGGAGTGTGAAGCTATGTCGGACGTAACTTACAAAAATCGCATAGAGCTTGTCCTTATAATGCAACGCGCATTATAATGGACGCTGTTTCTTACATATGTGCTACATGAACCTATAAGCGGCATATACCTGTCCCTGGGTACAGGTAGCATAATATCAATACGGCATTGCATATTTCAATTATGTTAAAACACCAGTTCACTCAATTCACAACTGCAACCCTTACCTGTTTGTCGACAATACCCCCCATTGTAGAATATTTAAGTGAGAAAAGCTAAGAAAACCGAAGCTTAGAAAGACCTTTCCTAAGCTTAAAAGATTATAAGATTGCAAAGTTTTATTCACCTTGTTTTTATTCTGATTGTGTGATTCCAAGATGGATGACAACCAATTGCTGTAGCAGTTTGGGCACTCAAACCATGATAGCTGACTTGTACGAACGGTCTAAGGGCTTGAATCTTAAAACCTGCAAAAGTTACGATAATTTTATTTATATTCATAACCGAAACAATATTTCTCTAAAACTTACCAGCTATATTTTCACTATCAATGTCATCTTCTGTTGGTGTATTAGAACTTCTGCACGTCAAATTGTGTGCTTTGTAGACTGTTATGTAAATTTCTTGTTCCTTCGACAAATAATCTTTAATGAGTTTCTGTTGTGATCCGCTTGTGGCTGTATTCCACGATAGATTTGCTGGATTTGTTATAAGACTTCTAAACAAAACACATTACAATTACATATTTCAGATACATTTATGACTATTAAAAATATTATAATTTTGTACATGATAACTAGATATGTACAAAAATTTGTTTAATTTCTATACCGACCTTAAAGTTAAATCCTCAAAGTCTCTTACGACATCCTTATACGTAATCTTGAGGAGATGGTCGTTTACTTTTTTTACAATATTTTTATTCAGATTTTCAATAAATTTTAAAGCTATATATCTTTGTACATCGATAGAATTTTCAGTTTCTCTTTTGATATTATTGTAATCAACATCTTTGTTCTCACTGTTTTGTAAACAGTTTAACAACTCTGTAGACATTTGACTCGTAAATAAAGGCACAGTCTTATTTTCTAGTTCTAGTAGACCACCGCAAGATCTTAGATATAACAATTTAAGTCTAGTAATGTCCGAATCTTTTTCATCAAAGTTGAAGTCATTATTTGTTGAAAGTTTCATCTTGCATATATCATTTAATGCTGTCATTATGTTTTGATTATCTTCAATATTTGTTTCATATAAATAATTTATTATTTCCGTAACTTCCTTTATAGAGGGCTCATTTTTACCAAGTAGTAATTGTTTGATTTGATTTCCAATGTCCATATGTGACTTTATGGATTCAAACTGGTTATCGTTGTATTTATCATTCCAACCTATCTGAATATTTACATCACAGTTTGTCCACAACTTACCTTTGAATATATTACTGGATTTTAATCTCACCCTGTTTCTTGCAGCGATTTCTTTGATATCAAATCCGCACCCAACATATCTAAAGCTGGGCTCCTCAGTTTTGTTAAAGACAAAATTGTACTTCAAACTTGTTTCATTAGTATTTCGCTTCACATCGGAAAGTAAAATTTTAATTGAAGACATTTTCTCATCGTTTTCGTATAAAATTATACTCATAAATTGGTTGTGTGGTAGAATTTCTATCGACAAATGTTCGATAAAATCTATATCACTTTCATCCTCCTTACAAATATAATTATCAGATTCACAAACATAAACATCATCTACGTAGATCTTGAAGCTATATTTATTAGCAAATGAAGTTTTCCGTTTCTTGTTAATGTTATTAATTAAACTTCGATCTCGCTTTAGTAATAAGTCAATGGTATTCTCTAAGACCATATAATTAACTATAGATTCAACCTCTATTTTCAACTTTTGATAATCGATATCAAGTTTCGGTTTTATAATTTTATTCATTTCGTGACTTTTGTTACCATGAAGTTTTAATTCTTTGTATTCAAGGTATTTATTTAAAAAATCGTATTCAATTTTAACTATCATATCGGAATATTCCATCTCAAAGGCATGGTTCCATTTTTTTTCGAATTCATTCTGTTCTATTTTATTATTCGTTATTTGTAAATAACAATCTGTTTTTACTAATCCCGATTTTTGTCTGATGGTCTCAATGTCTCCCCAGAGTGATATAATTCGATGGACATTATCTTTTTGTTCTTCTAAGGTCCGATAATATTTGTCCTTAAACTCTAATATAGCTTTTGTGTATTTCATTACGTTTTTATCATACTTTACATCTTCTTTTTTATTTGGACTAATTTTAAGAAGACTTTCTTTTAAACTAATCCGCGTTCTTCTGTTAGCATCAATTTTCTTATTTAGTTCTTTTAGTAAATTACCAGTTGTTTCGTAGTTTTTATAATAATCAATCAACTTTATAGAACATAACTTTTCAAGAGAAAACTCGTGGTGGTGCTTGAATCTAATATTTTTTAAGATGATATCCAAAAATTTAGGAGATTGTTTGGTGCCACTTTCTATGTATTCACTCACAATGTCACTATATAAAGATGGTTCTACATACTGTAATGATTTATTCGTTTCTTCAACAACGTTATTTTCAAGCACTCGAGGAAACACGGGACTAATACAGTCAGTTTGATGGCCAGTAAATCTGTAAGTTTTAATTTTTATGTTTAGAAAGTATTCAACAAATCTTTACCTACGTAGTGAAACATAATATTCATATAACAGAAAAATTTAAAATTGGATAGATATTTTAGGTTCATATACTATTTTCATATATTATGTGAACTTGATATCTAAAAAATGACTTTTGTTACAAAAATTGTTTCAGGGCGTGAAGATGTATCACATAAGTAGTTACCCATTTTCAGCATCTAGACTCCTAAATCCGGTTGATTTTAAAATCTGTTTAGTTCGAGTTTTTTCCAAATAACTATTACGATCATCAGCATTAACTACAAATATATGATTTTCAACTAAAAGTTGTTTGTTAGCTAATTCTGAACTTATAGCATCTGTTATCAGTTTCGCTTTATTTTCTTTTTTCCTCGGTTTCTTCTTTTTCATAAATTTTCTTGAACCCGTATCATACTTAGCAAAGAAATCAAATTCTTTTACTGGTGATACAGAACTTTTTGGTGAAACCAAGGTTTCTTGCAATAACTCGTGACCTATTTCATGATATTCTTCTGAATCGCTTTGGTGTAAAGTATCGCTCCAGTTATTCTTTCGAAGACTTTGCAATTCTATATCTTCTGTCATTTTTGCAATAAAAACAAGGAAAACACTGATCTATATTCTAAGATCAGTGAAGGAAAAAAACCGCTATTCTTGCGGCTATTTAAAATTTATTTATTTCTATTTTAATATTTATATTATTGAGTTTTGTTTTAGTTTCCATAGCAACAACACGTATAGATGAGTATTGATGAGTAACAAGTAAACTATTAAGTTGGCTCACCTGAAAACCATAGACTTTAGGTAGGTAGTCTCGGATAGTCTATACGTACTGAGATACGCAGATTATATACTCTTTGGAGATACGTACATAAATTACGATCTATGAGTAGGTATAGGTCGCACAACGAAAGTTGACGCGAACACGGCACTCACACAAACGCAATATTTGCATACAAGGTGTTTCATTTTTGTAAGATGTAAGACGGGACATCATTTTATACAATTCAGTTAAAATTACACTAGGTCTGTCTTTTTTTACGTTTTCTTTAAAATAATTGAACACATTAAATACAATTTCACGACTTTGTCGATGTTGTTTTTGCATCCTGTTGTAGAAGAAGATGTAATAGTAATACCTTAGTAAATTACCAGTTGTTTCGTAGTTTTTATAATAATCAATCAACTTTATAGAACATAACTTTTCAAGAGAAAACTCGTGGTGGTGCTTGAATCTAATATTTTTTAAGATGATATCCAAAAATTTAGTAGTAGTAAAGATGTAATAGTAATACCGCCACAAAATATTGTTAGGGGTTTGAACTTTGAAGATTGGAATGAAAAAAAAACTACCTACCTACTTATCTAAAATTGAAGTTTCACATAGTTGTCAAAGTCTGCTGTCAAGTGTCAACCTCAAGTGTCAAAAATTCTTTGTTGTTCGCCTTCGCATGTTGTTCGTTGATGTTTTGATTGTTTTGGTCAAAATTTAGAATTTTCTTTAATTTTAAGAAAGTGTTGACAACATGGCTAGATTTTCATTAATAGATTCAGACAAGTATTACTTGTCCCTCTCAGAGCAGCCTAAAAGATTTGACGCCGACAGCCCGGTTACCAACGTTTTCTTTGACGATACAAATGGACAGGTAATAAGCTGGTATTTTACTAGATAAAATATATCTTACGAAAATACACTGATGATCAAATCAAGAATTCGAATTTGCCTATTTTGACTCTTGCCAAGGCCTATATTAAAAAATAAGCTGTAAAATCTTAACTATCTAGACACAAATATAAGTTCTCGATATCTTGTTAGGTTCCTTCATCGGTTTTCTTTTATTCTAATTTCTAATTATCTCGTCTACCTATGTCTCGTGTAATATTGTAGTCTTTCTGCTCAGTATAGCATTCAGTAAGAATAATTATAAAATTAATCAAATAAAATTAATCAAACATTTGCAGGTTTTCACTGTAAGATCCGGAGGTGTAACGGGCGTCACAGTGAATGGAATGGACGAGGCGAAATGCACCTCCTTTCGGATGGAGGACAAAGGGCCGATAATATCAATAAAATTCTCCCCCGACCACAAGATACTTGCCATACAAAGGAACCTCGAAGGTCAAAATGCAACCGTTGAGTTTGCAAACTTCAAGGACCTCGTGCCAACAAATGTGGAGTACTCCCACACTTGCAAGTGGAAGAACGCTAAGATATTGGGCTTTGTGTGGCCGAAGGCTAACGAAATAGCCTTTATAACTGACCACGGTATTGAGCTGTTGCAAGTGTTGCCAGATAAGAAACAATTGAAGGCTTTGAAGAACACAAGTTTTAGGTAAGAGTACAGGTATTTTGCGATGGATATTTGACTCTGCTTGTAGCTGTGCAGTTTGCATGTCGTACACATGGTTTGTGTACTTGTTTTGGTGGAAGGCTTCCTCTATGGCTGATTACCGCTGGTAAAGATATAAAAATATACAAATAAATTCATGTTTCATCAAGTTATTTGGTGCTTGGGCCACATTGTTATTTATGGCCATTTATCATCAGGGGGCCTACCACCAACGCCCAAAGTAATATTATTGTAATATTGTTTTAAATTTTTCATACTGACATTGTATGAAAATGTCAAAACAATATTACAATAATATTACTTTGGGCGTTGGTGGTAGACCCCCTGGTTAGATTGCATTCAAGTTCTGTCATTGAATCACACTTATAAAGGAAAAGTTTGTCTGTGTGTATGTTTAAAATAAAATAAAAAATATTGCATTAATTGTGGGTCCAATTAATGCAATTTTTGCTGGTAGCTTGTTACTCCTTCACAGCAAAATTGCTTTCACACAAAATTCAAAGAATGACCACAAATTAAGGAATCATTTTTATACATTTTTGAATATTGTTCTACCCCCATATATTTAGCATATCGCAAAATGTATTGTATGGCTAGGAGTGATGATCTACTCGTATTAAACTGATTTGATTGAAATTTTAATTGGACAAAGCTACAAACAAAATTTAGTAATATGTATATAATTTACTTTTCACTTTTAAATCTTGTATAATTCCAGTGGTGCGTGGTTCTCTTGGTGCGCTCAGAGTAATATAGTATTGCTGGCGGGCAACAACGGAGCGTTACTGCAGCCCTTCTCACTAAACAACTCCACTATCACAAAACTGCAAAAGTTGGAAGGTTGGCGATAAATTACTTAAAATAATTGCTTCACACAATTTGTTGGATACTGTAACAAACCGAGTTTACCAAAGCTGAAACTAGATGGCGCCACATGTACTCTATCGGCGGAAATTAATAACCTATCCTATCCGGATTTGTGCTACCAGTTATAGAAATTTGACATAACTTGTATGGGAGCTTACGTTATATTTCTATCTCAGATAGGGCAAATCCGGATCAGTTAAGTTATTAATTTCCACCTTATATCGCGCTTGAGTTTCTCTTCTACGTTTTATATAGGCTATGAGCAAAATTGTGAACGTGCTCTCGATTCGCTCTGTAAAGTGTACGGATCAACGGACCTTTAGAGTTAATTATAACAGTGTACGTAGTGGTTGACGGAGTCCCGTCGCCATGTACGAACGGTTAACAATTGAGAGTCGGACAATACTGTGTACAGTTGTCATAATTGAGTAAAAATGTAAAATATACTTCTTCACGTCAGACCAGCATATCGACGTTTTCTTCTTCTTCTCCGCTGTGACCCTCTAAACTTTGTTAAATTTATAGATATGGAAAGATCATCAAGTGATACAGATGTTGTAATTGCAGTGGAGTGGTCGCGGCCGGTGATGGAGCGCGACGTGTTCGTGCTGCGGCTGTGCGGCGCGGCGTGGTGCGCCTTGTTCCGCCACGCGGCTGCCGCTCCCACTGTTTCTGGACCTACAGAGGTAGGCTATTTCACTGGCAAGCGTTACTGTAGACTTTGCCATACATTTTTCAAACAAGGTTTCTTTTCGGAGGGTATCGCGCTAGGGGCGATCAGAGGGCTAGGCGACAGAAAAGTGTTTTCTTCGAAAATCTAGATAGAAAGTTTCTCTTACAAATCAATACGGGCATTTTGCACGCACATTGATGCAGTCACGTATGCATGAACTCGTTAGCGCGAGATAACTGAAGACTGCCATCTATCGAGCGATGGGTGAAATCACACATGAAAATATAGATTTTTTTTTAAGGTATTAATACCAGACCTTGTTTTTACCGTGCGTCCCACGACACTGGCATCTTTTTTCATTTGGAGATGGAACGAGCGATCGACAGCTTTCTGCGGAGTTTGTAGATAAGTTATAATACGATCTTCATTCGTTTGGAAGCCCGCTAACTAAGTTCTCGTCCAGGTGTGGCTGATGCCGATATCCGGAGGTGGCAGCACCCAGCACGTGCTGAAGACAGGCCTGATGGGCCGCTTCGCAGTGAGCGTTATTGACCACTTGCTTGTTATACACCATCAGGTAATTGTTATCCCTTAATTAAGATTGTATCACATTATATATAGAAACACGCCCATTCTGCCATCCACGTTAAAGTCAATCTTAGCCCCTTCGCACACGGATCGTATAAGCGTATCGTTACAACGCTTCGCATACGAGGTAGTGTTCAACCAGTTTGACGAATTCAATTATTTTTTTAGTCATATTGAAAGTTTAAAGTCAAAAGGAATTGAAGTTCAGTTAAATTCAGGTGTTTTTAAAAGAAAATAATGAAAAGATAACTTTTTACGCTTGTACGCTACGTTAGCCCCTTCGTACACGGCTCGTAAGCGTAGCGTAATCCCACGTACGACGAGAGCAGTACGAGCATGAACATTTTCAAACATGTCCGTCAGACGAAGCGTTGTTGCAGCGAATCGTAGGAGGCGTAATTGTCATATTGTTATGCGTAGCGTCATAACGATACGCTTACGCTTACGAGCCGTGTGCGAAGGGCCTAAACTCACCAGTTAGTCACATTATCCTCAACAGTGTTCATATTTTACCTCAATAAAAACTAGGTAACCAAAGTTTTTAGTTACTCAATGTGGCTATTGTACAAAAAAATAATATGTTTAAAATATTTGTAATGCTCTTTAGAATCTAGATATGAAAATTGTTAACACAAAAGTTCGCTTGTTTCCAGTCCAGCCAGACTTCACTGATATTTGACATAATGGAGGAGTCGAAACCGGAGAACAATGTTGTCATCCACATCCCAGTGGTGCAAGGGATCTCCATGAAGCCGGCTGTGGTGGACGACCAACTCTGTCCTATGTGTATCCTTTATTACATACTCGTACAATAGAAATGTACCCAACTGGGCGGACGGCGCAAAAAAAGTCCAATTTTATCGGTGCCAATAATGCTTGTTTTGGCACCAACAGTTAGGTCATGTTGTAGCAGCCATTAATAGAATTTTTACATATGGGCATCTGAACGATTTACGTAAACCAAACACTACTATTTTCTTGTACAATAACCGGACAAGTGCGAGTCGGACTCGCGCACTGAGGGTTCCGTACCTACTACTACCGGAGAAATAAAACCATAAAAACCACTTTTCTTGAACCGCATAACCAACTTATTCAACATTAAACAACTTCACCGCGAGTTAAATACGTGCAACGATATTAGACTTGTTGAATATCAATTCAACACTTATTAAAAAAAGCTACTCACTAGATCTCGTTCAAACCAATTTTCGGTGGAAGTTTGCATGGTAATGTACATCATATATTTTTTTTAGTTTTATCATACTCTTATTTTAGAAGTTACAGGGGGGGGGAACACACATTTTACCACTTTGGAAGTGTCTCTCGCGCAAGCTATTCATTTTAGAAAAAAATGATATTAGAAACCTTAGTATCATTTTTGAAGACCTATCCATAGATACCCCACACATAATTTTGAATGTTGAATGAATGTTTGTTTGATGAAAAAAAATTTTTTGAGTTTCAGTTCTAAGTATGGGGCACCCCCAAAATTTATTACTTTTTTTAAAATTTTGTGTGAAAACCTTAATGCGGTTCACAGAATACATCTACTTACCAAGTTTCAACAGTATAGCTCTTATAGTTTCGGAAAAAAGTGACATACGGACGGACAGACGGACAGACAGACATGACGAATTTATAAGGGTTCAGTTTTTTGCCATTCGGCTACGGAACCCTAAATAAGGTTTACGTAAATTGTTCAGATGCCCATATCCTGAATTCTCTTATTAGTGACCCGTACACATAGCGCTGCTAGGGCTTTTCAACTCTTAGTAGCATAATGACTTAGCCGTTTTAATCTTCTCGCTGCTGTCTTTATTACTATAACCTTTTACGCGCCATACTCGCTACGCGCGACATGTTGTGAATTCCAGTTGTCAAAAGGAACATCCTCTGGAGTCTGGACAGAGAATGTATTGTTCCAGTAGTTGGCGCTGTATAGATATTTCAATCCACGAAGAGGCGCCCCACTCTGTCAAAATCGCTTATGTTTCATTCGATTCGTATGAAGTTTCAAAGTGGGGCGCGTCATTGTGGATTGAAATATCTGTATATGTAGCCAAGCAGTAATACAGTTTGTGCACGTCCTCTCAGACTCATTGTAAAGTCTGCACGTATCATTTTGTACAATTCAACATCAGGACAGCCCTCTTGCTGAAGTAATGCTTCGTGCGGTTCCAGGGGTGGCCAGAGCGTAGAAGGTTTTTAGTCTGTAGGTCGCTGGGTATACCACCTCTCTCAGCGAAGTCGGGCATGGAAAAAAAATTCAGGTACCCAATCTGTACAAATGATCACACTTAACGCATGTTCAGACTCGGGCAACTGGGTGGTGTTCCAGCCGGACTACATCATCGACGCGCGGCTCGGCTGTCTGTGGCAGGTCAGCCTGCTCCCCGCCGGCCTTGCGCATTCGGTAACATTTCTTTGATGTTAAACTGATTCACACTCAACGCATGTTCAGACTCGGGCAACTGGGTGGTGTTCCAGCCGGACTACATCATCGACGCGCGGCTCGGCTGTCTGTGGCAGGTCAGCCTGCTCCCCGCCGGCCTTGCGCATTCGGTAACATTTCTTTGATGTTAAACTGATTCACACTCAACGCATGTTCAGACTCGGGCAACTGGGTGGTGTTCCAGCCGGACTACATCATCGACGCGCGGCTCGGCTGTCTGTGGCAGGTCAGCCTGCTCCCCGCCGGCCTTGCGCATTCGGTAACATTTCTTTGATGTTAAACTGATTCACACTCAACGCATGTTCAGACTCGGGCAACTGGGTGGTGTTCCAGCCGGACTACATCATCGACGCGCGGCTCGGCTGTCTGTGGCAGGTCAGCCTGCTCCCCGCCGGCCTTGCGCATTCGGTAACATTTCTTTGATGTTAAACTGATTCACACTCAACGCATGTTCAGACTCGGGCAACTGGGTGGTGTTCCAGCCGGACTACATCATCGACGCGCAGCTCGGCTGTCTGTGGCAGGTCAGCCTGCTCCCCGCCGGCCTTGCGCATTCGGTAACATTTCTTTGATGTTAAACTGATTCACACTCAACGCATGTTCAGACTCGGGCAACTGGGTGGTGTTCCAGCCGGACTACATCATCGACGCGCGGCTCGGCTGTCTGTGGCAGGTCAGCCTGCTCCCCGCCGGCCTTGCGCATTCGGTAACATTTCTTTGATGTTAAACTGATTCACACTCAACGCATGTTCAGACTCGGGCAACTGGGTGGTGTTCCAGCCGGACTACATCATCGACGCGCGGCTCGGCTGTCTGTGGCAGGTCAGCCTGCTCCCCGCCGGCCTTGCGCATTCGGTAACATTTCTTTGATGTTAAACTGATTCACACTCAACGCATGTTCAGACTCGGGCAACTGGGTGGTGTTCCAGCCGGACTACATCATCGACGCGCAGCTCGGCTGTCTGTGGCAGGTCAGCCTGCTCCCCGCCGGCCTTGCGCATTCGGTAACATTTCTTTGATGTTAAACTGATTCACACTCAACGCATGTTCAGACTCGGGCAACTGGGTGGTGTTCCAGCCGGACTACATCATCGACGCGCGGCTCGGCTGTCTGTGGCAGGTCAGCCTGCTCCCCGCCGGCCTTGCGCATTCGGTAACATTTTTAAGAAGTTCGACTGATCAATTTTCACACTCCGTTATGAATATTATGCGTGATTCCTTTTTGACGACCGAATGGCGTAGTGGTAGCGAACCTGCTGTCTGCGCCGGAGGTCGTGGGTTCGATTCCCACTACTGGTAAATGTTTGTGTGATGGGCACGAATGTTTTCCAGTGTCTGGGTGTTTTTCAATATATTGTATTTATGTATATTAGTATGTATGTATATTCATTAGTTATCTAGTACCCATAACACAAGCTATCGCTTACTTTCGGGCTAGATTGCAATGTGTAAAATGTCCCGTATATATTTTTTTTATGGATATTACACACATCGCAAACTAATAATATCCACGGTAGTGGAAACTATAAATACACATTACCTAAAATTTTAAATAATCTGCCTCATTACCTTCTAAATAAAATATCTAAAAAACACTTATTTTTAAGGCAATGCAAGAGGCACTTCCTGGACATAGGTGCTTCTTCATGTGAAAACATTATCTAGGAAGTTCCTTTTGCAGTAATTATGTAGAATTACGTAAATTAGATTAACTAAGTATAATTCATGTGAACTCGCCATCCTCACATAAACTCCTTGAGTTTAAGAGGATGGCAAGTATATATTGTGTTAGGTTTTATTAGACATGACTGCTAAATCACCGTCACTCTTATTTGCAAATGTATAAATTAATCAAGACATTCATATTTTTATTAATTTGTCAACATTAAGTATCTAGAGTTAAAGCCTTTACTTGATTATAATTTGTTAATTTGACTTCCGTTGACGACGTCAACCAATGATAGCGATAGAAGCGTCGACCAATCACAGCCTACCTGTCGCTGGGGCATTCGGGAGGGGGCTCGGGAGCCGGTGGTGGTTGTTGTAAGATTAAATAAAAGGCGAGGATATATCAAGAATTGGGTAATCTAGTATTAAGCGGTATATTGGAAGGATATAAAAATTGTGTAAAAGTAATGTAACAAATGTGCTGAAAGTGAATAAATGTTACGAGTATATCGAGAGGAAGGCTATGTTTTTATTACGCGGGAACCTGACCCAATAGGTCAGAAGCGGGATTATCGAGAAAATATATTATTTTCTTGTCACGCCCACTGGATGAAAGAAAACGTACGTATCGTTGAAAATTTACGCATGATCTATTTTTCTTATGTTGACAATTTTTTTTTACTTTGATTGAGTACATTTAACTGCTATTTACTATGAATAATCAGACAATATTATTCTTTTTCTTGCTGTCAGAGAGAATATTTTTTTTTATTTATTACCAAAACCCCTAAGTATGGCAGTGCATTGCTGTAATCGTACTGATCATTCAGTTTAAGATTGTGAAAGTACGGTAGTATCACAAAATTAAGATCCGCTTGAGTTTTTTTCTTTTTAGATCGATATGGTCAAATATTTTAGTGATTTTTCTCGAAAGGCAAACAAAGAAAATAAACAGATGTTGATGGTACCCTCGTTTTGAAAAACAAATCAAATTTTCCTGATTTTATTCTCTAAGTAATAATACAAATATCGTAGTAGTATATTTGCTCAAGATTTATTTATTCTGTTCCGGAATAGATGATTAATTTTTGTTGGCATTAGAAGGACAAAGTTGAATAACGTTTTCGTAATTTTATTTTGAACGGTCTGAAGGCTTAAACTTTAGGAACTGCTTTTAGCAGCAGTAATAATGCCGTACAGCAATCCGAAAAAAAAAAGAGAAAACAAGGTTGATTTCGCTTTATTTACATCAGATTTCATTGTACTTAATTTGGTTATTAATTCGAGGTATTTCTCTTCAGTGGATTCATTTATCTGGGCAGTTATACAGTAATTTAGTAATTGGAATATGTGATGGGTATTTTTGTTCATTGCTTTAAAAAAAAAAATAATGTAGCGTACAAACAGTCAGTAAATCGTATAGGCAAAAAAGAGCCCGATAATCAAACGACATAACCCCATCGAATTTAGGCTCGTCTGCCTAGTCTTGACGAGTACCTACGTTAGTAAGGGTCTGGTATTGGAAAGAAATTATCTTATTTTTAAAATGGATATTGATATATTTTTAACTATTACTCGTTTTGGCTATAAGACTCTTAAATTTTATAATTACGAAATACATTAGGGTCACAAATTATAATGGTATTGGGTAATAATAATACAGAATCAAGTATGATTGCGACATAGTTACTGTTATTATCTCTTTATTGACATTGTGCAGTAAATGAGGACAAATAATAATTTCTAATTTTCGAGATTAAAGTGAAGACAATGCGCCCGGTCGCCCTTTGGAGTGCAATGCGAGGGTACTACGTCAAAAATATGATACTAATGTATAGTTCGGCGGGTGCACACGTTATCCTCGGGCCGCGGTCGGAGGGAAGAATGTGTTGTGTGAGGGAAGGGGGTAATGGAACAGTTCATACGATCCGTATCTTTGGTACCAGTTATCTCTTAGAAATTCAAATGGAAAAGGATTAAGGTGCAGTTTACTGCTGATATAGAATTTCTCATAAAAGTTGGAGAATAAATTCAAGTACCTCCGGAAATTTTATTAGTCTATTTATGCAAAATTTACAAACCATGTCATCCTAAACCAAGGTCATTCAAGTATAGGTATGTCCCGACTGAACGATAAGAAAGGGGTGAAACCAAACCCTTCTCTGAAGGACTTAACTTAAGAAAATTTTAAAGTTTATGAAATAAACACACAATTACATAAAATTTCATGACTGACTTTGATGCCAAAGAAAAATCAAAGCAAAATAAAGGAGAATATGTCATCGGAAAATTTGGAGAAAGAAAAGGGTGCTGCTGACTCTAATGGGAATCTTGTCAAGGTTGGTCATTACTTTGGTCGTTAAGAAATGAAACTAAAGTTAAATATGTGGCTTGTTGCATTAGAAAACTTAAATGGACGTGGGCAAGTCATCAGATGAGAAGCAACAAAGGCAAATGGACCAAGAATGTGACAGAATGGTGTCCGAGACAAAACAAAGGAGAAAAGGTAGGCAGCGTCGCAGATGCGAGGACGAGATTCGCAAAACAGCAGGGATCACTTGGGGGAGAATAATATTCAACAGAAATGTATGGCAAGCGCTTGGGGAGGTCGTTGCGGGAAAAATAAATAAATAAATATTATATTTAGGATTATATATATATATTATATTTATAATATATTTAGAAAATAGATGAATTACTCATGTTTGGAAGGTTGTTGAATAAAAGCTAATGGCTTGTTATAAATTGATATATCAACGAAATTCCAGATCCATCTCCGCAAAGTACCAGGCGCTTAGCAACTTGAAGGAGATTTACTCGAACTTGTAGACCAGACGTAGCGATAGAAGCTGTTTCCGTAGCATTCGTAGCGGCCTACGCTACGCGAGATAAGGGTGAGGCCGCCGTTTTTTGCTGATATGGCGCAGAAGTATTGCAATGGTGGCGTAGAAACTTCTACGCGTCGGTGACGTTGAGTGGCGTATAATAGTGACGGTTAAATGTAAAGGTTCGCATACATATGTAAAATTATATTGATGTAATTTATATATTACATATATTGATGTATTTTATAAATAGTAACCATATTAACATGTACATGAAAATGCACAAGGAAACACATTGAATGAATAAAATCAAATTTATTTATCTTACATTATTTTTATGTGATACAAAATATACGCAGGTACGTATAATTTCGGTTATCCTATCACTCATGTCCATGAGTATACCTGCTGTATAGTCCGAACAAAATGAGAACTCACTCGCAATTTTAACTGCCATATCTGGGTGACCGAGCTTTGCTCGGTATTTTCTCTATTTGCGAGTGAATACTCACCTTTATTTGGTGGCGTAGGGGAAGTAGCGAATATCTACGCTACCAGTGGCGTTGAAGAGCCAAAATGGTGGCGAATTTTTACTTCTACGCTACCGACGCGTTGAGAAAATTACATAAATCTCTGTAAATAACGTACGATTAGACTTGCATTATAGCACCAAATATAGCTTTCACTTCTAATCACACGGTGCACTGATAGTTTTAAGTGAAACAGTTAAATTTACATTTTTATGCGCAAAAATCCTCTTTCGAAAAAAGTGTGTACACAATCCGGATCTTACATTCACATGTCAACCGTCAAAATAATAACCGCTATCGAGCCGCTGTCCTTAATCTATAGTAACTCTATGTTGCCACTTCCCGATTTAAACCTCCCAGACTCCAAACTTCAATAGGTATGAAAAATATTGGTGGCGTTGACAAAGTGGCGTTGAATTTCAATTTTTAACGCAATAACTGTTTTGGACAAAAATTTAAAGAAAGTCTTAGGATACCTCTTGCGAAATTAAAAGCATAGATAGCTAGTTATATAAGTATTCTTAAAACATCAGTTGTATCTCGAGAATCCTCTATCCTTTTGCTACAGCAAAGGTTAAAGTGCACCTCTGCCTCGGCGGATAGGAGTTTTTGTGTAATTTCCGTCACTTTTTTCAAGTTCCATTCGAAATATATTTTTAATTTACTCACTGAACTTTAACAATTATAATGTTCACTTGAGCCCTTTTGTTGCTCAATCTTACGCTGTTATCAAAAATTAGATGGATATCATACTTTTCAAAATATGAACCGCGGAGAAAAAAGTTTGCGAAATCAGCAAAAAAAGGCGGCCTCACCCATAAATAAGCGAGACGGAGGATGGGCGTTGATTCTTACAGGAAACTCCTTTTACTTTCTGTAGTCCTATTATTTTGAGTTAATTAAAATCGTCTAAGTATACTTTATTTAAAATTTAAAATAAAATTGGGGCACGTCAACTCGCTATCGAGGTCCAGCGGGAAGAGGAGAATACTCCTCCTGAGGAGCAGTATGTTTTTGGGTCATAATGTACATAACCTTACTGAAGTAAGCAAATCAGCGAGGATATCGGAAAAGATGGGAGAATTAAAAGACTGCAAATACTAGGAAAGCATATTGAAAATATAGGTGTTAAGAATGCAATTAAGGAATTGAAAGAAGTACACAATGAGGAACCTGAACCAAAGATAATCCCATGTGAAAAGTTACGGATATAGGCAAAATACCTAAATAGTGGAAAACATCGCATATTATCCTTATTTAAAAAAAAAAAAAAAGGAAAAAAGAAGGACGAAAAGAAGACATTTGATAGTGATTACCACGGACCAATATGGAAGAGTCTAGTCTTGCATAACAGGGAACAACCTTCAAAATATATCAGAATTATCAAGAACATCTAATTAAATAACGAGGTTAGGATATAACGGGAAACCTTAAAGAAAGGTTCAACGTAGTCTTAACCATGCCTATACTGGTCAGTGAAGAAGATCATGACATCTAACAAGCTAAGGAGGAAAACTTCACAAAGAAAAGCTTGAACGCTGCCGGAGAGCCATGGAAAGAGGCATGACTGATGTAAATAAACAAAACAACTGGTGTACAACCATATCCCACTGGCACCCCAGAGATGAAAAGCACAGTAGACGACGTCGACAGGTGAAATGGGCAGATGGTCTGAAACATCATGGCTGGAATCTATTGGAAGAGTGTTGCGATGAGGCAGATCTCAACGGAAAATGCTGGAGGAGGCATATGTCAGGAGACGCATTGAAATGCGAGATATTTTCTGACGAATTTCTTAATTCAGGATAAAGGGGCTTTATTATCGTTTACTATTATATCTATGCAATTGTGGCCTTATCGTAAAAAAAATTTCTAATGCTGTACAAATACTGTATTAATTGGAGAAGTTCATCTGATATCCTTAAACGCAATTTAGCAGTTCTTATATATTTATATATATAATCTGAACCTCGAAAATGGTTCCAACTGATTTCATGAAATTTAGTACGGGGACGATAAATCCATCTAGCAAGGGTTCATTTTTTTTAAAATGTAGTTAACCAAAATAAAAATTAAAGTATTACTCCAGCGGGGTAGGCATGGGTAAGGGCTGGCCTTACAAGTAGGTACGTCATACTATCTAAGTTTAGTTTGTGATGTTAGTCTGCTCTTACGATTTGGGATTGGGCTAAGGGCACCTATATAATTATCGGCGGGAACACCAATGACTGCCAGTAGTTGTATTGACTAGCATTGATTTATTTTTATTATTATCATTAATTATCATTTGGATGGTTACGAATCACTTAAACGATAGCTGTTAGGACTTCGTGATCCCAAGTAAAGGTCAGGGTTTAAAAGATAGCCGGTAAAAGGTAGCGTTGGTAACGTTAAGGTAGAATGGAATTCTGAGTGTTTTAATGTAACGGTAATGGTTAATAAGGTTTTTATTAAAGGTAATTTTGAGGTGAGCTGTCAACATCTCTTTATATCGACACAGTTCATTCCTAAAATTATAATAATCTTATTTAGTAATTTTGTTTTCTTATTTAATCGACATTTTACCTTCAAACGGTTAAATAGTGTGGCTTTTGTGGCTTGATGATTGATTTAAAAAAAAAAAAAAAAAAAAACTCGTGTAAGGTTATGTTATCATTTTACTGACGGCCTCGGGCCGTCATGGAACTTTTGGCACGTTCAATGCACTGACATACGCTTACAACCTTAAGAGGGTAGGTCATGGGTGTGCTAAGTCCAGTTTAGTTTAGTATTAAAGTAACGCTGAGGTAGCAGACAGAACAATTCAATATTTCAATGTTATGTCAAATAATTTTGAAGGTTCTTAATGAGGGAATTAGTATGCATTAAAAAAAAAAAACATTGGTCGTCTGTAAAGTGTGTTTACGGACGATATATTTACGTGATAACGTCATCATCGTGCCTTTCTATCGCTTGTTGTCTCGCTTGCGCGCACAGGCTCAGGTGGAACGTTACGCGGAACGTTACTATTTTTCATGTGTGTTGCTGGTGTTCATCAATTTATAAAACGTTATCACGTCAAAATTGGCTTCTGTTTTGGATTCGTTAAGCTTTTGTTTCCACTTAGTAAGAAATTAATACTTGGTAATAATTATGATTTGGATACCGTATGGGAAGAAAATAGTAACTAAAAGTGTTATAAAATGAAATAGGTTTGGGGGTATTACTCTCAAAAGGGACACTAATGTTGTGATGTCTAAATGTCATGGTATTAAGCTGGTATCTGTCAGTTTCAGGAAAGCAGGCAATGGAAGGAAACCCTAGGTAAAGGGTGTAATCAAATTGAGGAAAACCCTAGGTAAAGGGTCTACTCAAAAGGAAAAAAAAACCCTAGGTAAAGGGTCTTCTTAAAGGGAGGAAACCCGAGGTAAAGGGTCTAATGGAATTGAGGAAACCCTAGGTAAAGGGTCTACTCAAAGGGAAACCCTAGGTAAAGGGTCTAATGGAATTGAGGAAACCCTAGGAAAAGGGTCTACTCAAAGGGAAACCCTAGGTAAAGGGTCTAATCATTTTGAGGAAACCCTTGGCCGGTGGTGGCCAAGGGTCTACTCTAAGGAAAATTCTAGGTAACGGTTCTAACAAAAGGAAAGGATAAATCTGATCAGGACGAGGGTGTAACATGTTGAAGGCAAGGATATGCATAAGGTGATGTGAACATGAAACTGGAAAAGACTTTTAAGTTTTAAAGTTGCGGAGTATTCTCACTCAATTTTGTAGCTAAATGTAGAATAAGATAGTTTTAAGATAGCTTTAGTACCTAACAGAATAAGTGTTATAATATTCTTATTAATTTGAGGGATAGTGATCATGGATGTGTGGATCCCGTATCAGGCTGAATCAAATCCAAAACTTTATTTTTGTGGACTGCGGTCTCCCAAATTAACTTCTACAACTGTTACTTTTTTTTAATAACATCAGGATTCTGGGATTATGGGCAAGCAGGCAGGTCGTACTTCTTATTAACGGCCTACAAGCCGTATTTAGGTGATTTTGAATGAAGTTTTATGCAAAAACTATAAAGACAATTACTTTCAAATTTACACGTCATGTATTTTGGGTCTTTAATCTAGAATCGCTTAGAAGCAAATAAAATAAAATAAGCATATAAAATAAAATAAGATAAAATTTTCTCGATGGAAGGTTCTCCCAAGGGTTGCTCCGAAATCTCAGTTTTTCTATGTTTTATCGGAAACTACAATGGATGTAATTGTAATTTTTGTTTTGATGTATCGGTAATAATAATATCCTAAAACGCTTAGAACAGATTTTTGATAGCTGGCTTAGTTTTTGAGTAATTGGGTAAAACGTCGTTTTTCTGCTGTATTCTTCCGCGACGCTGCATGTCGCACCTACCAGATCTCCGTGAGAGTGAGAAGGACAAAAAAAAAAATTGGTTGCCTGTAAAGTCGGTTTACTGACGATAGTTGAACGTGACAACGTCTTCTTTGTCGCTCGTTCCGCGCTCTCGCTTGCACTTAAAGCCTTACATGGAGCGCCTCAGAGCGAGGTAACGCCGCATGAGCGAGGTAACGCCGGTAACGCCGGATGAGTCATGTTTTTTCGTGCGTGCAACCGGCTCTATCGAATTATAAGACGTTGTCACGTCAATAAATTCAATAAATCCCCGTTAACGTGGATTACTTGTGCCTATGGTTCTTTAAAAAAAAATTGGTTGCCTGTAAAGTCGGTTTACTGACGATAGTTGAACGTGACAACGTCTTCTTTGTCGCTCGTTCCGCGCTCGCGAGGTAACGCCGGTAACGCCGCATGGGCGAGGTAACGCCGGGTGAGTCATGTTTTTTCGTGCGTGCAACCGGCTCTATCGATTTATAAGACGTTGTCACGTCAAAAAAAAATTGGTTGCCTGTAAAGTCGGTTTACTGACGATAGTTGAACGTGACAACGTTTTCTTTGTCGCTCGTTCCGCGCTCGCGAGGTAACGCTGGTAACGCCGCATGAGCGAGGTAACGCCGGTAACGCCGGATGAGTCATGTTTTTTCGTGCGTGCAACCGGCTCTATCGATTTATAAAACGTTGTCACGTCAAAAAAGAGACACTATTTTGTTTTCCTGGAATGTTTTGGTTTTGGGTAATGAGAGGATTTGGTGCCGCCTTTGTTTTTTTTAATTGATAAAATGTATGTATAACAACTATTCGTTATATTTAGAAAACATTATAAATTATTTTGTTATAAGATGTATGTATGTAGGTGTAAAGTAATATTACTTTGAGAATAATTAATTATGTTACAATTTATTATATTATATATTTATTATGTTTGTATGTAGGTGTAAAGTAATATTACTTTGAGAATAATTTATTACTTGTGAGTTAAAATGTTTTTAGTTGGATAATGAGTTAGGAGTAATTGTTTAGACAGAAATTATAATTTAATCGTTCAAATCAATGATGTAATTAATAATAAATTTATATAAAAGCGATGGGACTCGCTTAGGGTCGGATGGCCGAGCTGTTAGGTTTTATTAGACATGACTGCTAAATCACCGTCACTCTTATTTGCAAATGTATAAATTAATCAAGACATTCATATTTTTATTAATTTGTCAACATTAAGTATCTAGAGTTAAAGCCTTTACTTGATTATAATTTGTTAATTTGACTTCCGTTGACGACGTCAACCAATGATAGCGATAGAAGCGTCGACCAATCACAGCCTACCTGTCGCTGGGGCATTCGGGAGGGGGCTCGGGAGCCGGTGGTGGTTGTTGTAAGATTAAATAAAAGGCGAGGATATATCAAGAATTGGGTAATCTAGTATTAAGCGGTATATTGGAAGGATATAAAAATTGTGTAAAAGTAATGTAACAAATGTGCTGAAAGTGAATAAATGTTACGAGTATATCGAGAGGAAGGCTATGTTTTTATTACGCGGGAACCTGACCCAATAATTGATATATATGCTTTTGGTATGTTTTTGAACATTAAATAAAAAAGCCCCAAATTAAGCGGTAGAACACACCAGACACCAGAAAATATTCATGCTCATCGCACGAACATTTTCCAGATGTGGGAATCGAAACCACGACCTCCGACGCAGACGGCATGCTACCGCTACTCCATCTGGTCGTCTTTCAGTCCATGGAAATTTTGCCCTAGAAATATCCTATCAAATCAAAATATTTTGGAAACTACATTCAATAAACAAACTAATGAAATTGATCAAGTAAGCAAAATAGTAACAAGTATTTTAATATTTCCGATGAGACAGAGCTTTCATTTGTAAAGCCATAGTATCACTACGATTTTTGTTCTGCGAAAAAAAAGGTAGAGTTCTACCTCTTTTTTACACCTATTCCAAAAATTAAAATGCTCGTAACTTTGGATTTCACTGTCTGAATACTATTTAGAAGACGACCGAATGGCGTAGCGGTAGCGAACCTGCTGTCTGCGCCGGAGGTCGTGGGTTCGATTCCCACTACTGGTAAATGTTTGTGTGATGAGCATGAATGTTTTCCAGAGTCTGGGTGTTCTTCTGGGGTGGATTTATGTATATTAGTACGTATGTATATTTATCAGTTATCTAGTACCCATAACACAAGCTATCGCTTACTTTGGGGCTAGATTGCGATGTGTAAAATGTCCCGTATATATTTATATTTATTTTATTTCCATACATATCACTATTTCTATCCCAGTTCACTAAAAAGTTTTTTTTGGTAAAAAATTATGTAATATTTATGTTTTCGCAGATACCAAAAGACGAGGTACCAAAGATCGTAGCAGTGCTGCTGAGACGAAAGAACGGGAAAGACACCATCTACCGGATGCTGAACCAGCTTGTGACGGACGCAGGGAACTACCTGGTCGAACTTACCAAGGCTTTCGACGAAATCAACTCCGTTTACAGGTTCGTTGAATAGTATGAGGAGTTTTTGATTCGTATTTAAATTTATAGGATTTATTTCCTAAGTGTGTAAAACACTAATCAAAAAGATAATGAGTTAAAAAAACGGCAATGTGTCATCACTCGTTCGAAGCTTGCTTCATATGAAATTATGAGCCTTCGAAATCAGTTTGAAACTGTTACGTTTCACAAATAGATGGCGCTAGTCCTGCCTGAGGACCCAATAATACGAATCGAAAATTTCACCGCAGGGGGATATGGCTCGTATAGCTCAGCGGTCAGAGCACCCAGCCGCGAAAGCTGGGGGACGCGGGTTCAAATCCCGCTGCGAGTGAAAATTTTTGATTCGTATTTAAATTTATAGGAGTAGGGACAACCCGTCACCACCCATGGCCCAATCAACCTCGCGGTTATGGGGGCCGAAACGCGGGAGGGCGCCCGTTCGGTACTTGCTCTTGGCGTGTTCCCGGGGCGCCTTCTTGACTCCCTACAAGTTGTTTCCTCTCGCTCCTTGTCCTATGAACTCACTCTCCCCATTCTGGGGCAGGACGATACGATGACGGACTCGCCGTGCCGTCGCTGTCCACAGCATAAATTCTCTGTGTCACTCCAAGCCGCTTCGCCTCTTATGCCACGCGTGCGCGAACTCCCGTAGCTTTCCGAAGTTGGCTGCCGAACCCACGAGATCCTGATAATAAACTGGGCCAGAAACTTCGCGAACGATCCCGTCCAGCAGCAAGCACCGGAGGTCCTCGTATAAGGAGCACTCCCACAAGACATGGTGGAGGTTCTCCTCGGCCAGTCCGCAGAAGCACTCGCCACTTTCTCATTGGTTCATTGAATAGTATGAGGTGGTCTCTGCACATGTTCAAATGTCTTCTTCATCTTCGAAAAGCCCTGCGCTCTAGTCCCAAGTAGCACGAGAACTGTACCGATCTATTGTGCTCGCCGCTGTCTAAATCTCCCCACCAAGTCCAGTTGCCACAAGGAGGCACGTGATCGAACTCGAAGAAACTACAGGCAGGCCAGTCTCACTTATCACGTGACCGTCCCGGCTGCAAGTACGGGTCCGGACCTCAATATTTCAGATGGTTGCCGCTCGCGGCCCGAGTTGCACGCGCTAGTTCTGTACGGTCTATTTTACGCGCCGTCTGACTACGGCAGCCCTAGTATGCCGTAAGAGATAAAGTTAGGCGATAGAAAGAGACCACAACATTGCGTTTCTTGCGTGTCGATTTTGAGGGCGGGGCCAGACGCTATTGCGAACTGAATTGCACTTTTGTGTCAGCGCTAGAGTCGCTATTTCTTTAAATCATCTTGCGGAGTGAACCTTCTGTACCGTTGTACCGTGTATTCATACTGGCGGTAAAAGCTAAATTTTATTTATTTATTTTTTATTTTCTTTATTTATTGCAATCAACAGCATTACAAAAAAACCGGCCAAGTAAGTGCGAGTCGGACTCGCGCACCGAGGGTTCCGTACTCAAGAAGTACTGAAGCAAAATAAGCTTAGGTAGTTATAGCTAGGTACTTTTAAGATTCGTTCGTACTAATGTAGATGTAACACGACCAAAACTGTAACGACCAAAGATGTAAAACGGTAATAATTACCTTTGTTAATGAACCGCAAAACTAACTTTGTTTGTAGAGGTTTATTGTTAATATCAAAAAAACTATGCTAGTTAGAGCATTGGCTATAGTTTTCCTGTAAAATATACGTAAATTCCTATTGACCATAATTATTTAAGATTTTTCGATTGGTAAACTCCGGAGATAAGGGGGGGAACGGTATTTTTTTAGACATTTTCCCCGATAAATCAAAAACTATCATGACTAAAAATAATTAAAAATCGGTTTTAGAATGTACAAAGTAAACCCTTTCATATGATACCCCACACAGTACAGTTATCTCACATATATCATAAGAACAAAAATAATTTCCATTTTTTTTTTATTCCAGTGTCATTGGGCCACTAATATACACAACTATTCCAAATTTCATATCGCTAGCTCTGGTAGTTACTGAAATAATCGAGTGTGACGGACAGACAGACAGACAGACGGACAGACAGATGGAGAAAGTCGCACCATAAGGGTTCCATTTTACCATTTTGGTACGGAACCCTAAAAATGATTAACAGCTCTATGTAAGGCCAAATAAGATTACAATTTACAGGATACAAAGATTAAATGATAAAAGTATAACAATATAGCAAGAACAAACAAGTTACAGGTACAGTACTAGTTACAATGACTTGAAGATTGGACGCAACAGTATAGGAAAATCAAAAACAACCAAGTAAATTTAATAATATAACATAAAATAAAAATTTAGAATATAAATTTAGCTGTGCAGGAGGAACAAAAGTTTGCCAAAAAGTGTAAGGTGTGCGTGCATGTGTATGTATGATGTGTGCGCATGTGTGTGTTTGTGTGTGTGTGTGTGTGGTGCGTGGGAGAGTGTGTATCATGTATGTGTGATAATTTTATTCCTTGATGCTGTGCAGGAAGTGGGCAGAGTTGGAGGTGGCGCGCAACACGGCCGGCCAGAACGTGGACTCGTCAAAGCTGAGCGCGCACTTCCCCGTACTTATCTCACAGGTAAGCGGGTATCGGCCCTCTGAGATCTATGGGTTTTATTAACAGCTTTTATTTAATATCGGCCCTCTGAGGTGTTTGGGATTTTTTCTATCAGCTTTTATTTAACTTGCAATGTATGTTTGTTTGGATGGAATTTTGCAAGTCAATTTTTTTCAAGACTGACAAACACTCAAACAGAATTTTCTTAGACAGACTTGAGGAAGCTTAATCTTTAATGTTGAGATTTTGTGTAAAAAGTTAACTTGAAATAGACAAAGAATACGGAAGATCGTTTTTTATGAAAACTTCTGTAAGTGCATTGGGCATTTTTGAGATGAGAAAATACTCTGTTACCGTAACCGACGCGATGACGCGCCCCACTTTGTCAAACTTCTTGCGAATCGAATGAAACATAAGCGATTTTGACACAGTGGGGCGCGTCTTCGTGGATTGAAATACCTATAGGCTACTTTCTGAAATTACGATTACGAATTCAAATAATTGTTTTTGTCCCCAGTCGGATATGTGCACGCACGTGCTGCAAGCGCACGCGGATGACGCGCATCTCGTGCAGGTATTATTAATATTTAATTCAGGCGTTATCATTAGTATTTTCATATTTAATTTAACTCTCACACCTGGTACATGATAATATATATAAAAGCCAAAGATATGCAATAAATTTACTTAACTACGCCAATAAATAAGTACCGGGCGGAGGACTACACCCCGGCAGGGGAGACCAAACTGCCCGAGGTCAGGGCGACAGGCTAAGAAACCGACGGACTATCCTAGCCGAGTCGAGCACCACCGCCTTCTGCATCCTGGCCGCAAGTGAACTGCCACGGAAACCCAGTCGCCTAAGATGGTGACCGAGGCTGACTGGGACTGACGATAGGGACGGTTTCAGTGCACTCCACGTGCCACATGGCGGAAACCTCGTGAGCCAGATCTAGATACGTTTTTTCTCCGTCTCAGCTCTCACGGGGTTCTCGTCATACGGAATCGTGATGTCCAGCAGACTCGCGACTGTGCCCGGTCCACCACCACGATATCAGGCCTGTTAGCTAAGATAGTCCTGTCAGTGATGATTGACCGGTCCCAATAGAGCTGCTTAGCTCAAGGACGCTTATTATTATTATTTTTATTTGCTAATGGCCGCTAAACAGCTTTCCCTGATGGCCTATGCTGTGCTCATTTACTGTGGCTTGCTCAGGTATATGTCAAGACTGGCTTGCAGTTCTCAAATTGTTTGAGCAACTCAGCTGTTACGATATTTTCAGACAGGTTCCAGCGTCTTATCACTCTGTTGACTATGAAGTGCTTGTAGGGATTGTCACTGGCAGGAACTCTAACCTCATCAAAAATTTATTCAAAGACACATTATACAATAAGGTCCTTGCTCTCTCTCTTATGCTGAAGTATGCTGAGACAAGACTCTTAAGCCTTTGCTCAGCTCCCTTGGAATTTTTGTGGCTTTTCTTTGTACTTTTTCCAACAGGGAGTGTTTACTTACTTTGCTCGCTTGGCTCAGTCAGTGGCCCACAAACGGACACAATTTTCCTGTCGGACAAACGGTCCTCCAAGTATTCTATTGTTTTGCAAATGATATACCTCGTATGGAGGTACAAGATAATAAGTGCCCTTCTGAAAAACCATCTGGAATGACATTGTAATCGTCCTGGTATGGTACGAGTTAATACAGCAGACTTCTGTGTACCAACTAAACTGAAGAAGAACTGAAGAACTGGTAGACTGAAGTGTACAAACTATGGTTCTGAATATTCTTTACGCTCTGCTACAATCCATCTACAACTGCTTACATTCAACCTTGCTGCAATTGCAGTGCTACCCAATTTGACACTTGTCCATCATGGAGACCTATGTCCGTGCATCTGCATTCCTTAGTTTTATGGCTATATTTCCACAGTTATGTTCGTCTGCAGGTGGTGACGGCGTACCTAGCGTCTCTGTCCCGCCACGACATGGTGGTGCAGCACCCGGTGGCTGAACTGTGCGTGCGCACGCTGGTGACGCGCAACGCGTTCGGCAGGCTGCGCTCGCTCGTGCGGCGGGGCTGCCTCGGCGACGCCAAGCCGCTGGCGTGCCAGCTGCTGAGCCTGGGCCACATCGACCCCGCCGCCGCGCAGATCGCGCTCGACATGATGTGGCGGCTGAAGGCGTATGGGGTGAGTTCATCTGAACTGTGCGTGCGCACGCTGGTGACGCGCAACGCGTTCGGCAGGCTGCGCTCGCTCGTGCGGCGGGGCTGCCTCGGCGACGCCAAGCCGCTGGCGTGCCAGCTGCTGAGCCTGGGCCACATCGACCCCGCCGCCGCGCAGATCGCGCTCGACATGATGTGGCGGCTGAAGGCGTATGGGGTGAGTTCATCTGAACTGTGCGTGCGCACGCTGGTGACGCGCAACGCGTTCGGCAGGCTGCGCTCGCTCGTGCGGCGGGGCTGCCTCGGCGACGCCAAGCCGCTGGCGTGCCAGCTGCTGAGCCTGGGCCACATCGACCCCGCCGCCGCGCAGATCGCGCTCGACATGATGTGGCGGCTGAAGGCGTATGGGGTGAGTGAACTGTGCGTGCGCACGCTGGTGACGCGCAACGCGTTCGGCAGGCTGCGCTCGCTCGTGCGGCGGGGCTGCCTCGGCGACGCCAAGCCGCTGGCGTGCCAGCTGCTGAGCCTGGGCCACATCGACCCCGCCGCCGCGCAGATCGCGCTCGACATGATGTGGCGGCTGAAGGCGTATGGGGTGGGGTGGCCAGTGGTAAGGCCTCCATATTCATGGCTTACAGAATATGCACATCCTCCATCTTGGACTTGAAAATGTATCGCACGTGAAGAGTCATGTGCAAAACAGAAAACCTTGCCAAGCATCATGAGTATTGATACAGATCTACGGGCATTCGCACTCAAACGTGCCTCTGAGATGCCATGAGTCACATGAGCGATTTTTTTTTGTATAAACCGTACATTCTTAATTAGTTTGCCCAGTGAAGACGATAGTCTGGTCACTTCATGTAATTAGATATGTATACCAGGACGTGGTGGAAGTGCTGCTGAGCTGGGACGAGCCGCTGAGCGCGGCGGGCGCGGCGCGGCAGGCGGGCGCGCCGTGGCTCGGCATGGCGCCGCGCAAGCTGCTCGCGGCCGCCATGAGCCACCAGCCCGCCGCCTTCCTCGCCGTGTACCACGCGCTGCTGGCGCGCAACGAGCGCACCAGGGGCTCGCCGCACTTCCTCAAGAGTTAGTATCCGTTCACACAGACCGGCGCTCCGCAAGCTGCTCGCGGCCGCCATGAGCCACCAGCCCGCCGCCTTCCTCGCCGTGTACCACGCGCTGCTGGCGCGCAACGAGCGCACCAGGGGCTCGCCGCACTTCCTCAAGAGTTAGTATCCGTTCACACAGACCGGCGCTCCGCAAGCTGCTCGCGGCCGCCATGAGCCACCAGCCCGCCGCCTTCCTCGCCGTGTACCACGCGCTGCTGGCGCGCAACGAGCGCACCAGGGGCTCGCCGCACTTCCTCAAGAGTTAGTATCCGTTCACACAGACCGGCGCTCCGCAAGCTGCTCGCGGCCGCCATGAGCCACCAGCCCGCCGCCTTCCTCGCCGTGTACCACGCGCTGCTGGCGCGCAACGAGCGCACCAGGGGCTCGCCGCACTTCCTCAAGAGTTAGTATCCGTTCACACAGACCGGCGCTCCGCAAGCTGCTCGCGGCCGCCATGAGCCACCAGCCCGCCGCCTTCCTCGCCGTGTACCACGCGCTGCTGGCGCGCAACGAGCGCACCAGGGGCTCGCCGCACTTCCTCAAGAGTTAGTATCCGTTCACACAGACCGGCGCTCCGCAAGCTGCTCGCGGCCGCCATGAGCCACCAGCCCGCCGCCTTCCTCGCCGTGTACCACGCGCTGCTGGCGCGCAACGAGCGCACCAGGGGCTCGCCGCACTTCCTCAAGAGTTAGTATCCGTTCACACAGACCGGCGCTCCGCAAGCTGCTCGCGGCCGCCATGAGCCACCAGCCCGCCGCCTTCCTCGCCGTGTACCACGCGCTGCTGGCGCGCAACGAGCGCACCAGGGGCTCGCCGCACTTCCTCAAGAGTTAGTATCCGTTCACACAGACCGGCGCTCCGCAAGCTGCTCGCGGCCGCCATGAGCCACCAGCCCGCCGCCTTCCTCGCCGTGTACCACGCGCTGCTGGCGCGCAACGAGCGCACCAGGGGCTCGCCGCACTTCCTCAAGAGTTAGTATCCGTTCACACAGACCGGCGCTCCGCAAGCTGCTCGCGGCCGCCATGAGCCACCAGCCCGCCGCCTTCCTCGCCGTGTACCACGCGCTGCTGGCGCGCAACGAGCGCACCAGGGGCTCGCCGCACTTCCTCAAGAGTTAGTATCC
The DNA here is from genome assembly GCA_036785405.1 of Coenonympha arcania. Lineage (NCBI taxonomy): Eukaryota > Metazoa > Arthropoda > Insecta > Lepidoptera > Nymphalidae > Coenonympha > Coenonympha arcania. Next base: position 15,070,710 of record CM072068.1, on the reverse strand, counting down.
GTTCACACAGACCGGCGCTCCGCAAGCTGCTCGCGGCCGCCATGAGCCACCAGCCCGCCGCCTTCCTCGCCGTGTACCACGCGCTGCTGGCGCGCAACGAGCGCACCAGGGGCTCGCCGCACTTCCTCAAGAGTTAGTATCCGTTCACACAGACCGGCGCTCCGCAAGCTGCTCGCGGCCGCCATGAGCCACCAGCCCGCCGCCTTCCTCGCCGTGTACCACGCGCTGCTGGCGCGCAACGAGCGCACCAGGGGCTCGCCGCACTTCCTCAAGAGTTAGTATCCGTTCACACAGACCGGCGCTCCGCAAGCTGCTCGCGGCCGCCATGAGCCACCAGCCCGCCGCCTTCCTCGCCGTGTACCACGCGCTGCTGGCGCGCAACGAGCGCACCAGGGGCTCGCCGCACTTCCTCAAGAGTTAGTATCCGTTCACACAGACCGGCGCTCCGCAAGCTGCTCGCGGCCGCCATGAGCCACCAGCCCGCCGCCTTCCTCGCCGTGTACCACGCGCTGCTGGCGCGCAACGAGCGCACCAGGGGCTCGCCGCACTTCCTCAAGAGTTAGTATCCGTTCACACAGACCGGCGCTCCGCAAGCTGCTCGCGGCCGCCATGAGCCACCAGCCCGCCGCCTTCCTCGCCGTGTACCACGCGCTGCTGGCGCGCAACGAGCGCACCAGGGGCTCGCCGCACTTCCTCAAGAGTTAGTATCCGTTCACACAGACCGGCGCTCCGCAAGCTGCTCGCGGCCGCCATGAGCCACCAGCCCGCCGCCTTCCTCGCCGTGTACCACGCGCTGCTGGCGCGCAACGAGCGCACCAGGGGCTCGCCGCACTTCCTCAAGAGTTAGTATCCGTTCACACAGACCGGCGCTCCGCAAGCTGCTCGCGGCCGCCATGAGCCACCAGCCCGCCGCCTTCCTCGCCGTGTACCACGCGCTGCTGGCGCGCAACGAGCGCACCAGGGGCTCGCCGCACTTCCTCAAGAGTTAGTATCCGTTCACACAGACCGGCGCTCCGCAAGCTGCTCGCGGCCGCCATGAGCCACCAGCCCGCCGCCTTCCTCGCCGTGTACCACGCGCTGCTGGCGCGCAACGAGCGCACCAGGGGCTCGCCGCACTTCCTCAAGAGTTAGTATCCGTTCACACAGACCGGCGCTCCGCAAGCTGCTCGCGGCCGCCATGAGCCACCAGCCCGCCGCCTTCCTCGCCGTGTACCACGCGCTGCTGGCGCGCAACGAGCGCACCAGGGGCTCGCCGCACTTCCTCAAGAGTTAGTATCCGTTCACACAGACCGGCGCTCCGCAAGCTGCTCGCGGCCGCCATGAGCCACCAGCCCGCCGCCTTCCTCGCCGTGTACCACGCGCTGCTGGCGCGCAACGAGCGCACCAGGGGCTCGCCGCACTTCCTCAAGAGTTAGTATCCGTTCACACAGACCGGCGCTCCGCAAGCTGCTCGCGGCCGCCATGAGCCACCAGCCCGCCGCCTTCCTCGCCGTGTACCACGCGCTGCTGGCGCGCAACGAGCGCACCAGGGGCTCGCCGCACTTCCTCAAGAGTTAGTATCCGTTCACACAGACCGGCGCTCTTTTTTTACAGACATCGGATTATGCGGTTGGTACTAGCCGTAGCTGACAAGAGACTACTGATAAAAAGAGACTACGGATGCGTTTCGAGATGAACAGATGCGGTCGGCTCCTCTCACTTTATGCTTAATAACAGAGGAGGTGAAATGTAAAAAAAATCTCTATTTTTATCGCGATCAAAATCTGCGCTACTCTCAGAATCGGTCGGACAAACCATAAGATGCTGCTAATTATTCTCTGTAGTTCACTCATAAGTTAGTTCTGCTACTCTTGCAGTCTGTTGTCTTTGTCTGTCCGTCTCCTGTGGCTTCTATGATCATAAAAATTTTATATAAAATTTTGATAGCATTTCTGATTGGATCTAAGTTTCATGATTTTATTCATTTTTTTGGTTGGTTCATTTGTTTGGTCTGTAAGCAGGCCGGCCTCAAAAGTTTCTCCCATTATTTAAGATAAGTGCTATCAGTTCTGCTCTATAAATATCATTTTGTACACAAAAGAGCAACAAATGTTACAAGGTTACAAGGTTATCAGATCTGGACTTATACTTGAACTATGTGGCAGTATGTACTTTAAATATCTTTAAGAGTTTAGACAAAAAGGTTCATACCACGATATTTAACCCATACAACATTAAAGTTAGTTCAAGTAACCGCTTAACAATAATAGCAAGTAAGCACCAAATGACTTAGGAAAAAAGTGTATTCTTTCATATCTGTTTAAGTTCACCTAGCGATTGTATTAATGGCGAATTTCTAATGAATTTTTTTTCCGTTTCAGGTGAACAATGTGATATTTACATAGACTACTACAAACAGCTCACTTCTGAATCATGATTCCAAGGTGTAAAGTTCAATGTTATGTAATATTTATTTTTATACTAAATCATAATTTTATTTTGACAAATGATATAACTATGTTGATAAAATGTATGTACAGTCTGATAACAATATAGATAAGTAATTGTTGTATATTAGAAATATTATAATAATATGTTAGCATTAATATTTCGTTTTATTTTATACCCTATCCCAAAATAGAGCCATAACTTATTACCATTCATAAAATAATTCTAATAGATTTACAATTTTGAGAGAATATAGGAAAATAAATAATATATCTTTAAATAAACATATTATCTTTATTAGTAACCATGTGTAGTTTAAAGTAAACCAGTTTTACAAACTGTTAAAAACTTTACATAACAAATATTTGTAATATACAGAAATAAATGCTTATTATAAAAATATAGCCCAAAACTATTTAGAATTGTCTAGAAGTTTAGAACTCAACGACAGCACGAATAGCCTTGCCGATGTGCATCAAATGGAATGCTTCGTTGATATTGTCCAATGGAACTTTGTGGGTAACGAAGTCATCCAGAGGTAGTTTCTTGTTGAGGTAGTCCTCAACTAACTTAGGTACACTGTCCCTGCTCTTGTATCCTCCAAAGGCTGTGCCCTTCCAAACTCTGCCGGTCACAAGTTGGAACGGACGTGTGCTGATTTCCTCACCTGCTCCGGCAACTCCAATGATGATGGACTCTCCCCAGCCCTTGTGAGCAGCTTCCAGTGCCGCACGCATAGTATTCACATTGCCAATACATTCAAAAGTATAATCCAACCCGCCGTCTGTTAACTCAATAAGCACCTGCTGAATAGGCTTGTCATAATCCTTAGGGTTCACAAACTCGGTTACACCAAACTTCTTAGCTATTTCAAACTTCTCAGGGTTTATGTCCACACCGATAATACGTTTTGCGCCAGACACTTTGCAGCCCAACGCAACAGCCAGACCAACGGCTCCCAGACCAAATATAGCACAGTTGGAACCAGCTTCCACTTTGGCAGTATTAAGAGCCGCTCCGTAACCGGTGGTTATACCACATCCGAGCAGGCAGACCTTATCTAATGGAGCAACATCCGCGATCTTGCATAAGGAAATTTCCAAAACAACAGTGTATTCACTGAATGTAGAGCACCCCATGAAGTGGAACAGTTCCTGCCCTTTGCAGCGGAAGCGTTTAGTTCCATCGGGCATCACGCCTTGACCTTGCGTGACTCGGACTTTTTGACACAGGTTAGTTTTAGGGTTGAGACAGAACTTGCACGTTTTGCACTGCGGGACGTACAGAGGGAGGACATGGTCACCCGGTTTCACAGTAGTGACGCCCTCGCCGATGCTCTCCACGATACCTCCGCCCTCATGCCCCAAAATTACGGGGAACACACCCTCTGGGTCCTTGCCAGATAACGTGTACGCGTCGGTATGACAAACGCCGGTAGCGATGATCTTCACCCTCACTTCTCCGGCCTTGGGTGGGTCAACTTCTATTTCCTCGATGGAGAGCGGCTTCCCGGCCTCCCAGGCCACCGCTGCTTTGCACTTTATCACTTGACCGGCTGTTGACATTCTCGCGCAATCGATACGACAGTCCACACTAAATGTACCTAGCTAAAAATAAGCTCGAGTGAATGGAATTGAATCAATTTAATACGACGGCGATTGATAAAAAGAATAAAGATAAAAGCAATCAAATAATAATAATAATGAACTGATAGTGAATAGTGATAGGATAGGTAGTGATGGGTGTGGAATCGAAAACACGAAAAATTAAAAAATTAAAAAATGTGCTAACTGCTAAACTAGAAAGCACAGATTACCTACCTTCTTCTTTTTGAGGTATTGGCTCCGCGCGTTGAGCGATTGAGCCATTGTCAAATTTTTGTTATTTCTTTTTTTATTTTTTTATTAATAAAACGAGGAAACTTATTTATAAATTTAAACCAAAATTTTGAAATATACAACGGAATTTTGAAAAGGATCAGAAAAGGATAGATAAAAATATAATGGAATACTTATTTAAGACTTATACTACATATTTACAACTTAATATCATTTAATAGAATGAATGAAGAAAACAGTTTATATACACAGGATATATCGGAGGACAAGAGGATGTCAACGGAAGTAGAAAGTGGTATATTACACTGAATAAGACCCTGGTAAAATGGATCCCGGTTATATTTTGGGCAAGATAAAAATATATGATTCAGGTCACCCACCTCACCACACTCGCACAAATCACTGTTCACAATACGAAATCTAGCCAGATGAACTGGAGAGCAAACGTGGCCCAGACGCATACGCGATGGGCTGGGCAAGGTAGTAAGCAACTGACTAAATTCATTGTATAAGGAAGAAGAAGGATGAGGTATATACACAGAAATTATACAAATTTTATTTACAATTACAGCAATGGCATTAATACCATCACTGAGGGGAGGGAGTGAAATAATCCTATGTGAGAAGGCTTTGTTAATGAGTATGGCCACTCCACCATACCCATCATGTCTATCACTTCTCACAGTAACGAAACCAGAGATCCTGAAAAAAAACTCTGGTTTTAACCATGTCTCAGAGAGACACATAGCCATGGGCTTATATTTATTTAATAAGTAAATAATGTCAGTTTTTTTGCTTATTGCACTTCTACAATTCCATTGAAGTATGTTGTGATCCATACTTAAAAAAATTGTTTTAAGCTGTCAATAATGATTCGGCGGCGTTGGACGGTGAAGAGCTATCGCTCGAAAATAGATTACTGGTATTTGAAAGTAATTTAATAAGTTCCAAAATTAATTGACCTATAGATTGTTGAGGTATTGTCGTATTTGATTTATGTTTTAGTACATTTCCATTAGGTGTTCGAGAATTATTATTATTGTATTCCTTTATAATTTCGTCATGTATGGTGCGGTCGTAACCTCCAGTTTGTTTTGGGGGTACACGGCGCTGAATATACTCTGTTTTTTTATGAGAATTTGTATTGGGCGAAGATGGTCTTGTTAGTGTAATATTTTTATTTTCGAACTGAGGCGACGAGGCTGCAACATCGGTATAAGGTTTTGAAGAAGGGGGATGGATCTTGGCTGCCTCTGCGTAAGATATACAGCTCTGGGCCATAGAAATTTTAATTTTTTGTTGTCTCGAGAACTCGGGACAAAGTTTGCTAGTGGCAAAGTGGCGACCAGTGCAATGGAGACAATAAGCATTTTCCAAGATAATGTTACAAGTGTCTGAGACATGTTCGTCCCCGCATTTAAAACAACGAGGCTTTGACCTGCACTGCAATTTAGTATGACCAAATTTGCAGCAGTTGTAGCACTGTATAGTTGGAAATATGTACAATTCAACAGGGAGCGCTGTATAGCACATGTAAACTCTTTTTGGTAATATTTGACCATCGAACGTCAATACAACCATGTTGGTATTAATAAATAAACTAGTACCATCATCTTTCGGTGTTTTTCTTTTAATACGCCTAACCTTTATAATTTTTCCAGAGCCCATAGGAACAGTAATGTTTTCCTGAATCTCGTCCTCAGACCAGTCTTGGGGTACACCCTTTACAATACCTACTCTAGTGACTATAAAACTAGGTATGAAAACCTTGTATGAGAGATTAGCAATTAGTGGGTTATCTGTGAACAAATTAGCATCTTCGTTGTTGGTAAATGCCATAGAAACTCTATTTCTGCCAATACGTTTTAAGCTACCATTTACTATATTATTGATATTATATTTTTTTAAATCTTTACCAAATTGAATAGGGTGCAGCGTAACAGGATCATTCGGAGATGTGGTTATCCTTTGAATGTGAACAGTGAACGGCCCTGAATCTGTGCTTACATATTTCCTTACTAACTGCGGTTGTGAGGGACCTGCACCAGTGGGTTGTGTAGCGGAGACACTATTATTGAAAGGAGGGACATGAGTTTCAACAGGCACAGTTTTTTCGCCTTGAGCATTATTCACAACAGGGACCAACTTCTCGTCTGAATCGTCACATTGGCATTCATGAGTAATCTGTTTACCGTTCCTACTTCTACTTCTCTTTGTTTTGCAAATTTGGCACCTTTTTTGTGGTTTGACTCTTTTCCGTTCTGAGAGAGGAATAAGACCATCCTCAGTGTCCATCGATGAGTCGTCTATAACTACATTATAAGCTACAGGACTAGGAGGGCCAGTGTCTGGCCCTGGACCCCCCAGTCCGGGGTTATCCGGGGGTGGATCAACCCCCGGGCCCATAGTAGAAAACTATACGCTTACCAGATAAGTAGTACCTATATACACTATTTATATGAAATACCAATAAAAATATGTAAAAACTATTAACTAACTACTATTTTACACAAAAAAACCTCCACTGATCCACTTTATAAAACAATTAAAATCAATAAACCAAAAAACACGTCCATCAAATTAGAAGTTTCCCGCGCTTTTTTTCGATTACCTACCTAATCCAATATCTATGTAGATCATAGAGTAATTTGTATATATGTAGATTGTAGGTAGGTAGGTACCTACTCTAAAAAGTCGCAAAAGTGCGCTCAAATCACAGGCTCAAATATACGTCACAGACCACAAACGGAACCACAGAGTATTCTTCGTAGAAAAGTGTAAAGACGGCATTATACAACAATATGTTTTTAGCTACCAAACAAAATTCGCAGTTATGCAGTTATTTCATCTATGTCTGTGATTTCATCGAATAATCGCGTAAAACTTTTACTTCGTCGTCAAAGACTTCGTCATTGTCTACGGCGTACTCAAATCAACTCTATGGTTAAAACTTTGTCTCTATGGTTAAGGGTAATACAATATAAACTTCTGTGGTTTTAAGTTTTGACATTGACAGATCGACATGCAGCGATGAGCACGTTTGTTTGTTGTGAATTACGATTTATGAATTGAATTCCTGCAAAACAGTGAAATTTATCAGATAAAAAATGGCTAAATTACATAATTACTACGTGCTGTGTCCGTTGATAGATCAAAACAGTTTCCTAGGGGTGGCACGGGACCGGGACGACGAGAATGTTATTGTTACTTTGGGCCGGAATGTCGTCAACAAATATCGCGTAAATCTATTCTTGTTTTCGTAGTACAAATGCAATAAAAAATTGTGATTAATGTTTATTTATAGTATAACGTGTTTGATAGCTTTCAGATCAGAAACAAATCGGTGGCTGGACGTCTAAAGACCACCTAACCTCAGCAGTGATATTTGACAAGGAACAAGATGCATATGTGGGAGTATTTAATAAAAACACAATTAAAATGTGGAAAGGCGACTCCTGCAGTTTGGATAAGAGTAAAAAGTTTAAGGTTAAGCCCTGCTTTGCTATTGGTTAAATTCACAGTTATCTTTCTTTTTAACTGTGTGCTACAGAATCAACAAGATGGGTCTAATCAACAAAATTCCAATTTTACTCTCTCCCCAGAAGATTTAACCTCCATTATACAAATTGGCCCAAGTACATGAGAGCTAATTCTATGCTGATCATTCATCATTACCAGACAAGTGGAGCCTTGGCTTCTGCCCCTAATATTAATAAATGCTGTTTTTAGTCCTCTTAAGTTGTAGACTTGTAGTAGCACTTTAGATTGAGAGACGTTATTGATATCATTTCAGAAATTATTAAGTTAGCTGTTTCTTCATTCCACATTTTTGCTCATTTCTTTGTGTACAAGCAACAATTTTGCTAAACTTAATGCTTAATATTAATTTACAGTTTTCAATTAACATCATGAAGCTTCTGCCGAGAGATGGCCACCCGTCTATTATAATATTTGATAATGGCAACTGTGCTTCCCTTCCCTACGCATTGGACAACAGGAAATCATATGAAGGTAAACTTCTCATCAAGGACTCGGAGACTATAGTGGACACAGCTTGCTACAAGATACAGAAAACAGATTATATATGCTATGTGATAAAAAATAAAAATGACTGCTATGAAATCTGGACTTGTCCCATCAGGGAAGAGTTGGGCGACATGGAGAAATCAAAGCTGAATAGAATCAAAGTTACTAGAGAAGACATCTGTGACATGCATGTTGTTGGGACGTTTATCAGTGTGGATGAGAATTTTGCTGTTTATTTTATGTGTAAGTCAACCATAAAATATTGAAATTACTTATTTCCTTATCTTTCTTGCAATAGGAAAATGGAAAGTACATAAAATAACATCATTATAGTTTGGATTTCGCCTTTTGCAAGTTCAAAAAATTGGTTAACATTTATAAAAAAATAATTGTCAGAAATATTTTTTTTTTAAATGTTAACCAATTTTTTGAAAAGCATATAAATTGTGAGATTTGTATTAGGTACAGCATATCATTCTATTGGTGTACTTATTTCATAATAGAGACAAATATTTTTTTTGCATTTTAGCCTCATATTTTAGTATGATTTTTTTGTCATAATAGCCTCATTAACTCAAGATTAAATGTTGTTTTCCAGGGAGTGACACAAAAATCACAGAATACAACTTAATTAAAAAATCATGGAAAACAATTGGTAGTGTACCATGGATATCTACAGATTCAAGTGTGTCTATCGCTTGGATGGGCAAAGACCATCTAATATTGTTTGGAGGCAATACCGATCAGGATGGAGCGATTATTGTTGCGTACAACATCATACTTGGCGTGGGCTCGTGTAGATACCCAATGAAAATGTATACAGAAAATGCTAAGCTGTATTGTTTCAACGGTAGAATCATCCTCGAAGCATCAAATCATATTGGCATGTTGCCTTATGTATTAGAAATCAACAGAAATATTTCAAGTCTTCTCGGATCCCATGAAACCATTGAAGATAATCATGGAGAAATAGCTGACTGGGATACTCCTGTAGAACCAACATTCGAATACCCCAAAGAGGTGGAAAATGTACTGAAACTTGGCTTAGCTGAACGAAGCATGTGTGCACAAGTCATAGCAAGTTTGATAGAAAAAGATGACATTAATCATATCAATGAAGTCATCAGAAAATTCAGAGATGTCCCCGAATCAGTTCTGGTTACGTTGCTAAATTATGTTATCAAAAATATCAATCCAAGTACTGTTGATGTAACAAATCATGAGGAATTTGTACAATTTTGCGAAAGTGACAGTATAAGTTTTACATTACTGCAGTACTTGTTTAAAATTTCTTTCAGCGATGCCTTGTTGATTCCACATCTGAGGAATGGTTTATCATTAGACGGTGCTTTATTTTTACTGTCTTATATATCTTATTTATTAGTAGATTCTGACGCTCAAATAGAGGAAAGTAAACTTTTTGATTGGTGCACTTTACTTCTTGACTCTTTCTATCAACAGTATTTGTTGACTAAAGACAATAAAGTCACTGATGTGTTGAATAATGTACAGAATGTTGTCGGAAATCTTGTAGATCAACTGGAAGCAGTCGACAGCATTTTACCCTTGTTACATAAGTTTGTATCAGGAACATATTCTGATCTCGAAAATAGAGAATCATTGCCGTATACTATAGAGTTGATGACAATATAATTTTTCTTGTGATATATGTTTTTCATTGCAACTCCCGATATATAATAATAAAGGTTAGTAGTTATTAGAGCTGCTGTCATGTAAAGAACGGAAACCATGTCAATTAAAAAATAAATCTGAAATGGCAACAAAGATCATGTCCTCCTCAAATCCTGCTTAGCACCTATTCTATCAGAGATAATAATTATCTGCAATGCTATGTGTTTAAAAATGTTTCACCCTGATGCCAGAGCCTCAACAGTGACAAAACACAAAAAAGTTTTTGGAACATGTGCAATAAGAACTGTGAGGTGATGTAGAGATAAAATAATTTTGAGGTTCATTGATTAAAAATTAAAGCAATGATACTATTCAATAGTTTTTTTATTAGCAGCCCTGGCAAATTGTACAACCATAGGTTTCTCTTTAAGCAAATATCCATTTGTCTCATTCAGTGCATTCTCAGCTATCTTCACGGATGGGAACGTCACAAACCCTTGTCCCTTCATCCTGCCCTCTTGCATTACCCTTACATCAAAACCAATCAGCTCATCTTCAGGTATATGTTCCACATAACGTTTGTAGATCCTTTTTACATCTTGTTCTGTTACATTTTTGGCTAAATTCTTTATATACAACCTCATTGATGGTTCGCCTGGATGGTAATTCTTAAATACAGGTAAAACTTTCATATCACTGTATGAAATTCTATTTTTCATGAGCTCCTTTCGAGTAATTGTTGGCTGGTCAGGTTCAGAGGCTTCAGCCGCTTGTTCCGAAGGCTGTTCTTCCTTTTGGAACTTTCCAAGCTCACCGATTACTTCTGGCTCTTCGGTTTGTTTTGCTAGTGCATCCTGTGATACAACTAAAGATATCTTCTTTGTTTCTGCAACAGGAGTTATATCAAAAACTTCTTTTTGGTCCAAAACAATATGAGCTTTCTTTGGCTTAGGTAGATTTGCTGTAGAGAGAATTGCTGCAGGTCTTTTCCTTGTCTTTGGTAAAGTATGTTTTCTTTTTAACATAGAGGGTAAAGTATGCTTCTGTTTTCCACCAGTTTCATCGCTTGATATTTCAGATTCTGATTCACTTGGTGGGAGAATCGGCATTTCGTCCAAGAAATACTCTCTAAAAGTCTCTTTGAAAAATTCCACAGCAGATTTGTTCTCGGTAAATGGTGTGTCAAGGGACATCTTGTTCATCAAGTGTAAAGTTTGGATGTAAAAAGGTTTGTGTGTAAATAGTGCATGAACTATGTTGATAACTGTTTGGGAGCTTACGTTTGGATATTTATATTTTATATGTGTAGGCGGTGGCTGATAAAAGTCTACAGAAGGATTCCACGCGTTGAGGACGCGTAAAAATTCTTTGATAAGATTTGTAGTAATCGAATTTGTGTCTTCTTTTTGTTTATCCTGTTCCACGGGTACTTTTTCTAATGAATATTCGACAACCAAGCGTCTATTAGCTATTTCTAGTTGGTGAAGGCGTGATAATGAAGATTTAGCCTTCTCTTTAGACGAAAAAGAAGCAAATACATAATCGCGTTTTTTCGAAGTTTCCCAGACCTGTACAGCTCCAAAATGTTTCAATAGTTGTTCTTTGTCTTCGAAAGACAACGCAGATGGTAAATGTTTTATTATAAGTACCTCTGACATGTTATACAACAAAAATTAAAAAATTAACAATTTTGATTGAGGTTATGTTGATAAAAATACAAACAAAAGGAATCAACAAGAAAATTGAATTAAACACAGAACAGGAACCTCCGCCAGGAGTATAGTGTTCTGTGCACAGAATTATAGGTACTCCGATCTGTGTGTGCACAGAACACTCAGAACTTATACTCCGAACAATACACACATTGACAACACTATGCTTAATGCTAACATCTGTTTCTTTAAGATTTCTTTTTATTTAACGTAGAATGTTATTAAAAAAATGTTATTTATTATAACTTATTCGTAAGCATCTTGAGAATGTTAAATAAAAGCAACTTGTTACTTGCAGAAAATAATTTAAGCTAGGTACTATTTTAGCAGTATGTTACTTTACTCTATGATTCCTGCAGTGTGACCGCTTGTGGCAGATTTTTGCCATTTGGGCAGATTTGGCTCCTAAATTTTAACTCAGGCAACTGTGGCAGATTTCAAGGAAATCCTTATTAGAAAATGAAGAACTCGTGGTTTTATGTCTATTTACATATTTTTATAGGGCATAATTAGTCGAAAAAGTTACTTACTAAACTGCACTTTTGTCTTGTGTTGATGGAACGGGGATTTTCCGACGTCAAAACCACTAGGCAATTAGGTACTGCTTCTCCAGTAACTGTACCTGTAGAGTACTGGTATACTGTTCAGAATCGAGTTGGCAGATTTTGGCAGAATTTTTTCCCAGTGTTTGGCAGACTCCCCAATTTCGAAACGGTCACACTGCTGCCACTTGTCATTATTGTCATCATTTGTGGTCTGTGCTTGTCAGTACCTACTCACCATCCCTATCCTAGTGTTAAATGTCTATGCTACTCAGTAGGTAACACAGAGTACATTATGTAGGTAAACAAAAACGGCCACAAGGCACAAATGCAATTCAAAGTTTGTGAAAGAAAATCTGTGAAGCTAAGAAGAAAAGCCATGAAAATATATTTATTATATACGTAAAACTTCGAAGTTACGTAGACATTAACTGAAATGACTGAACAGCCTTCTGGGAAAACCGTTAAAGTGGTGGTTTTGGGAGATATAGGCAGGAGTCCACGAATGCAGTATCATGCACTGTCTCTCGCTGATTGCGGTCATAATGTGATCCTCATCGGCTACCTCGAGAGCCAACCACTTCCAGAAATACAAGAAAACCCGCTTATAACGATAACTAAACTGCATCCTTTCAATGTCGATAGATATCCGAAACTTTTACAGTATGTTCTAAAAGCGGTATGGCAGACTGTAAGTTTGCTGTTAACTTTATGTGTAACTGGAAATTGTAGCTACGTACTTTGTCAGAATCCGCCTGCGATCCCTACTTTACCTGTGTGCAGATTTTACTGTCTCATAACTCGTACAAAGTTTGTAATCGACTGGCATAACTATGCATGGTCTATCATGGCCCTTTCCTTGAGAGAAAATCACCCGCTTTTGAGACTTTCGAGGTATATTGAAAGAAGCTTTGGACAGTCTTCGGATAGCAATTTATGTGTGACATATGCTATGAAACAGGACTTGATGGAAAATTGGAATATAATGTATGTTACATTTAACATTTTTACATAGAATATTAATTTAAGAAAATACTATTGCTGATACTAACAGTTGCCTGTGACTGTTCCATTTTTGGGTTTATAAAAATACCAAGATCTTTGTTTTCCTCAGGAAAATAAGTAGGTTGCATAAAGTTACTCCCATTTTCTATTGAATTTATCATGTTGATCTTGATTGAGAGATAAACAGTGAAATAATAATTTTTATGCTGTATGTTATAAAGCTTATAGTTTATTTAATTTTTTTAAATGCCCTCCAAACCAATCTAACCTCTCCAAATTCTTTTAAAATTGAGTAGTTCATCTCTGAAGAAACAAATAAAGTATAATGAATTTCTTCAATTTTAATTTTTAGGGCAACAGTGCTTTATGACAGGCCTCCCAAAATATTCCATCCGATAACATTGCAAGAGAAGCATGACTGGTTCATTAAAATAGGGCAGCAATATAAAGAGTTCCGGAGCTCAGAGCATGACCGAGGGGACTTGCAGTCAACTGCATTCACTGTATCAGTAAATAATGTTGTGAAGTTGAGAATAGATCGCCCAGGACTTCTATTTAGTAGCACTAGCTGGACTCCTGATGAAGATTTTGGTATATTAATGGATGCATTGCAAGGTACCTTTTTACTCTATTTGAAAGTTTTGACTGTGAATTTACTTTATGAATGTGATGAATGATGATGTAAAAGCAACCAAACTATTATTTATCGGGAAATGTTGACAAAAAAACAGGCAGGCAGTTTATCATGCCGGGACAAATGTCACAGAGAACAAGTTATTGAGCAATTGTGACAATTGCTACAAAAATCCACAAGTATGGTGGGATTTTAAAAACACTTCATAATCTGATTTAGTGTGGATTAAAACCAGTCTTGGGTTTTGAAGTTCCTGAGCTGAAGGAGGTCACCATACAGTTCTAATATTGCAAAGTAAACGGCATCCTGATTGGATTTTTTCTTTCTTTCAGTTTATGAAACTACATACAGTCTCACAAAAAGGCTGCCTAAACTCATATGCGTGATAACTGGCAAGGGGCCTATGAAGGAGCACTACCAGAAACAAATTGCTTTGCGAAACTGGCAGCACGTGACTGTTGTCACTCCCTGGCTCGAGGCTTGTGACTATCCTACCATGGTGGCGAGCGCTGACCTGGGAGTCTGCCTACACACTAGCTCCTCTGGTCTTGATCTTCCGATGAAGGTGGTTGATATGTTCGGAGCAGGTTTGCCTGTGCTGGCTTGTGATTTTAATTGGTAGGTTATTGGCCATTGGCCTAATTTTTAAAGTTATGAAGTGAAAACTTTCATAATTGGGCATTTTTGAGATGTGAAAAATACCATTGAAGTCAACATCCTGTTTTAAATAACAGGTTGTGTGTTATGTAAAAGACACACCCTGTTATGTGAAACAGTACACTACTGTGAGGTCACACTGCTATGGTAACTGACACCTCACACTTGATCAACACCTCTGTATATACAGATATACATAAAATAATATTAAAAGGATTTTTTTTCACATGATGGACAATTAACAGAGGCACTCAAGAGTAAGAGTTAGACAAATATCATTAAATCCTATTTAAGTGGCATCTGGAACACAGGGACTTAAATGATGTTTTAAATAGTGATGTTTACTTGGCACTTAGGCGCCTGTAAACTTTACTTTTGTTTATCATATTTTAAATTGGTTTTGAAAAAAGCTCAATTAATTAAATATACAGTAATTAATTAATTTATTTTTTTGAAAAAAAAATTGAGATTTTTTGATGAAGTTATAAACTAACGCACAACTTATCACCCATATAATTTAAAACTATTTTCTTGATTCTACAGAAGATATAAACATACATTTCTCAATGTTTCAGCCTGGATGAGCTAGTGCAAAATGGTGAGAATGGCTACACATTTAAAACAAGTGACGAGCTGGCGAAGCAGATAGTGACATGGTTTGAAGAGTTCCCCCACAATGTGCAACAAAACAAGATAGCTCTAAGGATGAGGGACAACCTCGCCACATTCCAAGAGTCTAGGTGGGAGGAGAACTGGAATTTGAGGGCCAAAAAGTTCTTTGAATAAATAATATTAGATTCTAAGTTATGCTAATTGCTACAATTTGTGATACATAATAGGTATTATAGATATTTCAAGCCACGAAGATGCACCCCATTCTGTCAAAATTGAATTCATTTGATTCATATGGAATTTGACAGAGTAGGGCGCGTCATCGTGGATTGAAATATCTATATTCGATATATTTTTTTATTATTGATAAAATCTATGAATAAATATTTCCTAATATGAGCATTTTGGTAACTTATTGATTTGCGGTAAAATATTTCTACATACGGAAAACATACCATATTGTAGAGAAGGCATTTGTATATTATTGTTTTTATACTCTCAAAATTGAAAGGAATGCTTGCAGTTACCAGTCTCTGAGGGGTGTCTAGGCCATCCTAAGTGCAAAACATCAGGAAATGGGAGCACATACATATCGGTTTACAGGCAGAAAGAAAAATCAATAGGTTGTTAAAGAATTTATTTACAAAAATAAACCATCCAACAATGGATCACAGATCACTTACACTAAAAGTCTTTCAATTTCTTGCTGAATACTTTGAATCTGAGGCTTCAGCTGGGAGCCTTCGTTGACAGTGATGGAGCACGAGACGATAGGACGCGACACACCACACGCTCTGCCCAGAGCTTGCTTCGATCTAACAAACACGTAAGGCACATTTTTGTCCTCGCACAGAATAGGAATGTGTAGCACAATTTCCAAAGGTTCAGCATCTGCAGCCATTATGATGAACTCAGAAAGACCTCGGTTGAGAGTTTTCGTTGCCTCATTCGCCCCTTTCCGCAGCTGCTTGTAGTTGGCTGCTTGCTGCACCAAGTTCAGAATTTTCGCAGTCAGTGCTGCATCAGCCAGTGGATACGCTTTTGGATTCACAGATACTTCGTTATCAGCCTGAAAATCGAGAAATTTTGTTACTATTTAATAGTTTTCGAATTACGCCGGCATGTTTATCAACATAACCTATTTACAAGCAGGACCCATGTGCGGAATCTAAAACATTAAATTCGTTAAAAATATCCAAAATAATGAGTCTTATTTAATCTATTAATTCACTTACCATTTTGTTGTTTTGTAGTGTTTACAAAGATATGTTGTTGGACCTCTCAGCGATTACTCGCTTCACTGAGGAAAATAATGATAGTACAGGGAAAAATTGACTTCTATGAAGAAATTTGAAAATGCTAAGAAACAGAGAACTGAACTTTGCGTTACTTTTAAATTAACAATTCAAAGTAATTACTTTATTTGTACCACGCGAGTCGCAACCAATACCTACCGACTATAACCTCAAAATTCAAATAAAATCATGACTTGTCTATGAATAAAAGAAACTTCTTCTTTTGAGGTATTGGCTCCGCGCATAGAGCGATTGAGCCATTGCCAATTTTATTGTTCGTTTATTTTATTTTTAATAAAGCGAGGAAACTTATACAATCTTAATTAAAATTTTGAAATAAATAACGGAATTTTGAAAAGGATATGAAAGAATATATACTGGAATACTTATAATATATATTTACAACTTAATATAATTTTACAAGTAATTATTGTCAGTTTTTTTGCTTAATACCCTCCTACAGCACTCCTGTTCCACTGAGGAATGTTGTGATCTATAATTATTATTTATAAATCTGGTTTATAGAATGTCAATATTGAGTTGGCGGCGTTGGACGGTGAAGAGTTATTTCTCGGAAATAAGTTACCGGAATTATGAAAGTAATAAGATCCAAAATTAATTGTACCTATTGTATTGGATTTCTGTTTCAACCATAGATCGTAATAGACACCGTATCAAAGCTAAAAACTATTATTGTAATCTGTTTGTGACACAGACTCAGTATATAGTGTTCTGTGCACGCCACAGACTATGCTCGCTGCCTGGAATTTAGAGGAAAATGGAAATTGGAATATTTTAATTTCTAAATTCTAATACCTACCTACTGAAATGTAATGTGTGAATTTACTAGAGATACTATTGAATTCGCATTAAATTAGAAATTTACTCACTGATAGTTCAACAAAAACTAAATGAGGACCAGTGCATCACAATTCGAAGCCCTTGTTGGCTTTATGGAGCGGTAATAACAACTTTGGAAAAACTTATTCATTTTAACTCTGCTGCCAGTGTTTAAAATTCTTCACTGTTTGTGTATAGCCACGGCGACCTAAACAGACCTGCTGAAGGCCCCCGTGGCAGATTGCGCGCTTTAGAGCTGTGGGAGGATCTGGCCAATCTCCTGAATTTGGACGTCGCAGGTGACTCCAAGAGTATCGAAAAGTGGAAAAAGGTTTGACTGTTATTCCTAGTGTAATGCATAAATTCTTGAAATGTGTTTGTTGGATTTAATAGTGAGTATACTATTAAATCCAACAAACACATTTCAAGAACTACTACTACTACTATCTGCTGTTTAATGGCTATGAGTTTCAAAGAAAGTCAATTATTATTTTTTTGTTTAGGTTTGGAGTGACTACAAAAACTACGCGAAACGAAAGGCTCAGAAGATCCAAGGGTCAGGTTCCTCAGGGCTAGTCCTGTCAGAGTTGGAGCAAAGAGTCCTACGCCTCATGAATAGTCAGGGGGGCATTGATGTGAAAGAAATTGCGGTAAACAAGTGTTTTGAATCTTTTTGTTTTAAACTGAAAGTGGCTATAATAGCCTGTTGCCTTCTTAGTTTTTTTACCTAATCTGTCGCACTTTGCTTACCATTAGGTGAGATTGTAGTAAAGTACTAACTTGTAGTTGAAATCATGCACACGATACAGGTACAAAGTTTTCACTTTACATATAAATGTCAATTTTTTTATTCCCAGTATGTAGATCAAAACAGCGACTGGCCCGAGCATGTTTCTGGTACTGATACTCTGCTGTTGGAAAGGCCTGTATCACCCAAACACGCATCATCTGATGATGATATCAAATTAAAGGACTGTAAGTATAACTCTAAAGCACAGGAGAGCTGGTGTAGGCAGTAATTGTTACAGGAGCACTCCCACCGCGATTGAGATGCGTCCGCGCATCTTTTCAATTTCTTAGAAGTAAATGTTTGTCCTACACGCTATCCACCTTACTGTCCATACCAGCTTGCACCTGGGCTGCGTTCTTTTAGTATTAATATATGTATATGTAGTTGCAGTTTTGTCTTACGTTAGGTACAGGTAGAAGATGCCTATAGTGCCCATTCGAATTTTGGGTGCCTGTGCTTTTAAATAGATGAAGATTTTGAGCAAAGTTTCTAATTAAAAAAAAAAGATACACATTGAAAACTTCCACCTTTTTGAAAAAGACTTAAGCCAAAATAATATTTTAATATTAGTTAAATAAGACCTTATATATTAGTTAAAATAAATAAGACCATAATATTACTTAGATAAGTCCAAAGAGACCTAAAATAGGCCCCCCATTTGTGGTCATCTTTCGTGAATCATACTATACTTGACTGCGATCTCATCTGATGGTAAGTGATGATGCCGCCTAAGATTTTATCATACTAACTTGGAAGTAAATTTACCCCAATGGTTTCTACAAGCATCGCACCGGAACTCTTAAATCGCTTGGCGGTGCATCTTTGCTGGTAGGGTGGTAACTAGCCACGGCCAAAGCCTCCCACCATAAATTATAAAATTCCAAAGTGGCTCGTGGCGGGAATCTAACCCGCGACCTCCCACTCGAATCTGAGCGCGCCGCCACTGCACCAGGGAGGTTATCATTACTATTTGCAAAAAACCGGTGGGCTAATTTCCACCTTAACAGGCTAAATGGTTAATTAAGCCATTTTTAGTGATCTTCAGAAAAACTATAATAAGGACTTATAAATTCAAGTGGCTTGTATTTTGGGTTTTTAATTTGCTCAGAAGCAACACGATTGGAATGGCAAAAGTTGCTCCAAAATCTCAAACCATTTAAAGGTTTGATGTATTTTATGTTCTAAAAACTCAGAATTAGTTTTGATTACTGTCCGAGTTATTACATAAAACATTGCTTTTCTGTCATATTCTGCCGCAATGCTGCCTGTCGCACTCACCAACGTAGTCCTCCTTGCTCTTACAAATAAGTTGCTCAGCATGACTGTCTACAGCCTTTGTGAAGAGATGTCGCATGTGTACACAGTACATGTATGGCACACCGAGCGAACCTCTGAATGAGATTAATCATACAGCATACTAATTACTTATAGTTTGTGTTCTACTTTTCAGTGGAAATGCCTCACGGAAGCGGTCAGTCGACGCCCGTAGCGTGGGAAATGAGTGTGGATGGAGGCTCGCCTGCTGCCAGCCCAAACCGCGCGGGGCTCTCCCCACGACCGAAGCCAGTCTTCCGCCGCCGCATCACGCACCGCCGCGAAGTCCCTCGGCGCGCACACCCACCCCCGCACCCGACCACTCGGCCATCTTCAGACTCGGATCACCGCTTCAGACAGATGCTCAGGGTGTTCGCGACAGAACACCTACGGTTGAGACGGAGAGAGCTCGACCAACAAGCACAATGGCAAGTCCTGTTCAGCAAGTTGACGGATGTGCTAAATAAGTTTTTGGACAAATAGAAGTTTAGAGTAAAATACGTTGAGTTTAAGATGACATGCTAATGCGCATAGATGTTGAATCACTAAAGCAGGCACATGTTTAGTATATTTTAATTTCATTTTCTGTATTACTTTGTATTTACAGTAAACTGTTGTGGGTTGTCCCACTAGTATTTAAAATTGATGATAATAGGTTTGCTCAGTGATTTCAGTCTGAGGAAGTGACTCCATAAAATTCACATCCTGTCACATTATATTTCACATCATAGAAAAATACACTACACTGCAGTACAAGCAAAATAAGTATTCAAGGTAAATAGCACTTAGGAATGCAGTAGGTGGTATAACATCAGCAACAGTGCAAAGCAGTACACATTCAACATTCTAAAGTTTCTGTTTTAACCATCTGCAAATCTATGAGCAACAATTGTATCTGTGGACATGTAGGAAACTTGTTTCCAGTAATATGTAACTCAAGTAGTACATACAGTTGAATAATTATGATTAATTACTATTATTTATGCTTTAAGTTACTATCAGATCTGTGGCATTTGTGAGATGGTGTTAACAAAAGGAATGTATTTAATTTGCATTGAATATTTTCTCTGCAAAAATCAGGAGGCTGAAACCCTCTTGAAAATATTTTGTTTTAATTTGTAATAAAAATCTTTTCTTTTATTTCTGTTTTATTTGTTGACATTCTTCAGTTGCATAGCTAACTATGCAATTTTCCATTAGCTGGCATTCCATCCATTTTTTTTTTTACACGACTGCCCAAAAAAAAGGAGTGTAATGTTTTTAGGGTTCATGTATGTATGTATGTATGTATGTATGTGAGTTTCTTTATTCCACCATAACTTTTGAATGGCTGAACCGATTTGGACAAATGGGGTATCGTTAGAATCCTTACATTATTCCGGGTAACATAGGCTATATTTTTTTTGGAAAAAGTTAATATGGCGACCGTGAGGCGCCAATTTCAAAAGTGGAAATCAAAATGTTTTCTTCAATTATCACAATATGGGTATCAAAATGAAGGTATTAGAGAGTAGTAACCGAATATATATATATATATATTTAAAATATACTTTTACATAGGACCAGACCATCACTAAAAAGTATAAAATAAAAATAAATAATTAAAAAATTAAAAAACACGACTGCCCTGTTTTAAAACGAACTAAAAAGTAAAAAACAAGTTATTTTAGTTCATCTGCATATTGACAAAGGGAAAAGTGGTCAAATTTCTCATTAGGTAATTAAAACAGATAAACTCATATTATGGCAGTCGGGGGACCGTTCTGAGGAACACCTTCTATTCTAAGAGATCCTCCGACTGCCATAATATGAGTTTATCTGTTTTAATTAATGAGAAATTTGACCACTTTTCCCTTTGTCAATATGCAGATAAAATAACTTGTTTTTTACTTTTTAGTTCGTTTTAAAACAGGGCAGTCGTGTTTTTTAATTTTTTAATTATTTATTTTTTTACCCACAGGAAATGCCTGACGCATACCCCTCCGCCAGGGGACACGGAGGGGTTATGTGGGGCGTGCACCTACTAAAACCTGTGCTATGCCACGACGGACCACGTTGGCGGGAGTACGGGATTCACTTGCGTATTCACCGCGCTCCCGCCAGGTCTCGACCCGCCACCGAAACGGCAGGTCCCGCCGCTGCTGCCGGCAGCCTTGCCGCTGCCGACCCTCTTGGGAGGCGCGTCCCGAACAGGTCACGCCACCACCTCGGCCTGTCGGTGGAATTCGGGTGACTGACGCCAGAACCCCTTACGTACGTCACCCGCAGGCCGGCACCGGTCGCCGAAGGAAGGTGTTCGCACCCCAGCAACCGGCGCGTCTCCTGCGAGAGGGATGTGCCCTCCTTTGTGTGGGTTGTCTTCCTCGTAGTGCCCCGAAGGGACTTGTGGGCGTTTCCGCCCCCGCCTGTAATTTTTTAATGAGGTTTCCTCCTCCTCCGGGGTAGGTGTAGACGTTTCGACACTGTGCCCTCTGCTGGGGCTCAGAGGGACACGCGAAGAAACGTCACCTATCCGCCGGCCAAGCTATTCGCCGTCGGTTATTAACCGACGTTACCAGGGACCACCGGCCCGTGCGCTACAGATGGGGCACCGTAGCACTCGGGCACTCGTGGAGGTTGCTTGGATAGCCCCCCTGGCATTCCATCCATAAGCAATTCAGTAAAAACCAACAAACACTGATTCCCAATAAACAAGAATTTTCTATTAGCTGGCATTCAATCCCATGAGTTATTCAGTAATAATGAAAAAATTAAAAAACACAACAGCACTGGTAAAATGACTTACCAAAAAAATATAGCCTATGTTACTCGGAATGATGTAAGGATTACCCCATATGTCCAAATCTCTTCAGCTGTTCAGAAGTTATGGTGGAATAAAGAAACTCGCATACATAAATACATTAACCCTAAAAGCTTTACTCCTTTTTCTGGGCTGTCGGGTAAAACCCAACAAACAATAATTCACAGGATGGATATGCAAGGATTTTTTAGTAGCTGGTATTCCATACCATGACTAATTCAGTAAAAACCAATACACATAGTAGACGGTGTTCATCCAGGATATAAGCTAGGTTTAAAGGATATAAGGAGATTTTAACCATTTTCAGCTAATTTAATTTAGTAGTGACTTGTGGCCTGAAGGAAGTAACTTTCAAAAGTGAACCATTTGATTTGAGTATAAAATATCAATTGATGATGCATGCCTATTTTTTGAAGATCAAGCATTGCGCTAACAATAATCATTGTATTCCACATGTTTAAATACTTTTAATGAGTCATTTAGTTGTGTGCAATTAGGTGAAGGTTTGACTGCATATAACATACGTTAATTAAAAAAAAACTCATTCAACAGCATAATTCAAGAATTGTATACACATCTTTGTAGCCTAACCTTACATAAGTATAATCAGCCTAAAGCCAACATATATACAGAATCCTTCCACCCATAATAAACTCACTCACTAAATTGTCACTTCAATACCACCTTTTGAAGCCCTAGCTAGGCTTCACATACTTATACTAGTTGGGTTTCTTGAATACATGGTTGTTATGGTTGCCCTGCTGGTTGGACAGGAAGGCAAGATGGCCCTTTGGACATTTGTTGGCGTAGTGGCCTTTTGTCCCACACTTGAAGCAAGTCACCTCCTCTAGAGGTTTGTGCATTAGTCTTGGGTGGGGCCGGGGTTCATTCTCATTATCATTTGACGGCTTTATGTAACCCAATGCTCTGAATCTGGCCTCCTCTTGCTTTTGTGCTGCCTCTCTTTGCTGTAATGCAAGTTATTTTATGATTAAGGAATACATGGCACATTTTTAATCCATACAATGCATTAAAAAAATAGGACTGTTATTATGTTTTAGAAGCAGAAGCCAATACAATGACAGTATTATTGAATTTTAAAACTAATAAATAGCTTAAACAAAAGTATATTGCTGAATGTATATGCACTACTTCAGAAAGGCAGCCTTGTTGTAATTGGCTAATTTATTTGCAGTGTTTCTAATTATTACCAAAAATGGAGTAAAATATTTTTACATAAAAGAAAGACAGTTCCTGTGGGATATGGATAAAGCCACACGCAACAGCTAGTGTTCTATAAAATTAGAACTAGAGAAAGAGTAGTTACAATCTCAATTCAGTACTTTGGTACTGGTTTACATTGAGTTGGAGGATGGAGTTAGTTGTTAATCACAACTTGATTGTATGAGTATGTGTCTGTTGTGATGTGTGGTAATATGCGTATCTCTGCATATTACCACACATCACAACTTTTGAGAGAAATTTGGAAAACTTACTTCTGGTGGAAGTTTATTACATGTAGATGCCTTATGCCCTACATCAGAGCAATAATGACATACAGGCAACCGCTTAGCATCCTTGGTCTGTTCCGGTGGCGCGGGCAGCTCGAACCGAGGGTGCATGTACTTGCAGGCTGGACCCTCGGGGCAGAAACCACTTAGGTAGTTCACACAGAGCACTCGTCTCACATGCCTATGGCGACAGTGCGGCCCGTGTCTACAGAAGCCTCTATCGTACCTGCAAATATATTGAACTCTGGAGCTATTCTGTAAGGACATTTTAGTTTTTTTGTTTGGCAGCTCATCATGTATGATTTCAATTCCCAAACATTTCTCTGTTCTCTCTGTTATTTTTTATAAGACAGAGAGAACTAGAGATAGATTCCACCCTATTAAGTTACAAAACTAGAATAGCTATGCAGTTGTCAAACTGTACGGATAAAATCACTCAAATAACAGCCATGGTAGAGTGTCTGGCAAAGTTCCTGCTGGAGATCTTCACTTTCCCATAAAAGATATTGCGGGCTTCAAGCCAGAAGGGCGTATAAGCAATACCCTTACTTTTCAGAAGACAAAAAAAACTTAATAAGTTTTCTTTCAATGGATTTCTTTAACTGAAAATTTGTTACATGAGATCATGTGCATCTCATGTCTATAATTTCAGTTAAAGAGATCGGTTGAAAAAAACTTATTAATTTTTTTTTGGATCCTAAAAAGCATGGGTATTATCTTACACTCCCCTCCTCTCCAGCATGAAGCTTGCAATATACTAAGCCGTCTTCAGGATGTAAGCTCTCCTGCTTAGCAGATTACCTTTTCATAAGCACCAAATAACCAAAAAAGGCACAGATGCATTCATTCATATGGCTTACAATAAGAAATGAACTTACCATGGACAATCCTTTATTTTACTCTCTGGGTCAATATGCAGAAAGGGGCATTCCTTATTATGACATGCATTGAATCTAGCGTAGAAATAACATTCTGGCATTTTAGACATGTCATATTCATGGAGGAATTCACACTGGTCCCCCTTCTTGCAGAGGCCACGGAGCCAATGCTTGCAGACCACTGTCCGGTCCCCTCTTACATGTCTGTACGGACATTGGGGCCCATTATTGCAGCCTCCTGGTTGACTAAAGAATTCACATACTGCTGCTGTTGATTCTGAAAATTACCATCATCATCACAACTCAATTTATTATCACTATTACATGCGGGTCTGCTCTCAAAATGATGTTTTGACCATAAACTACTATTATGCCGGCTTGATGTGCCAATTGACTTGCTCACAAACTATGAGATTAGGGAATACTCTCGCGAGAGATCAGGGGGTAAAAGTGATAATTTCCTTCACTGTTATTGATGCTGTTCTGGGATTCGAGCCCTCTTTGAGGAATAGACATTCAAAGTTCAAAAAAAAATTGGTTGCCTGTAAAGTCGGTTTACTGACGATAGTTGAACGTGACAACGTCTTCTTTGTCGCTCGTTCCGCGCTCGCGCGGTAACGCCGGTAACGCCGCATGAGCGAGGTAACGCCGGATGAGTCATGTTTTTTCGTGCGTGCAACCGGCTCTATCGATTTATAAGACGTTGTCACGTCAAAAACTAAAGAAACTTAAAAACATCAATGTCAATATCTAGCCAGTCGGTATTCTGAAGATTAGGATATTGTTTTACGAAAAATTATCGCTTACTGTCCATCCCGGGAAATGGCAGTGGCAATGCTCCATACTGTTGTTCTAAAGCGTAATCTATATCAAATTTCATATGATCAACGTTAGCCACTAATATTTCCATCTTTATTTGATTAAACTAGAATAAAATTGATCCTTTAATTATTTGGAAAAATAAAACTGAATTCCACGCCAACGTTTACGAAAAACGAATCGAAAACGACGAATCACATGTCATATACCTAAACGACGAATGCTATTGATGACGGATCACAGAGACAAGCACCTGCAAGCACCCAGATGAATTACTATGAGTCTTATCCTTTACAAAGTTAGTATACCTACTTGACAGAATACGTGACTCGTGTGTCTGTGTCTGTGAGTATATGTGTTCTGTGGTTCTGTGAGTGTAAGTAGTCTATGGTGCCTACCATCGTTGTGTGGTCTGTGCCTACTATGTAGGTTGGTAATTAGGTCACAGACCACACATTAATCTGTGATTAGGTGTTTTGCATAGAGTATATTGAATATAGGGGTATAGAGATAACAGCCAAAAAATTGCGATAGCGCCACCTAGCGCTCTGCGACAACTCAATAGGCAAGCAAATCGCGCGCTCCCTTTTACATTTTAAATATTAAAACTAATTATTCCCCAAAGCAATTTCCAAAAGACAAATCATATTTTATTTGTCTGGTGGAAATTACTTTGGAGACAATGGATTTTTAGTTATTGAGGTAAATAAAACAACAGTTTACTGATTTAACAGTTTTCTATGTTTCCTTTTATTAAATAAATTAAATGCAGCAATTTTTATAGTGTCACTATCGTCTAAATCTAATCTGGTACCGTTAATTATTTTATTTACATCTCTACACCAGTTGTAAATAAAAAAATTACATGACAATTCCAGTATTATCTCGATTACCTGTGATTTATGCATTTCACAATCTAAAAAGTCAAAATCGAGCTCTGTATATAAATAAGTTTTTAAAAGTACTTTTATATTTGGGCTCATAGGATTCTTTTTAATTATATGTGTGATTACATCTTGAATTTTGGAAAAAATAATAACTAATTTACTACTGGGATAAGTCAAATAAGTTTTTCCTTTTTTATATTCCCTTAATTTCAAGAAATCGCAAGTATTATTTGGGTCATGTAAGCACTGTTTACATTTTTTACAATTTTTGAATATCTTTATTTTTGCTTTTTTTAACAAATAACCAGTTACAAACTGTAAAGTTGCTAATATTCTGGGGCAATTTTTTTTTTCTTCAAAAGGAACATATATTGTATCATCAATAGTATCTATCAAATCTGTGTAGATGGGTTCGTTTTCCACTTTCTCAAATAAGGTCTCCATTGAATTAAAAATAGTATGACAATTGTCTTCCTCGCAGTTGGAGCCAAGTGAGTGCTGTCCGCTGCTTAAATTATTAATTAGTAAAGCGGCAAAGGACGATTCGAAGCCAGCTACTGTTGGATTATTGTTTCTACAGCCATGGCTTCGAATCGCCCCAAAGAAATTTTCTAGCGGATCTTGGTTTAAATGTCTCATCCACACAGATTTAACATGAAAGTCATTAAATAATTTTTGTATGAGGTATTCCATATTTTTTATAGTTTGTAACCAATTGTTGACTGTGGGAACTGTGACAAGCTTCTGATTTGGCTGATTATTATTGTGACTAATAAACTTCATCGATTTGAATACGTTCTTTGCATTTGACCAAACGGTACCATGATTAGATATGGGCGTTACAGGCAATAATAAATCTTTACCACTCCTCTTCTTCGAGTTGGTGGAGCTGCCATTCATGGAGTCAAAGAGCTCATCAAAAAACAATAAAACGTCAGCAGTCTGTGTGCATTCAGGTGGCAAAATATTCCGTTCTGAAATCAAAAAAAATACTAGTATTAGTATGGAGTGCATATTAAGTGATTTATTTTTTCCACTCAAACCACATACTACAAAAACACCCAGACACTGTTTTTTTTTTGTGGGAATCCAACCCACGACAAATGACGCAGACGGCAAGGCCGCTACCGCTGCGCCATTCAGTTGTCTCATTGTAAAAAAGGTGGGTCGTCTTTGTAAAAAAGTTCAGCTCATTTAGTTTGAACAAACATTTAAATATTAATAAATAAGAAATAAATAACTAAAGTCAAATATCCAGTAACCAGTCAAATTTAATTTGTATGGTAGATCCTATGGTGTAAACCAAATTATGAGAGCAAATAGCAGCTGGTGCAGAGACATCTTCAGCATCAGCATCTTTTTGTATACATTTAAACACTAAAGTTTTAAACATCTGTGCAGTTGTAGGTAAAATATATATCTCTAGCTCTAAAGAAATAGAACAATCCCACACTGTTCTGAGCTTAGCTTACTTATCACTCTCTCGTAGTTAACTTTGTTGTGAAATTTTGCAAATATTTACCTGCTAAAAATCCCATTGTTACTGCAACTTTTCGGCTGAAGACCTGCGTTGCGTATTTCACCTTCATCTTTTGAAATTTATCGGGATTGATGTGATGCTCAGATAATTTATTTAATAGTCTTATTCCCTTGTATGCAGGATCCTCTTCATATAGTTTAACTATATGCTCCCATTTTGCTGTTTTTGTTGAGCCACCAATGCAGCATGTTAAATTTTTATTTATTAAATTATTTCTTATTCCCTTCATTAAATGGGGAGTATCATACAGAGGGATAACTTCTTGATCCTCAACTTCAAATGTGTCTCTATAATATTCTTCATTTTTTCTTAAATATTTTTCTTTGGTTTGTTTTATTAGAGTATTTATGGCACTTACATTGGTTGTGCCTTGGTCACAAATTGTGGCTAGGACAGTGAGACCTGCACTATGTAATTCTTTAATTACTTCTTTTAATAATCTAGATAGCTCCATTGAGCTAGTGCTACCGGAGCAGAATGTATAAGCCACTGGCTGCTTGTAGTTTCTTTGTATGCCTCTGACCATAAAAACCAGAGCATGGTCAGCTATCTTTTTTTGTTTTGTATTTCCATTATTTACAAATCCTGATATTTCATCTTTTCTTGCACTGTAATCCAAATGTGGGGCAATAGATATTTCGTCAAATAACAAAACACACAGTCTTTCGTCTGCTTTCATTTTCTGCACTCTCATCGCTAATTGTTTAAAAAGATTTTTATTCAGCCCTGGTTTTAAATTCGCCCTCGCTATCAATCTGTTTAATGTCATAGTAGATGGCAAGACAAATATTTTCTGAAGCCATCTGTAAACACGTGGACTTCTTTTATAAAGGCTCAGTGTCATAATTTTCTCAGACTCAGTAAATCTCCGGCCCATTTTTTTTTTGCCTGCTTCTCGAAACTGCATTAATGTAAAAATAGCAGCCAAGCTTGTAAATTTCTTTAATGCATTTAAAAATGTTTTGTTTTCAGACAACTTCATGGCTTTTTTTAACCTTTTTGCATAGCTGTCTGTCTTAATTTGCAGCTTATTCACAGCTTTAATAAAATACTTTTCATTGAACTTGGGTGATTTCAAATTTTTTGCCTGTTGTTGATTTGTTTCTCGAGATGAAGTGTTATCTGTAAATTTTCAAAGACTGTTTAGTAATGTAAAATTTAGTCTTAATATATATAAATTTCGTGTCACAATGTTTGTCCTCAATGAACTCCTAAACCACTTAACCGATTTTAATAAAATTCGCACACCATGTGCAGTTCGATCCAACTTGAGAGATAGGATAGTTTAAATCTCAAATTATAGTCGCAATTTTAATTTATTAATATAACAAAAACTTTAGCCACAGCAACGCGTGGCCGGGTCAGCTAGTATTTAATATGTATTTTTAGAGAATTAATTATGAGATAGTGGAGACTTGGAGAGGCAAATATAACCTCTGTGGTGAATACCTCCTTTACAATGATCCTTGAAATAAGAATAGCTTGATATGTAATGTCAGTTTGATTTTTCTTAATAAATATGAACATGATTAAAATTTGTGCATCATTTCTTTTAGTATGATAGTATACACCATGTTTGTGAAAATTGTTTCATCAAATGAAATCTAAAAACATAACAGTTATTATGGTTTTTCCATAAACACTGTAGGTATATATTTTAAAAGCATTTAATTAATAACAAATGTACCTCTAGAAGTGAATGGCAACGCAGAATCTGAAGACAACATAATAGTTATTATGTTTTTTTCAAAAACATGGTATATATTTTAAAAGTCATATGTACCTCTAGAAGTGGATGGCAATTCAGAATCCGAAGAAATATTTTCAGGCCTGTTTGTTATGTCAGCCAGTGGGTCTCTAGCCATTGCAGAACCTGCAAGATAATAAACATTATAATGATGTTTATTTTTTATAACGCTAGCAAACGAGCAGGCGGGTCACATGATGATAAGCCATCACCGCTGCTCATGGACATGTGCAGCACCAGAGGAGTTGCAAATGCGTTGCTGGCTCTCAAGGAGTTTGTTGATCCGCCCCTTGAATAACCCTTTGTTATAGGTTTGAGGGAACACTGCTGCTGGTAGTTGGTTCCATAGTTTGCACATGCGTGGGAAGAAGGATCTGGCATACCGGGTAGTCGTGGATTGCCATCTAGGTGGTATGGATGGAACATGTTTCTACGCCTAAGTGTCCGTACAGAGAAAGTGGAAGGAGGAATAATCTCAAACAGCTCCTCAGAGCATCCCCCATTGAACAATCGATAGAACACACATAGAGAGCTTACGTCCCTACGGTGTTCTAAAGATTCCAGTTTCTTAGAGAGACTGGGATCGTCAACAAGTCTAACTGCCCGCGTTTGTATCCGGTCAAATGGAAGTAGTTGGTAACGAAGTGCTCTAGCCCAGAGGTGGGAGCAGTACTCCATGTGCGGCAGCACTTGCACTTTGTATAGTTGGAGCCTGTGCTTAGGAGTAAAATAGCGCTAGCTCTGTTGGGCACTCCCAGTTTTTTGGAGGTTAACTTAGCTTTACTTTCCAAAAGATTGCTGTTGTTTGTTTTTGCTATGATTACTGGTAAAACTAGTATTATACTTAAATCTTTTTTTTTATATAGTATTAGAAAAGGAGAACTTACAATTGATGAAAAATAACTACTTTGCTTTACACGTCAGTTGGAGCTCAAACTAACTTTGTTTGCTTTAGTGCTTAGTGAATGAATAACTATGTGAAGAAAGACAAGTCTACTCACCTGGTAAAAGCAAAGTTGGAATGGCCCCAAAGCACAATCTGTTGCTCCATGTTAAAAATTTTGCTTCAAAATGAGCATGGCACACTCTTCGGTTACGAAATACATATTGCGGATCCAATGATGTATCAAGTCCAACAGCTTGAGTCCATGAATGATATCGATCCAGTTCCTTAACAGGGTTGGGAAATAAATGCAACACAGTATTATCTTTGCCTAAAAAAAAAAATATCTGTAAACTGACCTGCACTGGTGAATTATTGGCAAGTTTAAACTATCTCTGTTGCTAATTTAACAGTGGTAGAAAGGAATATCAAAAACCATACTTCCATATTTGTAATACTTACTAAAATGCAAAAAATTAGATATGTACTGGATAAACAGAGGCAGACGACGATGTGACATGCTCAAGACAACACATACAGTGCAATAAGGAGCCTAATCATAAATATTATCACATGCTTGGCGGTGAAGTGAAACATCGTAAGAAAACATACATGAATGTTCTCAGTTCGTAAAGCTTGCCAATCGGCCAAAATAGGAGTTCAGAAGAAGACAACATCAATATACCTATGCTTATGTTGAATTTTAATCGAAATTTTAGTTTACTTACGAGTTTTTCCGCATCTTGGTACACAGCAACCTCTTTCAGAAGCAGCCATACTTATTCGGTCAGTCTAATCTTCCCGTATATATAATGTACTCTGTGGTCTAATCGTTAGGAAAATCGGTGTCCTGGGGTTTGCGCGTAGGTCCAATGTAAAGGGCGAAGTCTTCGGAGTCCAGAAATCAAGCCAAGTCGTAGAATATATCACAAAAACACAAACGGAGGAGCACATTCACGAATCGCAGAGGGAAAATGAGGGAAACGAAATGACCGATCAATGGCGGCCAAAATGGCGGCCGGCCCACGTGATGACGTAATTCATGACATTTCAGTCCTTAGGTCTGTCCTAAAAATATTTATGAAAGACCGAAAATAATCTCAGTAGCACCAACTACAGCTCTGCGACAGAACTATTTTTTCTAAGAAAAAGTATTTGTATGGACTGTTATGACACTGGTGTTTTGTGTCTGTCATTCTGTGATTAGGTGCCTACATGACTTCAACCTCAATTTTGTTTTTTGTAAACAAAAAATTGACCTGTATTTAATTTTTAAAATAGTTTAATTTGTATTTAAATCTTCTTCTTTTGCTCTTTAAAATGAGCAGGTTTTTAAATACTTTAGTCTGCACTAAATTTACTGGTAAGGCTGAACGTTGATGCTCCTTACAATTTTATTTCATCTTATAGCATTTGCTTTCCAATCTTCTAATTCTTTCTATCCTGTGGCGCTACAGCCTCTTCTTCCACGCCATCAGCCCAACATTTTTTCCCATCCTCTTAAAATATCCTACTCGTTACTCTAATGAAGCTTCGACTTTTTTTTAACTAAAAATCCCAACAATTATAAAACTGATCACTCATTGCAGAAAGATCAAAAATGAAATTGCTAGATTCCCAATGTATAATTTTAATACAACCACGTTTAATTTCAGTAGTAAGACATCCTTTAGCCTGCACTCAAGTAGCACACATGAAGCAGTGGCGAGTCTCCAAAGGCTTGTCTGCTAACCGTAACGCTGAGGGCATACTCACAGATGGACCAGACTACACGTTTTTAGATGGAAGACCAACTCCTTTACTGGTAGATTGATCATTAACAAGCAAAACAAAATTATTTTCCTGTTCGATGAGTACAGTCTCTCTATATGAAATCAATTGATTTCTCTTGAATTTGTGATATCGCAGTCAAGTATTGCAGTAACATGTAGATAAGAAAAATATGAGTACCTGAATGTGTTTTTAATAAATGGTAATACTGATGCTGTCAATACAGAGTTTTGCAAGGGGCATTTAGAACCCCTATTTTGTTATATTAATACTTGGCACACCAGATTGTTAAATCTAACAAAGGAGTATTATCACCCCTATGTAGGTACACAGCATCTTGCTGGATTGCTGAATGAATGAAGCCCAGACCTAGGCTGCTTTTTTTCATAAAAAAACTTAAGAAATCATTGTTAAATCCATAACTGGCCCATGTTAAGACTTGAACCTGTAGTGCCATTTAAATACAGCATGACTTCTTTGTTATAGTAGATTCAATCCACAAAGACGCTCCCCACTCCTTCCCAACAATATCAAAACAATACTGCTATACTGCATAATCCATCAGAATCGCATGCAACAAAAAGCGATTGTAAAGGAGTGGGGCGCGTTTTCGTGGATTGAACTACTTACAGCAATGTGGATTTTCACTGTTTCTTATCTATAAATTTTTTTCAGCAAAAGCAAAAGAAAAGGATGCTCAAGCAGCAAGAATTTGCAAACCAAATAGTGACTTTATGTTCAGAGCTCGACTTTGCCAAACAGAGGCACCAAGATATGCTGCAAGCAAAGGAGCGAGAAAGACAGAATATTATCAACAACAGGTTGAAACCTAAAGGGAAAGCTTTGTTACAGAAGAAGTAATTATTTTAACGTAATGATGTTTTAGATAAAAATTATTGTAAGCATATTAATTTAGTAATAGAACAAAAATCTTATATCATTTGGTTTTGCATTTCTATTTTTCTGGTTGAGATTATAAATGGTTAATTTACAAAAAAAATTATGAGGATTTTTTCAAGATTATTCATAAATCTACTAACATTCATTAGCTGTACCATCATAATGGTATAAGGTCATTGACTCTTTTGCTTAAGCTTATTTTGTTACTTAGAGAAATGACTATGGTAGAAAAATCTAATTATTTGTTACTTTCTGACTTGGCCCTGCTTCTCTCAGGTGCTCCCTGAAGAATTTCGAGAAGTTCTTCCTTATACCTTGTCTACATCAAGAGTAATGTAGTCAGAAGTCAAATTAAAGAGTTTGAACCGTCAATGACTTGATTTTATTGTACAAATATAATAAATTGCCATTTTTATATCCTGCGCTGTTTGATCATACAGCAGTTTGGATAATTAATAAATAAAAGACAGGGGAATTTATAGAAGAGATATAAATGGTGATTCAATAATGGCATATTGTGTCTAAATAAAGGGTGTCCGGGAAGCTACTGCCTACAATGTTCATTCGACCCTAATGAAGCGTGAAAACCAGCGAAGCGGACATCGGTGTAGGTAGCTACATTGTTCCGTGTTCACTTTTCACACCCACCGTGAATTTTTCCGATGACGCATCGGGACAATAAAATATCTATTAGGGTTTTTTTTTAATTCTTTATTTTATAAGGGGTTTAGTCAATGTTGACTACGTCACTCCCGTAGGTTAACCAACACTTTTCTACAGCATATTACACTAAACAACTTCAACTTAATAGTTATTTAACATTTTGATGAGTGACTGTGCCTCCTTGGACACTTGGACAGTGGCTTTGCTGATATGCAGTTGCATAAGCCCACACTGTCATTGTTTTTAAAGAGAAGCGTTCGCTCTGCTTCGTTACGGACACATTCCATCAAGTTATATTAGGGGATTTCAGCTCAAGTAGATCGCGAAATTCAAATTTTATTTAGTTTTTGACGTGACAACGTCTTATAAATCGATAGAGCCGGCTGCACGCACAAAAAAACATGACTCATCCGGCGTTACCGGCGTTACCTCGCTCTGAGGCGTTCCATGTAAGGCTTGAAGTGCAAGCGAGAGTTGTCACGTTCAACTATCGTCAGTAAACCGACTTTACAGACAACCAATTTTTTTCGCTAATAGTTGGCTAATTATACCTACATCGTAGGCTTATGACTATGGGCTTTGCGAGAATGACATTTACGCATATACATGTTTTAATTAAAAACTCATAAATTCCCATTCACCCCATATTGGTTTCCGAAAGATTATTTTCTGCAGATTCCCAGATTTGAAGCTATCGGGAACAATCAAATCAATGTTTTCATAAGAACATGTATCTAGATGCATAAACGTTATGCTCGCAAAACTCATTGCTATATGTTTACGATGTTTAATTAGCCCACTATTTGCGAAAAGCTAAAAACAATTTGAACTTTCGCATTTTTTATTCACTCCAAGTTAGTAGGTACTTGGCTGCGATCTCACCTGATGGTAAGCGAAGATACAATAGAAGATGTTGCCATACTAATTTGCCCCTTAAAGTAAAACTCGCTTGGCGGTGTATCTTTGCTGGTAGGGTAACTAGCCATGACCGAAGCCGACCAGATCAGATCAAGCCTATGTTTGTATGAAAATATTAAAACAGTACTGCAACATTACTGCTTTAAATTATAAGTTTCTGAAGAGTTCCGTAGTGGGAATCGAACCCGCGATGCTCCCACTTGAATGCATGCAGCACTTGCAATGTTTGCTCAGTGCATGCAGCGCTTGCTTCTGATCACGACTTCCTTTGCGATCCTTTATTGCGTGGGAAAATTCAACGTGTGTGAATCACGGTAAATTACATTGTGTGGAAAAGGTGAGCAGAAAGCTAAAATTATGAACTATAATGGCCACCGCGACCACTTACTAATCTTAGATAAAAAAAAACCTATATACTCTTACCCAGTTTTTAAAACTGTATATCTAGTTACAAAGTAAATAAGTACCTATGTTATTAAAAAATAATAAGTGATTTAGGAACCCCCTTGCCTCCTGTGAGGTTTGGACTCACGGCCCCTGGTTTACGAGACCATGCTCTACCACTGAGCTAAAGAGGCTGACATTATGGCTTACGACAGTTGTGACTCGTATAGTGAAGTATCCACCACAAACTTTTCTTGTGGAGGGTGTCGCTGTTGCCGATTGTTATCACTTCACTGTGGTGTACTGTGTGGCGCATCACTTCTTATTTATGAGATATTGTGATCGATTCCGTTGTGCAAAATCTCTAAACTAAACTACCTAATTTGTTTAAAATAGTGGTAGGTATCCTTTTCCATGGGGAGCAGTTGGAACAGGGTATAGCACTATTTTAAATTAGTTTAGTTTAGACATTTTGTACAACAGAATTAGCACCATTATTAATTTTAAGCAGATTATAAAACTACAAAACTGAAGTAATGCACAATTCACTGTAAACAACAAAACTCAGGAAAGCTTGACTAGAAAGGTACTTTCAGTTGGACATTGGGTACTACCAACAACCGATACGAAGGTAACACTGAGATTTTTTCATATATTAAATTTTAAAAAAATTAATGCCTCCTGTGAGGATTGAACTCACGACCCCTGGTTTACAAGACCAGTGCTCTGCCACTGAGCTAAAGAGGCGCGTGATTTAAAACTCCAATAAAAGGCATATTTTTCGTAAAGTTACAGGTTCTACCTAATCAGGAGCGATCGACTAGTTTGTTATTACGGTATTTTACTCCATTAAATTATTGTATTGCTTTATTATTACTAGATTAGAAAGATGACTTACATTGAAAATAAAATTCATATAGGTACGACAAGGAAATTAAAAGTTACAAGCATTTGAATTTTTCTTCTGTCACTTTCTCGCAATACGAAAATTTAGTGCTTGACTGCGTTCATACCTGCTGATAAGTGACGATTCAGTCTTATCGAACTCACCTCTGGTTTCTACGCAGCATTGCGCCGGAACGCTAAATCGCTTGGGGTTTTTTCCTGGTAGGGTGGCTACTATAATCACGGCCGAAGCCTCCAACCAGAGTTCAGACCTGAGCCAATTTCCATAAATTTCTAGTCTAGCCCGTAGCGGGAATTGAACCCGCAACCCACTAAAATGAGCGCGCACTACTGCGCCAGGGTGCATCAAAACATGCAAGTCTACTGTATTTTAAATTAGCGTACCCCCGCGTCAATTTCGGTTTTCACTAATCCCGCGGGAACCATCTATTTTTCCGGGACGAAAGGTAGCCTATATTTTAATCCAGAGTATAATCTATCCTCATTCCGAATTTCAGCCAAATCGGTTCAGTAGTTTCCGCGTTAAAGATTAACAAACATACACACACACACACACACACAATAGTTACTTTCGTCTTTATAAGTGATAGTTTAGTTTAGTGTGATAGTTTAAAAAAATAAAAAAATGCAATGTTTTAGATACCTACTCGTATTACTGCAGTATAATTATTTGCTTTAAAGCTGAGTTTGAAGGAATTCATTTATATTTCCAGCATGATGTTAGCTTACACAGGCTAAACAGGCTGTTATAATAAAACCATCGCTAAAAGAAAAACCTAGAGTGCGGGAAAACTAAGGTACGCTTTTCTAAAGAGGTTAAGCTAATCAAAAGATTAATTAATGTTTTACGTCTTTTTTTCTCGTAAGCGTTATTGCGTACCTACATTATTTTTAGGTTAAAATAGCCGTCCGTCCATCCGACACCCTCGAATATTTCAGTGACCATTAAAAGAAATTTATTCTGTATTCTGAGATTTTGGCATGAAATTTGGAGGTATTTAATATTAATTATGCTTCGCAGCTTCTTTCTAGCGATTTAGGTTTTCTTTTTGTATATGCGTCCCACGCATCATCAGCTTATCACACGGAATTTCAAATCAATATTATATTAGGTTTTTTGTGTGTTGCTGGCAACACTATCTCCCCACTGTTTACTCCCACTCTCCCTACTCCCTACTCCGATCGCCGAAGGAAACTTTTTCCGTTTTTTAAATAAAAAACGGAAAAGTTTTTTATTTAAAAATGGGGCGGAAATGGGGGGTCAGAAATTCCTTGTTGAGGTGAAGTTTTATTTATTTTTATGCGTTTTTGATTTATAGAGCAAAAACGTCGGAGAAATACCGTTCCTCCCTTATCTTCG
This sequence comes from Coenonympha arcania, assembly GCA_036785405.1. Classification (NCBI taxonomy): domain Eukaryota; kingdom Metazoa; phylum Arthropoda; class Insecta; order Lepidoptera; family Nymphalidae; genus Coenonympha; species Coenonympha arcania. Next base: position 15,033,420 of record CM072068.1, on the reverse strand, counting down.
AAGTATACTAATGAAAAAATCAGAAATCAAAATTATCAATGGGATTAATGTATAGTGATTAATTTCCAGGAATATTAAAACCAGCTTTCTAAATACTTTTTGATATAATCAAACAAAGTTAGTTTTGCGGTTAAACAAAAGTGATTCTTAACATTCAACTTCTTTTGTAGTAGTTAAGGAACCCTGTGTACTCAAGTATGACTTGCACTTGTTAAAAAGATAACATCCCGTTCTTGAACTGAATGGGAGTCAATGGGAGCTAATTTTATAAGGACTCGTCAGTTTTTTTTCCACAATGAGATGGGTCTTCGGCGACAATTCTGATAAGAGAAACTGGAGATATACCTACTTTGGCAGCTATTATTTTTTTTAATTATGATACGAGCAAAATGTTCTTATACCTACTTCTGTCCATGTCAGATGCAGTGCGTTTCATAACTTTGCATTGCAATGTCATGCAACGTCATGGCCGTGTCTAGCTACAACACCAAGCTATCTTAGCCAAGCCAGGCCAGTCTCACTTATCACGTGGCCGTCCCGGCTACAAGTACGGGTCCGGACCTCGTTATTTCAGATGGTTGCCGCTCGCAGGCCGAGTTGAGTCTATTTTACGCGCCGTCTGACTACGGCAGCCCTAGTACGTCGTAAGAGATAAAGTTAGGCGATAAAAAGAGCCCACAACAATGCGTTTGTTGCGTGTCGATTTTGAGGGCGGGGCCAGGTGCTATTGCGAACTGAATTGCACTTTTTGTGTCACAGCGCTAGAATCGCTATTTCTTTAAATAATCGTGCGGAGTGGACCTTCTGGTAGGTACTATTTAGTGTTCTGTGGCCAAGCCAAGCGATTTAGCGTTCCAGCGCACAGCTATGCGAAACCTAAGGGGTAAGTTAAAGTCCTTTTCATGAAAGAACGCAGCGCTGTACTCGCGTGACATTGGCATTTTTTGGCAACTTTTGGCATTGTAAACAATCTTTAAAATGCACTAAGCTAGTTAAAAACTCACAAAAATCTACCACAACAACAAACGAACTTGATAACATCGACGAACGACAATATGACCGACCTGTCAAATTTAGTTCCAAAAATCACCGCGGGACTTCTTTCATGAAAAGGACTTTACATACCTTTCTAAGTTACGTTAGTTACGAAAACTTATTCTCATTACTTACCATCAGCTGAAATCACAGTCAAGTACCAACTAAATTGTTGGAGATAAAAAAGGGATTTGCAAAAAACCGAAATACACTCGGGTACAGCCGCAGACAAAACCAAGGCAGCACATTATTATTAAATAGCAGGAACATGATGGAAATGAAAAGAGTTTCTTAATAAAATATCTACAATAGGTACCCATTGTGGAATTTTTTATACATTTTTCATGAACACCCAGTGGGCGTACCTTCGGAGCGTAAAAAACGTAAAAAGGGTGATTTCTTTTGAAAGTTTTATTATATTCTTTCATGTGGTTTACAGCTCTTTTATGAATAATTTCATACTTTCATACCCTTTCATGCAAAATCTTTACAACCATTACCATACATACCATACCATAACATGATGGCTTTCAAACTGAGATGACCTGCAGAACAGATTTAGTATTGACATGCCACAATTTCAATACAATTGCATGAACATTATAAAAATCAATATCGAGCTTCAATAATGCTTACAGATATTACTAGCATAGTCGTAGAGTTACCGACAATTCCGGGACTTAAGTTTTTTTTTTATTCCGACCTCCCGACAACTGTATTAAATTTTTTAGTGATAGTAATCTCACTTATTCCATTACAAATGCGATCATTGAAATTCGAGAACACGGAAAAAAATGTCTAAGACTAGACGAAAAGTCAGAGAGGTATAATGCATTTTATGTGGTATAATGCATAGAACAAAGCAATGAAATGATAAAACAGAATGACAGACAGACAGACGAATAAACGCCTGGCGGTATGTCTATTTAGACAGATACGCGAGAACATGGACTCCGATAAGGAGACACAAACAGACCAACAAATATACAGATAAGTGGGTGGACAGAAGCAGACTAATAAATAGACAAACATACATAGGTACACGTACAAACAACGGATAGGCAGATAAATGGGCGGACACAAGTGTAATCAAGTAAATAGACACTGCAGATCGACTAAAATTGATTACACAGACCATGCATGCGGGGGTAACTATGTAACCAGATGAACAGATACTCAAAGAATGAAAGACAGACAAAGAGAACAGATATAGTTAAGCAGTAGAATAGAGACTGAATGGTTAACATACACAGACGGTCAACGACAGGAATATAGACAGCCAGGTTAATAAATATGAGTAAAAGGAGGGACAATATTGGTGTTACGATAGACAAACAGGCAAACAAGTAATAGAAATTCATTTGCGGTAGCCAAACCTGTTAAACGACGTCTATCCTGCCATTAGGGCTGTCTACTAAAAGAAAAGGTACAATCCAGCATTAGTGCTGCAGTTTCCTCGACCTACCAGAATTTAAAGCTACACACAAAACTCAATCCTAACTCTGCAAGAATAACATTCAAATTCCCACAAAATTTTAAAATCGCAGTTAAATTACGGAAAATTATTCGTAGTGTCGTCACGTAGAATAGATTTTGGACTTTATCTCGAAGTTTGCACGGTAGTTTTTTGATGGATAGTTGTGTATATTGCATGGCACAGACAGGGTAATATGTAGCGGCGGGCCCCGTGATGCGTTTTGTGCGCTCTCCAATTTTTCATGTTAATAGAACAAAGCAAAGATAAAACATTTTGTTATGAGACATACTTGTATACTTAGGTAAAAATCTTTATAAATGTAACCCTAATTAATATTATTCTGACGTACCTAAAGATTTCGCGAGAGTCACTGGCTTCAGGCGGAAAAAAATCGTGGTACCTATTTGACGGTCATTTCAGGAGCTTATGTTCAGGAGTAGATGTCCATCGGCTGAAATGACGACGATTGGGAATAATAACTTTATCTTACCTGCGGTACTAATATACACCTTGTTTAATAGTACACATAATAAGTACCTATTCAACATGCTAGGTAAGTCACGATTCGATTTTAAATTTTAATTTAAAAACCTCGTTAGAAAATCCAAACATAAGTTATATGTTATGCCTACCTTATATTTAAATCTGCCTTGGCTTATATGAAAATCTTTCATTAAATAAATTGGATACCGATATGAACCTTTACGTAGGTATACAGACGCAAACATAAAGGAAGTCTGTCCACACGGATCGTACAAAGCTAATGAGACGGTGACACACGGGAGCCTGCAGACGTTTGATCCTACCGAGGCACAATTTTCAAAGTTTTCGACCCGGTAAACGTTGCTTTGTCATATTAATTATTTCTTACTGAGGGACATAGTCTTTATGCTATTTTATATGAAATCACGTTGTGACCAATGAGAATGGAGCATCAATGAAAAAATTTGCAACAACCGGAAAATTGTTCCTTTTCGGTAGCTTGCCTTGCGTGCGCTGCGTAAACAATTAAAGTTACACGAAAATTATGTATGACGAAATTGTTCTCCTTTAAAAGTTCTAAAAATAATCCGCGATGCTACACTAAATCTTTATCATCAAAGGTTGCCTCATTTATATCGGGATATCTAAAAACCGAAATTAGCAACCATAAAACAGCTAGTCAAATTATAACCGTAACAAAGCGACAACAGAGGGATTAGTACAGGTTTTTGTACGAATTTCGAGTCGACTCGTATCGCACAAACGAATCGAATTCCTCCATACATTTACAGGCAGCGCCATATTATAATATTGACTGCCGCATGTAAGCGATTGTCCATAGATGGCGCTGGCTGTAAATGTATGGAAGAATTCGATTCGTTTGTGCGATACGAGTCGACTCGAAATTCTTACAAAAACCTGTACTAACCACTCAGATATTACGGTCATCGTTTATTCCTTCGTTAAGGTAAGTGCTTGCAGTCGAGCTCGGCATCAAACCCAGTTGCTTAGTTACCCACAATCGTACAAAAGCTAACCCTGATTAAATTCCGCCGACCGCTCTCCTAGAACCATGGCCGCTACAACCTGTTGCGTGGTATAGGCGACTAAGCGACAGCGATGAAAAATTGGTATGATAAAGTAAAAACACTTAAAACAACCTCCACATACATTGTTGGTGGTAAATATGCAACCAGTCTGGTCAGCGGCAGGCGCACTCTAAAAGAATTACGCGATAAAAACAGAGACAGGTTAAGAAAACTTTATAAATAAGCACTATTGCGACCTAAATTGGACAATGCATAGTGTGTCGTAGTTAGTGCTAGAGTCACAATTTACTTAAATAATTTTGTGGGTTAAATCTTCTGTACCCATAAAAGTACTATTTGGTACCTACGACCGTCATTAAAACTTTACAGTACTATTTGGATATTTTCAGACTATGTCTGTATGAAACTATTAAAATAGTACTGCAGAATTACTGTTTTAAGAGGCACCGATCTACTGATCTTATCACGGGTTACGTTTTTACTCTCCATGTACGTAATCCTAAGACTTCCTCTCGTGACTTGGACCGCTCGAACAAATCTAGACTATAACTACAACCTCCGGCGATGTGCTCTGTTCCTGCAGGCTATATCACGTGACTACTAATAGACGTGCCGTTTGTTTATTATACGTTAAAAACTACTGCTATAAATATGTTGCCGATATCTGGTGCAGCGGATCCGTTAGTCAATGCACCGGCTCTAGGACTATAATCCAGTAGGTACGGCGGGCGGGTCGTAAAATCTCTGTGCTACTACGCTGTGTTATCAAATCAAAACTAGCTCGTTATAACAAAAAAGAACTCTTTATTTTACTCAAATTACTCAATCACTTAGTCTTTACAATTATTTCTATTCCGATCTTTCAAACTAAATAACTGCCTGCCCACCCGAAAGCGGCCGTATTTATATGAAAATAAATCTAGCTATCCTTATCACATTTTATGCTTTTCTCTTTCTCAAAATACTCGAAAATACGATAACTTTCTGATGGGCATACATACAATATTAAACCTTAACACTTAGTAAATAAAGTTCACTTTTCAATGTGCATCAGTTTGGTTACAAAAGTGGTGACTCATCTCGACGGTTCGCGAGTTTAGGTAGGTACCTATTATTGTTTATTTGGTAGGTACTGAACGATAATGAGCAACACGAATAGGTACCTATCTATTACAGATACTTTCTTACGCTAAACTAAGATATTCGTCGCTAACAATTCTCCCCACCGGTGCGCAGCACCTCTTCCTGTCGAAGCGACGATGATTCAGCAGGAACTAACACGATGACTCGTCGGCTTGGACGTCGCATTATACCTCCATTAGTTTGAACGTCTAAAATTCTTACTCGTCCATCTGGTCCGGGATACAACTTTATAACTTTACCACGTGGCCAGGTATTTCGTGGAAGCGTCGAATCAACTATTAGCACGATGTCTCCGATTTGTGGATCTCTTGTTTCCTTTCCAGTCAGTTTTCGTGGCTTTAACGTAGGTAAGTACTCATCGATCCATCTTCTCCAAAAATGATCCGTAAGTCTTTGAGCTGTTCTCCAGTTTGCCTTTCCGATTAGATCTTGATCGTTGAACTCTCCTGGAGTCATTGCTCCACATGACCTTCCCAAAAGAAAATGATTTGGTGTTAAGCTCTCTTCGTCATTTGGATCTGTACTAAGATGTGTCAATGGACGTGAGTTTATTATATGCTCTACTTCTGTCATCAATGTATGCAATACTTCTTCTGGTGGGTTTCTTTCATTGAGTACAACTGCCAGTGACGTTTTCACGGATCTAACCATCCTTTCCCAAGCCCCGCCCATGTTTGGAGTTCCAGGGGGGATAAACTTCCATCTTAAGCCCTTTTCTATGGCGGCTTCTTCTAGTTCTTTGCTGGCCTTGCAGAAATTAGATGCATTGTCACTCACGATTACTTTTGGTGTTCCGCGTCTAGCAGCCATACGGCGCAATGCCATGATCATTGAGCTAGCGCTTAATGAGGGTAGTAATTCCAAGTGGACAGCTCTGGTTGTGAGACATGTGAATAATGCTCCCCACCGCTTTTCGACTCTTCTTCCCACAGTTACTGTCATTGGTCCGAAATAATCCACGGCAGTACTTGAAAATGGATGTTTATGGACTTGTAATCTTTCAACTGGCAGATCTCCCATTGGTGGAATCTGTGGTGTACTTTTCCTTAATTTGCACCATTGGCATTCATGCGTGACCTTTTTTACTGCAGTTCGTAATCCAAGGATCCAATATCTTTGCCTTATCTCATTCATTACCGTTAATGTGTTTGCATGCAGGAATCTTTTATGGTAGTCATCAATGAGTAACTGTGCTATCCGTTGTTTCCCATCTAAAACGACTGGATTAGTGTTGCTGTATAAACATTTCTGAGTTCGGCTTCTTAGTCTCATTATATTGTTATCACTTAGATAAACATCTATCTTTTTTAATCGGCTTGAATTTTCTAGGGGTTTACCTTTCTGTAAATCCGTTAACTCTTTTCTAAAACTCTCTTCTTGGCTTCTTTTGATAAGAAATTCTTCTGCTTTACACAAGTGTTCTTCTTGTAAAGGAATGAGTTTCAGATTTGTCTGTCTTTTTGTTATTTTCATTCTTCCTGTATTCTTCCTCTGAGGTTTTGGTCTTGGATTCCACGTGTCATCTTTGCATTTAGCGGCATTAACCTTTTCCATTTTCTTCTTTCGTAACAACTCTAAGAACTGAAATACTCTTGCTGTCGCTCGGAGCAGTTTTGTCCATGAAGAAAATCTACTTGGATCTGGTCCCTCTATAGTTGAAACTCTTAAAGTAGCAACTTGTACTTCTTTTTCTTCTAAATTCCCAGAACATTTCTCAAATCTTCTCACGGGCCAATCTTCTTCTTCTCTTCGTAGAAATGTTGGACCTTGAAACCATCTTGCAGTGTAATCAAAATTGTTAGGTGTACCTCTCGTTGCGTCATCGGCAGGATTTTCTTTTGTGGGAACCCATCTCCATTCTTTAATATTCGTTATTTCTTCAATTTCTGCAAGTCGATGGGCTACAAAGGTTTTGAATTTCCGAGGATCGGCTTTTATCCATTGCAAAACTGTACTTGAATCTGTCCAAAATGTTTTCTTCAATACATGCAGATTCATTTCTTTTTCAATAGTTGCTGTCAACCTGGTTCCTAATAAAGCCGCCTGTAGTTCTAGTCGCGGAATTGAAACAGGTTTTGTTGGAGTTACTCTAGCTTTTCCAGCAATTAACGCAACGTGCACCTCCCCGTTAGGCCTCTTTGTTCTCCAGTAAACAGCCGCAGCGTAGGCTTCCTCACTAGCATCTGTGAATGTATGTAATTCTCCTTCCTGTGAATATGGCGAGATGCACCTAGGAACTTTGAGGTTAGTTAAGGAAGCTATGTCTACTAGATACTTAAGCCATGACTGTACTTGTTCATCTTGAATTTTTTCATCCCAATCTATTTTTGTCCTCCATATGTCTTGAATTAACTTTTTCCCTTGAATTAATACCGGCGTTGCAAATCCTAGTGGGTCAAATGTTGACATAACTGCACTTGTTACTTCACGCTTGGTTGGAATCTTTTGGCCATTGACAAGTTCTTTTGGTGTATTTCGCAATCCAATATTAAAGGCCAATGCATCTTCCTTTACCAACCACTTTAAACCAAGAGTCTTTTCTTCCTTTGTGATGTCCAAGGAGTCTTCATTTATAGTTTCTGTAAATTCTTTAATCACATCTAAGCTGTTGCTGGCCCATCCTTTCAAGTGAAAACCGGCCTTTTCATGAATTTCTTTGACTTTTGCCGCTGTTTCTTTTGCCTTCTCCGCTGTGGTAAAACTTTGCAAATAATCGTCCATGTAGTGATACTTTTCGATTGCCTTTACTGCTTCGGGTTCATATTCTTCGAATTCCTTTGCGTTCTTGTTCATGACATATATTGCTGTTGCAGGAGACGAGGCAGCTCCAAAAATTACTGAAGTCATACGGAACTCTTCAGGTTTCTTCGTTCTATCGTCTCCACGCCATAAAAATCTTAAACTGTCTCGGTCTTCATGCCTTATTTTGATACGGAGAAACATTTCCTGGATATCTGCCATTACTGCTACTGGCCCTTCTCTGAATCGCAGTAAAACTCCAAAAAGCGATTGAAGTAGGTCTGGCCCTGCCAACAGTGCATCATTAAGGCTCTTCCCTTCAAATTTTGCTGCTGCATCAAACACGATTCTTGGTTTCTTTTTGACTGGATGAACAACTGCAAAATGGGGTAGATAGAACGTTCTACCAATGGTAGTCGTTTCCGGTGCCTTTTCTGCATATCCTTTCTGTAACAAATCTTCAATTTGGTCTTTGTAAGATGTTTTTAAAGCAATGTCCCGATCCAATTTCTTCTCGATATTGATTAACCGACGAAAGGCTTGAGCATAATTATTAGGCAGGGTTTCATCATCTCTTTTCCACAAAAGACCTGTTTCGTATTGGTTGCAGGGTAATTTCTTCGTAGTTTTTTCCAAAACTTCTAAAGCTCTGCGATCGCTGTCGTTACTCGGCAGATTTGGTTGGACTCCTAGTGATTCCAATTTAAAATGTTCCTTGACCATTTCTTCAACAATGTCTTCTTTTACTCTGCAATTGCTTACAAAATTGACTACTGCGTTGGCTCCTGTATCATATCCATGCAAAACCCAACCAAGCTGAGTTAGTGACGCAACTGGTTTTGACCCTCTTCCCTTTTTCAACTGTCTAGTAACAATCAACTCCCAGTTGTCCTGTCCTATAAGAAGCATAGGTTTCTCGCTAGTGTAAACCAGTTGTTCCTTGATGTCATTTAAGTGCGGGCAATCTTTAAGTATCTTTACATCGACTTCTTGCTCCGTTAATTTTAAACCCTCAATCGTTCTTGCATTTAGTATTGTTGTTTCTTTCCTATGTGTACCTTGTATCTTCAAAGTGATTTTTTGAGAGTTTTTGTTCTTCAGTTCTTTTCCCCCAATTGTCTGTAGAGTCAGCGATTCTTTGTCTCCTTCTATTCCAATTCTTTCAGCAATGGAAGAATCTAATAAAGTTATCGTGGAGCCTTCATCCAACAAAGCCAAAATTTGTGCTTCTCCTTTCGGTCCAAAAAGTTTTACAGGTACTATCTTCAAATACACTTTACCTTCTGACATAGTAGCGTGAACCGATGCTATTTTTGCTTCTTCATTGTCACTGTAGTAGTAACTATCTTCGCCGTCGTCGAAGTCTACGTTATTACAAGATTCTTTGTTTTGCTGGAAAGTCACAAGAGGCTGTTCAGAGTGAAGGGCTACATGGTGCCACCGCCTACATTTCTTGCATGGTGGAGCTCTGCATACCATTTTCTGGTGCTTAAAGCGAAGGCACTTGAAACACATTCGTGCTCTCTTAGCTATATTCCACCTTTCATCTACATCAGCTTCTTTAAATTTTCTGCATGCTAATAAGCTATGATCTCCATCACACATGACGCATGGATATTTGGGTCTTTCCGTCGTTGGAGTTAGTATGCCTTGATAAGTTGATCCTTGTGCTTCTTCAATTGCTTGCGTAGTGTGAATTGACCTTCTTGTATGAGGCGTACTTGTTAGTTGAGGCTTCTTTGGGTCTCCAAGTTCGGGCGGTGCGAAAGCTCCATAATTCTGTATCTCTTCAGCTAAAAATAAATCGATGACATCTAAATCTGCTATCTCTATATTTCTATATCGACCATTAAATGTGACGAACCTGTCATGCATATTTTCAGACATCTTTTCTCTGATGCAGTTGGATGTTTCTGGTGAGTGTAGGTATTGTGGTTTTTTCAACGTTCGGATGATGGAGATAGATGCTCTCACTTGACTGGCAAATCTACACATATCTGCTGGTTTATTTATTACCGGTTTTATTTTCTTCATTTTTTCCAGCTCAGCAAGCGCCAAAGATCCTGGTCTTCCAAATCTGTCTTCCAAGTGCTGTATCACAATACCTGGGTCATCAACGGTATTAATTAAACATTCAACTGCCTCTTTTGCAATTCCTTGCAAAGCCTTTCGCAGACGTGCTCGATTCATCGCATGCGTAAAATTTGTTGCTGACTCGACATACGCCTTCTTAAAACTGATCCATTCCGAACTTGCACCGGTGAATGTGGGTAACTCTATAATGTCTCTATTTTTAGAATTCATTTTCCTGAGTTCTTGCGCTAATAATTCTATTCCAGATTTATTCACTTGCTGGTGTTGGTTAGTATCATATTCCTCTGTTTCAATAATCGATCTTTCCACATTAGTTGGCTCGTATGTTTCATCTTCCTCCTCTTCTTCTAATGCCTTAATTGCTGCTTGAGCCAGTTTCATCTTAGCTCGGGCAGCCTCATATTCACTCTGCGCTAGTTCTAACTCAACTTCTGCCCTCTTTTTACTCGTCGTAGCGCGTACATCAATACGCTTCGGCTTGTAGGTATTCAAAGAGGTGCGCCTTAGATCTAGCGCCCGTTGGCGAGATTCTTTAGTGTTAACTTTTAGTCTTGATATTCCTTTCAACGGCTCAACAGTCTGGGTAACGTCACCTGAGTAAGTAGTAAGTACCGCAATGTTCCTTTCCACGGGCGTAGATTCCGTACTCCTACTAATTCTCCCTCCAGTCTGCTGCACTGAAGTGTTTTCCACTGTGACGTTATCCTCGGACGGAGGCGTCATGATCGTAGATGGAGTAACGCTTGTCGTACCGGTCGTAGTTTCAGACGGCGTACTCACATTTTTATCTCTCGACGTGAAAGACTCCTCCGCGTTCTTTGAGCGCATTGTTTCAGATCGCGTAGTTGGCATTCTTCCTTATAAAAATCACCCAATCCGTCTCTGAAGGACCAAATTAATGTTGCCGATATCTGGTGCAGCGGATCCGTTAGTCAATGCACCGGCTCTAGGACTATAATCCAGTAGGTACGGCGGGCGGGTCGTAAAATCTCTGTGCTACTACGCTGTGTTATCAAATCAAAACTAGCTCGTTATAACAAAAAAGAACTCTTTATTTTACTCAAATTACTCAATCACTTAGTCTTTACAATTATTTCTATTCCGATCTTTCAAACTAAATAACTGCCTGCCCACCCGAAAGCGGCCGTATTTATATGAAAATAAATCTAGCTATCCTTATCACATTTTATGCTTTTCTCTTTCTCAAAATACTCGAAAATACGATAACTTTCTGATGGGCATACATACAATATTAAACCTTAACACTTAGTAAATAAAGTTCACTTTTCAATGTGCATCAGTTTGGTTACAAAAGTGGTGACTCATCTCGACGGTTCGCGAGTTTAGGTAGGTACCTATTATTGTTTATTTGGTAGGTACTGAACGATAATGAGCAACACGAATAGGTACCTATCTATTACAGATACTTTCTTACGCTAAACTAAGATATTCGTCGCTAACAAAATACTCCTCCTGCGTAGAATTCGGGTTTTCTCTTTCACTCGGGAACCATGGCCTTTTCCAGGATAAACATTAGCACATGTTAAATGTTAAGCAAGGTACAAGCTATCTCCAAGTTGAAATCCAGCAAAATTGGCTCAATAGTTTGGTGTAAATAAATAACAAGCTTACAAACATACAGCATGACAAATAACTAACTTTCGCCTTACTGATATTATTGTGAAGGATTCTTACTGAAAAAAAAAGATACCTAAAAGTGATGTGATCGTAAACTATACCTAGGTCCTAGGTATGAATTTTTAGATTTCGAAGCAATGACTGTTTCATACAGTAGAATCGATAAGGTAACAGGGCTACGGCTGCTGCTAATTTGATCACGTAGAGCCCCGCATATAGGTAGTTTAGCGTTCTAGATCCAACGCTTACTCTGAGCTTTGTGACGTGGGTGGAGTCATCTCTGTTGTTGTTCTTAGTAAGTCTGTGCTGCTGAGAGTGATTTCTCGTCGGGTTATGAGAGTGAAGGAATAGAGACGCACACACACAGTTGTGCACCATATATCCCGGTCGAATGGAATATGTCGGTAAGCGCGTTGGGCATTTTTTGAGATGGGAAAAACCATTGAACTCGTGAAACTTTTACCGTTTCCGTTACAACTATTGCTGCCATCGCTGTAGGCATATTAAGCTTTTGTAGTGTAGGTCTGATGATTCAAAAAATACATAGGTACATACGAGTAACAAGAAAACTTGAAAAAGTTTTCACTTCTGTCTACTCTTCTGGAGTAGGTACTACTGTTTTTTTTATTATTATTACTATGAAATATGACTACATACGTAGGGTAACTCAAAAATGATAGATAACTCAAACTTAAACTTAAATGTGTAGAAACTAAAAAGTCACAGTACAGCGTAAACGTTCTATTTCGCATTCATTCCAATATCAACTTGTTCGGAAGACAGAGTTGGAAATGGAAACACAATTAAATATAATGAAATCAAGTAACATGTTCCAAAATGTCGTTGATATACAAAACATGAGAAATACCTTACCATAGGAATTTAAAAGTCAAAAAATAAATAAACTGGTACCTACTTAGTTGCTATGGTGTTTTACGTGAATAAATGTAATTAATTCTTTGATCAAATTAGCCATCGTAGGGTGTAATTTTTGGGTGAAAAATATTTTGTATGTAGTTGCAACGCCAACCTCCCGATTTTTATGTCTTTCATGGACTGATTCTGTATCGTTCAGTTTTTTAGTTAGCAACTTTCGTTGTGGAGGTGAAAAATCCTATTATTGCATTATTTTTGTACAATTTATTTCAATTCTTGCTTAACCCGGTGGAGAAGAAGATTTTTATCCTCTGTCAGAGAACAAAATCGGGGGATAAATTTTTATCCCCTGTCGGGCAGGATCCTCAAAAACTTTGTAAGAAGAAGTATTGACTTTATTTAAAAAAAATCGGTTTACGGACGATCGATTTACTTGATAACGTCAAAATTGGCCTCTCCATCGCTTGTTGCGCGCTCTCGCTTGCACGCACAGGCTCAGGTGGAACGTTACGCGGAACGTTACTATTTTTCATGTGTGTTGCTGGTGTTCATCAATTTATTAAACGTTATCACGTCAAAAAATTGTGTTAATATTTTCGTCAAAAAGTCGACATATTTTACGTGTAGGTATATCAGCGCGATACATAGACGCTGTATTAATTAATAATATCTAATTAATACCGCTCTCGTCTCTCTTTGATTGGATCACCCGCCGATATCAGACTGGTGGCAATCGAAAAGGTATTCCCGAATTGATTTCGAACTGAACGCCAATTAATCATTATCAATTGACGTATTGAACTCGTATATCACCCCATGCCAGCTAGGCGATTCGCGTACTGTATACACACACTGAGTGAAGTGAATCAGAACATGAAATGAAAAATTATCTTTACGTCTATAGATATAGACTATAGAGTGTAAAATTGAATGGATTTCAATATAAGAACCAAAACAATGCTCGACTTTCCTTAGCGCGATTTTTGACCTAGTAAAAGACTGTGATTTTTGTGTTTTGAAGTACATTCAATTTTACGCTCTATGAGCAAGTCTATGTGGATAGAGACGTAAAATTAATTTTTATTTTTTGCAACTGCAAAGTCTTGGGATTAATTGTATCTCACATAGCCAGGCGTGTCACTTACCAGCAGGTGAACGCCTTGCTCGTATGCTCATTCTATTTTGAGTGGCTTCCGTGAGCAAGGGCAAACAACATCTGTTGTATCAGCTATAACATTATAGCAGCAAAATAAAACATAACCATCTTGGCGCAAACGGTTAAAAACTGGTAAAAATTGGGTACAATCTATATCCGTCCAAATTTTAGCCAAATTGGTTCAGTAGTTCGGGCGTGAAGAAGTAACAAACATACAAACTTTTGCCTTCATGATTATAGTGTGGTAATAGCTACTTCGAAGTACAATTTTTCCGTCATTTTTGAAAGGTTTTAAAGGTTTCAATGCCGCACTAACGAAGGCATGCACAATTGCGAACTTGGGCTATTCATACCGTTCAACAGGCCTAGCATAAGAACGCTATCTCCTTTCATGTCACATTGACAAATTACTTATCATTATAACGGAAGTGAGTATAAGAAAAGCTGTGGCATTAATGACGCTATTGGTATTAAATAATTATTTTACTTTGTCATAATTAGTTGATAAAATCAATAAATACAGTATTTATCTTACCACGTAGGGCTAACACACAAAATTCAAGTTTAAAATATGTTTGTGGTTTATAATTCTAAAAAAATATTTAATAATCTGTATATTAAGCTGATTAATACTGAGATGAATAATCAAAAACCTGTTTTAATTCCATTCTATTTTAAAAATCTAGATTTTAGAGGTGGCTTAGTAACAATATTAATTATTTATTTATTGAAATTGTGCCCTACGAAATTCCATGTATGAAAAGGTGAAAAATACCATTAGAATAGTTGATCTCGCTTATCAGCTTTAACGGCCTACAAGCCGTATTTAGGTGATTATGAATGAAATTTTATGCAAAAACTATAAAGACAATTACTTTCAAATTTACACGTCATGTATTTTGGGTCTTTAATCTAAAATCGCTTAGAAGCAGAAACACGATTGGATAAAATTTTCTCGATAGAAAGTTCTCCCAAAAGTTGCTCCAAAATCTCAGTTTTTTATGTTTTATCGGAAACTACAATGGATGTAATTGTAATTTTTGTTTTAATGTATCGGTAATAATAATATCCTAAAACGCTTAGAACAGATTTTTGATAACTGGCTTAGTTTTTGAGTAATTAGGTAAAACGTCGTTTTTCTGCTATATTCTTCCGCGACGCTGCATGTCGCACCTACCAAATCTCCGTAAGAGTGAGAAAGACAAAAATAAATTCAATTAATCCCCTTAATGCACTTTATTACAGCTGTTGATGAAACGATACAAGATATATCTTGGCGTCTAAACCCACGTGATATACTAGACCATGGTTTGAAATTGGAACGGAAGCGGAAACGGCAGTTGGCAGCGGCAAGATGGCGGCACGCAGGCATTCTTTAATGAGGCTTTACTGTCCCGTGTGCCAAAATTGTATTGCGTATTTGGTATCCCATATATTCACATTTGAATTTTGGCATAAACATCGCTTGCCTTTTGTCACTTTGACATTTTAATACTTTCCGTTATTCCCACCCATTGGAATGGGTTAATAGTACAGCAACGATATTTATATAGCATCGAATACATAGGCAATGTTTACAGATAAGAAAAGTAATTATATATGTACTATTACTATTTATACTTGAACTGAAGTCCGAAAACGTCGAAGACAATATCGTCATACTTCCTCGTAGCACATGCTACGGTGATTCGTAGCATGTGCTACGCGGAGGCTAGAGGGGAAAAGGAGATTATAATATTTATCGTCACTATCAGACATAAATGGTTTATATAATTAAATAATATATTCTTTATTAATAGCAACAAAGGCTCACATTTTGTTAGTAATACATGAAAAAAATTGTTTCTCTCTTAACTCTTAACTCTTTAAACATAAAAAAAAAAATAAGGTTTCTAGCCTTTGTACCAGTAATAAAGGGTCATTTATGGTTGAGTTGTATAAATTCAGAGTAGGGCTTCTTTAACCTATGCCCAACTTATAGGTAAGTTTCTACCGAGGAAGACTACTAAGAGGAAATTACAAAATTCAAAAAAAAAATCAAATTGTACAAAATAATAACTTAATTGTTATCGGTAATATATTATTTTAACAATTTCAAGTAATATATGGAGGTAAGTTCGGCTTTCCAAAATAACATTTAATTCGGTGACGTAGTAAAATAACCCACTGTCTAATAAAAATACGACCCAAGGAGCAAGACCAGAAAAGAAAATTAAAGGCCTTTTCTCTCTTGTAAAGCTGACCCTACATCACACATTAAAGCACACTCGGTGCACGGCGCACCGTAAGTTTAGTAATCAACCAACAAATTACGCCGAGATAGGTTTATATCACAGCTTACAAAAAATAGGAACGATTTTTCAATACACAACTTTTGAACAAATGAGCTATCGTTATGGTAAGTGTGACGTAGGTTGTGGCATATGATCGTTATAGCTAAGAGGATTAAATATTCCAGCACAAGTCTATAATTTACTTAAAAAAAACATAAAAAATATTTACGATATTGTTTGTAAGACGTACGAACTTATTGGTATATAAGCCAGAAATTTAGAAGTGTTAAACATAAACGTCGAAACATACTCGTACAGTGTGAAATTTTCTTACGTATAAATATAAACCGGTCAATACTACTTTCATGTAGTCAAGAAAAACTATTTTATTGATTCCTTTTTTTACTGTTAGTACTTCACTGCAATCTCACCTGACGGTAATGTGAAGATGCAGCATAAGATGTTACCGTAATAAATTGGAAGGAGTCAGCAACCCCTTTTTCTTGTTGCAAACCCAACGATTTCTACCCAGCATCGCACAGGAACGCCAAATATCTTGGTGGTGTGTCTTTGTCCTCTTTCGTCCGTCATCGTTAACGGCGTACAAGCCGTATTTAAGTGATTTTGAATGCAGTTTTACGTAAAAAATGTAAAGACAATTACTCTCAAATTTGGACGTCATGTATTTAGGGTCCTTAATCTAAAATCGCTTAGAAGCAGAAACACGATTGGATACAATTTTCTCGATAGAAAGTTCTCCCAAAAGTTGCTCCAAAATCTCAGTTTTCCTGTTTTTTATCGGAAACTACAGTGGATGTAATTGTAATTTTTGTTTCAATGTGTCTTTAATAACAATATCCAAAAACGTTTAGAAACCGATTTTTGATAACTGGCTTAATTTTTGAGCAGTTAGGTAAAATGTCGTTTTTCTGTTATATTCTTACGCGACGCTGCATGTCGCACCTACCAACGTATCCATGAGAGTGAGAAAGACAAAAATAAATTCAATAAATCCCCTTAAACTATTGTCAATACTGTTGACAGTGCGGTGCGGTTCGCACGATTCATGCTGTTAGATATGAGGTCAGCATTATGGAAATTACCCGACGGAATCGGCCCGCCCAGCAAACAAGTGTGAAGCCCCGGCGACTGACGAGACCAATTGATTTCCGAAATTGGGACCATCGCGTCAGGGTTGATGGCTAATGTGTTTTTAATTAAAATCTGTGGGGGCATGGCGCCAGCGATTTTTTTTGACGAGAAATCCTACGTCTTTTTGCGGTTTCGAGTGCATTATTTTGTTAGGAATCACAGAACACATAAGATCTACTCTGTTGTTGTAAGTGTTCTGTGAAGGAAATTTATAATAAAAATGAGAAAAAGTTAGATTTTGGAGTAACTTTTGGGAGAACTTTCTATCGAAAAAATTGTATCTAATCGTGTTTGAGTGATTTCAGATTAAAGACGTAAGATATATATGACGTTTAAATGTGAAAGTAATTGTCTTTATAGTTTTTAAACTGCAGGTCACTAAAAATCGCTTAAAACGACTGTTTACGCCACTAAGCAGTCCGTCCTTACTTGATCTCTCTCCGATTGTGTCGCAGCTGTCGTAACATCGTATCGAGAGAGTATCGTATCGAGAGAGTAGGAATAGATAATGCACCTGTGTTCGCGCGCGCTTCTGCACTATAATAATACTGCTGACGGAAATTCTCAGCAGAGAGCAGTCTGAAGGATAATTATGTTTATTTTGGCCAACCCTAGTTAATATAATATAGGGATGCTACGGGGCGGAGGCAATTAATGTCGTTATATTTCGCGTGTTTGAGGAATATGACCGCTTCACAGTGACGTCTGCTGATACGAGTACCTACCTACCATATACACCTAAATTATAGGCGAACGTTAATTTGGTTGGTCGTTAATTAATCTTCAAACGGTCCACTGCTTGCAGATAACGAGCCATGAGGGAGTGTTTCTACTGAAACGATGAATATTGATACTATATCAGAATGTTGGTTTTATTATCTTACTAGCGACCCGGTCGGCTTCGCACAGGTGTTATTGTGGCATAACGATAATTAATAGTTGGGCATATAGTATCGCGAAGTTTTTTGTAGTTATTGATATGTACTTTATATCGTAGAACATACTTTTGTTCTATCATCAATAGTTAGTAATCCGCAGCGCATGCGACGTATAATGTTTTATGCCATTTTCTACACAATGGGTTACGTAATTACGTTAGTAAAGTTTAAGTAAGGATTCTTATTAACTGACTAGCTTTTGCGCGCGGCTTCGCCCGCGTTAATTTCGATTTTTCACAAACCCAGAGATTCAGATTTTTCAAAAACCTAAATTTCCTTATCAACCTTAACCTTTATACTTACTTTCTAGAAAGTAGCTTATGTGGTAATTATAGGATATCGTCTATCTCCATTTCAAATTTGAGCCAATCATTTCCAGGACAAAAAGTAGCCTTTGTATTAATCCAAGTAACAATCTTTCACCACTTAAATTTCCAGCCAAATCGGTTCAGTAGTTATGGCGCGTAGGAGTAGTACTTCTCTCGCGTGAACTTAGTTTTTACACAAATTTTGCGGTAAAGACGGATTTTCCAGAACAAAAGATAAGCTGTATGATAATCTAGGATATCTTCTATCTTCTCGCAATATTGTAACTAAATCTTTTCTGTAGTTACAGCATAAAGGTATTTCTACGGCGAAAATTACGGTTTTTCACATATTTCTCAGAATCTATGGATATTTCCGGGATAAAAGTAGCCTATGTATTAATGCACGATGTAATCTATCTCCATTCCAAATTTCAGGCAAGTCTGTTCAGTAATCGCAGCGTAAAGGATTTTTCTCCTGCGTGGAATTCGATTTTTCAAAAATCCCGTTAAGCCATGGCTTTATCCGGAATGAAAAGTAACCTTAGTTCTAAATCATTACATAATTTACCTCTGATCCAAATTTTTGTCAAATCGCTTCAGTAGTTACGGCGTAAAAGAGTTTTTCTCCCGCGTGAATTTTGGGTTTTCACACATCTCGCGGAAACCATTAGTTTTTTCGGGATAAAAAGTAGCCTATTCATTAATCCAGGATATAATCTATATCCTTTCTAAATTTCAGTCAAGTCCGTTCAGTAATTACGGCGTGAACGATTTTAATCTGGCGTGGAATTCAATTTTTCAAATATCCCGCAAAAACCGTGTAATTTTCCGAGATAAAAAGTAACCTAAGCGCTAGATCATTATATAATGGACCTCTAATTCAAATTTTAGCCTAATCGTTTCAGTAGTTGCGGCGTAAGGGAGTTATTCTCCCGCAGGAATTTTGGTTTTTTACACATCCCGCAGAAATCATGGATTTTATAGGGATCAAAAGTAGCCTATGTATTAAACCGGGATATAATCTACCTCCATCCCAAATTTCAGACAAATCGATTCAGAAATTGCGACGTGAAGGAGTATTTCCCCCGCGCGTATTTCTATTTTTTACAAATTTCGCGGGAAATATAGATTTTTGTGGGATAAAAAGTAGTCTATTTGTTAATCCAGAACATAATTTATCTCCATTTCAAATTTCAGCCAATTCTGATTATTATTTGCGGCATGAAGGAGTATTTCTTCATACAAACTGTGGACCCCCATTGAATCTCCTTAGGGGTAGTCTCGTTAGTAGGGGTAGAATTAAAAAATCGAGGAACTTTGTTTTTTTTTATCTAGAAGCCTACTCACTGATTTTAATGAACATAAATTGAAAATAGACGGATTTCCATGTATCTAAAATTCAATTCCTTATTTAACCCCCTTACTAGTAGAATTTCAAAAAATCCTTTCTTAGTACACATCTAGGGTGTTTAAAGAGTATTCCCTGAAAATTTCATGGTTCTACGTTCAACCGTTTGGGCAGTAGCTTGTCCAAAAGCCATCCAGCCGGGACCACACGTTTTCTAGTTTCAACCCCCTTTTAAAGAGTTAGGGGTAAAATTTCCAAAATCCCTGGGACACCCATTCTCTTATTTTTATCCGGAAGTCTATATTCCAATTTTCAAGAATCCCACTTGAATAATGAGGGACTTTCATACAAACCTAAATCCCCTATTTAACCCCCTTAGGGGTAGAATTTCAAAAAATCCTTTCTTAGCGAGCGGTTTGGGTTCACAAAGAATCTTCCCTGAAAATTTCAAGTCCCTACGTTCAGCCGTTTGGGCTGTAGCTAGTCTGTCAGTCAGTCACTCATGACAAAGACTTTTATAGTTATAGATGAACACCAGCAACACACATGAAAAACAGTAACGTTCCACCTGAGCCTGTGCGTGCAAGCGAGAGCGCGCAACAAACGATAGAGAGGCCCGATAAAAATTAACTACATAAAATAATGATTATGACGTTATCACGTAAATCTATCGTCCGTGAACCGACTTTACAGACAACCAATTTTTACACCAAGGGTTACGTTACTAAAGTTTTATTAAGGATTCTAATTAACTGACAATAACTTCTGGACGACTGGAAATATTTGGACATTGTTAGAATCCTTACATCATTTCGAGCAACATAGGCTGTGCATAGGCTATATTTTTTTGGAAAAGTCGTTTTACCACAGGGCAGTCGTGTTTTTTTTTAATCGTTTTTCTGTTATGTTCTTCCGCAAGGCTGCCTGTTGCACTCGCCAACGAGGGTGCCTGTCGCACGAGAGGGAAGAGGACGAAAGTAAAATTGGTCTACGGCTTAACGTTTATTTCTATGCAGGCGATGTCACGGGGAACAGCCGGCGGGCCTATAAAAGAGATGTATTAAGGTCATAATAAAATGAATATAAAACCCGTACAAAGCTCGCATAAAGCCGGCTGTTGCGCAACTCTTCATTACGTCGATGAGGCCATTTGAACCCTTTTTAATTGGAATAAACCTCCTGCGGCTCAATTAAAGGACAAAGGCCAACAAAATATTATTTTACTTATTTATGTGTGCGTGAGTTTCACAATCACAAACGCATATTCTTAAACTCTTTACGTATCGTGATTATGTGATAGGTATGATAAACCACTCTGTCAAACTCCATACGAAAAGAATGACAAATTACCGATTTTGACAGAGTGGGGCGTGTCTTCGTGGATTGTAATATCTATAATAACGTATACATTTAAATATACGAAGGGGAAGTATAGACCAATTTTCCGTATCTCTAAAACCAAAATTTATTCATGCCAATTTCGATGGAAATGTTCTTGAAGTTGAACTACATTATTTCCCCTAAAATTTAGAGGATGCGAAGAATCGTAAGTGTTCCTACACACGGGCGACTGGCCACGGCCACAAAACATCGCCACGACATATTTTCTGAGTTTTCATACATTTTACGCGCCGCATACGGTGAGGCTGATGGCCGCCAGACGCTACAAATCACCGCTGCTCACTTGTTAGGGTTCCGTAAAATGTCTAAAAAAATACCGTTCCCCCCCCTTATCTCTGGAGTTTACCAATCGAAAAATCTCAAATAATTATGGTCAATAGGAATTTACGTATATTTTACAGAAAAACTATAGCCAATGCTCTAACTAGCATAGTTTTTTTGATATTAACAATAAACCTCTACAAACAAAGTTAGTTTTGCGGTTCATTAACAAAGGTAATTATTACCGTTTTACATCTTTGGTCGTTACAGTTTTGGTCGTGTCTTCAGTACTTCTTGAGAACGGAACCCTCGGTGCGCGAGTCCGACTCGCACTTGGCCGGTTTTTTTTTGCTCGCAATAGCCACAAGATACTTACCACTCGCGCGCCTGACGCAATTAAATCTTTTTCATCATAGCCGCAGCCATACACTGAGACAAATCTAAAGTCAAAAGCTCCGTAATGACAGCTGATAAAGTACGAATTAAGGCAAACAGCCGACCAAACGTAAAACGGTTAAAAGCGCCCGAACCGTGTTAACCGTAGGAGTAAGGGTATTTTGATGTTACGTGTCCAAAACAATCAACGGTGTCGTTTTTGCATTTTCGCTATACTGTCTCGGAATATTTAGCAGATATTTCAAATAACATTGTAGTTATATGACCATGGATGAAACATTATTAATAATAATTAATCATAAACTGACATTTACAATAATTCTTAATTAATTTATTTTCTATTGACATTTATAACGGTTTTATTGTGTTTTGACTTAAATATAATTTGTAGATTATCTTAATTTTTTTTTTTAATATTATGTTCAGTAAATATTCATACACCATAATATGGTAGAATGTATAAGGACCATAAATATTAGTATAAGACCTTAATTGTACCTACATTCTTATGAATAAATTTATTTTATTTTATTTATTTTATTTTATTTTTTAAACTTACCGTAAGCGTTCCAAATTCACCTTACGTAATTATAATTCGACCTTGTAAGGTCAAATTTATTTTAGACCAGAAATCCATTTTTCTCAGTGCACCCGCAGTACTATAATGGATTATAGTACTGCGGGCGTAGGTAGGTGTCACCAACAGTATGTGTCAACCACAACTTAAAATTGGCTGTCGCACGCTACAACTCTGTAACTGCTTCTATAGCTTGCGGTGCTGTGTGCGGTGATCCTAAGTGTCTGTGGCATAAATAATAATATGGAGTTATTACAAAGAGTTTAGCCCAATCTATTGTTCAGGAATCGAACCCAGGCCATACCATAAGTACACACCATGCCTTACCGGGGAAGTTGTCAGAAATGAAGGCGGAAAAGTTGAATGGTGTTAGTTAAGTAGCATATATTATGTAAACGACTGCATTCAACTCG
Organism: Coenonympha arcania; assembly: GCA_036785405.1. Lineage (NCBI taxonomy): Eukaryota > Metazoa > Arthropoda > Insecta > Lepidoptera > Nymphalidae > Coenonympha > Coenonympha arcania. Next base: position 15,010,663 of record CM072068.1, on the reverse strand, counting down.
CGAGTCAACAAAATGTATTCCAGCTTCATTAAAAAGGGCCAGGTTATAGGTACCCACCAGGTAAACGACTTCGCCCGTAATGAGGCGCTTTAACGAAGCTTTTAATGACTCTTTTACAACAATATTGTTTACACTGACAACTTTATACTTCGTCGCGAGTTTGTAATTTATAACACTCTAGATGCGGATATAAAAGTTTACTTTAGACACAAGTGAGCGGGAAGTTCGCCTGGTGAATATTACAGCAAAAGCAGTTTATTTTTATTTTTAGGGTTTGACCTCTAAAAGAAAAAAAGGAAATCGTTATAGGATCGCTTTTTAGTCATATAAAAGGGTGATAATTGTGTATTCGCAAACAGATTTTTATTCATTTTTATCCCTGATAGTTTTTGTTAGATTTATTGCTCAAAGTGTCGACAAAACTAATATTGAAAGAATATTAAATTAATTAAGATTAATAGGGATACACTTTACAGGAAACATAAGATTAACTGGTACAATTTTTTGATATTGACATTTATTGTCAAGGAAAAATGATTCCAATATTTTAACTTTTCCTACCGAAAATACCAAAAAAAATTGGTTGTCTGTAAAGTCGGTTTACTGACGATAGTTGAACGTGACAACTCTCGCTTGCACTTCAAGCCTTACATGGAACGCCATGGAGCGAGGTAACACGAGCGAGGTAACGCCGGTAACGCCGGATGAGTCATGTTTTTTTGTGCGTGCAGCCGGCTCTATCGATTTATAAGACGCCGTCACGTCAAAAAAAAAATTATTATAAAAACCAGTAAAGCCATTACGGTAGAGATTTGTTGCAAACACAGTGACACCAGCATTTTATATATTAGAAGGAAGAAAGAAGATTGATTCTCTTCGAATTATAAAACAGTATCTGTTTCAGTGAATTCAGTCAATGAGCGCGCAGAATTTGCTGACGATTACGATGAATACGCTTTCCTTACACAACCCCTGTTGAAATTGAGATAATAGACGCAATATCACATCAGCCGTGAATCGTGATAAGGGCATTATTATATTTAGGTCTATTCTCATTTAGCGAAATGAATACTCGAACATGAACAGTGGGCGTTAGGGTTGTCACCTTTTTTGATTGAAAGTTTAATATAGATTAATAATTAAAAAGTTGCACGTCATTTTTTTGGAACGAAGTTCCTTATCGCGCGTTGTGAAGATGGCTAGACGGAAATATTCATACGAAAAGTTGTAACGGCACTTTTTGCTATAGTAAGCTATTGTAAGCCGTGCGGCGTGCGCATGTTTCTCTGTCTGTCTCTCTCTCTCTTATAGAAAGCAAGCCAGATATACTTCGTTCCATCCGGGTGTCCCTTGACACCTCTCAAGTGAAGGAGGAGTAGTAATTTTCGGTCTCTGGTAGTTTTCATCTCAATTTAGTGATCAAGTGACTGCAGAGAAATATTCATATTGGACTAAAAACATTTTGTTACATACTAAGTTTTGCCTTAGCCCTTATTTTTTTTAAAGTTCTTTTTTCTTCTTTACAATATTAGTGTAATAATATTTTGTCATTTACAAGTCTCGTGGGATCCATGCCTTTTTACGAGATCATTAATTTTAGATCTGTCTTTATCGCAAATCTCAGCCAAATCGATTCAGGAGATAGTTTGACGTGAAACTGCTACAATCACAAATACACAATATTAGTGAGGTAGTAATAGACATATAACTAGCCTGGACAGTGCGGACGGCGTGAAAAAATGTTGCCAGTTTATCGATGTTGCTTGTTTTTCCACCAACAATAAGGTCAGGCTCTAGTTTGCTCAGCAGTCACCTATAGAATTTTGAAGGATGGCGCTACTCTTTATTTGTATGAAAAAGATTTACGTAAGTCGTTCGGATGCCCATATTCTGAAGTTTCTTATCGGTGAAGTACGATCTACGAGTGGCAACCCTAGTGGGCGTCCCTATAGTGACAGAGAGTCGACATTTTGAGAACAATACTATTGTAGAGCACAATGGAATTCCGGTAAAGTTAAACGTTGTTTGTAGATATAGCCACTTCTGCGATGTAAAGTTTAGAGTAGTGTAAAAGCATGTTTTGTTGGTATTATAAGTAGGTCTACTGTCACCAAGTCGTAGGCGTCAAGTTTGCTAGAAGATAGTAAGAAAAAAGTATTCATCGCTATCGTCATCTCAAACAAATTCTATCCTCTGATTGGCTGGAATTGTTGTTTCTGCGAATCATAGGGCAGAATTTGTTTATGATTCTATCGTTATCATAAACAAATTCTGCCCGCTGATCGTTTTTTCTTATTTTTAGGGTTCCGTACCAAAATGGTAAAATGGAACCCTTATGGTGCGACTTTCTCCATCTGTCTGTCTGTCTGTCCGTCACACTCGATTATTTCAGTAACTACCGGAGCTATCGATATGAAATTTGGAATAGTTATGTATATTAGTGGCCCAATGACACTGGAATAAAAAAAAATGGAAATTATTTTTGTTCTTATTTAAAAAGGGGGGAAAATCGGAGGGTTGAAATTTAAAAGTGAGATAACTGTACTGTTAGGGGTATCATATGAAAGGGTTTACTTTGTACATTCTAAAACCGATTTTTAATTATTTTTAGTCATGATAGTTTTTGATTTTTTGGGGAAAATGTCTAAAAAAATACCGTTCCCCCCCCTTATCTCCGGAGTTTACCAATCGAAAAATCTCAAATAATTGTGGTCTATAGGAATTTACGTATATTTTACAGGAAAACTAAAGCCAATGCTCTAACTAGCATAGTTTTTTTGATATTAACAATAAACCTCTACAAACAAAGTTAGTTTTGCGGTTCATTAACAAAGGTAATTATTACCGTTTTACATCTTTGGTCGTTACAGTTTTGGTCGTATTACATCTACATTAGTACGAACGAATCTTAAAAGTACCTAGCTATAACTACCTAAGCTTATTTAATGTAGTACGGAACCCTCGGTGCGCGAGTCCAACTCGCACTTGGCCGGTTTTTTTCTATCCATAGTGTTTCGCACTATTTTATATGGAAACTTGTACAAGCAAAGTAGGCTTTTCCTTTTATAATGTCTTTGCAACATTAATTGTTGCTAAAAATATGTTGCATGATGTATTTCGTCTATTCTATTTGTAAGTTAGGTAAGCAATTGTAAAGAATAGATAAGGTAACATGGCTATAGCAACTAGTAAATAAGGGGCATGAGAAAGATGAGAGTAGTACCTACACTGTGCATAGTGGCGGGAGGTGAATACGACAGTGAATCCCGTACTTCCGCCAGTGGGTCCTTCGTGTGAACAGACAGTTTTTTGTAAGTGCAAGCCTCATAAATAACCCCTTCTCTCTGGTCATAAGGGTATTCCTTAGGTATCATCTGTTCAAAAAGGTAAGAAATAAAATAAACATATATCACATACAGTATTCAAATTTATTGTCAATCTGTTTATTTACAGTAAACACTAGCTACATTTTACAATACTAAACAATAATTACATAGTAATAACTAACTGATATATAAACTTATCTAATAATAATGTAATTAAATTACCTAATTTCAAATGTTGATCGGAAGTTTCGGAACAAGTTAAAATTATTGTATTTATTATTTATGATAATCTTAGTAATTCGTGTGGGAGAGGAACTCTTTAGTTTTATAATGTTGTTTGTCGGCGCATTATCTCGCTGCCCGCGGTGTAATAAAATGTAGAAATAGCTAGGCGATTCGATTGTGTAAGAAAAATGATTAATTGCTATCGTAATCGTAAACATATTCTTCCCGCTGAATGGCTGAAGACAATTTAAACAGTAGATTCTGATATTCAGGTGGCAGAATTTTTTTACGAATACGATAACCATGAATACGTTTTTCTTACGCAATTGCCCTCCTGGACGGTATCTGTTGCTTGGCAGGCCTGCCATAAGTGCGAGAGAGAGTGCAACAGGTGGCTTTTTCCCATTATATTGTACAGCGGGCAGCGATATCTTGCGCTGACTATAATGAATTCTTTGATCCAATAGTTGCAGCGAGAAAAATTATTTTTATTTGGATTTTTTGGTTTTTGGCTAACTATTTTTGGTATTTCAGAATTGTTAAATACACCTTTAAAAAAAACCGTCTTCAAAAAAAAAGAAAGGAACAGGTTATTAATTCAGCGTGTACTATTTTTTTCAGTATTTGTTAAGGGCTTTCTCAAAATCATATGCATGTCAGACATTGTCCATAGATGGCGTTGGTTGTTAATGTATGGAGGAATTCGATTCGTATGTGCGATGCGAGTCTACTCGAAATTCGTACAGAAACTTGAACTAGCCCTCAGGTTTTTGTACAAATTTCGAGGCTGCGGTGTTGACAATTCAAGGGCACCGATTAAAGATTACAACATCGTTATGAAGTATCTATCACTTACCATAAGGTGATATTACAGGCAAGAATCAACATTTATGTGCACATTTTTTTATTAAATGGAAAACCTGGTTGTTTCATTACAGAATACTACCTAAAGTGTGTAAGGCGGGATGGGATATGATTCAACTTGATAAGTTTCGTAAAATGTTTTAGTGGGTAAGTATTTTGGTCATTTTCAATCTAAGATTTAGATATCATGGGAATTATATTTTTTTTACAAAAGGTACAATGCAAATGCATTCAAGAAGCCTATTTAATTCTAAGTATTTCGACACTAATTAGTATAATATCAATTATTTACATATTAATTACTAAGTATACAATCATGTACCTATGATATACTGACATACATTTTTAAGTACACAATGATAATAATAAAATCGCATAATATAATAGAATTTTGTGAACTTAAAAATAAATTATTTAGTCAGATATTTTACGTCCATGAGTCAAGACTCTTTTTATAATTTACTCCGGATTTGTATTATAATTCATATTTTTTATATGATGTGAAATGCTTTTAATAAATAAATTACATTTAAGTCTAGGTATTTTAAAGATTACATTGATTTAACTAATTAATATAATAACATCAAAACGAAGCATTTTATTAGGTACGAGTCCGTGTAGGTTTACAAGTAACATAATTTACCGTACAATTATTTATTAATAAAAGGCACTGTTTCAAATAGTCATAATTTTTAGGGTATATAAATTACGTCAATAACAATTTAGATATTCATAATAATAAATTTGATTTTTATCAAAGAAAGTTCAATATAACTTACCTAGTTTGAATGCCGTAGTAATGTGTGTAATACTGCTTAAAGTCAGGACAGTTAGTTAAAAATGACTTTCTCTTAAGGTGAACTGAACGGTTCCGCCCGCCAAATTCACTGCAGTCCAACCTGAGTAAGTGAGAACTGGTTAAGCGAGAAAACTCTATTAGTGAGAATATTTGCCAGGTCTCGTCATTTTGCTCTGCTTACTCTGAAACTCGGGTAAATTAGAAACCTCTATAAGAGAAAAAGAGCTCGGTCCCTTGAGCTCTCACTTAAGCAGGTTTGAACGTGTATTAAGCTAATCGCTTTTTTATGAAGTATGTCACAAAATAGTTGATTCTCGGACTAACACTTTCCCTGAACAGTTTCAAGCAAAGATTTTTTATAGAATCATATGAAGACGATATTGGCACTCCTGCTATTTTACTGCCAATGTTTGTATGTAATTAGGTCCCAAGTTACCCAAAAGAAATCAATTTGGCGGACAGAGCCTTGCATTGACCCTTAACATTCTCATATTAATACAAACATCGACGTATAAATTAGATAATTCGAAATACAATTGGACAAAAGTTATATATAACATCGAATCACACAATTATTTTCTTAAAAAATATTTTATACAACATCAAATCCGTAAGTGCATTCGCAGTTTGTTATATTATGTACAAGTTTATCGTATTTTAATTAAAATAGTAAGAACACACACAAAATATTATTATGTAGGTACGTACAAATAATATACTAAATATTATTATATAATGTGAAAGATTGTATGTTTGTACTCCTTCTTTCCACAATTTCTAAATCGATTCTGTTGGAAATAGTAGTAGACTTCTTTGAGTACCACACTCTATTTTTCATCTCGGAAAAAATACTCGATGGATTTGTAAGTTGGAATTCATGGGGCGGGGGGCATAGCCCAGCAAACTTAATAAAGTTATTCTTTGGTCTGTGCTAGCAAAAATTTATATAAACATTGTATTATGAAGGGCAGACCCTGTAGGATAATTTTCTCTAGGGTAAATTCAATAGCAATTTAAATTTATACATAATATACATGGCTTTTGAATTCCTTCTAGGCTTTAACTATGCCAAACCTCACACTCCTCTGATAAATTAAGTTTTCGTACGAATAAATTACAAACTTTTTAAATATAGTTTTTAATGCGTTTATAATATATAGTACGGTTTTTGAGTAATTAATGTTACATTTCTATAAATAAAAAAATATGCCGAAGTAAATGTGTAACATTACATTATTACAAAACGTAAGTTGACAAACGTAATTAGTACAAGTAAATATCATTTGTAATTATTAACTTCACAATTCTTTATATATCTATGTATGTTTTTAGTTTTTTATTAATTATGCTAATTTTTATGATATTACACATCAAATGGTCCAGTAACATTGTATCATTCGATTTTACTATATTTTATAAGTGTATATGTACAATGTACGTAATGTATGATGTTATGCACTTACATAATAATTATAAATATAATTTAATATTGCTGATTATGTATTAATTATTATTCAAAACACGAATAAATGGGAAAATACTGCATTTATCACTTAGTTCATAGGCTTAGTCTAAATCTAAACGATAATTTAATTCTCCAAAAAATTGGCACATTACATCTAATATTAAATTAAGTTCTTTGGCATTGAAAATACATAACAGTGGGTACTGACGCCATTATCTAATTAAATTTTTATACGGTTTATTTTAGTGATAAAATAAATAATAGTCTTCTTTATTTTGTTAATAAAAAAACTGCCGAAATGTTATTTGGCGGTTGTGAAACGGCCCCCTTGATTGTTATAGAAACTTATCGATGGCTCATTCAAAAAAATGTATGACAATTGACAAATCTATCACGGGACTTATCGAAGACAACTTAATTCTCATACATTTTTTGAATTTTGTTCCCAAAAGCTATCGAATGAGCGATTGACAGGTTTCTGTGACAATTGTAGAGAAGTCATTAAAATATTTTTTAATTAAGTAGAAGCATTTTTTACCTGTCTCAATGTTTGAAATCAAATCTTGCAAGTTTTTTAATATCCATTCCCCAGTTACCGATTGAGCTTGAAATTTTTGCATGCATGTGTAAATTGGATGATTATGCAAGCTTATTATGACATGCAGCTGATCTGATAATGGAACCGGAAGGTGGCCATAGGAACTCGGTAGTTAAACGACAAAATCCTATCGAGTTTGGACTTGTTTATCGTTTGATCCGTCTTGACCAGTACTTTGGTACTAGATTGTAACCAGGGTCTGGTGCTGAGAAAAATACGGATAAACGATTATGACCATAGGTGTACCAAGTTGATTCAAATCCAAACTAAAAACAATATATTTTTTATAGACTTAGGTCTCCACATTAACTCCAGCATTTTTTTTTTAATTAACATCCGGATTCCAATGTTACAGGCAAATAAACAAGTTGTAAGTACTTCTCAAAAAATCTGTACCTACCTATATGATAGGAAATGTGCATTGAAAAGAAGGTAACTTTTTATTTGCGAGATTAAATTCCGGATATGAAAAACAAATTCCTAGTACCCTGGTTCTTAAAAAACACTATTTTATTTTCCTAGAATATTTTTGTTTTGGTTCATGAGAAAACTTGATACAATCTTTGGTCATTCTTCTCTACGTACTTAAAAAAGCTTGTTTTTAAAATATTTTTTAAATGATAACTATATACTCTTTCCATTTGTTTATATTCTCTTTGACACATGAAACAGATATAGCAATAGTGGACCAAAAAGAGACCATTTTACCCATATCTCTCTCTGGTCCCTCGCTATTGCTATATTTGCTATATCCCGTGTTTGAATGATCTGAGGCTATATCTGTTTCATGTGTCTGTTTCAAGAGAAAATACACCAATGGAAAGTGTATAGTTTATTAATTTGCCAAAAGTAACAAAACAATTGACGTCAGCTGTTGCCTAATTTTTTTTTTAATCTGTGTTGACGTGGTTCTCATTTGTTCTCTCTTCATCTCACGAACCCGTGACACGCGTCACAGTCCAATGTCTCACACGAACACGGGCCCCTCACTCTCCACTCACAGGACGTTCAAGTTCTCACAGTTTTTGAACTTCGTGTCTTCCTTGCCGAAGATCCACGTCAGCATCTGCCTCGCCTTCATGCTCGCGCGCACCACGCCCCGGGACTTGTACCAGTGCGCCGGCGAGGACTCCCGCCCCCCCTCCGCGGAGTACTGCTGCTTCTTCAGCCGGATCTGGTTGAGGATGCCGACCAGCAGCTCGTCGACGTTGTGGTTGATGCCCACCGACACTTCGATGAACTTCGCTTTGTACGTGCACGCGAGGCATTTGCCGTCTGTGGACAAAGGTGTGGGACAGGTTAATAACCAGTAAAAAAAATCGGCCAAGTACGAGTCGGACGCGCACGAAAGATTCCGCTTCCGTACTATATAACGTAACGTACTATATAACGTAATAAGATGATGATGCAGAAGCCAGCACTCTCAATTATACCCTACTACTATAAAATAAGTATAGAAGTACTACTACTAAACAAATATTATTGGGAGTTCTGGATCATCGGCTAAAAACGAGCAAAAAATCACGTTTTTATATAAGAGCCCTCTTAGTCCTTATTTTATTCCATTTTTTAGTGTTCGTTGTTATAGAAGCAAGGAACAAGGGAAATATATCATCTGTGAAAATTTCAAGTGTATAACCACAAGAATTTTCAACCCGACCATTCCCTTATTGACTATGGGCTTCATAAGAATGATCAGTCATTCGACTGGTGATAGAAAGAGCAAGAATCTCTACGTGATCAAATCAGGAATGAGTCCGTAGAGAGTTCCGTCGACGAACCATAATAACCGAGATAGCTCAACGTATCGCGAAGATGAAGTGGCAATGTGCGAGATATAGCTAGTAGAGCTGACGGACGTTGAGGACTGAAAGTCACGGGAAGCGCAGTGTTTGCAGAGCTACGACTAGATGGACTGACGACATTAAGAGAGTCACGGAAAGTCGCTGGATGCAAGTGGCGCAAGACCGTGTAGGTTGGAAATCATTGCTATACCTTTGTCCTACCAAAGTCCGACGGAACAAACAAACCCTTCCTTATCAGTAAAGATCATTGAGAAGATTATATCCGACGAGATTTGTATCACGGAACCTATTAACCCTTTTCAAATAAATCCCCGTATGTCAGAGATAATGTAGAAAGTTGCTCGTTGCGAAACAAAGGGTCAACTTTTAACTCTGCAGGTTATTGAATCACGAACTCCCAAACTTCATTCCCAAGGCGCACGAACTTGCAAACAAGAGTTTTGATTAAATTGCTTTTTGTCGTGTCACTCGCGACACCAACATTCTCGTATCTTGCTTGGAGTTACGTCTAATCAAGACAAGATTTTTTTTAAAATTACCAATCGCTCCGAGCGTAGGGTAGAATATATTTTGTTGTATCAAATGAATTGTTAATATTCGTCTCTTGAGTATTGAATAATCCTATAGTAGGCATAGTTCCAAGGGAACATTAAACGTAAAAAAAGGTAGTGAGTACCACATTTTAATTTATTTTGTATGTATACAGGGAGCTAAAATATTTTATGCTAAAGTATCGGATATTCAATTAACTTCGATAATGGATTGGTATAGATATAATTATGTTGTAATTTTCTGGGAGAGGTCATCAACCTCTAAACTTAAAGCCTGGGTCAGAAACCTCTAAAATTGTCGGCGATAGAGGCGTGAAAGCGAAACGACGCTATGCGATGGCGATAAATGGGTCTTAATATATAGAGTATAAATATAAATAATTCAACTGCATAAGGTAGGATTTTTTAAGGCAGTAATAGCCAAAAATATATAAATGTATAGGACATCCGATTGACAAACTGATAACGTGTCAAAAGTCCTTATGATTATCTAAGGTAAGAGTGATTAATGTGGCTAAGGCTCTAGAAGGTTCTGAATTCTGATAAAATTATAGCAGCAAATATTGGTCTTGCGACGTGAAAATCGTGTGAACTCACCCTTAACATTCATGGGCTTGTAAATTAGGCCGTCAATTACAGGGAATATAGCTGAATGGGGGAATTTTACAGCGAAATTGCGAAACGTTAATAAATATACCATTATTTATGAAAAATGGCCGCCTATTATAACGTCTTCTGTTCATGTCAGCACCAGTCTTTTATCTAACTAAAATTTATTTTTAAAATTGGTTTTACTCACACAATTTTTTGAAATACCTGTTAAATACAGTATTGAACTTAGTTATCATAGTTCCAAACTCAAGTTCGGAAAATGCTGAATCAATCCAGAAAAAATATTGGCAATTTAAAAAGCTGAAAGTAAGCATTTTATACTCCAGTAACTTGGCAAGTTCTTGCTCTAATACAATATTTAAAGTATCAATATATCTCGTGTGGAAATGTGCTTGCTCCTCGTCAAGACGATGTCATTGACAACTAGTAAATTAGGTGCGAATGTCAGAATATATATTTGTAAAGTAAGTAACTTAGCAAGTTCTTGCTCTAATTTTAAAAATATAAGTAAACAGTCTTACAAAGTAGAAACAGGCAGACTTTTCCAAGTTATTATAATGCAAATATTCTAATATTAACTTTTGTCCCCAAAATAAAACTTGGCAAGTTTTCACCTTGTGTGGAAACAGCTCTGCTCCTCGCCAGGTCGATCTTATTGCCGACCAGTAATGCAGGTCTCGACCGCAGCATGTCGCAGTCCAATAGCCTGGCCAGCTCCTGTTCGGCCTTCTGGAAGGAAGCTTTGTCCACCACGGAGTAGATCACCACGAAGGCGTCTGGAGGTTCTGCTCGGTCGATTTCTTCCTGTGATAGAGAAGTTAGGATTTGACTATTAGAGTGAATTCCTGTTTCTGCTTGAAGGGCACTGAGAGAGATTTTTAGGCAAATTGGGACATCAGCCCCCAGATTGTGTAAGAAAAACGTATTCATCGGTATCGTAATCGTTTACAAATTCTGCTAGCCGATTGGTTCCCTGATTTATGTCAGCCAATCGGGAGGAAAAATTTGCTTACGATTACGATAAAGATGAATACGTTTTTGTTATACGCAATCAGACCCCAGGTTGATGAGCGCATTGCAGTGCCTCGTATGATATTGCAATGCAAAGTTTTGGCACGCACTGCATTTGACATAGGTAGCTGAAGGCGTGGGTATACCTACTTCATAGTCTTTCTTGTATCATATTATCATTCTTTCAAAAATAAAGCAGCCAAGTATAGCCAAAATAAAGGAAAGTCCAGATAGATAGCATAGATTTGTTTAGCTTTAAAGTAAGAGATAGGTACCTAGTCAAATCATTAAAAATTCATAGATAAACGAATCGAAAGTTACTCATACATTTTTCCTACATTTATAAGGTGCTCTTATATTTTGCATTTCCTTTTCAAGTAGCATAAAGCTTTTGCATAATTCAATATTTCTAATAGCAAAATGTTGCGATTCAAAACTGCGGAAAAATACGCGATACATTTTCCAATACAAAGCTTTATTCGATATTCAATCAGTGCATTACGAGTGGGCAAGCATGAGTAACTGCCGACCTGGATCAACTTCACTAGTAGTAGGTACCTATAAGGTACATTGCATAGTACCTTATACCTACGTATCGGGCACTATTGTCAAATCTGTAACGGACTTCTTGTCCGTAAGGGATCAAAGTTATCGACATAGTCAAACAAATCAGACAATAAAAAAATGTTGCCTGTATCGTTTTTTTATATACTTTGGTTACTTTGCTCAGGAATCCCATACGTCTGTGCCTCCTTCACCTTGCTACCATAGAACGGCAAGACCCCTAGAGCGATGGTATCCTTAAGTGGTTGACATTCAACATACTCGCGTGCAACGTTTTTGTTCCACGTTTCTGATACGAACCGGTAAGGTGTGGAAAGCCCTGCCAGCCTCTGTGTTCCCAGTCAAGTGCAGTCTGGGTGCCTCCAAGAATAGGGAATAGGGCATTTCTAGACATGCGCACTTCATCATTGCTTTCCATCAGGCATGATTAAACGCAAGCCAATTTACATTAAAAACAGAGTGGTATTATACCTTCGCACTGGTGCAGTTAACGAAATATAACTCTGATTCTTCGCCGTTCAACATTATCGACACCTTCTCTTCTGTACAGTCCACGTCTGCGAACAAAAAATGCAATAAGTAACACTCATTTATCTCATCAAATTATAATTTTCCTGTAAATGAAACGCCAAAGATAATAATAACCAAAGATGTACAGGATGGTCGTCTTTCAGATAAGTTAGTCTTAAGATCTAAATAGTTACGGGATCTATGGAGATAAAAACTGCAGACTGCTGCACTAGCTTCTGCAACACAAATAATATGGTACCGATCATGGACAGCAGTATTACCCCATTATAAGATACCGTGTGACATAATGCTGAGAAAAATAACTAAATAAAATATACTAAAAGTCTGAACGTCGGTCAACTGCCGTCTCTTCTTTATAGCCTTTGATTGTATTAATTGCAGTAACAAAGAATGACTAAAATTAGTATTTTTCACAGATTTTATAATTAGTATTTTGATTATATTAGATGTTTAATTCAATAAACAAATACTTGGAGCAAAAACTTTGAGTAGTTATAATACAGCTCTCGTAAAGAACTTTGAATGGATGTTCTTGGTTGAAATGAACGAAGAATGTTTTATTTCTCCAACTGTTTATTTTACCATTTTCTCTTTAGCGTGACGAACGATCAACGAAACATTTAACATTTTCTATATTCTTAGTTATTTTAACTTTCTTATTTTTCATGTCATTATGATAACTATTTAACGTAGGTTAACTTAAACTAGCTTTTTTAACCGACTTCAAAAAAAAGGAGGAGGTTCTCAATTCGTCGGAATCTTTTTTTTTTTTTATTTTTTTTATTTTTTATGTATGTTCCCCGATTACTCGAAGATGCGTGGACCAATTTCGAAATTTTTTTTTTTGTTTGATAGGGTATAGTTCACAGATGGTCCCATAGTCATCAAGTCAGGATCTGATGATGGGATCCTGGAGAAATCGAGGGAACTCTTCAAATTTTATAAGCACACTTGAAGTGATTTGGGTATTATTTGAAAGAGTAATTTTTTCCAGGTAGTCTTATGGTCATCAGGTCGGGATCTGATGATGGGATCTTGGTAAAATCGAGGGAACTCTTCAAATTTTGCTAGTATACTTGAAGCGATTTAGGTATATTTTATAGTTACGATTGAATTTCCTTGCAGTCATCAAGTAATGACTGTATTCATCAAGTCAGGATCTGATGATGGGATCTTGGAGAAATTGAGGGAACTCTTCAGATTTTAGAAGCATACTTCAAGCGATGTGGGCATTTTTTCCAATGCCTTGCGCATTAGTTGTTTTCCACTAAAAAGTATAAAATAAAATGGAAAATTCTTTCCAAAAAACCAACTTCAAATGCCACTACAAAGAATGAAATAATTTTTAATGTACACCAATTCGAAGTCGGGCAATGTTTCGTTCATTCAATAATAGTCCTTGGTATTGTCGATAATTTTGTCGTTTCTTTGCACATCAAGTTTTATAATAAGAAGGACTATTAATGATTGAACAAAACATTGCCCGACTTCGAATTGGTGTACATTAAAAATTATTTCATTCTTTGTAGTGGCATTTGAAGTTGGTTTTTTGGAAAGAATTTTCCATTTTATTAATATGTCAGAAACATTCGCTTACTAGCTGTCTTATCTGAGCCTGAACTACAAAGTTCGGGTATATTAAGTTTCAACAGTCGCTTGATATTCACAAACGTAAACTTTAACTTAAACTGGTTGAGTTTCATCACATAAGTTTAGTGTAACGTATTTCCTCGGTGTAGTTTACGCTCTTAAATGGATTATCTTGAAGCTAAATAAGCCCGTCTGAATTACCTAATTTACTAAAATAAACAGCCTAACTATTAGAAAAGATACTTAACAGTTCACTGTTCACCTAATATAATAAAGGATAGTTTGCAAGTGTGTAGATTTATTGGACAAAATGTAGAAAAAAATCCCAAGTTACCTCCGAAATTTACCGGTCGACAAATCTGAAATAGTTACTTACGAAGAAAAATTAAAACCAACTTTCCAAATAGTAAGTAAACATACTTTTTTGATATTATAACATTAAACCTCTAAAACAAAGTTGTTTTTGCGATTCGTTAACATTTAAGTGATTCTTAACGTTTTTTCTTCTTTTGTGGTAGGAACCCTCGTGCCCTCGGTGCGCGAGTCTGGCTAAGAACTTTGCTGTTTTTTGTGTGTATTACAATGGGGTCCCATTTGGTTTGCTCTAAGGCTCTAAGAATTAAAGTTTCTTTTAAATTGTTCATTTGTGTGGTTATCTTTTACCAACCCTGATGATAAAATACAATCCACTATTCGTTTGTTTAATATTATGCATTAATCGTTTGGTTCAATAGTCGGTTATGACCACTAACCGCGCTTTTAATATATATTAATTGAAATTGCAGATTTAAGCTACGCATGTTCTTAATCGGAGATTAATCTCCAAATGCTGTCGGTAATGGTTCCAATCAATAACTATAATGAGTGGGCTATTTTGGACTGTAAACGTTCATTGCGTTCAAAGCTTTTTATAAAGCAGTAGCTTTTACCCGAGGCTACGCTCGCGTAAAATAGGGTTTTTACTGTCACCGCGGGAAACATCGATTTTCTGGGTTAAATGTAAGGGTTTTGTTAATTCAGGGTACGATCTTCATTCCACATTTACACAACCTACAACTTTTTAATTATATTAATAAAAAAATGCATTATTATAATTAAAAAGTTGTAGGTTGGCATGTCTGTGAATGTTAATAACTGCGCTTTTGATTAATTGAGGCAGGTATGCCATTGTTTTTGATTTATAGCGGGTGGACGGAATTAGTAGTTGGGGAAATAGGGAAATATAGGGAAACCCCGTTATTAGGTGTAGACCGTGGCTAATATTGTTTGCATGACTGCTATAACAGGCCTGGCTCCTTTATTTATTAAGTACTGGAACAAAGTTACTTTTCCCAGGTTATTGCCCAGGGAGCTACGCGCAAAAAGGTGTAACGGAAGTTACGTCACGAAATTCTCATCACTCTTTTTAGACCACCAAATTCAAAATTAAGTTTTTACAATTTACCGATGCATCACGACAGACGTAACGCCATTGGGTTTGGCCTTTTGAAACATTAAAGACGAATAAACTTTTTCTATTTTCAAATGTTCATTTTTGCAAAAGAATAATTTTGCAATTTTTACAAAGCTTTATTATGTAGGTACTTAAGTAAGATTAAACAAGCGATATTAAAAGGTACGGACTCGTGCATTAAGGTTCATTGTCTTTTTATAATAACCCAAATGGTAGCTCAAAAGTCGATAATTTCTCGCCCTCATCTGAATTCCGGACAAAGGAAAAGTTCGGTGGTCAAAATATTGCGAAGACGGGAATTTATAATGAGTTAAGATACTCTTCTTTCAAGGTTAATTGACAAAGTTCTTGCGGTCGCTAAATATGAAGGGAAACATTTCTCACCATCAAATAAGATCGTAATAAACTTCTGTATAAAACTCAAGCAAATTTTTAAGTAATAATATGTAATAATATGGTAAACCTATTTTTATTTGTATATACAGAGGTGGATAAATCGGTACGACAGCTTTAGATCCCAGGAAGATTTTTATTCGTGGGCTTAATCTCAATTTTTTTTTGTCTTGGACCACCTGGTCTTGTACATTTATTTGGATAACATTTAATCTAAGATCACGATTTCTCTTATACTTGGCTTTTAGACGTCGAGTAGAAGGAACTGAGACACTCATTAAATCTCTGAATATATCTTAATGAACACATACCTCCTGAATGAATCTCCTGAGCCCTTCTGATTGAAGTAACACAATTCCCAACCCCTGAATATTTAGTTTAATTTCCACCTTTGATTCCTACCGTATTAAATTTCTTAATTAAGAATTACGGGAGCATTTCACATTTGAATGTTCAGCCATGGATAATTTTGGGCTCTTCTCTCGCAACTTCAGTAAAAGGTAATGGTTGACTGGATAATTTAGTGGAAACTTGGTAAATTTATTTGACTGCAGATTCAAGGGTTCAAGTGCTAGGTTCGGACAAAAAATTGTAACGTTTTGAAGCAGGTGTTACTCGGAAAATGTTCAGGGTAATCGTAATTCGTACCTATATCATTGAATTGGTTTGCTTAAATCCATAATATTGATCTGACTTGTGAAGAATGCAAGATCTAAAAGAGTTTTCTAAGAGATGGTATTTTTTATATAATATTTGTACATAAAATAATGCTCAGCATAGCAAGACATGCCAGATGCAGCGCTTATACTACTTACGCTACCGCTAAACGCTGCGGTAAGCGGCATGCGACGTTGGACACATAATCCTATGAAAAACGTCGAGAATAGTCTCTCGTTCCATCGTAGTTTGCGTGACGTTTTTCATAAGATTTGTGTCCAAGGCCGCAAGCCGCGTACCGCAGCGTTGTGCGTTAGATCGCAAGACCAAGGCGCGTGCACTGCACTGCGCTCATCATTCTGAGGCATAAGTTCTCAAGTCGCTTTTGTCCCGTGGCGGGCCAGTTGAGTACCGCTTTGCGTAGCATTATCATATGACGCACTGCACTCCAGTCTTCTTAAGTCTCAGTTTGCTCAGTAATCACGTCGGCATACAGTGCCCTTTAAGCCGAAAACACAGTAGTAATACATTTGTACGAGTACTTTACAGTACCTGACACTACGGTAACCGACATTTCGGTAGTACCCGCAATAGAGACATATTTGCATCTTAAGATGTCTTCAGTGGATTCAGCTGCTGCATCAGCCCTTTGGGTTATAGAAAGATAAGGCGGTGCTGTAAGGGTGCCAATACAAGTAGCGTTCCATACTAAATGCCTTCCCATCTTCCATGGAACAGTCATCCCGTCCGCGGTCCCGTCAGAGTCACCTTCGGAACTACCACCTCTTTCCTCTAGCGCGGTTATTCCAGGTAATACCTCTCCTCCAGGTAAGTACTCCTGCCTCATAAGAGAAAGGGATTATAGCTTAGGCATCTACGTTGGTCCAATGCAGGTAAAGTAACCTTAATTTCCTTCCAAGGCCACAGATTGCGTGCGCAACTACTTTTTTGGTAAGCTTCGTCGTTAATTTAGCGAATTAACTTTCTAAGGCCAAAGACAACCACACTTAAACTGATTAGTTACATTTTGTAATGTTAGGTAGAAACATTTTATTATCATTAGTCAAAGATCTGAGTAAAGCTTGTTTTTCTACTCTATAAAGGTTAGTACTTGACTGCGATATCACCTGATGGTAAGTGATGATGCAGCCTAAGATGTTATCGTACTAACTTGGAAGGGTAAGTAAATGTACCTCAACGGTTTCTACAAGCATCGCACCGGAACGCTAAATCGGTTGGCGGTGCGTCTTTGCTGGTAGGGTGATAACTAGCCACGGCCAAAGCCTCCCACCAGACCAGACCTGAGCCAATTCAGAAATTATAAAATTCCAAAGTGGCCCGTGGCGGGAATCGAACCCGCGACTCGAATCCGAGCGCGACGCCACTGCGCCATGGAGATCTTGGATGCGTTTTTTGTGGGGTATCCAGTATCTATGTTATAGAATGGATTTGTGAAAATTTGAAGCAGAAGTTCTGCGTCTATACTAGTGAAAGTATTAGTATAAGATTTTCATTTGATTTATTTAGGACACGTCCGTGAATAAGCTCGCACTTGAATGTTACTACAAAGTTAGAGATATTCCAATTAAGTCCTTCTGAAGGCGTTGGGATTCTCCAAACTTTGGCATCTAATTTTGCAATAGTTTCTATTGCTGACGATTCTATAGAATTAAGATAGACTGAGTAGGAACTTAGTATAGTACGATTCACGAAAGATGACCACAAATGGCGGGCCTATTTTAGGTCTCTTTGGACTTTTCTAACTAATATTATGGTCTTATTTATTTTAACTAATATATATGGTCTTATTCAACTAATATTAAAATATTATTTTGGCTTAAGTCTTTTCTTCATGAGTGTACATGAAGAAAAGACCCGCCATTTGTGGTCATCTTTCGTGAATCGTACTATATCCTCTGAGTTGATATACAAGTGCAATTTGCTTTAATTTCATTACACATAAGAAGCTAGTACCTATATAATAGACTGCAATCCCACATAGTAAATGAAGATGCGTCCTACGATATTACCGCGTACTTAGTTGGTTATTGCACTATATCTGCGTTTGAGCCAGTAATTAATTACTAGCCAGCTGCCAGTGGCTTCCAAAGACTAGACCAGACCTGAGCCAATTTAGAAATTATGAAATTCCAAAGTGGGCTATACCGGGCATTAGAGAATCGAACTCTGAACCTTTCGCTCAAATCTGAGCGTGAATGCGCTAAGGAGATCTTAAAACATATACCGATTATTTAATTTACTCAGAAAAAAGTTAAGTTATAACTGACGGCAGCATAATATTTTGAAACCACAGTTTCAGACATTTACATTTACCGGTAACTAAACATTTAGTTGCAGCTGGTAAAAGACGAACTAAAAATAAACGGGCTAAACGTTTTTTTAGTCACAATTAAAATTACTTTTAAATTTAAACGTCTACGTATTTTAGAACTTTAATCTTAATTCGCTCAGAAGCAGAAATACGATTCGAAAAATCATCTCGATAGAAAGTTTAATTTTTATAACTTTATAATTTTAATTTTTATAACTGCATAATACAATACATGCATTTCTTTCATTTGTGTCGTATTACGATGTTCTATAAATGCTCAGATTTTTTTGATGTGTGGTTTAGTTTTTCGTTATAAGGTAAAACATCGTTTATCTGTGATATTTACACGGAACGCTGCCTGTCGATGTCGAAGCCAACGACAAATTACGATGATAAACAACGTAAAAGCGATGAGGACGAAAATAAAATTCATCTTGGACCTTTCCTGATACAGTTTTTTCATCATTCAAAACCTGACATGTTACTAAAAGTCATCAACTATTCCTAAAAGTTTTTCACGTCTCAACGTTACATCCAAACAACAATGGGCTCGGTCTATCAAAAGTTGCGCCCCGGGGGTTCGTTAGATTGATACGGGAGGCGCGCCCGCTCGCCGGATTCAATTTATACTGCAAATTGCCACAAATGTCCCGCGAGAACCGGAATAGCTCGGCTCAAATAGTTTTACTAACTTTTCTAAGCCTGCGTGATGGAGATAAGGATTTCGAATTGTAAACATTTCAGCGGTTCGGAATACGAGGTGTAAGTAAGAAGTTTTGATTCCAAAGAATAAATGACCATTAGTATAAAACTTCCTAAAAGTAGGTTTTTTTGAACTTTTGAAATTTTTAAAGTATAAAAATTGATAAATTTAATGTGTGTGATTTTGAGTACAGGAGTAAATCTTTGCAGTCTATACCTATGTGTACATGTACATTTACAAACTACAGGTCTTCTTACGCAGGTGATTTTTGATCGGACAAAGTGGGCAAGAGGTAGGAAAGCAGATCCCTACAATTATGAAATGAATGATGCTAATTATGAATGCGTATTAAAACGTCAAAAGGAAATGAAACAGCGATTCGACAGGCATGCCACCCCGCTTAGGGACTTAGCATCAGGTGAAAAAGTTATTCTTGCTGATGGCACAACTCGTAAACGTGTCTCTGTAGTGGCACGCGCGCCGGAGCCGCGCTCCTACTTCGTAAGGGATGATAGTGGTCGCTTGTGTCGCCGCACGCGCCGGCACCTCATAGCTCGTGCGGAGAAGCCGCAGGACTCCCAGCCACCTAGCGCCGCTGGTGACGACAATGTTAAACCACCAACGTCCAACACCGACGGCTCTGGCGATGACCAAGACCTTTCGGAGCCAGATATTATGTTAAAAAGAAAGGCTTATATTATGGCCAAAAATAAAATTATAGATTCCAAAAAGATTTAGAGTTTGTCTAGATTATTTAACTTTCTTTTATTTGTGTGGAAAGGTAAAGTGTTAAGTGGTTAGCATTATATAAAATGATAAATTTAACTTTATTCTTAAATGTGTACCTATTTGTAACATTATTCTAAAAATTTAGATTTTATCAGAAGGGAGATGTGGTATATTTGTCATTCTAATGTGGGTAGTTATAAAAAGATTATAGAATAAAGCAGTATTGAATCAGCAGGCGTTTGATTACCACAGTGGGATACACTCATTCAAAGTTATATATGTTTATTTCAATCAACGACGAAGCGCCCCACTCTGTAAAACTTCATACGAATCGAATGAAATATTAGCAATTTTAACAGAGTGGGGCGCGTCTTCGTGGACTGAAATATCTATAACTAGGAATACTACTTTGGGTTAAGTATATTTTAATCGGACTTTGATATAAATTGCCAAATAGTGTTCTAACGAAATTAGAGCTGTATTTTAATCGGACTTTGACATAGATTGCCGAATAACCACGAAATTAGAGCTAGTTGTAGACGTAATCGTGTCAGGCGCTGAGGATGATCCGCTTTCAGTAGTAGGGATCAGGGAGAGGGGGGGGGGGGAAGAAACGTGCGTAGAATGCGGAAAGTGAAACTTGTTGCTAGTGAAGGGTGTAGGCGAAGAAAATGATATATTAAATAAGACTAACTAATCTGCATTAGAAAGCAGTGATAGCATTAGGTGGTTGGCCCACTTCTGCCTCTCTTTAGAGGGCAGTGGGTTCGAGTCCTGGGCATACATCCCTTAACATTAGGAACTATGTGTGTTTGTGGAATGCTAACAAAATATCAGTGAGGGAAATTTTTCTCATTCTGAGAAAAGTTTGGCCATATTGGCTACACTGGCTAGACCCATACAGTTGGCCATAAAAAGGGCTGTGACAAATTCTTAACTGACCTAATCTCACAACCTTAGGTATAACAAAACAAGCTCCGTCTTCCTCCATTCCTAACATAAGTAAAATCGGTTCAGTAGTTACGGCGTGAACTGGTAACAGTCGCAGAAACATACGCACTTACATAAAAACTCTATTCTATTTACAAATGCTATAATTATAGCAAAACAATTTAATACTACTACTTCACGCTACTTGAGAATATGTATGGCCCAATATGTAGGAACACCGCCCACATGAAACACCGCACACAATTCTTCCAACAATTTCTTCGACGCACTTGTCGTCCCGGGACATCCTCAGATGTTGACTTCACGATGCGAAATCGTAGAGACTCTACGATTCATTACCAATAGCGGATTATAGCAAAAAAATTTAATCTGTCCTGCTAATATAAATGTGATTTGATGTACATTTCGTGCAGCATTACTGAACATTAGCTCATGAGTTGTAGCTTTTAGAAGTCAGAGGGCACCTGTAACCTTAGTACAGGTTTTTGTACGATTTTCGAGTCGACTCGCATCGTACAAACGAATTGAATGCCTCCATACATTTACAGCCAGCGCCATCTATTGATGGCCGCATGTCAGTGACTGTCCATAGATGGCTTTGGCTGTAAATGTTTACTTACTTACTTAATCAGCCTATTGACATCCACTGCTGGACATAGGCCTTTCCGAGAGCGCGCCACCACACACCACTCCGCCTTCCTCATCCACCCGCTACCAGCTACCTTCTTTAGGTCATCGGTCCAGCGGGCAGGAGGTCGTCCTACGCTGCGCTTACCGGTACGCGGCCTCCACTCCAGAAAACGTCTGCCCCAACGGCCGTCGGATCTGCGACAGATATGGCCCGCCCACTGCCACTTCAACTTGTTAATCCGTTGGGCTATGTCGGTTACCTTGGTTCTCCTACGGATGTCCTCGTTGCGGATTTTATCCTTCAGAGAAACACCCAACATAGCCCTCTCCATAGCACACTGAGCGACTTTGAACTTGTGGACAAGGCCTGCTGTGAGTGTTCACGTTTCTGCTCCGTATGTCATGACCGGCATGTCATGTAAATGTATGGAGGCATTCAATTCGTTAGTGCGATGCGAGTTTACTGGAAATTCGTACAAACCTGCGGGGATTAAAAACCCCGCCAAAGTTTCAGTTCCACTGTGCACGCTTGTACCCGGCTTACGTGAAATGTAGACTGATTAATACGAGGGTATTAACGTGATGAAGGATCTCAAAGTTAACGCTCTCTTCGCTTAGAACTTACATCCAATTCACGATAAAATATTACAGAATATATACGGTTTCAAAGAAGATAATACAACATCCTTATCTTCGTGTACATGATACTGTTTCATAGCAGAATTTGAAGTCATTGAGTAACTAAGTAGGTACATAGTAAACTCAATGTTGACGTTACGTATTTGCAGTTCTTATTAAAAAAAATTGGTGGTCTGTAAAGTCGGTTTACGGACGATAGATTTACGTGATAACGTCATAATCTCTATCTCTCTATCGTTTGTTTTATCGTGCCTCTCTATCGCTTGTTGCGCGCTCTCGCTTGCACGCACAGGCTCAGGTGGAACGTTACGCGGAACGTTACTATTTTTCATGTGTGTTGCTGGTGTTCATCAATTTATTAAACGTTATCACGTCAAAAATCCAAGGAAGCGTCAAAAATCCAAAAATCATGAGCCATAACTAAGTACCACGGAGGTCTTAGTTGTCTCTGAACTCCAACTACTAACAATAGGTACGTGGTCGGGGCCTATAATTTTGACTGCGATCTCACGTGATGGCAAGTGATGACTGATGATGCAGCCGAAGATGTTATACTGTACCTACTAACTAAAGGAGTAAGACGTAAACTCATCCCTAAATGTTTGTACACTACATCGCTTCGGAACACTAAATCGCTTGGAGCGTCTTTGCTGGAGGGTGCTAACTAGCCACTACTGAAGCCTCCCAACTGACCAAACTTGAGTCAATTTAGAAATTTTAAAAACTTAAAGACGCTCCTGGCGAGAATTGAACCCACGACTCAAAGGTCGTAAAAATGAGAATGTAGAGTTTTACCTATCTACACTAATATTATAAAGAGGAAAGATTTGTATTTTTGTATTTTTGTATGTAACGAATAAACTCAAAAAGTACTGGACCGATTTTAATAATTCTTTTTTCATTAGAAAGCTACATTATCACTGAGTAACATAGGCTATATTTAGTACTAGATTACTATAGCAATCTTTAGAAATTCCTATTAAAACCAACCGAAGGTGTAAAAAAATTAGCCATAAAATGTCTTTCATCGCATACGCTGCGAAGAGTATTAATGATAGGACAAAAAAATGTTCGACAATATTATAGAATATATCAATATCTACAAAAAACTTCGCGAGACCATGTGTCTAACTATTGTAGTTACGTCACTATAACTACTTTTTTACATTAAACAAATTGATAGAAATGCCGATCAAAATCAGACCGTGTTATCCATACCATTTATAAATTTTTATCCAAACAAATAATTTAATATTAAAGACTGTCTCAATACCTGATGATTACTTTTTGAATTATTGAAATCGGACATTCCATTCAAAAGATATCATGAAATTAAAATAAAAACTGCGATAAAAAGCGCATCGAGTAACTAACTCTTCGTGATCCGCGCGGTCGGCTCCTTACGCAGTGGACGCAAGCGACATTGAATATTTCGAGTTTTTTTAACACATTTTTATGCTTCGTAAGAAATTAAAGCCCTCCCAATATGTGTAATGGTACAAGACTATTGATCAAAGAATTAAGAGATAATGTGATTGTAGCAACTATCATTACGGCATAGAGTACATTGAATATCATTACGGGTTCCGCGGCCGGTCAGCTCGCACATGTTCCGCGGATCCCGATGATACCAACTGATTTGCCCATATATTTTAAAAGGTTACAGTTCCCTTTAAAAATATCCTTTGCCCTAACAATAAATAAATCCCAGGGACAAACTTTTTCCATAGTTGGTATCGACTTAAGGAAAGAGTGCTTTTCCCACGGGCAATTGTATGTGGCACTTTCTCGAGTAGGATCTCCTGAAAATCAATACTTTTGTTGCCACCTACAAATACCACAGCCAACGTTGTGAATGTGTACAGGGAGGCTTTAAAATAAGCATACATTTTTTTTTTATTTAGTGATTCATAGTCGTTTTAATTAGCATGCTTATAACTTAAATATCTGTACCTTTTTATGTCTACCCGTGCGAAGCCGGGACGGGCCGCTAGTTCTTAATAAATAAATAAAGAAGCCTTTTATTTCCCAAAAACCTAAATTAAATAACAATGTTTTTCTTACAATTAAATTAAACTACTTACTTGTCTATTTTTCTTTTTACAATTTAGAACAACAAATTACTTATAATTTACTTATGGTGTGTTCTTGGGACACCCATTTATAGGCGTAGGTCTCCTCCATCATTTGCCACTTAGTCCTTTCTTTAGTTTTCTTTAGTCTTTACTTATTCTAAGATAATAATAATTTCATAAAGTTCATTCACGTTGAAATAAAAAACGGACCTTTGCGCGTTGTAAAAACCTGAAATTATAATATAACCGAACCGGTTTTTTAAAGTAACGTGAGCGTAATCTAGAATTCAAGAACCACGCAAACCTTTTTTAATGCTTTTCAAGTTAAACCTTCGTTTCAGTTGAGTATATTTCATGCCCAACTCAAACGAAGGTAAAGTTTTCAAAAGAATTTTAAAAGTATTTTATTTATGCTAGTCCGCAACCTTTCTTTGTTACCGAATTCAATTCGTTGACATTATAATGGAAAATCCTGAGACTGGGACGTACTGCATCTAAATGGGCAGCCGTAGGTATCACTTAGCATCGGGTGAACGTCGTGTTTGTTTCGTCGTCAGTTGTATTGTCATTCTTTGTTATAAAGAAATTACAAGTATCGTCGAAGTAATCGATGATCCTCCCAATAGATGGTTCAGAAGCCAATATAAGCTCGAATCTCTGACTTTTCAGAGTAATGTATGTTCGAGACTTCTAACAAGATTGGTTCCTACCAATTCTTTTTCAGAGTTACTAAATTTAGCGCGTCTACAAATCTCCTATTTTTACACGACTGCCCAAAAAAAAGGAGTGTTATGTTTTTAGGGTTCATGTATGTATGTATGTATGTATGTATGTATGTATGTGAGTTTCTTTATTCCACCATAACTTTTGAATGGCTGAACCGATTTGGACAAATGGGGTATCGTTAGAATCCTTACATTATTCCGGGTAACATAGGCTATATTTTTTTTGGAAAAAATGTATATGGCGACCGTGAGGCGCCAATTTCAAAAGTGGAAATCAAAATGTTTTCTTCAATTATCACAATATGGGTATCAAAATGAAGGTACTAGAAAGTAGTAACCGAATATATTATATATATATATATATATATATATATATATATATATATATATATTTAAAATATACTTTTACATAAGTGGAAAAATATTAATTTTTTAATTTTTAAATCTTTGAAATATTAAATATTTAACCCACCCGCAAATTATTTAAAATGCCCGCAAACACCGTAGACCATCACTAAAAAGTATAAAATAAAAATAAATAATTAAAAAATTAAAAAACACGACTGCCCTGTTTTAAAACGAACTAAAAAGTAAAAAACAAGTTATTTTAGTTCATCTGCATACAAAGGGAAAAGTGGTCAAATTTCTCATTAATTAAAACAGATAAACTCATATTATGGCAGTCGGGGGACCTCTTAGAATAGAAGGTGTTCCTCAGAACGGTCCCCCGACTGCCATAATATGAGTTTATCTGTTTTAATTAATGAGAAATTTGACCACTTTTCCCTTTGTCAATATGCAGATGAACTAAAATAACTTGTTTTTTACTTTTTAGTTCGTTTTAAAACAGGGCAGTCGTGTTTTTTAATTTTTTAATTATTTATTTTTATTGTCATTACATTATTATGATCGGAAACGGACAAAATTATTTATAAAGACTAGAATTTAGGATTCAATCAATTAATTTTCAATTTAGGATTTCCTTGGAGGTTTGACGCACTAAATTTTGAGACTCTAAAACGGAATCGCTACCATCGCTGAGGAATTCGATAAAAAAAGCAAAAATATTTCGTCCTAAATGTATAATGAACAAGCCACAAAAACCTAAAATTATAAGACCTTCATCTAATTAATCATCAGTACCGCCGTCTCGTCCCTTGGGAATCGCTCCATATTGCTGGCAAATTATATCTTAAAAGACCTCTCATAACATAGATTAATGGACCAGCTATTCGTTATACTGTCGGTCCGTTGAAATGAGAAAAGAAAGTACAATTAGTTTTATCGTAAAAAAATCGGGATGGATCTATTTCGAAGGTGCACACATTTAAAGAATTTGATCCTTTAGTTATTATCGACTAATATATGGATATTTGAATTTGGATTTTGAGTAGCTATAATCCTCGAAACCGAAAGTTAATATTCGCCGAGTTAATAAATTTATACGGACTAGAAAAGCACGCTATGCAATTTTTCCTTCTAATTTTTCTTTCCTTTCCTTCAATTATGCAAATGTCACCTAAAGGTTAAATGTAACTTATTTTTATTCGTATCAGTACTAATAACTGCCAAATATGCTACGAACAACTGATTGATAACTCTGTTAATTTTTTAGGAACGTCGTTTTGTGATATTCATGCGCATCCGGCATCCTGTCGGACCCACAAAAGTATTCAAAACTACGAAAACGCTATTATATACCACTATCTTGTGCTGCTTGAAGACATCGACTCCCCGCGACTCTCTTTATGTCGTCTGTCCACCTAGTGGGGGTTCAAAACTGCGCTTTCCGGTGCGTGGCCGCCAGTCCAGCACCTTAGGTCCCCAACTTCCATCGGCGATCGGCCTATTGCCATTTCAGTTTTGCGAAACGTTGAGCTCTATCTGTCACTTTGGGTCTTTTGCGGATCTCCTCACTTCTGATTCGCTTGCACAAAGGTAATCCGAGCATAGCTTTCTCCATCGCTCGCTTTAAATCGTTTTTATGATCTCGGGGTTGAAATACCTATTGAAAAGAACCCGCAATAAATTCAACCGGGTAGGCTTACTCGAGAAAAGTAACAAAAGCTCGCCAGAACATGGGTTGTAACTCTGTAATAAGGGTCTGATACACGCATAAAAAACTCGATTAGCCCTCACGTCACCAAGTTGCGAGCCTTGGAGATTTAGATTGTATCTATCGGAGAAAATGGGCTCACGATGAACCTGTGGTCACATGGCGCTGGAGCGGGCGGAGATTGGCGTTTAATTTTGAGGTTTATTTTCACGAATCTGAAGCATTTGACTTATCTAATCCATTTCTACGATGCTTTTGATATCCTTATGGAACGAATAAAACATGTATGGAAATGACAAAATATACATACAACACGAGACTTCTGCGCAGACGACTGTAAAATGATTATGATTATGGCAATAGTTGCTGGATTGAAACGATGTCCATTACAATGTGGAATGCCAGTAAAGTGTGAGTCGATTAACTCACTAAGTGTTCCGTACCTAGCAAAGTGTGAGTCGGACTTGCTTCAGTATCTCTACCTACCATATATGGAAAAGGACCATCAAAGACAAACCGCCAAGCAATTTAGTGCTCCGGCGAGATGCTGTTTAGCAACAGATTAGGGGCTATTTTTATCCGTCTGTGCGTATAGATCTTTGACGTCACAGTGGCGTCGTCAATTAGCATCAAGAAGAAATCAAACCCTGGCGCCAATCCTGTCGTGCAAAATCTCAAACTAAACTACTTTGAGGCGTCTAAAAACAGTGCTACCGTTTTCCATGGCTCCCGATGTCCCTGAATATGCAAACAATATTTTTAGACGCGTCAAACTTGTTTAGGTCAGAGAAAGAGACAGAATTGGCACCATTAGCTGCTGCTTAGTATCCTAAACGTATCCTAAAAGTGTCGCTATCTAATGTAACCTTGGCCTTCTCAGGGTTAAGGCTGATCGAATTTTCCTTTAGCATTAGATCCCTACGTGTTGACAGCACGTGAATTCCTAACAACTTCAAGCTTTCTAGTTCAAACGTATAGAGCAAATAGATTCCCCTTTGAATTACCTGCTAGTTCAAGATGTTTTGCAAATATCTTATTATATTTAGTTAAAAATGCCACATTTTGATCTTCATATTTGTCTTTTATTGATGCCCCCAACTTTCATAACAGATTAATAATACCTATTTATTTCAAAGAATATTACTCAGGATTCTTCATAGAAGTGTTAGTTGTCTCTGTACTATCTCATTATTTCCTTAGAGTTGGTAAGTAGGTACAGTAAACTTTAAAAAACCATAATATATTAAAAACCATTTAATAGCTAAAATGAGCTATAATAAACTGTTATCAATATTAACCTTAAACCTTGCAAAGATATTCTTGTTTGGAATTTCTAATAAATTAGGCCGCCCAATTTCGCGGTTCACTTTTCAAGTTTTCGTCGAAAATAAATTTTTGAGCGGGTCATAATAAATCATGTCGATAAAATCGCTGCTATAGAGCAATAGCTCCTGAAGAGGGTACAAGGCACTTCCTGTTCATTGTCTAAAGGTGCAAAGATAAATTAAAAACATGAAACAAAAATGTATTATTTTTTGAAGAAAAAGGGTTGAATTTTGGATAGGTTACTACGGCTTATACGGCCAATGCAGAAAATGGAGCATATGTTAAAAATTCGCATCCAGGATTTATTTTTCTGTACCTAAATAACTTTTTGCATTATAGTCCAGGCGCTGGGTGGACTTGAGTGTGCAAAATCCGAGCACCACATTCTGTGAATGTTTTTGTAAAGCATGCAGATTGTGAATGTTGCCAGGAGGTATATTGGTCTAACTTTTTTACAGCCCATCCCCTTAGACATCAAGTAAATGGACTGAACACGTACCTATGCTTCGGTATTATTAGAATAATTATTTTAGTGGCAATATCAAATTCTTTTTTATGACTCAGTCAAGTGAAACAAGAACAGAAATATTAAAAATTTAAACAAGAACTATTGATACGGACGGACGGACTCAGTAATGGGTCCCTTTTTTACCCTTTGGGTACGGAACCCTAAAAAATGGTAATTTTTTGAAAATCCTAATTACCTACTGCGCCTTGAAGTCGGCGAAAATAGATGCCTCCTTCCTAAGTAGATATCTATATCCACCATATATATGTATAATCAAAACAATAACAATATTTGCATTTTATCGGATTGGAATTGTTAACGCATTTCGTGCTATACGGTTACATACTAAACACCGGTGTTTTTATTTCCCAAGATGAAACAAACGCAAACAGACCGTCCGCCCGAATCCATTTCGAGCGTAATAAAGATCGACTTGGATCCGTACATAAATTGCTGTCTAAATAAATGTCTATTCAATTGAAATGTTGCATTAGGAATTACGGGAAACAGGCCTTTTTATCGCTCGGGATTTTTATTTCGCAATTAGCGATTTATCGTGATTTCGTCCCTGTTGACTGTGTTTTTTTATTGAGGCTTGTTCTTGTCGGTATAGAATATAAAAGTGCTATTCCTTGCTCTGTGGTATAGACAATGTAGATCACAGTCCAATTACTTTTTATCATTGCTGATTTGCGGATATTGGAAGTATCAAAGAAAAGCAAATTATTAAATTACAAACAAAATATTGCTCAAAAAAGTTTGTATTATTAATCTGTGGCAACAGTCATGTCCAAAACTCACAAAACGTGACCTGCAAAAGTTAACCAACAGTTAGCAAAGAATTGATTCAGAACTTCGTGAAAGTTTCCTAACGAGAAGACTATTGAGTAAGTTTTGTGATACACGGAACTCACCTTTACCTACGTTATTGGTTTTGGAAGATATTAATTGTCACATTATTACACACATATTGTACATCCGAACGCGCGTTTCCGTTTGTCTATGTATGGTGTGAATTGTGTATGTAGGTACCTATGATTGTTACTTCTTTACGCCGTAGTCCTTAACTATTAATTTGTGAATAAACAAAATACTTAGCGAGAGAATAATTCAAATTAGGTATCTTATTGATATAACCCTACCTATTATGTTTTAACCTATTATGCCTATGTTTTTGTTGATGAGGTGCTGAGAGCGCCTCAACAAAAAACATAGGCTTCAACTTTATAAAACGCAAGTACGGCCTCATATGGAGTACTGCTCCCACCTTTGGGCTGGAGCTCCGAGCTACCAACTACTTCCATTTGACCGGATCCAAAGGCGGGCAGTTTTCACCTGGATGGCTGGCAATCCACGACCACCCGGTATGTCAGATCTTTCTTTCCACGCACATGCAAACTATGGAACCAGCTACCAGCAACAGTGTTCCCTCAAAACTATAACTTAGGGTTATTCAAGGGGTGGATAAACAAGCAGGCAACGCATTTGCAGTTCCTCTGGTGCTGCAAATGCCCATGGGCGGCGGTGATCGCTAACCATCAGGTGACAGCTGCAGACAGCAGAGTATACAACGGAATAACATCATAATATAATATAAATGATTATTTTGTTAAATAATCAACAGACCCGCCTGCTCGTTTGCTCGGGTTGAGTATAAAAAAGAACCTAAAGATCATATAAATTAATTACCTACGTATCGTGTAATAGGTAAGTATACGCCTTCGCGAAAACCAAAGCTAACGATGTCATAATTATTTGAATAAATAAAGGAGCAACACAAAATAACAGTCTCGTCTTCCTCAGACTCAATTCACGCTAAAAGCAAAATAAGCAAAGCAAATACTGAACCCAGCAAACATACAAAACTGTTGCAGTAATTACCTACTCGGAGCGGCAAAGCAGCTAATTACAGTGTTGTTGGAATAAACCTCCACTGCGAGCCAAACGCGCGAGATTCTAGCCTTTATGAAATAAAAATAAAGAGCTCAAAACCTCCAACGGTAAATGTGTACTCGTTTTCAAAAGGTAATAGGTTTGGTTCCTTTTTGTAGATTATTATACAAGTTTAAGCTCCTACTAGTGAAAACGAGAACATTAGCTAGTCATTTTTCACTATAATACCTACTATACTTTAAGGAAATATCTCAGTTTAAACAACCTTTGGAAAAGTGATTTACATTATTTTGGTTACTTTTGAAAGAAGGCGATTTGAAAGGATTAAAAACTATAAAGACAGTTACTCAGTTTTGTAATGCCCATATTTTGTAATCTTGTAAGGTCTCGGGAGATCTCGTAGTTTGATTTTGAAAAACCAGTCATATTTCTCATCTAAATGTCTAGGGTCAATAGTTAACTAAGCAAAGCATTCATGAACTTTATGTTTCATTTTTTATGCCAAAATTATCTAGAATAAAAAAAATAAAGCAGGATCCACTGCTGTACTAGTAGGTATTAAGTTTCCGATGTCCACCAATGGAAATGTATTTAACACTAAGCGCTCTACTTTAAAAAAGCACTTCAAACATTGCAGAAAAGAGCTAAAAGCCCCGAAAACGTTATAAAAGCAGCAAAGGTTAATTATTCCGGCGCCGTGGAGAGCTCGAAAGAACCTTTTAGTTTCCTTTTACACTGCGCAAGTTTGTGCCAAAACAACATTAACAAGATTGTAGTGGAATAGGGGCGCTCTGCAGTTTATTACGAACTCTTTTTTTACCCGACGCAATTTCCTCCCGTTTTTATCGGGGATGTTATAATTTTTTAAAACTGCAACTTCAATTTTATTATCAGGATGTGATGTGTAAATCCCAGGTATACACCTCTTTTTGAAACTGAGTATCATTTACATAATAAACGGTGAAGGAACTATGTTAAAAAACTCCACAATCTAATGCCTCCTACCTTTCTACCACAGAACCGCAAGACGCCGAAGGAAGTGCTATTCTTATGTGGTTGATATCCAGCTAACTCGAACGAAACGTTTTTCTTCCACGTTTCTGATACCTACCGTTTGTTCTGCACCTTAGCAGAACAAACTTCCAGCTTCTGTGTTCCCAGTTAAGAATGCCTTCAAAAGAAGATTGAACAGGCATTTTCTAGGCGCGCTCCACCTTATAGAACTCATCATTTCTGTCTATCAGACGTGATAATACATATAGCCAAGCGCAAGCTTATCAATAATAATAAAAAAACCTACAAGGTATACCAATTGTTTGGTGATGGTTGCGTTGCTATGGTTACCGGCGATGGTTGGCCGAAAATTATTTTCGAGAACCACACCAAGTGGGACATAAAGACTGTGTGAGAAGACACTGAAACGACTCACTCTGTCTGTCGTATGCGTTGATGCACTCGCTGGTCTGGAACTGGCTGATGAGGGCCGTCTTGCCGACGCCCTGCGCGCCCACCATGGCCACCCTGTGACACGCCACCGGTTTTCGTTCCTGGGCCTCTGGTGCCGACTGCGCGGGAGACGCGGGTGCCAGGCTGCCTGAGCGGGAGCGCCGGCGGCGGAACGAGTCTCCTCTGTTGACTATGCCTGGTGGAACAAAACAGAAATCAAGGTCATTCTAAGATATGATTGCCATCGTAACTAAGCAGAAGTTAATTCTATAATTATATTTATCATTCGGTTCTCAAGTCGGTCAGCAAAACGTCGGGGTGGATCTTAAAAATCGGTCGCAAAATTTCAGGTTACCTCTGATATCGACTTGTAAATCTCAGTTTAATATCGGAGATGGGACAACAAATCTCAGGTGAATTCCAAAGCAAAGATCGGTAAATGAATCATAAGCTCTTACTGGACGGTCAGCAAATTCTTAAAAAATCTCAGAGGGATCAGCAAATGTGATAAATCAGAGGAATCAGCCTGTTAGAAAAATGTAGGTAATTTTCACAGACACCACGTGGTCACAAAAAAGTTGACAAGAGCACTGAGTAAGTACCATGAGTAACATTGGCCATGTGACAAACTATTTGTTTTTGTAAAGTACTTATACGTGGAAAATGAGTGGAAAATACACGATGTAATCACGATCTACTTGTCACTCTATAATGACAATCATTTCCGGGCAATCTGTCTTCGTGTCGTTTTGGAGACGATCCATGTTATTTGCCAAAAAATTGTACAACGTTGCGGCCACTTGGTCATAAAACGAAGCATGTACTTTTTTGCATGATTTCGTCATTGAAATATTATTTAAATCAGTGTGAATGATTTATTTATCTAAGTTTTGTATTCCGCGAAGATAAGAATACACAAACGATATGCTTTTCATTTCGGATGCATCTCTATAATACGATCCGCTAAGTCAGCTTTTACTTAACTCATTTAATCTGAGATTTTATCAAATTTTAGACAAGTCGAGCTAGGTTTATGATCTTCGATGTCAGAAAACATTGTATAACTTGCAATGATTGTATATCCTGCAATGTGGATAGTTTTAGAACCATAGAGTCTAATTTTTCAAATATTTTGTTGAGTTGCATGGAGGGAAATTTGCTTGTTAACGACAATGGTGAACTATACTGGTCTGCCTGCTTAATTCATATATATTTGTTTTTTCGCAATTTGTAAGCTAATAAGACATAGTAGGCTTTTTGACAGTTAAATTGCGTCTTCACGTATTTATATTCAAATCTTTGCTCATAAGTATTCATTTTAAGAAATTAGATGGAGTGTCGAGTTTGACTAACCTAACTTACAAATTAGCAGATTGTTGGACTAATTTCCTAAAGTTAAGTATTTATCAGTCAGTTTGTGTTTAGTGGTGAATCATTCTGCGAGTGTTGCTATTCGTCAGCACGTGGAAGAGTGCTGGGTGGTCCAACACGTGATGTCATTATAGCGTATAAATCCGTGGGTTTATTGATCGGGCGGCGGCGATGACGTCAATGTGCGCAGATCGAGTGCGCGCACGCAGGCGCCGCGCCGGCCTCGGCACGGTTAACAATAATACAATCATCATCATCATCTCAGCCTGCGAACGTCCACTGTTGGACATAGGCCTTCCCAAGCGCGCGCCACCACACCCTGTCCTCAGCCTTCCTCATCCAGCCGCTTCCCGCCACCCGCGCCATATCATCAGTCCAACGAGCTGGGGGTCGTCCTACACTACGCTTACTCGTACGCGGTCTTCACTCAAGGACTTTGCGGCTCCAACGGCCATCGCCCCTGCGACAAGCGTGACCTGCCCACTGCCACTTCAGCTTGCTAATGGCTCGGGCTATGTCGGTGACTTTGGTTCTCCTGCGGATCTCCTCATTTCTGATTTTATCCTTCAGGGAAACTCCTAACATAGCCCTCTCCATAGCACGCTGGGCGACTTTAAATTTGTGTATCAGGCCGTTTGTCAGTGTCCACGTCTCAGCGCCATAGGTGAGGACAGGCAGGACGCACTGGTTGAATACCTTTGTTTTCAGGCATTGAGGGATTGACGAAGAAGAATAATACAATATTTTAACAAAAAAATGACTTCAACCTTAAGCTTCAAGTCGACTTGTAGTTATCACCATTTATTATATTATGTATGTGACAAATATCATATTGACGTTTTACAAGAGCCCGTACGTGAGGCCTATGTGAAATAAAGATATTTTGAGTTTGAGCTTTCATCAAACTTCCCCTGAAGAATATTCCTTCCAATAAAGAAAGAATCATCAAAATCTTATGGCATCAACATTGATGGATAACTCTATTGAGTTAACCATCAATGTTGTCGTGTCACGTACTTAATGCAAATTTAAAACTAATATATAGTTTTTTCATGGATGCCGTTATTAGAAATGGGCCTGAAAAGTAGCAGATTGATGGGATTTACCCATTAATATTAACTTTATCCCACTGCGGGGCAAAGGTTGCTGCTGGGCACCTTCAGAATGAGAGCGGTTTAGCCATAGTCCACGACAATGGACAAATGACCAAATGCGACTTAATTCAACATAATGTCAGCAAATAATGCCTCCTAATTATCTAAATTCGCTATAATAATATCAAGGATCTATACAACGACATTCCCATTACCATATTTGACCCGGAACTTTATAATTAGGTGTTGATTCTCTCTTGTGTGATGGTACGACACAAATTAGTAACAATCTTGTTTTAACTAACATTCCATTATTCATGAAACTCATCCACGTAACCTTTGCAATTTGCTAGCGTTCCACAAAATGTAGCTGGAAATGGTAGGTACTTAATATTTTCATGTTTAAGGCGTATTCAGACTTGTTTCGCATTTATGGAGTAAGGGTTGCTTCCATAATCTCCCTTTGATCCCGTTCACACGTTTTGAACCTCTTTTTATTCAATTGACAGCTAAGTGCTTGAACGTGGTCTCATCTCATGATAATTGGCTTTGACGTCAAAGAAAGAAGCGCATACATATTTAAAGGTATAAAGCCTAATCGTTGGATACGCTTAGGTAATAGGTAGAAGTAGGTAACGTCTTTTTCTGTGACCAACTGTGGCGAGATAGACAATTCTGAGGATTTACGACAACTGTGATGTCCCAAATTGACTCAATCTTGCCGGCAAACGAGGATAAGATGTCCTTTGATGACGACTTTAACAACTGAGCCAGGTAAAATAAATAAAAAACTGAGCCAAGTAGCTCCTAAATGATATAATGTCAATAAAAATAGTTTATGAAGAGTTGGATGTTGGAGTTCATACTTACTAACATATTTCTATGACTAAGCATCCACTTTCGCGATGAATTTATAATTTTATAATTCCCGTAACCCGGAAAACTCCAACTTTAGCTCAACCATTTGTCGAAAAATAGGTACCTAATTAATATTATTATCTAAATAGTAATGTTATTGGCGCCATGTTTATAGGTGTAGTAATGTGTAAATGTTTAAAATCCTCTGCGGCGGCCGGACCTACTGTGTTGGTCTAATCTAATTCTATCGGATTCTTAGCATCATTGTATCTTGTACTATTTCAGCTTGTAGCGGTTTTCGATAGCTGACGATAGATGGCGTAACCAGTACCCTAGCACACGCTGACGGAGCTTTCAACGAGCGTGCTATATATAGAAGTTCTGACGTCACACGCTCTGATCACAAGCGGTCCCCAGGCATAACACCTGCCTGGAGGGAAATCTCCCTATTGCCTACACCACCGGCAAAAGCTAATCAGTCTGGATAGACCCTTATCATCCCGTAAAATGAAGTTCATAGCGCTGGCTAGTATTTTCATGAATTAAACTTTTGTGAAGTCGACACAAGTTGTAGCTGTAGTTTTATACGACGTAATGTCCTTTAATCTACGCTTTGAACATGAAAATTTAACAGCTCCCCTGCGGAGCCACTTTACAGCGGTCCGCTTGGGTCCCCGCCGCGGGAAATGTATTCCAAAACGAGTCGCGTACTTGTGACAACTTTTGAACGTCCGTGAAGGAGATGGAAATGTCAACGCTCTTTTGAATTTAGAACACACCTGTCATGTAGAATTTTTACCCACGACGGAACGGAGCACGGTATAGATGCGTTTAGGGTGCAGAGAGACCATTTATTTGTTTGGTTTGTTCGTTTGCTACCCACGACGGGGTATATACATTTAGGGTCAGAGACCGTTTGTTTGTTCGTTTGTTTGTTGCCCACCACGGAGCGGAGTGTGGTATATGCGTTTAATGTGTGAGAGCGTTATAATTGGGTTTTACACTACTTTTGAATTTGTAGTACTTGGAGTGGAGCAGCACAAAAAAGAAACTATCAATTGTATAGAATATTTAGTCCAGCGTATTTGTATTATAGACGTCAGTGCATGGTACCCAAAATTTTGCTTGATTTTTTAATAAACTGCCTCTTCATTGTGTTCTTAAAGCTTTATCCATGTGATGATAATGGCTACAACTTTTCTGACTAGTTTTTAATTTACAGCGTATTTTCAGTTTTTTTTTCGTAATCAAGAATTCATTCTACATTCTACTTACTACATTTTGTTACACAATCATCCCATTGATTTGTCGACTTCTGGAATGACAATTAGGCAATAAAAAAATTGGAAGAGTGCAAAATTTATGAACGAATTGTACAACAACCCGAATTCGATCCAGTATCTCTTTACACCTACCTACATCTTTAGTGAGGTCATCACAATCTCTTTGCGTACTTACGATCTATTCTGGGAAACAGACAAGATACGACGGGAACCCATTGACGTAAGATGGAAATGAGGTTTATGGGGCTTCCCGGCTAAGGATGCCAATCATTACGCTTTATCCGGGACGCACCGATATGCGGAAAGCTTCTGATTGAATGATTTTACTTTGATCGAAATATTTATTACATACTAGCTGTTGATTCGCATGAATTTCGGGGTTTTTTCATAATAAAAAGTGGCCTGTGTTAATTTAGGGTATATTCTATATCCACTCCAAATTGCTGTTAAATCGTTTCGGTACTTGCGGCGATACAAAGTAACACAAAAACAAACTTTCGCCTACATAATTTTAGAAAAAATTACGAGTTTTCAATTAAAATCATATTACTCGGTTGATTTTGTGGGAATTCAAAGAAATTTTTCCGTTTCCTATACGTCGACGTTATAGAGTATTTATAGTTATTTATTTAGGTCAGCTTTCTAGGACCAAGGGTTCGGGCCATTGGAATATTCTATTTGTTTACTACTTATAAGGATTTGCAAGTCGAAAAGATGTTGACTGAAAATCTGCTTTTGAGGAAAATATATACTCGTATCTCATGAAATTGACCTTTGTTATTACTGAACTGGCCTTTATGATTTCAGGAAACAGGTTTTTAAAAACTAATTGCAATTCATGTAATTATGGAATTTGTGCATACTGAAGTACTTATAGGTATTTAATATTTTTTATCTCCCTCGGCTTAAGTTCAGTCCACTCCGGATATTGAATTGAAGAACCCCGGAAATTACGTTTTTGTTATCTGCAAGAGGCAGCCCTGTGCGATGTGCGTGGCAGTTTTATTAACTGTGATCTAGTAACTAACAGATGCGCTTGGAGCTTGAGTGTTCGAGTCAAGACTTTTTGTCGATTTACTGCTCATTACTAGCGTAGGCTGGCTTTAATAGACTTGCAACTTGTATTGTATCTAACAGGTGATTTTCAAGACAACGTTCAGGTATCCAAAGTCTACGATTGCTTTTATAACGAAATTCAAAATATAGGGACGTCTTGTCCTATCGATAAACTGATCACGTGACCTATCGATGTTAACTGATATTTCCATACACTTTTTGAATGTCGTTCCAAAAGCGTACCAATTGAAATAGTATAGATAAACCATATGGCTACGGCTGAAGGTGTGGTAAAAATCTAACAAACCTATACGTTTACCTATCATGGCGATGTTGCCTAATTGACGTTACCTCCTGGGGCCGTAAATGTTGCAATATTGTTTTGAAATTTTCATGCTTTGATTCATTGCATACTTATATTTGTATGAAAATATTAAAACAGTACAGCAGCACTGCTTTTAAGAGGTGGTACGGGCGGCCCGTGAACTGACCGCCAAACACCACGATTTCGCAACGCTCTAAGCTTAGTAGCGACTGCCCGCAAATCTTTTGATGTCGTCGGCACATCTGGGTGGGTGGTTTGTCTGTAATTACTGGCCCTTGATTCTGCAACAATGCTTATAGCAGCAAAGAGCAACTGATTGGTTAATATTGCATCAATTATACAGCCCAGGCGTCAATTGACTGGTGATGGCTGCGTTGCTGTGGTTACCAACGATGGTTGGTCGATGTAAAATTTTATATTTTCGAGAATCACAGCGATGATCGTGCTTGGCCGCCATTCCAGCACCTTTTCTCCCCAACGTCCATATCTTACGAGCTACCTCTGTCCTTACGTACAGTAGGTATATTTTCTTGCTTCTTTTGTACAATCTCGATCAGCCACGCCTCTCAACTGGCGCATGATTCACAGTTGTATGCATTTAGGTACACTGCTGACGTCAAACGCGTGTTTACTGCCGGTTTAAGCGCTCGGCCGGGCTAAATCCGGACCCATCAGGACAAACAGTCTGCAGCGTGTAACAATGTAAACTTGATGATGTACAAAGCAGTGATTGGGGAAGTTTTTTTTTTTTACTCTATACAAGTTAGTACTTGACTGCGATCTCACTTGATGGTAAGTGATGATGCAGCCTAAGATGTTATCGTACTAACCTGGAAGGGTAAGTAAATTTACCCCAACGGTTTCTACAAGCATCGCACCGGAACGCTAAATCGCTTGGCGGTGCGTCTTTGCTGGTAGGCTGGTAACTAGCCACGGCCAAAGCCTCCCACCAGACCAGACCTGAGCCAATTTAGAAATTATAAAATTCCAAAGAGGCCCGTGGCGGGAATCGAACCCGCGACCTCCCACTCAAATCCGAGCGCGCCACCACTGCGCCAGGGAGGTCGTCAAAGTAATCAATGTTATTGACTACAAGGCATGTTATTTGAGGGCCCTTTACTTTCAAAAAGTCTTTTTTAACGGATGACTACGTCATCATAACTGCTATCTGTCGAACTTCAGCCAGAACAACTCAGTGCTTTGATACACAGAGCAAGGAATGACTTCATATTGCTTTGATATGTGTGCTGACACTTAGTCCTCTGATATTTGATCAGTTGTTTGCAGATCTGGCAAGCGTTGTTTTATGTACCTACCTATTAAAACTTATTATCGATTTGCAATAAATCGCGATTCTGTACAGGGGTAATCGATTACATTTGTAAGTAACGATGACACCATAAAAGATTATAATAACCCCTGCTAGATACCGACTTGTAGATCGCAACAACAACATTAAATCGCTAAACGGAAGATTTGCTTGTAAAAAATCTCCCATCAGGCAGTCAGGTCGATTGAGAACTTTAGAAAACTAACCAGGACCTCACGATCGTTCGGGACTCGGACTCGTATTTCCTGCCAGATAAACGACCGATACCTAACAGGGGGTCCCACATATTCAGGACCAGAGAGGTTAAATACGGCCCTGCAGAAGCCAGTTTTGAATCTAGCCCATGCCAGGAATTGAACCAAGGTTCTACTCTACAAAGAAAAGCGCCAGGAAGGTCAACCAAACATCAGAGATATTGTTGTAGCAACATCTCAAAATAAAATCTGAAAGTTTTCAGCTCCGCCACACATATCGGTAATGGATAAACAGATTTATGCGCAGATCAAAGCAAAGCAATCCGAGATGCAGCATCTGACGTGGGTACCTACTCACTTTCAAGTTTCAACTGATCGCCTGACTATTAGTTCGTGATAATAAATTGCTTTTTTAAACTCTGAATAAACATTTCATTTGTATGTGCAGCGCTGAATAATATCTATTAACTTTTAGCATTTCCGAGAAAAAGTTACCTATCCTGTTTGGATGGGCAAGTATTACTACCTACTAACATGTCGATCGTTTGAAAGTTCAATTTGTTTATGATCTCTCTACTCCGATGGGATGATAACTCTGATATGATCGCAAAAAGATCAGGCGCAGAGCTTTTGGCTTAACGTGTTCTCCAAGGCACTGGGGTGAAACACCGTCAATTTCCTGATAAAATCCCATTACTTTTACTGGCTCAACCCTGGAATCGATCCCAGGAACCTCGTATTCTACAATAAAACATACTCTCGAGTCTCGACTAAGATTGCCAAGTCGCCAAACGGTCGATTGTTAAATTCAGTTCATTTGCGAATGTAAGCCTAACAAAAGCCGTACAAGCCGTACACCGTTTATTTTGGCCGGGCATGCAATCAAAAAGCCATGTCAATGTCCAGCTTTATCCGGACGCCTGGCAACGAAACTCTCGACTAGAGCAATGCGACTCCAAGTATTTAGTGCATGTGTAGACGCATAATGACGGTCCTACATTATTTAACAGACGGCTGATGTCCGTCGAGCCTGTCCACTGGCACCAGACTAGACGCAGCGGAGTCTCAGATCTCTCAGATCACTGCAGCAGGCCTGACAATGCATGACCTATGGCAATGGTCTATTCCCGACGGTTATGGCACTTGGACGCTTCCCAAATATGTCAGGAGCCTATTCAGAGAAAATATAAATCAGTACGAGCCGGTGCACTGTTTTCGATTATATTGTTACAAAAATAATTGTCACCAAAAAGTCAGTCACATCAGGCTTCCGTTACCCTAAATTCGTTAATGCCTATGGTCACTGCAAAAACTTCCTTATTACCCAGAAAAAAAATCCTAGTCCATTATTATTGTTTGGCATGCCTGAAGGTTTACAACAGAGACTAGTTATTTATAATGTCATAGCATCTTATAATACACAGGAACTGACAACATCCGATCAAACTAAGCTTGCTTACAGAACACAATGCAGCGTCTATGCAACTGACACATCCGACAACCCTGCGATACTACGTAGAACAGCGCAAATAATATCATGCTGGCAGGTATAATAACTTCTCTATTTAAGGCACATACTATTCTAAATCCACTTAATTGTACATCAGAACCAAATTAAAAAAATTCGCACTAAAGATTTATGTAACATATATAGCCGATTACAAAACACGAATTATATAAAAACATTGATGAAAAACACCATTATAAGTTTACTAGTGAAATAATGATATCAACGGTTTGAAGAGGAATACCGTGATGGCACCGGTTATGGACAAGGCACCAGTGATGGACACTTTTACCTTTCTAAGCATATAATAAGAACTATAAAAATATGTTACCATTGGAAACACTCAAATCATAAAGAATAGACATTTGTCTGCCACATTGACAAATAACATTGGTTTCGACCATTTAGTTTCAAAATGGCAAGGTGAACAATATTTCGTGTGCAATATTTTTGGATTGAAGAAGTTTTCTTAACCAAATCGCTAAGAAGGTAAGTGAATATTTTGATCTATGGGTGCTTGTTTCTGATTAAAACATAAACTTGAAATGATCATATCCGTAAGTTATGAAATTTAAAACATACTGGTGAAGACGTTGAAAGTGAAATATAATTATTTTTGAGTTTGAGAGGGGTGTCCATTACTGGATCACTCATAACATCAAAATCCAGTCATGGACATATGTCGATTCTTATCATTTTAGGTATATTTAATTTTTTTTATATAAGTTGCAACTTTGAAGTTTCCTGCAACTATACATCTTTACAAAAATTATCACAGACGACTCCTTCCAGTTATGGACATAGTCCATAAATGGGTGTCCATGATTGGGTCTTATTTGTACATGACTAGGTGTCCATAACTGGATATTATTTGTTTAGATGACACCCAAGAAGAACTATACACCGGAACAGATGGCCGGAGCTGTTGCGGCTGTGCTATCCCAAGGAGCTTTCTGCAGCGAAGAGATATAATGTTCCTCGAATCACACTGTATAATAAAGTTTTCGAAAAAAGCCCAGTAGTATGTAGTATGGGACCTACCACCATTGCCTTCTGCTGTTACAAGCCAAGCTTGGCAAAGATACCACCAGAATAAAGAGGAAGAAAAAAGAAAACTTGTAAAAGAAAAGGAATTGAGAGCTAAGTAGAGACTTGAAAATAAATTGGAGAAACTACAGATCGAAAAGGAAAAAAGCAAAAAAAACTAGCATTAAAAAGAAAAAGGCGCAAGACATCTCTTCTGAAGATACAGATGTGGAAATTCCATACAATGAGAGTGATGATAGTGTATACAATGTTCAAATGGATACAGAAGACTTGACTATAGAGGAAATTGTTTCTGAAAATAAACCAGAAAACAACTTACAAAATAAAAGAAAAAGAACGAAAGACAGCGAATCTGACAGCAAATTGCCTCTGGCAAAACTAAAGACCAATAATAGTATAAAAAATCTAGAAAAGGGATGTTATGTCATTATTATGAAGGTGAATATTTCCCAGGGATGATCGAAAATACGGATAGAGGACGATACGAAGTTAGCACCTTGACATTATCTACCGGAAACACTTTTAGATGGCCGGAAAGACCAGACAAAATTTGGTATCCAACTAGGGATGTCATTGAAATAATTAAACCTCCTGTTAAACTTAATAATAGAGGCTTTCACAAAGTAATTGAAATGGAAAAGTATTTGCCTGATCTTTATAACTACGTAACTTAGATTTTAATTTACTTAAGATTTTTTAAATAGATAGTTTTTTAAAGCATTTTGGAACAGACTGAATGTCAAAGTCATAATAATCATCTTCTTCGTATCTTTGTTTGTTTAAGTATTAAAAAAAAGATTTTAAATTGATAAACATAATTAGTTATGTAGGTTTATCCTGAGAGTTGTGAGCTCGTATTTGTTATGATTAAATATAAAGTATAAACTAACGATAATACTGTAATTTATTTGTAGGATTTACCAAATACACGGGTCAAAAAACATTAAGCATTTTGTTTTTTTGCCCTGTCTATTAGGTATTATAATATTATTATATGATTTTGAAAGTTTAATGTCTAGAGTACCTGTCGTATCCTGTTTCTTTGATATAGATTGATACGAGAAGGATTATAATATCCTCCAAAATGCGTCCATCACTGGTTGTCCATTACTGGATTTCGACTGTCCATTATAGGGATTTTGCAGATATTTTGTTGAACGTTTTTAGTATATTTCTTTTTCTAATCCCATGCATATATTTCTAGTTTTTAGAAGTTAATAAGAAGCTCTTATTATCTGACAATATCATTTGCAACTCGCAACCCTAAGATTCAATAAATTAAAAAATATATAACCCAACGTGGTTTACCCCGCGCTTAACCCTGTCCATAACTGGTGCCACCACGTTAGGTACATCTTTATCGTACAGTTGCACTCATCACTCACTATTTTCAAAGAGCGAACGGACTGGGGCGTACACAGGGGGCGTAGTACTCGTAGTCTCAAAAGAAGGTCCATGAACGCGCCTCGCCTTAAATACCAGCGAGTCCCTTCCCTATTGTTAAGCTGATGGCACATGGCAATTGATCATTTATTTATTGTTATACAACTCCACCCACGCTCTCCGACTATCAGTTAACGTAAAGTGTAGTGGCGATAGTTCTCAAACAAAAGCGTCAGCACTTGTTTATCAGATACCGATAGCGTGGGACAGCGCGATACACGCCATTTGCTATTTAGTCGAGGGGCACTTCACTAGTAGTACGTACTCGTAGTATAGAGGTTTTAATGTTATTGACAGTTTCACGGTCGACTACGTCTACGATCCTGTATCCGTAACACATTTTTAACCCCGACCAAAATAAAATGGTGTCGACCCAGATATTGCTTAAATGGCTTAAGTCTGGTCTGGTGGTAGGCTTCGCCAAGTTACCACCATGTCAGCAATGAGAATGACGCACCACCAAGCGATTTAGCGTTCCGGTGCGATGCTATTTAGCAAAAGTTAGGAGTTGTTAACCCCTTCCGAGTAAGATAACATCATCGGCTGCATCGTAACTTAACATCAGGTCAGATTGCAGTTAAGTATACTAACTTGTAGAGTGTTAAAAAATATTTTTGAACTTCTTTCTATCTAAGTATCAAACTCATCCATTGCGCTTGGCCTAAATAGCTCGGCTTGCGGTTTTCAACTGCTTCTGATTGGAAAGTGAGGTAATGGGCGGTGAATGTAGATACTCGATACCGACGCACATTGGAGACCCACGGTACTGTATTTGGTCACTTAACTCTGAAAAATACAGTAATGGAAGACCTTCTTCAACCAGGACACGCATGATGAGGATCATG
The DNA here is from genome assembly GCA_036785405.1 of Coenonympha arcania. NCBI lineage: Eukaryota > Metazoa > Arthropoda > Insecta > Lepidoptera > Nymphalidae > Coenonympha > Coenonympha arcania. Next base: position 14,965,853 of record CM072068.1, on the reverse strand, counting down.
AAAAGAGAGAGAGAGAGAATCCCGAAATTTGCATCCAAGTGGCACAAGTCTAGGAAATCTCTACAGAATACCTTTCGTGTTCTTTTTTAAAATACTACAAAATAATCTCAACCCGTTTTCACAAATCCCGTGGCAGCCACGGATTTTCGGGATGAAATGTGCACTGGACTGATGATATAAAGCATCAAATCGGCACAAAAAATAAACTGTCAATTGTATAAAATGTTCAATCCATAGAATATAAGATCAGTGGAATACGTTTATATGACGTCACTGTCGCAAGCCTCGCGGTTATTTCAGAAGTCATTTTGTCGCGAATATTATTGATATTAGCGTATTCAGGTACGGCACTCGCGAGCCCGGAGTCTGGAGTTTGGATTAGCGCCAATTGTTACGATTTTCCCGAGAAATTGCAAGTGTTTTCTAAATCCGACCCCCGCCTGCATAATATTGTTTACACACAAACTAATAACAAAAGGGAACGCGCAACAGTTACGCGGCTGCAGTTCTAAGGTGTTGATTTATTGAGAGTTATTGTAGACTAGCAGATGCCCGCAGCTTCGTTCGCGGGTAATGTATTTTTTTTTTTACAGTAGTAAAGTTAGTACTTGACTGCGATCTCAACTGATGGCACAGAACACTAAATAGTACCAGAAGGTTCACTCCGTACGATTATTTAAAGAAATAGCTACTCTAGCGCTGACACAAAAAGTGCAATTCAGTTCGCAATAGCGCCTGGCCCCGCCCTCAAAATCGACACGCAACAAACGCAATGTTGTGGTCTCTTTCTATCTCTTACTAGCTTCTAGCCTTACTTTATCTCTTACGACGTACTAGGGCTGCCGTAGTCAGACAGCGCGTAAAATAGACCGTACTGAACTAGCGCGTGCAACTCGGCCCGCGAGCGGCAACCATGAGGTCCGGACCCGTACTTGTAGCCGGGACGGCCACGTGGTAAGTGAGACTAGCCTGCTGATGGTAAGTGATGATGCAGCCTAAGATGTCATCGTACTAACTTGGGAGGGGTAAATTTTACCCCAGTGATTTCTACAAGCATCGCACCGGAACGCTAAATCGCTTGGCGGTGCTTCTTTGCTGGTAGGGTGGTAACTAGCCACGGCCGAAGCCTCCCACCAGACCAGCCTGAGCCAATTAAGAAGTTATAAAATTCCAAATTGGCCCATGGCAGGAATCGAACCCGCGACCTCCCACTCGAATCCGAGCGCGCCGCCACTGCGCCAGGGAGGTCGTATACATATAAACCTTCCTTTTGAAGCATTCTATCTATTAAAAGAAACCGCATCAAAATCCATTGCGTAGTTTTTAAGATCTAACCATACATACAGCGGTAAGCGACTCTGTTTTATAATAAACTAGGTATGTTGTGATAGGATGACGTTTTATGGCTTGTAATAATTTTATAAATGAACATGAAAATCTTTACTTTTCACATAGGCCCAATTTACAGGCACCCATGAAAAGTCAAAACTCCAACGCCAAATTCGGAAAGCAGGTTTCCACCGAGAAGAACTGCCAAGAAACTTAAATACTTGCTCTTACGGCACTTGCTCTTTTCAAAAATGTCAGTATAATATATAACTTTTCTTACATAATATGAAAGTTTATGATATGATATTACATTATTAGAAACAAAATACTAGGTTCTACATCAGCTGCCTTTGTCTTACTAGTTATAACACTAATATTATAAAGGCGAAACTTTGTATATTTTGTGTAAACGTTTAAGTGTGTACTCCGCAACTACTGAACAGCCTTTGGCAATCATATACCTATTTTGACATAGGCATTTACTAAGTAATGATATTTGCCTCTAAAAATTACCTCTAAATGGGTAAAATAGGGGGTCGTCGTAAGCTTTAAAAGTCGGTCTATTGTATATTATATTATGTATTCCGTATGTGCTATTACTTTACTAAAACATATAAATCTAGGAGAACCATATTATAAATCTAGGAGAACGGTGGATACGTGCTAGAATCAGAATAATAAAATCCCAAGTCAATTGTAACGGTAACACAAGTGAAATAAATCTCGCTTTATTTACGCCGTCAACACAACACCACGCGACGTCGACTGTTATTAACTTGCCACATTTATCACGCAGACCTTTCTCTTACTGCTGTGTAATCTTTCATACGGGTTTACACTAAATTCAACTCATCTTGGCGCGCAATGCGATGCGTATGTGTTGCTATAAAAATGCCTAACCCTAAACCCATACCTCTCCGTCAAACAGGCTCAATTTACACCGGCGCGGAATGGAATAGAAGAGAATTTTTTACATAGCGTACTGAACTTTATGTCAATTGTATAACATACAAACTAAATAAGAGCCAAAAAAATCCCGCGCCTTCCGGGGAATCCTAGCGCATTCAATTGTGTGTATGTTATACAAAATAACAAAGTACCCGACCACAAAAACAAAGTAGAGTAGAGTGAGTAGAGTGTAGTAACAAATACCAATACGCAAAGTAAACGTAAACCGATATCGAATTTTTAACATGTTTGTATCTTGTACTAGCTTTGCTGTCCCAGATTGGCTGATTTTTTTTAAATAAAAAATACAGCCAATCAGATGGAGACTGTTAACGAATACCTAGCTCAATTAGGTGGTAAATTAAAAACTGAATTTTATCTACCCACAAGTGCCTAACTACAAGTTTCAAATTGGAATGGGTTTCTCAAACTCAAAATCTAAGCGGATATAAAGTCGCGAACATCTATAGGCACCTACTAGTATTGTATATATAATATAATATAATATAATATAATATAAATATCAGGACATTGCACATATCGCAATCTAGCCCCAAAGTAAGCGTTAGCTTGTGTTATGGGTACCAGATAACTGATGTATACATACATATTAATATACATAAATATAATATATTAAACTAGCAAACGCCCGCGGCTTCGCTCACGTTGATCTTCTGCTTGACTCCCTCAGGCGTTAAGTTTCCAAAATTCTTGTATTAACCGTCATTTAATTTAATTTTGACCACTAAATATTTCCTAATGCTTGCTGGTTATAGTCAGACGTCGACTTTCAAAGCAATCGGCCCAGTAACAAAAAAGTTCAAAATGGCGGCCAAAAAGTTCATCATTTTTTTATCTTGACCACAAATTCCTTCTCTATGCTTGCTGCGATAGTCAGATATCGATTTTCAAAGCAATCGGCCCAGTAACAAAAATGTTCAAAATGGCGGCCAAAAAGATCAAAATTTTTAAATTTTGACCACAAATTCCTTCTCTATGCTTGCTACCATAGTCAGATATCGTTTTTCAAAGCAATCGGCCCCGTTACAAAAAAGTTCAAAATGGCGGCCAAAAAGTTCAATTTTTTTAATTTTGGCCACAAATTCCTTCTCTATGCTAGCTGCAATAATCAGATATCGATTTTCAAAGCAATCGACCCACTAACAGAAAAGTTCAAAATGGCGGCCAAAAAGTTCATAATTTTTTAATTTTGACCACAAATTCCTTCTCTATGCTTGCTGCCATAGTCAGACGTCGATTTTCAAAGCAATCGGCCCAGTAACAAAAAAGTTCAAAATGGCGGGCAAAAAGTTCATATTTTTATAATTTTGACCACAAATTGCTTCTCTATGCTTGCTGCCATAGTCAGACGTCGATTTTCAAAGCAATCGGCCCAGTAACAAAAAAGTTCAAAATGGCGGCCACTTTTTTAATTCTGACCACAAATTCCTTCTCTATGCTTGCTGCCATAGTCAAATATCGATTTTTAAAGCAATCGGCCCAGTAACAAAAGAGTTCAAAATGGCGGCCATTTTTTAATTCTGACCATAAATTCCTTCTCTATGCTTGCTGCCATAGTCAGACGTCGATTTTCAAAGCAATCGGCCCACTGACAAAAAAATTCAAAATGGCGGCCACTTTTTAAAATTTTTACCACAAATTCCTTCTCTAAGCTAGCTGCCATAGTCAAATATCGATTTTCAAAGCAATCGGTCCAGTAACAAAAAAGTTCAAAATGGCGGCCACTTTTTTAAATTTTGACCACAAATTCCTTCTCTATGCCAGCTGCCATAGTCAAATATCGATTTTCAAAGCAATCGGTCCAGTAACAAAAAAGTTCAAAATGGCGGCCACTTTTTTAAATTTTGACCACAAATTCCTTTTTTATGCTTGCTGTCATAGTCAAATATCGATTTTCAAAGCAATCGGTCCAGTAACAAAAAAGTTCAAAATGGCGGCCACTTTTTTAAATTTAGACCACAAATTCCTTCTCTATGCCAGCTGCCATAGTCAAATATCGATTTCCAAAGCAATCAGCCCAGTAACAAAAAAGTTCAAAATGGCGGCCACTTTTTTTAATTTTGGCAACAAATTCCTTATCTATGCTTGCTGCCAAAGTCAAAAGTCGATTTTCAAAGCAATCGACCCAGTAACAAAAAAGTTCAAAATGGCGGCCAAAAAGTTCAAAATTTTTCCTCCTCGAAATTTGGATTTCGAAAATCCCTCTCTGAATATGAATTCATGATATAATACCAACCTAGGTACCAAATTTCAGATCTCTACGACTTGTAGCTTTTCAGGAATTCCTGGAACAACGAAAAAAATTACACTTTTGTATGGAGAAATCCATAAAACCAACGGTTTTCACCCCTTAAAATTTGAATTTCTGGAATCCCCGTCTTAGTACGAATTCATGACCTAATATCAACCTAGGTACTAAATTTCAGATCTCTACGACTTGTAGCTTTTCGGGAATTCCTGGAACAACGAAAAAAATTTCACTTTTGTATGGGGAAATCCATAAAACCAACGGTTTTTACCCCTTAAAATTTGAATTTCTGGAATCCCCGTCTTAGTACGAATTCATGACCTAATATCTACCTAGTTACCAAATTTCAGATCCCTACGACTTGTAGCTTTTCGGGAATTCCTGGAACAAAGAAAAAAATTTCACTTTTGTATGGGGAAATCCAAAAAACCAACGGTTTTTACCCCTTAAAATTTGAATTTCTGGAATCCCCGTCTTAGTACGAATCCATGACCTAATATCAACCTAGGTACCAAATTTCAGATCTCTACGACTTGTAGCTTTTCGGGAATTCCTGGAACAACGAAAAAAAATTCACTTTTGTATGGGGAAATCCATAAAACCAACGGTTTTTACTCCTTAAAATTTGAATTTCTGGAATCCCCGTCTTAGTACGAATTCATGACCTAATATCTACCTAGGTACCAAATTTCAGATTCCTACGACTTGTAGCTTTTCGGGAATTCCTGGAACAACGAAAAAAATTTCACTTTTGTATGGGGAAATCCAAAAAACCAACGGTTTTCACCCCTTAAAATTTGAATTTCTGGAATCCCCGTCTTAGTACGAATTCATGACCTAATATCAACCTAGGTACCAAATTTCAGATCCCTACGACTTTTAGCTTTTCGGGAATTCCTGGAACAACGAAAAAAAATTCACTTTTGTATGGGGAAATCCAAAAAACCAACGGTTTTTACCCCTTAAAATTTGAATTTCGGGAATCCCCGTCTTAGTACGAATTCATGACCTAATATCTACCTAGGTACCAAATTTCAGATCTCTACGACCTATAGTTTTGGCGGAATCCGTGGAACAACCAAAATGCCTCATTCTTTTATATATATAGATAACACCCAGACACTGGAAAATATTCATGCTCATCACACAAACATTTACCAGTAGTGGGAATCGAACCCACGACCTCCGACGCAGAGGCAGGTTCGCTACCGCTACACCATTCGGTCGTCATATAAATAATCTCCTCACATGATCTCTTCGAGGCAGCGTGTGTGCGAAACGATACACTTTATAAAAAGAACGGCTTTGTATGATCGCTTTTTATAAGCCGTACAAACAGATCTGTATTGAGTTATAACAATCGACATTACCGGCTTATATTTTATCCGACGGCTCTTATTTTAAGTACGTTATTTACGCGTTTTATTGAGGAGAGTATGTTTTATGTGTTTGAATGTTAGGTTTCAGGTTTAGAATTTTTAACACAGGTTAGGTTTGCATTGGTCCCCAATTTTGTTTGTATTTGATTTGTAAATACCTCGAAGAGATAGAGTTTGAGTTTACAACTTGCCTCAAAATAGTATTAATTTTGATATTTCGCATTTTAACACTAGGCGTCTTGCGAAATAACCATTGATGATGAAATAACCATTTGATCTTTCAACTAGTAAATTGGGTATGAAATATTTTTATTCAGTAATTTTGATCTCTTTAAAATAATTCAATTCAGTAATTTTGATTCATGCATCATAAGTTTTTTTGAAATAATTAAAAATTCATACATCATAAGTCTTTAGAAATACAATAAAATCGTAAAACGAATTGATAATAGAACCCTACATACACTCTCCCCGCAAATACCGATACTAAAAACAACTTTGCAGACTAGAATAACAAAATATGAAAATTGTCTTAACCACGTGATTATCTAAACTAAGCTTTTAAGATAGCTATTTTGTTGCACGCAGCTTTGTTTATGAGTTAAAAAAACAATGAAACATAAACTAATGGGATTATTCCTTTAAAAATAGCTTTATAAAATGTGAAAATACATGGCAGTGTGTGCACGAAGGCTAAACGAAGTTTTTTCCGCAGTATGACGTGAGTATTCAACCATACATACCTACTTAGTAGGCATTAATTGTCTTGTTTTTGATTAAAGATAAATATGAGGTAAATCATTTACCTCCAAACCAAACCTCTTTATTTCGCAAGGAAAAATAAACAAAACATAATATTTTTCCAAATCAACCCTTCAACATTTCACGTATTTTCTTAAGTATATTTTTTGATATTATACAAATAAGCTTCTATTTACATGACGTAACATTTTTCTTACGGGAAAAGCCTATCGATTTTCCCCAATAAGGAAACGGTTAAAGCGAAGGGAAATAACCTTTTGTGATAGAAAAAGGGCATGACTTACCCGGCATAATGTATTAAGTGAAGGAAACGCTCACGGCGCTCTGGTGAAAATACCATTTTACTATTATTTACTGTTTAATCTATTGACTTTTTTGTGCGGAAAATGAGAAAGAAAATTGACGCAACAAGGTATTGATATTGAAAGCAACGTTTTTCGTGGTTTTTCTATAGCAAAAGACTTAGACAAAGAAAGGCTACCTAACAACATCCGATATAACGATAACGATCCTAGTCATGTCCGACGATAACTTACCTTTACTGTATCGTTTTGTTAACAGTTTTGGAAATCAGACGTACCTTATGTTTCACACTATAGTAGTGTTATTATCTCGCTGCAGACTCGGCTAGAAATCATTCGAGTGTTTCGCTTTTGTTGTTCACTAAAATACAAAAGCAGCAGTGAAGCTCAGCAATGAAATACAAAAGCGAAACACTCGGATGATTTATGACAAAGTCTGCAGCGAGATAATAACACTACTATAATACAGAAGACCATCATGTCGATCTTTGTCATGATGGAGCCAGTAATATCATGAAATGATCAATTTTTAGATCTGAATACGACGTAATTAAAAGATTTTATTATTACATATCAGCACTCAGAATTGCTTTCCACTTCTGAAGCTTTAAATATGTATCAAGTCGTTAAAGAGAGTTTAGAAATCGGTGCTATTTAAACAGTACGACTCCCGAGCATTTTCAATTGGGTATCTACACACCACAGCATAAATGTATGATGGAATACTCTTTCTTCGACAAATACCATTTCTACAACCCCCTCATGTCGACACAGCCATGTTCCCATGTGTACTCGCGATAAAAGTGTTTGCTCAGGGTAAGCTCACACTTAACCACGGTCCGGATCCGAAAACATGATATTTTCCGGATTACGGAGTAGTAAGACGTTGCTGAATGCCGGAGTTCACGGATGTTGCTAACCAAGCGTGTTTAAGGTTGGATCCTTATACTGACCGCACACTGGCTACATTCTTGAGATGCTTTAATATTATATTTGCAATGGAATTTTGCCGGTGTCGGGGGTGATAGGGAAATTTCCCTCCAGGCAGGTGTTATGCCGGGGGATCACTGTGATCCTAGCGTGTGACGTCAGAACTCAGAACTTCTATTTATAGAACGCTCGTCGAAAGCTCCCTCAGCGTGTGCTATTGTGCTGGTTACCCATCTATCGTCAGCTATCGAAGACCGCTACAGAAGTAATAGGTTTGTTGAAGACGGAAGATGTTGTTCCGTTGTTTCAGATAGGCGGATTAATTTAGAATACGATGTCTCAATGTACCTATACGATTTCTAGACGTATTTAAAACTTCACTAAAATTACTTAAAACTTATTTTTAGGTCATAATGGGAAAAAAATAAAAGGACGTGAAGAGATATTGAGATATGATTGTATTGATGAGAATGAGGGTATGATTCTGAAAAAATATTCAAAATCTACTGATGCAGGTTGGTAATGGGATACCTGGCGGGAGCGCGGTGAATACGACACTGAATCCCGTACTCCCGCCAGCAGGTCCGCCGTGGAAACAGACAGTTTTTAGTCGGTCCAAGCCTCACATAACCCATCCGTTTCCCCTGACGGAGGGGTATGAGTTAGGCATTAAAAAAAAGGTTGGTAATGGGATCGGTAGTGCCTCTGTTTTTTGCGTCGGAGGTCGTGGGTTCGATTCCCACGACTGGATTTTTTTGTGTATGGATGTTTTTAGGGTTCCGTAGCTGAATGGCAAAAAACGGAACCCTTATAAATTCGTCATGTCTGTCTGTCCGTCTGTCCGTCTGTCCGTCTGTCCGTCCGTATGTCACAGCCACTTTTTTCCGAAACTATAAGAGCTATACTGTTGAAACTTGATAAGTAGATGTATTCTGTGAACCGCATTAAGGTTTTCACACAAAATTTAAAAAAAAGTAATATATTTTGGGGGTGCCCCTACATAGAACTGAAACTCAAAAAAATTTTTTTCATCAAACCCATATGTGTGGGGTATCTATGGATAGGTCTTCAAAAATGATACTAAGGTTTCTAATATCATTTTTTTCTAAAATGAATAGCTTGCGCGAGAGACACTTCCAAAGTGGTAAAATGTGTGTCCCCCCCCCTGTAACTTCTAAAATAAGAGTATGATAAAACTAAAAAAAATATATGATGTACATTACCATGCAAACTTCCACCGAAAATTGGTTTGAACGAGATCTAATAAGTAGTTTTTTGATATTTACAATAAAACCTCTAAAAACAAAGTTAGTTTTGCGGTTCGATAAGAAAAGTGGTTTTTATGGTTTTATTCCTCCGGTTGAAGTACGGAACCCTCAGTGCGCGAGTCCGACTCGCACTTGACAGGTTATTCTATATAATATTATACTTAAGTGCAATCTATTTTACTTTGTGGCTAGATTACAATGTGTGTACAATGTATATTACAATGTTCTAATGAATTTAGGAAAAAAAATTAGAAATTTTCTACTTTTTTGTATTTTTTTACGTTATAACCACAACAGTAAATTAGTGTGATTTATTTGGAGAAGACATCTGTTTACAGAATCAAAACCGTTGTGAATTATTTCGCACGGTTCGGATGCGCGCACGCACGCTACTGAATTACCGGTAGTGTAGGGTGACAATGATAGCTATTTCGTTTTAGAGTCCATAAATTAAGCGCACTTAAAAATCTATTATCCCTTTCGTAACGGTATTTGTAAATAAATAAATAGTGATATCCCTTTACAAGCGTAACCTTGCAACCGGGATGGTAAATTTTTAAACGCACTAAATTTAGAGACTCTTAAATACCATTATACAATTATTATCGGACGATAGAACTTATTCAACACTGTTGATATTTCTGATTTCGTTAAGAATGTAGAAAGCTTATCTAGATAGAACACAATATTATGCTATTTTTATACCGGAAAGTGTACGGTTCCAGCGGAATATAAAACGATATCCAGGATATGAAACCAGGTATAACCGTAAAAAAACATTTAATTCTGGTTTCACCATAGAATATTAATTTTTAACCAAATAAATTTTAAAAACCAGTTAACAATTTCAATAAAAAAAGACCAATTAACTATTACTACAAACATTTATATTTTTATATTATTCTAAAGGTATGGAACCCTAAAAATTAACAATGCAGAAAAACTCAAAGCAAAAAAGAGTCGTTCCGTAGGTAATTGTCGTTTAGGGTCTTTTGGGGATCTCTTTTTAATTTTCCGTCCTACGCCTACATGAAAATGCAAATGCCTAATTGTAAATTACTGCTCGTTTCCTAGTTTCTGACGTTGGGTACGAAGAAGCCTCCCTTCGGAAGTGGCGTTAGTCCCTTATTATGAGTCGGTATCGAATAGAATAAGTAGTGTAAGGGAATTATGAGATAGTAGAGAGAATACTAACACCTCTGGTGATTTGATTACAGCATATAATCAATCCTCTGAAATATTCTTTGAAATAAGAATAGATAGGTACGTAAAGTGAATTTGAGCCATCAATAAAAATGTAAAATGATTTTACTGATATTTGATATTATACTTTAATTTGAGAATTTTGTGAGTTTGTCACTCAATCACGCCAAAATTATTGAACCGATTTGACTAAAATCTGATTGGATTAATGGCAAGAAAGCGGCATAGCTTACAGACAGTTGCAATGAGCCATAGTCCTAGTGGCAAAAAAAGTCATTGAGATACATTGCCTCAGAAAGTCTGGTTCAACTTTTGCGCAAACAATTAGCCTAGACCAGGGAATGAGCAGTGGGACGTAGAGAGGGTTCTTACAATTTTAACGGCTAAAAGGGTTATTTGAGCAAGTTTTAGTGACTAAGTTAAAAACTATAAAACATTTATTTTTCAAATTTAAACGAAAGAAATTTTCTCGATAGAAATTTCTCCCAAATTTCTGGAAACTACAATTGATGACTGATAATTGTTAGTAAAAATACTGATATCCGAAAACGCTCCGAACCGATTTTTGATAACTGGCTTACTTTTTCAGAAATTTGGTAAAACGTCGTTTTCTGTTACATTATTCCGAAACGCTGCCTGTTCGTAAAAGTGAGAAGGACGAAAATAAGATCTGTAGGACCTCAACCACTGAAGATTCTTGCTACCTAAACCACAATACCAAAATGTATGCATGGGTTTATAACAACTAGCCGCAGGCTTGTGTTAGCCCCGAGTGTGTAACTAGGTTAAATGTTTCAACAAAGCCCGAAATTGATTTACAGAACACCCCGATGTGTATGTATGTTTGGTAAATGCTAACTACGCCGAAACTACTGGACGGATTTTGGCTGGGAATTAATACAGACTATATTTACTCTGGATGAAATACTATAGGATACTTCACTACTATAGGATACTTCTCGTCGCGAGTAAAAGCTAGGTAAATGTTACTAAATGTTAGTTTATTACTAACAATACTTGTAGGTATTAACAATATCTGTAATTAACGTCACAGAATGCATACTTACCTAATTCGGCAGAATCCATAAAAATCGGTCAAGCCGTTTCGAAGGTGTTTTGTTACAAACATGAGAATTTTATATAATTAGAGAATAATATTGTAGGTATTTTTTTTAAATTCGATACATTCTGCTTGTTTTTCTGTTTTTGAAGAAGACGTAAAAAAATATTGTAATTTTTTTTTTGGATAAGGGAATACCTACATAAGAAGAACAATGTAGGCTACTTTTCATTCCGGAAGAACGAACGGTCTCCGCAAGGTTTTTAAGAATCCCAACCATTACTTAGATAAATACGAGCAATAAGTTCTGGAGCATAATGCAGGATACTTTTTATTATACCTTAAACACAAAAGGTTTAGGTATTAATAATGTTTAAAAATCTAACCCCACTCCGATGAATTTTAGCAATATCATTTTTAGAGTTGAAACTATTGAATCGTCGGGTGAAGACAGTGCCCTAAAAATTATATTATTGGTAGCGAAAATTCTTACTTGGCGGATTGCAGTATGGTCAGCAATACCTATAATATAACATTCGCTAAATGAACCGGAATGGAAAGAAATTCGAAAAATGTATAAGAATGACGCTCCATTGATCACGTGACTTCCGCGCAGGAAACTGTCATTGTCATGCATTTTTTTGAATACCGTTATACCTTTCCATACCATCCACTAAATCGAAATACACATGTCATTTATAACTGAGGCCTCATACTATTTACTGAGCATTTTCTTTAATTTGAAAATGATTTGTAATGGTGTAGAATTATCCACAGTCATGTTGAGATGGTCTTCATACGTAGCATGTTAGAACACATTAGTTATTTTCGAAGTCGGTTAGATAAAAACGAGTAAGGACGGGACCAAGTATCGTTCACACGTGTACACAAATTTTTTTGTTATTTTAAAGAGAAATCTCGAAGTTAAGAATAGCAAACTGCAATAAATATAAAACACAGAAACGTAAAAAAAGGCAATAATTTAGATAAAATGTGTTTAAAGTTGGCAGTTCTCAGGAAATGGTACAATAGAAAAAATTAAAACCAAGACGTCTAAGTGCCATCGTAAGCCGATATTCTTTCTACTTTATTGTTTTAAAATAAACAGACTCAAGTCGTTAGAGGTAATAAATAATGCCCGGCAATATTAACCCGAGACCAAATTTTAAAATCTCTTACAACGTGACGAATGATGACAGATGCTTTAGAAAGTTAAGATTTTGGGAAAAAAACCCACCATCCCAGTTGCTTTCGAGGAAAGAAGGCAGGGCCTTGATTTTGAAAAGGGGCGTTGCAATGCTGCTTCGCGGTCATTGGGTTAAACTTAAGACATATAAACGAATTGGCCAATCATGTGTATGGATAATTCTGCGAGAACCTTTCAGGGGCAAAATGGGAGGAGAAGACGCGGGCGCAAACGAGGGACGGACCAAGGAGTCAAAGGACAATCGCGATCGAGTCGGCAGACGGGCCACAAGTCTTCGAATATTTGTAAATTGCGACGCGTAAAGTCAATTCTGTTTAGCATACAAAATTCAATCTCTACCAAGTCATTATTTGTAACTTAACATGTTTTAATTTAATATAAGTTGAATTTAAATTCTCAAAAAGCCTTGAAATAAAGTGGTT